>CAWUFW010010701.1:0-673213 GCA_963921515.1 Calotriton arnoldi
CACTACACATCCACCATTGCATCCACATATGACACACAGGCCAAATCGTAACATCGCGTAACACATGTGTACACACCACCTGGGACTAGGAACCAACGACCCCGTCACGGCCCCAAAGCGGCGATGACGCCGCCACACATGCGCACAACGCAGAGGCCAACCGCAGCGCCATGCAAGCGTCGCACACAGACACAGGGACACAACCAAGCAGCACACACATCAGCCCCACCCCGAACGCACATGACACGTGACAGGCCTGCCACAGACATGTCCCCAACGCCCAATTCACGGACAACACCCAACGCCACACAACCGACGCACACATGTCAGTGAAGTCACGCAACAGCAGGACACACCCCAGTGTAACAAACATGGCGAAGCACACAGCGGCGGCAACACCAACTAGGAGAAGCAGGGCCCCTTCGGGAAGAGGAACGCCAGTACCACACTGAAACACCCATACCACCCTGCACATATGAACAAGACATATAAAACGGAACACCAAAGAGCCCGGGGACCGACAACAGGTGGCCCAAGAATAACATTCACACACAAGGCCCAACGCAGAGCGGAAAGGCAGCCTGCCGCCCACACAAGGGAGAGCAGACAGCACTGAATGACCTTCCATTCCAACTCCGAAACCACAGCCCTACGAAAGAAGCCGGTGAATACAGCCATTGTCCAAGAAAAGACCAACACAGGCATGCCGAGGAGACCGACCACAGGGCAGATAGCGCATATCACAGAAGCACACAACGGACGGGGAAGAAAGAAGAAAACACTCCCCCATGTCGGCCACATGCAAGTTAATTGGAAGGAGTCACACATCACTGACCTTGAACTGTCTGAGAAGCATGTGGGATGAGGGCCCGTGTCCTCCAAACAAGCCAACAGAACACAAGTCCTGTCTCCCTACGACTACACAGAGCTCACAGCAACCTCGGAGCGTGCACATTGCAGACTGCACACACAGCCGGAGCACGCCACCACAACGCACCGCTGCGAAATGGCAACCGCAACACACCTACCCAACTACGCCGGACAGCTCAAGCTGTACAAAACCAACCTGATACATATATTGGGATGCGATCTCCTGTCCCTGCTGAACGTAAGTTACCGACTGACTTACCGCATCACATTGTTCAGCTGCGTCATGCCCGTCTTCTACTGTCGGAGGTGTCCCTACCAGCATCCCGTGGAGATATGCCTCTCCAACCCGGCATGTCTAAAGGCGGACCTGCTACCACTACTCCTCCCTCTGGACGCACACGACAGGGCCTGCTCTGCCTATGGGGGCATGGCGTATGTGGCCAACATCGCACCCGCACTGAAATGGGACCACTGTGCCTCCACACGACGGATCATCGAGAACAGCTACATCGAATGTCACCCAGCATGCCCCATCATGGTCCTCCAAGGGACAACTTACGAACAACACCTTGACAGCCACCATCCGCTACATTGGCTGGCAAACATGTACACCACCAATGACATGGAAGCCCTGCTGGACGGCATCGCATACCTGACAACCTGTAAATTCGTCGGACCACAACGCAGGTTCCCCGATTGACCTATGATGTCCAACCCCGCACCCATGCTTAGCTTCCGCACGGACTGGCCAGTCACCACCACAACAGCCATACCAAACGACCGGCAACTGTTACCACACCATCAACGACATCGCCATGACATCGGATATGACCGGGACATGCACACTGTTCCCCATCACATCCAGGAACACCGCATGCATCGTGGGAGGCAGTGGCATGGGGTCTGTGTATCGCACCCACATGGACGGAACTGCACGAACAACCAGGACACGACATGGATCCAGCGCCCATGGACACACACACCGCTCAGTGGACATGAATAGGTCGCCTGGAGTCTGTGGGTGCTGCACCCCTCCCACCCCCGCCCCGGGAATCCCATACCAGGACCTTTGCATGGACGACAAGTGCATACAACAACAACACGACCCCAGTGACTGTGACATGTCCAGTAACCACCACATTGCAACAACAAGTGGCACGCCGCTGCATGCACGCAAGCACATGCCCTGATGTCATCTCACATGCACGCGTGCATGAGGAACAACCGCAGCAAACCTGTCACATGGAACTGAGATGGACTGTGCCCATGATGCCAAGCGGTCTGGTAGGCTACATGTATACCGTCTGTGTCAAAGTCCGCAGCTCCGCAGCTATACGTAAATGTACATTAGCACAGCCTTGGCCAAGCAGATGTAACTCTGAAGCCCACATCCCACATGCAACAGCCAATCACATGTAACCCCACACCCTATCCCATTTGCAATCATGCTCAGTATATCCTCAACATGTATTCCGCTGCCAGTAGTGTCCACTATACTGCATCACAGAGGACAGAAGACTCAATATAATGTTTGAAACCAAAACTGTCTCCGCTGACTCATTTCACAAGTACGAATGAGAGAGGATGAGAGTATGTGAAGTACACGGCAGTCGTGACATGACCATGTAGTCCACTGGTATTGGATGTCAACGCAAATGAGTAGCACAACTGTGGAAGACACACATGTGTCGTGTGAAGTCGTATGGACGCAGTGCTCAGGTGGGTGGGTGTGACGGGTAGATGCGCACATGCCAAGTTGGAGCACGCCGTGTTGGGAGGGGTCATGAACAGTACACCACCGCTTCCCTGGGCATTGTGAGAGGACACCTGTCGGGGGGAGTGAACACGTGTGTGCACAGCAGCCGGGCACACGTACAAAGCGGTACCAGGCGCACCTCAGCCCACCCTCTGTGGACAAGCTGGATCCTGTTGTGCGCCCGCCATGCCCCTTGACAAGGCACACACAGCCCCAGTCGATCAGGTGTAACCCCAACATAGTCAATCCGCACAGGCGATACAGGGCACGGGATGGCAGTGGAGCATGGTGTGTGAGAGGTCTCCTCGCGCTCCTCCTGGTCATATCACGCAGGCAATAGAACCTCAACGTCTAGCATGGCACAAGTCAAATGGAAGTGTAGGGGGGACGCACCACAGCACGAGCAGCACTGACGCACGGGAGGTGGCTCGCACCATCCCATCCATTGCCCATTATACCAACCATGCCACATGCCATTGCGACTAAGTGCAAGCGCGTTCGCCACCACCCCCGAGCCCTCCCCAGAGAGGCCAAAGAGTGAATGTGTGGGCCATCAGTCACAGACGGACGCTGCATGGCCGCAAGGGCAGCCACAGCCACTGGGTGTCGCAGGTGGCGGATCCGGAAGGCGAAGACTGTGATGCATAGTCCATGCAGGCCGGGTCTCCATTTGGGGCACCACGCAGGTGGACGGCGTCCCGCAACACATCATACCCTGAGACAGCCCACTCGTGCAACTGGACCCACACATACACTCCTTGCCCTCTCTGGTGCGAGCTTGGGGCTGCCTGTGCAAGCGCTAGCCTCGCAGGTGCCCATGCATATTGGGGGAGCGAGGGGAGGACATGAGGGCTGGGGTGAAGATGACTGTATCACTGTCAGTGAGTACAAGGGATGACCCAGATGTGGAAAGGAAGAGACGTGTCCCATGTGTACTGCAACTAGTCGCCAATCCAACTACCCCCCCATGTCCGGAATGTAAGCCCGCACCTAGGCCCGCCCATCCGCCACATCGAATATACCACCAGCACGACAACCTTCCCATTCGAAACACTGACTGGGGGTGGCGACCAGTGAACAATCATGTGTAGCCTACCCACGCGTACATGTGGGCCCTCCATGATCCATGTCACCTGCGGCAAAGTCATGACATGCGCAATGAGGGAAGTGAGGAGAGCTGTCCGCCCCACGCACAGAAGGTGCATCAGCTCCACAGACCCAGCAGCGAGTCCAGCAGGGGTCACATGTGCAGGGGCAGCTGTGCCTGGTGTGAAGGCACATGCATATAGACAGCACATCGACCAATGTGTAGTCTGCCCACATCTACAGTCCATCATCATGCGGACATAGGAATTGAACACAGGGCAACACATCTTAGTGGGTGCACCCACCGTGACCAACAATGCGCAATCATCGACGTACCCGCCCTGTGCATGGCCCCCCACCCAACGGAGGCACATCCAGTGCCACCATCCCACACACACAAGCCTTCTACGGAACATGCTGTGTCCAATGGTCAGTACAGAGTCAGCGCCCATCTGGTGGATCCTGAACAGGAGACACATGCACACACATGCCAGCTCCCACTATGTACGTCTGCCACCTGGCACGTGCAATGTAACCTCTCACCTGTGACGTGTGACTGCAAGCACACAGCCGTCTTGGCATGGGGCTGTCAATGTGGACACCTGTCAATGTTTCGGGAGGTGTGATCCGTACAGTGCTGTACATAGGGTGCAGTGCTGACACCTACTACTGTCTCATATCCCCTCGTGCCACAGGTCCCACTTGTTTTGGCCGCTCAGCCTGTGCCCACATCGTCGTCGTCGTGTGCCATACTCATCCAGCCTCGGAAGCAGTTCCATGCTCAGCAGACATTCATGTTGCCGTGGCGTTGCCGCTTGACGAATATGCAGTCAGTCCCCATCAGCACGCCCCGCAAGTCATTGGGGCCTAGATCCCCATGTGCATGCACATGGCAGTGGTATGTCTCACTAGCCATTGCCATTGTTGGGAGACCTGTGTAAGTGTATTGTGGCCGTGCCGTCCCAGCTTGACAGCTGGGCTGTGGCTCATGTGCTTGCTCAGTCATGTCAGTGATGTGTATGCAAAATTGCTATGTGTTGTGTTGCTTTGACATGTGTCCACTGCCATTTTCCCTAGGCGGAGACCGAACATTGACCGCCCATACCAATTGCTGGCGGACATGGACGATACAGAGGTCATTAGGAAGTTTCGGCTGGACAGGCCAACCCTGCATCGACTGTGTGCCATGTTAGAACCCCATCTCCGTCCCCGCAGGGTGTATCCGACAGCTGTCACCCCCACGGCTAAGGTGATGGCCGCCATGCATTTCTTCGCCACTGGGTCATTCCAGCACACAGTGGGCAGTGGAGGAGGGATGTCCCAGCCCATGTTCAGCAAGGTGCTGAGGGATGTACTGGCAGCCATGATGCTGTACCGAAACAGGTACATCCGCTTCCCCAGGGCTCGTGAATTGGCGGCAGTGAAGGGTGCATTCTATGCCCTTGGCAGAATCCCACACGTCGTTGGAGCCATTGACTGCACACATGTTGGCCTTGTTCCACCACAGGCCACTGAGCACCTGTACCGCAACAGGAAGCACACGCACTCCCTGAATGTGCAAGTGGTGTGCCTTGCGGACATGGTGATCACCCACGTGTGTGCAAAGTTCCCAGGCTCGGCCCATGACGCACACATAATGCGCAACAGCATCTTGCCACGACTGATGTCCAATCTGCAACAGGATCGTGGCTGTATTGTCGATGAGTATGTGGAGTGGTGTAGCGTGCTGGCTGTGCGATGCTGTCCCCTGTCCAGTTGGAATAGCAACGGTTCTCTGTGTCCCTCACACCCAGGTGACTCTGCGTACCCGAATGGGGCATGGCTGCTCAGTCCATTGAGGAATCCTCGCACCCCAGCAGACGATCGCTACAATGAGGCACATGGGAGGACCAGACGTGTGGTCGAGCGTACCTTTGGCCTCCTCAAGTCCAGGTTCAGGTGCCTGGACCGCACCGGGGTGCGCTGGCGTACTCCCCACAGAAGGTGTGCCAGATAGTGGTGGCGTGCTGCATGCTGCACAATCTGGCCATTCGGAAGCAGATCCCCCTCATCGTGGATGACGGAGATCAACCAGGGCCCCAGCCCGCAGACCAGGACAGCTCGAGTGAGGAGGACAGTGGAGAGGAGGAAGCTGGTAATGTGCGGCAGCAGCTCATCGCCCACTACTTCACTTGACGGTGAGTGTCCATGTACGACGGCTGATGTGGCTGTGTCTGTGCAGGTGTGTGTGTGCTGTGTCAGGGTGGCCGTTTGTTCACTGCGTGCTGTGTGTCAACGCTCCATGGCCAGGGTAGTATGCCACTGTTGGTGGCTGTGGCATTGTGCCCTATTGCTCTGTGCGATGTGTGTACATTGCTTGTAGTTGTTGACATGTACTGTGTGATGGGTGTGTGACACACTCATTGAATGTGCTCCTGTTCTGTCTCCCACCCCTAGGTCCCTACAGGCCCTCCGGTTCCATTCCATGCCACGCATCAGGTACCTTTCCGCCCAAGGTGGCCGTTGTATTCCGTACAAATAAAACACAGGGCACAAACAGCAGTTTGTGTAAGAGGTGCATTTATTTCAAACTGTGACATGTGATTGTGTGTAAGGTGATGACAAAAGTGGTGCGTGCAGTGACAATGAGCTGTCGGTCATGGCTGCGTGATGCTCAGGGTGTACCCACTGGTTCTATGTCCATAGTCCAACACACACATGCCATCCAGATGGCTGTGTGGAGTGGGATCGTAGTCCAAGTCAATGCAGTGGGTGGTCAAGGAAGGCTGGCTGGCTGCCTCACTTGCGTCTGGAGCGTGCGAAGTCCTCCCGGGAGATCTGTTTCCACTTCGGACGGCCCCTTCCACGTTTGCGAGGGGGTGCCTGCTTGCGACATGCTGGTGGTTGAGGTGTGCTCACTGGCTGTGGACGCAGGGGAACTGGACACTGCTGCTCGACCCTGTGCCCCGGCAGGTGGTGGCGGAGGGGGAGCTGCTGTCCCTGGCTGTGACCTCACCGCCACCACCAGCTGGCCCATGAGGTCCACGAGTTGGCCCATACGGGCGTCCATGGACCTCAGCACCCCCAGCACCTCCCGCGTGTCTGAAGCAGACCCTGACCCATTGTTCTTGGGCCTCTTCATAGGCCCCAAGGACTCTGGCCATTTGAGGCAGGGCATGGCTCCCAGGGAGACTTGCGTTTCCCTGACCCTGCTCCTCCTACCAGTACTGCTGCCACCGGCCTGCCCACTAGCCACATTGCTCACCACGGTCCTCGCTGTGGCTCCCAGGGTGGATCCAGTCGGCCGGGCCACCACCTGCGCTGGGGCTGGTGCCAGCGAAGACGTGGTGGTGGTGGCGGCGGTGGTGGTCGGTGCGGCGATGGTGGCGGTTGCGGCAATGGTAGTGGCCGCAATGACCGTGGGTGTGGCCGCAATGACCGTGGGTGTGGCCGCAACGACAGTGGCAGCAGGGGGCTGGGAATGTTCAGCAGCCCTGGATGATGGGTTGGTGGGTAGGAGGGTCCTGGGGAGCGGCTGGGCCCTGCCACACCAGATGGGCCTGCTTGGTGGTCCGTGTCTGAAGAGGAGGACAGATCCTCCACATCCGTGTGTCCTCGTTGGGGGCTTGTAGGCTAGCTGTGCTGGCTGCTGTCTCCATCCCCAGCATCCAGCAGTTCGTCACCTGTGGAGAGAATGAGATTTGTTATTGTGTTGCACCTGGCGAAGTATGTATTTGTCGTCTGACATTAACAGTTCGTGCAATCTCGTACATGGGTTTCCCGGAGGCGTGTGTGTGGCTGTAGCATTTGTAGTTGTGTGTGCTTGACAATGGGACTGTGTGCTGTGCACATGTGGCATGGGACGGATTGGCCATGCCGATGGGTGTGTTGCTGTGCCCCTACTTATTGTGACTCTGGTGTATGCGGGCTCCTGGCCCATCCTGGGTCTGGTTTGTACTTTGCTTTTGGTGTTCAAATGGGACGCTTAGGAACGCATATGGCAACATGGGGGCCATGCCCCAGATTCGCATTTGGGAGGGAATATGCTTTTGGGGTTCAAATGGAACGCTTAGGAATGGATATGGCAACATGGGGGCCATGCCCCAGATTCGCATTTGGGAGGGAATATGCATTTGGGGTACATGCTGTGAGCCATGGGTGCCGAACGTGACATGTGTTGTGGCAGCATGACAGTGCATGGTCTGAGGTGTGTGCATGCCTGACATGGCCTGCATATTTGCTGTCTGTTGTGATTACTGGACATGGCATTGGACGCATCGTTATGAGTGAGTGATGGTTGTGTGCCAGCCAACGTATTGCAGTTGTCCCATCTCCTTGGTGTGCGTGCTGCCCTGTGCCATGTGCATCACTGCAGTGCTGTTGGGGGGGTGTGGCCCATGTTGTGTGTTGTTGCTCACAGTGTGGCGTGCGCTTCATTGACTTCTGGCACATGGTTGGTCATGGGCATGTCTCTTAGCGTGACTGCTGTATGTGTGGCAGCTGTGCGGATGACATGCCTTTCATGAGACTGGGGCTGACGGATGGGATGGATGGTATGTTGTATGTGCATGGTGTGTCTGTGTGTTTGATGGGTTCAGCGGTGTTCGTGTGCATTTATGTTGTTCCGCTCTGTTGCGTCTAGTGTTGTTTGTCTTACATAGGCGTAGTTGTGGGGTGTGTGGTTGACAGGCAGTAGGGGCTACATGGACAGGACTTCAATGGTGTTTCGGTTGTGTGTGATGGGTTGCACAGTGGCTGCCGTGTGGTACTATATTCAGTGTGGCTTGTGCATGCAGACGTGGCTCCTTGGGTGTTGCTGTGTTTGTGATGGGTCATGTGGGGTGTGAGTCTATGGTTCATGTCCGTGTGCACATTGTTCACTTGTTCGTGACGGTGGGCGGTGCTGCGTGTTCGTCTGCTACGTGACATGTCCCATGTGTTGGTCGTGTTACGGTCCTCATGCCTCCAGTAATCCAGCCCTGTCCAGTTTCCCACCTGCAGGTTGTTCGGGCGTGCACTGTACTGGATGCCACATGGTTCTAAGCGGGGGGTGCTCCATGTTGCAGGTCTGTGGGGGTGGGGGGGTGTTGTGGGTCGTGGTGGTGGCTGGACACCCACTGACACCGATTGCTGTGGACCGTGATGTCTACCTTTCGGCTGTCGTTGTGCACTGCAGTGGCTGACACGTGGCTGTGGGGTGTGGGGGATGCTCCTCCTTGCTGTGCTGTGGGACTAGGGGCCTGGTGTGTTTTGTACTTGGGCTGTCCACCCTCCCACCCACTGCACTTTGTGTTCCTGCCACTTACCTGTTACTTGTCGGTTAGTGCAGCTATGGCGGACACATGGGTGTGGTGGGTGCTCGTTGTGGCGCTTCTGGCATATTTGGGGACCTGTTGGTGGTTACGTGGCTGGCTGAGTGTACACATGTCCCCACGCATCATACAGTTGTTCGGTTTGGGCTGTGTGTGGTGGTGTCTGTTGCATGTGTGTGTGATGTGTTGTGTATTGTGTGCTGGACATGGGGGTGTTTGTCCCTGGGAGCTGTGGCATGGTGGTAGTGCATGTGAGTACATAGCGGTGTGCTGGTATACATTAGTTTGTACTTACCAGCCTCCACTCCCCTGCTAATCCGGCGAGGATCTCGGGATGTATGATGACTCGCACCTTCTCCTCCCACGCTTTGAAGGTCTTGAAGAGCGCGGGATTCCCTCCGCCAGTGACGGCAGCCAGCTCTCTGTTCTTGCTCTCCTTCTTCTTGACCAGGCTCTTGACGTCATTCCACCGTTTGTTTATTTCGACTCTATTCCTGGGCAAGGTCCCGACTGCATTGACCTGGTCTACGATCCGGTTCCACATTCTCTTTCTGGTGGCTAGTGGTGTGTGCTGGACCAGGTTCCCATAGATTTGTGGGTGCACCTTGATGATCTCGTCGACCATGACCGTCAGCTCCATGGGTGTGAACTTGGGCATTCTTTGTGGTGCCATGGTGTTTGTGGTGCTGGTGCGGTGTGTGTTGTGTAATGTGCAGGGGGTTTGTGGTGCCGGTGTTTGGTGGTGGTGGTGGTGGTGGTGGTTGTGATGTGTGCGTTTCTGTGGTGTGCTGCTGTCCTTGCTGTGTCACTGTGTCCTCTCCTCTCTAGTTTGCAATGTTGCAAGGGGTTGTGGTCTGTGGGAGTGCTGCTTTTGTACTTACCTATGTGGGTGTGTCCTCATGGTCTGTTGTTTTCAGGTGTGTTGTGTCTGGGGTTCTGGCCTTTGTAGTTTTTGTTTGTCCAGGGGGGGTGTTTTCGGGATGTGTACTGTGCTTGTGTATTTGTGCGTGCCTTGCTGTGTGGACTTGTTGGCCATGTTGTGTGCGATTGTTTTTGTCAGCGGATGGTTTCTGTGCAGGGACGTGGGCGCCATGGCTTCTGCCGTGTCGATTCTCATCGGCGTTGTTTGCGCTGGCGGGCGGTATATTTGTAGTTTTTCCGCGCTCATGGCGGTGCGATCGTAATCTCACGTGCGGTGTGTCGGCCGTGAGGGCGGGCGGTTTTGTGTTATCGTGCGTGTTTCCGTCCGTGGCGGGCGGTTTGACTCCGACTCGGACGATGGTGGGCGGTATCTTGTGTGATTTTTCCGCCGATGGCGGTTTTCGGTTTGTGTACTCGTAATGGCGTGGTCGGTGTTCAGACGGTGTGTGCGGGCGGATTTTTGCCGCTTCCATGCCTGGCGGATTTTTTTACGCCGGGTATCGTAATGGGCCCCTAACACTTTCCAACATTGCAGTAGAATTTTTTTTTTTTACATTTGTAAGACAAAACCTGATTTAGACAATAAAGTTTTCGTTAAACGAGGGTTTAGCCTACATGAACTGTTCTCTCCTCATCCAGATTCAAACCCATTGGAACCAGAGTGTTGGAATCTTTAATATATTGTGGTTCTAACCTCTGTAGTGCTAATGTCCTGTCTCCGTTTTTGATATTCAATGGTACACTGTCAAACCCAACAAATTGTGATATATTGTTGAAAGTGCCACGCTACAGGATATTGTCTATCTTCATAGGAGATAGTGTGCATATGCTCCAGAATTCATTTTTTTTTTCATTGTGAAGAGTTTTTCCTATATAATGTTTGTTACAGGTACATCGCAAAGCATAAACACAAAAATCTGAATTGCATGACTAATTGTTCTGGATAACAAATTCACAATTGCTACCTGGAATAGGGAATTTCTTAAAATGTACACTAGACTTGCACGCTTTACACTTCGAGCTTTTATAAAACTCCGAAACCTCTACTAGCTTTATCATTATTCTTAAGGACCAGATTTTTACACAAAGATTCCTTAAGGGGCTTACTCTTTCTGAATTAGTGGTGACAGTGCTGCGCTATACAAATACTGATTGATTGATATTAGAGGATAGTTGTCTAAATGTTTGGAAAGTATCTCATCTGTATGTAAGGTGTGCCAAAGCCTACGAAAGATTTGCTTGATCTCACTTGCTTTAGTGCTATAAGTCATGATGAACCTCATAGTCTTAGATTCAATTTTTGTTGTATATCTTTTTAATGGAGATCTTCCCTTTTGACTTTATTCAGTTTTTTTGCTGTTCTTGCAAAACCTTGGGTTGAAATCCTCTTTCCTGGAACCTTCTAGGCATGATGGGCCCGATTCACAAAGGTAAAGTGAGACGAAAGTCTAACTTTACGACTTTTGGTATTCACAAAGAGCATTTATTACTCTTAAATGCCCTCTGTGAATACAGAAAGTCATAAAATTCAACTTTTGGTATTCACAAAGAGCATTTACAAGTAGTAAATGCCCTTTGTGAATACCAAAAGTCATAAAGTTAGACTTTTGTCTTACTTTACGTTTGTGAATCGGGCCCGATGTTTTTTTCTTTTTAAAAGGCATCTTCAATACTGCAGTTTCTCCTTGCATGGATTCGTCCCCCCTAGGGGATGTTGTGAATGAGATTCCTAGGATGATGACTAGATGCATGCATTACACTGTTCCCTGCTGTCTGTTTGCAGCACAGTCTAGTCTCCAATTTAGGGCCCGATTCTGATGCGGGTTGGAAAAGCTTCCTGACTGAGGGCCTGATTCTGATGCGGTTAGGAAGGCCTCCTAACGGCATTTGCTCCTTCCAAATCGGATCGGGAACGTGTCTTCCCGACCGAGGGCCCAATTCTGATGCGGTTAGGAACAAATGTTCCCATTGCAGTCAATGGGAGTTCAACCAAATCGTATCTGGAAGCATCCGGATGCATCCTACTCCGCCGGTCGGACTTTCCCGATCCGAGTGGGTCGGACACCATTTCACAACCGATTCGGTCGGGAAGCTTTTCCAACCCGCATCAGAATCGGCCCCTTAGTCTTTTTCACTTGAATCTTAAGATCTAAAAACTATGTATATTGTCAGTCCATATTAGTTGAAAAATCACATTCAAATTGTTCTCATTGAGAATTTTTGAAATTCAGTCACAAAGTAACTAGATCCCTTCCAGATGACAACATGTTGTCAATATACCGTAACCACAGAACTACATGGTTATTTTATAGTTCAGTGGAGTCAGCTATTAGCTCTTCCCACCAGTCCAAGTATTGACCGGTGCAACTTGGGGCAAAACAAGTCCTCATAGGTGAGCCCTGGATTTTTCTATAGTGATGTTTATCAAAATACTATCAAATCAAATCAAAATAAACTTTATTCGGTTTCACATCGATAAAACCATAAAAGTTGCGGAGCATCCAAATTACATTAAAAACATAAATCCCTGAAATAACAGGCCGAGTAAAACATAATTAAAATGCATAGCACCACCTTCCAAAATTAAATCTGACAGTAAAGTGCAAAATACAGGATCAAGCAGTGTCCCCCTTAAATCAGCACAACCCTGCAATGTTATCCTTATCCTCGTAAGCATTTGTCTCCTCAGTGGAGACTAAAATCATTAATCTAGGTAGCTATTTATCAAGACAAGCCCTGGTCTTCACCGTGGATTTCAGGTAGCCAACAATAAAGAAAATACAATTATCCTTTAGAAGTTGGAGGTACAGGAGAGCTGGACGAGCCTGGTTAAAACTCATCTTTTTTAAAATGGGAACTAAAAAATACTTCCGGGGCACCTCATAAAATTTGCAGAAAAGCATAAACTGTAGCAGATCCTGTGGAGACTCTCCGTCGCAGCCACAGGGTGCTAACAGCTGACCTCTACTGCACCCTCTTGGAATAGCAAGCATGAGGTGAAAAAGATCCAGGCGAAACCTGGACAATAAAAACCGCTCATAAGTAGATAAAAACCCCAGAAGATAAGGCTCAGCAGATGGAGTTGTCTTTAACATTAAAAATTTGCGGACGCTAGGTTTCCGCAATTCCTGCTCATCCCTTTCCATTTTCCTTAAACTAGTGAAGGATTCCCTAAGTATCCCCAGGTCCTTTTTTGCAATGGATTCGGGATTGGTAAATAAATCAGCGCGCCCTAACTCTTCAAAGCTTCTCTTCACATATCTAAGCCAAGGTATTCGGAGCTCGTTGTCAAGGGTCATACAATCTTTTAGAATTAAATGGCTAAGAGTTAATTCTTTGTTCAGCCAACAATTTAGCCAGAACACAAGGGGGCGCAGTGCCAAGATGTCAATTATATAGGGCACCCCCAATTCCTCGTGGACCACCAAGTTAGACAAACCACACGGTTCACCCAACAGGCGCTTTAAAAAATTGTTCTCCACCACCTGAAGTGCATCTGTGGCAGTATGCCCCCAAATTTCGCTTCCGTAACAGGCTATGGCTACACTTTTTGCTTGGTAAACTTTCAGCATAGCATAGCAGCAATAGGTCTCTTACTTAATTTAGAGGCAAAATTAAAAATGGCCGCATTCACCTGAACCAAATCCCCCCTTTTCCTGTGTTTAAGTGGCCCCCATTTTATTTGATCATCCAGTAAGACCCCCATGTATGAAAAAACATCTGTACGGGGGACTTTGGCAGGGCCTACTCTAAATTGGAAACATTTTTTGGGGCGAGTCCCCACCTGCATTATGTAGGATTTCGAGTTATTAATGGATAAATCTTGTTCCGACATAAAGTTTGAAAAGGCATCTAGCAGAGATTGAAGACCCCTAGCAGTCCTAGATATAAGAACTGCGTCGTCCGAGTATAGTAGGACGGGGAGACCAGGTCGTACTGCATATGGGTAATCTACCCCTGTAGCTATTAAAGCTCTATCTAGGTCGTTGATGTAGAGATTAAACAGAAATGGGGCTAGGATGCAACCTTGACGTACACCCCTCTTTATATCAAAGTCCCGTGAAACGCGGAGGTCCTGGGAGAATCTAACATTGGCCTTAGTTGCCCTATGAAGGCCCTCGAGAAAATTGACAATGTTACTGTCTACCTCCATGTCCCTCATGGACTGCCACAGTTTTGCCCTGTTCACGCAATCAAATGCGGAAGACAAGTCCAAGACATCTAGGTAGACAGTACCAGGACGTGCAACCGTATATTTGCTGAGTAACATGGTTAAGTTAAGGCACTGGGCCACGGTTGACCGACCCGGGCGAAATCCAAATTGGACATCGGAGATTATATTGTGATCCTCAGCCCAAGTGGACAATCGTTCCAGTAATACGCGGCCCACAACCTTAACCACTGAGTCCAAGAGTGAGATCGGCATATAGCAGTGCGTGCTGTTACGATCACCCTTCTTGAAGACAGGTACTATAGTTGAGGTGGCCCAGGACTCAGGGCAACCAATCCTGGCCGCTGCATTAAACACAGCCGCAAGGACCGGCGCCCAGAAGAGTGGATCAGACTTAAAAAGATCCGGGGGGATGCCGCCTGGACCCGGTGCTTTATTACAAGTTAACCCGGCAATACCAACCTCAACCTCCCCCTGCTCAAAAACCACTACAGGGGCGTCCCTATCATGGCCACGGGCTTTCAAACATGGTTTTAAAATGGAGCACCCATTCAGCTTCAGTGATGTGCAAACCGAATTCGCTCCCTGCTTCCTCCTCTAAAAATGGTCTATTAACGATGCTCCAAAACCTGGAGCTGTTCCTAAGGGTACTTGATTCAATCAACTCCCTCCAAGCCTCCTCCTTCAAGGCACACTTGCGTTTTGCCAATGCCTGTTTGTACTCTTTTCGGGAAGCTCTAACCATGGTTTGATTTCTCGGGATAACATTCAGGGCTTCCCTCAGCTTTCTCGCCGCCTGAGAGCATGACGAGTCAAACCATCTAGGGGTCGAGGTGACTGTTCTGCGTGCCGGCGCGCTTAAAAGTTCACCTACTTTAGTGGAGATGATGTTATAAGCGCTAATGACCTCCACGGGGATATACCTGAAGAGGTACACAGCGCTAATTCAGTAGCACAGGATTCCCTTACTGCAGAATAAAAAGCATCTGGTGAGATCTGTGTCCATTTAAGCCGTCGTCTGCCATCTGTTGGTCTTAGCGTCCCCTTGTTCACCACACTTATTTTTTTAAACATTAGTGGGCCACGCATTTGGACACAGAGTGGATTATGGTCACTGTAGACGCTTTCCAAAATAGTGAAACCACAAAATAAAGACGGTAGAGAAGATGAGATTAAAATATAGTCTATAAAAGAACCACTACCTCTCCCAGTAAAGGAGGAGACAGGTGCTTTGCTGAGCGGGTCAGATAATGACATGAGGGACATAAAGTCAAATTCATTTAATAGATTATTCAAAACTTCCCCCTTAGCAGAATGTTCAAAATGAATCCCCCTCACCCGAGGGCAGCCTAAGTTGGCAGTGCTGGTGGTTCTTGGGTCTCCACACGGGTGTATATTAACATCACCCACGACCATGAGGTTTTGAAGTTTGGAAATACAAGGCTGCCTTATAAAAGAACCCAACAATGTAATATTACAAACACCTGGGGGCCATGCCACAGAATTATAAAAAGTTATGAGACCTAATTTGTTGGCCCCCTGACTTAAAACCAAGGCCTGGAGACATGGGCTCGGAGACGACAAAACCTGCATCTGGCAGTCTACCGCCAGAGATATATAAATAACAAGGCCTCCATTGGGTCTGCCAGCCACAGAAGGAGCCGCTGGAACAAAAAAAGCCTTATAGCCTTCCAGGAATAAGTTACAATCCACCAACCATGTTTCTTGCAAGCAAAGCACACTGTATTGTTTCACAAATTGCAACCAGTTGGTATCATGGAACTTGTTGGACAAACCAGCAATATTCCACGATAATATATTATTATCAGATACACGAGGGCCCCCCTTGTCTTGCAACGGGGGATCCTGCTGTTTTGGCTCTAACTCAATGGCGGACAGTGTGGGGCTTCTAAGTCAATCACACTCCTCCATCATAGCTAATGGAGAGAATCTGTTAGATAACTCCAAAGAGGGAGGAGCGCTATACTGACGACCTGGGGCCCACTGTATTGGGTGAGCTGTGGATGGGGGCAATTGTGGGTGAACAAGAGGAAATCTCTGTGACCAGCCGTCTAGGGGGGCCTCAATGTTGGTGTTCCTATGGGTATACCCTGTTGTATCAGGTTTATAAAAAAAAAAACAGTGGTAAGGCCCTAACAGATGACCTGGAATTTAGAGGAGCGGAGTATGGGTCCCTAAACAGGATCCTTTCGGCTAGATGCGGTCTATTAAAATTTATAATGACACAATCATCCGTACCTGTTTCACGTGAGCTACCTATCCAGCTAACCCTGCGCACCATGATGATATTTTTTTCCACCCTTGATCCCAGTGTGGTATTATTTGATAACCAGTGAAGTACTTTGTTCTTTAACTGGCCAAAATCCTCTTTAGTTCCCAGGGGGAGAGATGGAACATTCCCCAAAACCACTACATAAGGGGTAGATTCAGGCGGCAAATGGATAACTGGTAGGCACTGTGACTGGACCTCTCTACTACCCAGCATCCGACTACCTGCGGGTTGACTTCCTTCCAAGACCCGCGCCTGTATAGGCATATCCCTGCTATTACTTAGGCCTTGGCTCGTTGTTGCGAGCCCACCCCGTACTATAGACTGTGGCTGTAATTGGGTTTGTATCTGTTCCATATTGTTGTTGGACAAATTTGTCAAGGAAGAAGAGTCCCTTGCAGTGCCCTGTCCCGGAATAACCCTTAACCTTCCTGATAGAGAAGATAATTCAGCGCGGTTACAAGCTGTTACGCTTTTCTCTATCTGGGTCAGCCTTTCCAAAATCGGTCCCAGTTTTAAGTCCAGCAGACTTGTCATCGCTGCCTGGAAGGTTTCTAATGCAACCAGTAGATCCGATGTAGGGTATACTGAAGAGGGTACAGAGGATTTTGGAACCAAGTTGGTTTAGATTTCTTCGCTTTACCCCCAATTGCTTGAGAATTCCTTTTGGTGCCTGCACCTAGCCGCAAAACCATCCTTAGCGGCCAGATGTAAGTCATCACGCCTAGTAGCTGGGGATATTTCTGTTGGCTTGCTGGTTGAGATAACCGGATTCCCCTTTAGTGGAAGATCTTCACTACCCCCCTTTTTGCTTAAAATAACAACATGAGAAAGGGGCCGTGGCATAGGCTGAGGGAGGGCGATTGGCTGACTAGAAGTCCCCACACAGGCCTGCGAGCCCTCGTAAATCCCAGTGGTGATGGACAGGTTCAAAAGTTCATCAGCACCCTCCGCCAGAGACACTTGAGTATCAGCAAGCGGGGGATAAGAGACAATAGTTGGTGATCTAGAAAGGTGTCTGTTAACTAACTCGATCTCCTTATCTATCACCGCTGCTGCCCGCTGTAAAAAGGAATCCCTGGTAGATACTGGAGCTGTAGTGCCAGTCTTTGCCCTTGCAGTGACAAGTGCTGTCTTACGCCTAACCATAGCTCAGCAAATGAAAGATCAGAGCAGGAAATACAGCAGTCCCAAAAAGTCCCAGATAGGGGTGTCAAAAAAAGTCAGAAAAGTCAAACCGGGGCACACCGGGCACAGCACGATCACTCCAAGCACAAGCTCACCTACGTTCCATGTTAATAAAATCAGTGCAGATATAAGCCAAAACCGATCGGCAACTGCTATCAATCCTACCTACTCAGCCGTTGAAGATATCACAAGGAGGTGGCGGCGACTGGAGAGGGGCCAAGCTCCTAAGAAGGACGAAGCCGCCGTGGTCTATAACGATAGCAATTCTGGAGGGGGCCCACGAGGGTAGGCCCAGCCCAGCCTCAGCTGGCCTCAGACGGGCGCAGACGGGCCCGCCCTTGGCCCGGACGTGGCCCGGGCATGGCCCGGGCACGCCCGCACGCGTCCCGCACTGCGGGAGCCCGCTGCTGCTTTTATGCGCCTCCAGGCGCAAGATGAAAACGTTAATGGCAGTGGTGGCGTCTGGGACTGCGAGTTCAAATGGCTGTTCCCCTCACGGCAGTGGAAATACGGGCCCATGCTGCGGGAGCCCGCTGCTGCTTTTATGCGCCTCCAGGCGCAAGATGAAAACGTTAATGGCAAAAATCTATCATATCATATCAAGTAGGATTACTGTATGTAGGAGGAATAATAATGATCTTGCTCTAAGGAAATGATGACTTGCCTGTATGCCCAGATTGTGTGGTATGCATCTGTTGAGACAGTTGACATGCAGGCATAACAGGAGATAGTCATCCTCCCAGATGATCCCCTCTATGATTCTTATAAATTCCTCACTATCTTTCACAAACACCGGTAGAGATTCAACAAATGGTCATTGAAAAAAGTCTAGGTATAGCGAGGTGTTTCTAGTAAATATCCTATTGATGAAACTAAAGGCCTACCCAGAGAATTCCTGGGGTTTTTGTTTAATTCTGGTAAAAGGTACAGTGCAGTACATTTTATTTGTGTGATCAATTTTTTTCTTTTCAATTTACCCATAACATCACACATCACCTAACCTTATGTCAAATATTTTTCTTTAGAGAGGACAACTGTGCTCCCTCCCTTATCTGGTTGTCTGATAAAAATCTGGTTTTTAGCATGCAGATCTTTTATGGCCTGTTGGTGTTTTTGGGGGAGGTTATACATATTAACCAATCTATCATATTTCAACTTCTTCAAATCCTTAATTATAGCTCTTTCAAACAAATCAATTGCATTCAAATGGCATGCATGGTACACAAATAGATTTGGGTTTAAAACCACTGGGGCAACTCATGTCCACAGGAATATTGCAATCAGCAAGGTTCATGATGGGATCCTCACCAGGTGATACATTTTCATCTAACTCGCACAATTGGTGTAACAAATCTATATCATCTAAATTCAATTGTGATGGTGCCAGTCTAAGCATATTATCTGTGTCCAAATCACTTTTCCTCAGTTCAAACCTTTTTTTTAGTTTCAACTTTCTAGTGAAACCAAAAAGAACAGTTCGACTTTGGGTATAGTTCATATTAGATGTAGGACAAAATTATGAATTTAAAGACAGTACATTCAGTTTATGCATCAATGAGAGTAATATCTGATAAATCTACCCCATTGTTGCATAGTTCCATCATTTTCCTGAAGTTTGGCCCCTTGTTTTCGTTCTCAGTGGTCCAGCATTGTTTTTTTTCTTGTACCACGCTTATTTGAGCTTATTCCTTTTGGACACCCTCGATTTATGCCTGTGATTACAAACAGCCGTTTGCAAAGATCCAAAATTCCTCTAAAAAATTACCCCTTGTTCCAGTGGAGTCCAAGCTCATAGATATATCACTGTTGGTGGTATTGCTATCCTCATTTTGCTTTTGTGTATCTCCTCGGCTTCATCTCGCTCCCTGATGTTCCTCTTGTTGACTCATATGTTTCAGGCCATTATGATATTTCCTTAACTGATCAAACCTCTTCACAAAAGTTAACACCTGACCATGTTGATAGTCCTTATAATCACGAACAAATTTCCTCTGTTTTTTATTTTTTATTTCTTCCTCAAGTTTCTCTGAATTAGTGTCTAGCTTCATCATTTCCTCCTAAAAATCTTGCTTACTTATTAATTTTAGTAGTTCGAACGACACAGATTCAATTTCCAATAGTGTCTTTCCCCTATCCTTCCATGCATATTTGACCAAGATTCATAGCATTACAAGTGAGCATTCATGGGAGTTTGCAGCCCATTCTTCTAACATGGCTGGATCTGGATCCTAATAAGAAGGCACAGTAAAAACTCTCAGCCCCCTTGGTAACCTTCCACAGTTAATATACTTTTGGAGGGAAACCGCTTCCCACCATTTGGACTGTTCTTTCTTATAGAGTTTCTCTAGTTTGTCCTACAAAACGTTTTTGGATGGTTCTTCAGAGATTCCAATTCCTGCCCCTCTGCTGTGTGTGCACTGTCAAACTTCTGCGGTGAAAATAATTTGTCAGCTGCCTCTTTGTGTTTTGTTTCTCTTGATGCTGCCATCATGTCTTTAATCTGTTATTTCCTTAATAGTTAAAGTTTCTGCTTCTAGAGCAACTAAAATGCTTTCACAGATGCTTGTTACATGTTCCCTGCCAGCTCCAAAAACGTGGTATACCTCATGGAATCCATCCGAGGGACAGAACATTTAAATAGATGTATGACATGGCATTGCATTATGGATAGTGGTTAACAGTTATATAAATGATAGGCAAGGGTGGAACATTAAATATTGCCCATGAAGTTTTGTTAAGTCAGGAATCCTCTCCATTCAAAAAGTCAGATGACTTCACCTGCTTCACATAAGGTGAGGTTTTATTATATACATAACTGATTTCTTATAACCACTGTTTCCTTGTAGCAAGATGTCTCCTTCCTAAAGGACCATACATTCCAGGTCTTTTCGGCCAATGCAAGATCAAAATCACCGGCTTTGACTTCTGGTGTTCCGTAGGGCTATATTTGGAGCCCTTTACTACCCTTTGACGGACTTAATAGAGAGCTGCGGTCTTACCCTTTTTTAATATGTCGATGATACTCAGATCATCTTTTCATGTATCTTCAGCACAGAGCCATGACCCGTCCTTACTGCGTCTGGGCATGATTAAAATGTCATCATGGATGAATAAAAACTCACTTAAACTCAATGGCGACAAAACTGAGGTCAGGGTTCTGAGTAATAACACCTTCCTTTGGGGCCCACGACATTGGCCAGAATCCTTAGGTACTCCACCCATTCCGTCTACTAAGGTGAATAATCTGGGCTTTCCTGTCAACAAAAAGCTCTCCATGAAGCTGCAGGTGGCTAAGGTAACTGCCGCTGTTTTTCAGTCCTCAAATGCTGAAAAAAATCCTTTGGTTAATTCCCTTAGCAGTTCAAAGGATTATAATTCAGGCCCTGTTCATACGCAGATTGGATAATGGTAATGTGTTGTACCTGAGTGTGGACCAGATCTCTGTCCATCGCCTGCAAATTGTTCAAAATGGTGCTTCTAGGATGCTGTTTCTCTTACCCAAATATGCGTCAGTCTCTCATCTACTTCAAGAATTGCACTGGCTCAAGGTTTCCAAATGTATTGAGTTCAAAGCACTGTGTTACATGTTCAAGGCCAAATTTGGCCTAGCACCACGTTACATCCAGAAACTGGTTGCTCCCTATCAGTCCACTCGGTCCTTTAAATCTTCGAATCAAGCTTTGTTCATCATACCAAGGTTCTGTTTAACCCGTATGAAAAGCCCTTCCTTGTCCTACCTATGTCCAAAATTGTGGAACTCTCTGCTGGACGCTCCCAGAAATTGTAAGTCATTTATCACCCTTCGCAAAAATCTGAAGACGTTGCTATTTTAAGTCACTGTTTTTTGGGACACTTAGGGCCCGATTCTGATGCGGGTTGGAAAAGCTTCCCGACCGAGGGCCTGATTCTGATGCGGTTAGGAAGGCCTCCTAACGGCATTTGCTCCTTCCAAATCGGATCGGGAACGTGTCTTCCCGACCGAGGGCCCAATTCTGATGCGGTTAGGAACAAATGTTCCCATTGAAGTCAATGGGAGTTCAACCAAATCGTATCTGGAAGCATCGAGATGCATCCTACTCTGCCGGTCGGACTTTCCCGATCCGAGTGGGTCGGACAGCATTTCCCAACCGATTCGGTCGGGAAGCTTTTCCAACCTGCATCTGAATCGGCCTCTTAATCTGTGTTTGCCCTGTGCCGGGAAACCTTTCAGGGTAGCTGTGCGCGTTATAAGTTGCTAATAATAATCACAATAATAATGTCTCAAATTTTCACAAGTACTTCAACCTTTTTTGCATTAAATTAGCTATATAAATTTTGTGCTAAAGACCTTTGGGAAAGATTAGGAATATCTACCTGTTGCACATTTGTATGTGTTTACTACCTAAAGGTGCTACCTGCCTGCCTTCACCTGGGAACAGGTGTTCCTGTATGTAAACATAAAAATAAAGCTGCGATAAACCAACCATATCTGCTGATTTACAAGGTAAATGTTGAAAGATCCTGATTTTGTGATCTACATTCACACCTGCAAATGGCAATTTTTCTTGATTAAATTGTGATGAAGCCGAGCCCCAAGCCGAGCACATGCATGCCACAGCGTGAGCGTGCTGCCAACCACTCCAGTGTTTAACTACAGTAAGCAGTGCCTAACAGCGTCACAGCTGAGGCGGAATGCCTATAATGTATGACAATGCAAAACGTATTGTGAAATGTACTGGTAATGCATTTGCAAATGGGATGGGGTCTGAGGCTGGCCAAACTGTAATGGTCACTTAGGTTTCTTCAACCCAGCTGTGTTGCACAGCCGGGTTGGGGAAACAGCACAGACTCCCAGGCACTGTCTGATTGGCAAACAAAGCCGCTCAGACCAATCCTGGTGCTGCTCTCATGCTATTGAGAGCAGTGCTGGGATTGGTTGGGGAGCCTGTGCTGGTGTTCCAGGGACTGCTGGGACAATATCAGGAGAGAAGAGGAGCACCGAGGTGGCGGGCAGCGTCGGAACAGGTATGTTTTTTAAAATTATAATCATTTCCCTCAGTCCCTGTTTCCTGACCCCTGCTCCCCCGCCCCCCACTTGAGTTTTGCAGTGGCCGCCACTGAGTGTTGGTAGGCTCCACCGACAACAATCAGAGCAAATTATGCTCCGGTTCTGTCTAAAGTTCATGCCTTAATCTGTGACTCATATTTCAATCAACCTCACTCTGGCTTTTCCAGCCAAAAACAGTGTCAACTTCACATTTCCTGTGACTTGGAGCCAATTGTTCCATAGAGGGTGTAGCCATCCTGACTGCACCATGTAGAGCAGTCCCCTTTACATTAAGTCTCATTACAAAATATAATATGTCTGCTCTTTAACTTTCTAGAATCTGTTATCGTTTCTTAACACGTGCAATCATTTTTTTAAATTACTTTTATTCAAACATGATTTCTATTGATCTTATATCGCACAAATAATGTACTTGTTTCTCGTGGGGTGTCTATCACAGGCATCTTAGAAATAAAATAAACTCAACCACGTTAGGTTGCCGAAAAACCCAAACTCAGTGATTTTATTATACCAACATGCTTCATAACTTCGCTACGGAGCTCACAGACTCATTTTTAACTATTTCAACAGTTTCTTTCCTCCACATTTGTAGCTCCACAAACTATCACTCTTCTCGTTTTTGGAATCCATTTCAATAATGCATACCATATGACTACGGAGTCCAGACTGTGATGAAGCCTTAAGAGTACTACCAAGTCGAGACCAGCAGAGGCAGCAATGTACTCCTCTGCAAGCAGATCAAAATGTTGCAGTGGATAATCTATGTGTCTAGAACGAGTCACTAATAATTTTGTTTACATCTACCTTCAGTTTGATCTTTACTGAGGGCGGAAATGTGTATTTTTCTGCACAGCTCTTAAGCTCTGTTTTTATAATGGCATGTGTAGGAAATCACCATCGTTTGTGCGTTGTAAGCTCAGATTGTTTTTCCTATCTTTTTTTGCTAGATATCGAACTCTGTGCCATTTACCCATGCTAACCAGTATGTACTAAAGTGCCTGTGCTCCCCCTTGCAAACATGGTTGAATTTGCATAGCCTTAATTAGCATATTTAACTTACATATAAGTCCCTAGTATATGGTACAAAGTGTACCCAGGGCCTGTAATTTAAACGCCACTAGTAGGCTGCAGCATCTAGTCTATCATCCACTACAGTCAATCAATCAATCAATCAATCAATCAGGGTTTTTTAGAGCGCGGCTACTCACCTGTGAGGGTCTCAAGGCAGTGGCAGTGAAAACATGGCTTCTGGCCTGTCATTGTAGCTTGACTGAAGTAGTTATTGAAATGTAATTAGAGCTGTCAAAAGATTTCATTTACACTGGCCTAAATCTCCCTTTTAAATATTAATAAGTCACTCCCAAGTAGGCCTTTAAAGCACTTAAGGAAGGGTGCACAGTAATAAAAAGTAGAACATGCTGAAATGTAATATTTAACATGTCCTTACTAGCACCTAAAAGCTATTTTCACTGTATCATGGCCTGCTGTTCATTAGAGAAACATTGGGATGCACTAGTAAATTTATTTACACTGTCTAGGAAACATCTAGAAACATAATTCTTGGACTTGTTACAATATTTATTATTAGCCAAATTCACTGGTGAACTCAGATTTGTAATACATATTAAAGAAAAGGTACATTTAGTAGGACACCTTTTCCCTGTGTCTAAAAGCTCTGGAGGCTAATTTGCTGTAGCCTTTATCTGCAGCCCACTCAGTACTCCAGCCCTGAATTTGGCATGAAAACTGCTCCAAGAGCAGAGACAAAGGCTTGGGTATTGGGAGATGTTTCTGTTCCTCTGACAGAATGATAATTTGGGTATGCCCAGGAACTTAATAAGCTTTGAAGGGGCCTTCCCAGTCACAGGCAGATGTTTGATGACACCTCCAATCCCAGTGGAGAGGGAGCTGCCCTTAAAACTGGTTTAAAGTGACCACAGAGGAAGAGCATTGCTCATTACACCTGCCACACCTCTAGGAAGGCTCCACACAAGGAGAAAAGGGTTTCACTATCTTGGATTTCAGCAGAGAGGGGCACTGTGGGATTGTTTGCCGTAGAGCACACGAGTAATGCTACAAAAGTGGGTAGGGTAACCTATGGAAACCTTTACTCCATTGGT
Source organism: Calotriton arnoldi (assembly GCA_963921515.1). Classification (NCBI taxonomy): domain Eukaryota; kingdom Metazoa; phylum Chordata; class Amphibia; order Caudata; family Salamandridae; genus Calotriton; species Calotriton arnoldi. The sequence continues at coordinate 24,741 of CAWUFW010010701.1, forward strand.
TAGGTAGGAGCCAGGAGTCACCCGCACCAGCAAGATAGTGACAGGAATCAATGTGGCACCTACAGAACCCTCCTCATTACTAGACTTGAGGTGCCTATTTTGATTTGGTCATTTTTTAAACTAAAAAGGTGAATTGCTATTTTGTATATTTCTGAGGAATTTATATTTTGTAAATGTATAAAAATAAAAGTGCTACCTTTCAATAGCCACAGTTTATAGATATTCTATAGTTTTGAGCACTGCAGAAATGAAACTTACACTAAATCCTAATGAATACCCCCTGCAACATCTTGACATGTGAAGTTCAACATGATTTGCCTATCAACATGATAATTGCATCTGATGGTAGGAACCATTTTTCTTTGGAGACTATCAGCAGAACCCTTTGATGACTTGCAGCAGAATGCTAGTTGCAAGCATAAATGCAACACAGATCCCCTTTCACAACGCCCAGTAAAGCTTGCCTCAAGTCAAGCAGAGCAAGAGTAAGGTATACATCATAAAAAGTGAGCATTGGAGTAATTTTCAATTTAGAAGGGAGTGTTGCATTTCAGCAAAAGCAGCCACAACTTTCTATCTGTCTTGTAATGTTGTAATGCTGAAAAAGAAGAGATAGTCTAGAGCTCAATTTTTGGGGGGTGGGGAAGGTTAATAATGTTGTCACAAAATCTTTAAAAATAAACAAATAATCACAAGCATTATCTAACCATCGTATAATGTTCAAACATTAAAACAGTTTTGGAGATGGAAATCCGAATTACATTAACAGGAAGCACAAAGAGTAATGTACTGTAATTTACTGACCAAATTTGTGAGAGACAGCTACAAAATTATCTGCAGGCAGAGAGGGCTGAACAGATTAAATAAAATGTTAGTAAATAAGATTTGGATCACATTTATATAGTGAACACCCTCCACTTGAGACCCAGCTTTGTGGGATAAGAAATCTGCCAAAACCAAAGAATGGGACTTCTGCTCCAATGTACCTAACAAAAAATGCTTCTCATAGGTTATCCAATAGATTTGTCAGCCATTGCTAACACCAAAACCCATGCATGATTTTTCCTTTGAGAAAAGGTTTCTCAACTTGACTGCCTCATTGTTTTTGTGAACCCTTCACCAAACACAGCATTAAGCGACCTTTGCAAGCTAGAACAACATCCAAGAAAACTTTTTTCATCAGCCTTTGGGCCACATGTATAAAGCTTTCTTCCAGTTGCAAACGGACTGATTCGCAGAATTGACCCATTTGCAACTTGTTTGCGACTGCAAAAAAGCATTTTGGCATGTATCAAACCCAAACTGCAATTCGGTGGCATGTTATCGAATTGCACTTTTGGTTTGCAACCAAATACCAATTCAGCATTTGGAAGGGGTGTCCCTTCCAAATACAGAATTGGAAAAGTATGTATTAATGTTGTGCGACCGAATTCCAGTTGCAAAAAATCAATAGTTACCGACTATTGAAATGTACTGGTAATGCATTTGCAAATGGGATGGGGTCGCTTTGGGATCCATTTCCATTTGTGAATGTAAAAAAAAGAGTTTGTTTAAAAGAAGGCGGGACTAGTGCGTCTTCCTAAACAAGCAAAAGAATTAAAACACCTCCCATTTTCCATTACGAAAACCAGATTGCATTTATAAAAAAAAAAAATTCTGCTTTATTTAAAAGCAATCACAGGCATGGTGGTCTGCTGACCTCTGCAGGCCACCATCCCTGCATCCCTGTGATGACGTTGATTCCTAATGGGTCGCAAATTGCAACCTACCTCATTAATATTCAAGAGGTAGGTGGATTTGCGACCCCCTAGGAATCGCAAAATGAAACTCCATGAGTTCCATAAATTAGGAATAGCGATTTATTAATTGGGTTTCTCAGAAAATCACAATTAGGTAATCGCTGTTCCTAATATTGATACATCTGGCCCTCAGTTCTTAATGCCAGTCCAACTCTGTTCAGTCTTATAACAGGCTCTGTATTCATTTCACTCAACTGACTAGACACATATGGAAATGTAAACGTTTTCCTCACCTGTTTTATTTTAGCACATCCTTGCCTACTACATAGGATCCTTGAGAAAGTTCATGTGGAATTTACCGCCTAGCATGCAAAAAATGTAGTGCAGGCCTTGATAGTCTCAAAACTGGACTATAGCAGTGTATTATATTTGGGTGTCAGGCAGTCTTGACTGAGGCAATGGCAGACTGTGCATACGGTGACAGCTTGTCTGCTATGTCACATCCCACACACTGAATCAGTTTAAAAACATCTATGTTACTTACCCTAGCTCCCAATTGCCAAACGTATCAAGTTCAAGACTCTGTGTTACTTTTTTAAAGCATGGCATCGAGTAGGCCCTACATATATATGATCATTCATTCATCCATATGTTCCCAGGCTAGCTCTATGCTCTGGAAACTCTAACTTAGCCTCTATTCCAAGATTTACAAGGGCTAGACTAGGTGGCCTTTCTTCTGCTTACTTAGGTCCTAAGATGTGGAATAGTTTACCTATTGGATTGCGATTATGCAACTCTTATGTTTTGTTCCCGGAAGCTACTCATAACCTGACTTTTATGAGCATTTGTGGGTTTTCTGGTCCTTTCCATTAGCGCTGGGAAACCCTAGTTGGGAAGCCAGGTCCCAATCTTTCTTTTTAATTAAGGCTCCCTGATTTCCGTTTTTATTGATTTTTACAGATAAATACAGACAGAAAACATTTATTTTCTTGTCTGTATTTATTTTCAAATGTGGATAAAAACGGAAATTGGGTTGCTTTTTGAGTAATTCTAAATACAGTCTGCAATGACAGCCAGGCCAATAGCTGTGTGGATTGATAGGTATGGGGTTTGAAAAAAAGGACTTTTAGTAAAGAGGCTTTAACAGCAGTAGATATGCACATGGTTGATACTGAAATTTGCATATTTTCTTATAAGTGAATTGATTTATCTTCTGAGGATATTTACATAATTGAAACCTTGTAGGCATTCAAGCATGAGTGCATATTTACCGGTTAAATAAATGTGGAAATATACTAATTTCAGCTTCATTTTTCCACAAAACCCAAAATTAATATGGATAAGCACAGATAAAATTAGCAAAAAATAAATATGGATAAATACAGACGGAAATGTCAAAAGAATAAATACCATAAAACCAGGAGCCCTATTTTTAATACATATAAATCACCACTAAGGTAGACCCTACATAGCCCAGAGGGCAGGGTCCAGTGTATTTAAAAAGTTGGACATGTACTTTAAAGCTTTACATATCCTCGTGGTGAAAAAATCCTCAATTTGTTTTTCATTGGCCTAACTCTCCAATGGGATGACTTTGGAGTTACCTTATTACATTCAAGAAGCTGTTACTCCAATTGGGAGCATGTTGACTGGTCGATTTTCGCGTCTTAAAAATGTAACTCAAAGCTCTCCTTCATGTTGAAGTCAAATTTTCAATCACAATTCTGAAAATGATACTTTTAGAAAGATGGCGTTTTTTGTCCCAGCCATTTATTTTGTGCCTGCTGTCTGTATCCTGGGCCACATACCTAGGTGGAGTTGGCAGTTGGTCTTTGTGTATTGCTCCCAGAAAGTAAGAAAATAGAAAGCTAAGTGTTGGCAGGATGTGACAATATGAGTTAATGAGGGGGAGGAGCTGTCATCTAACAAACTTGCACATCACAAAGACCATACCTGAGAACTCTCACAAAGGGTTTTGACACTAGTTTGTAGTGACCCCAGACAATCTGTGGTCAGGACAGGGAGGCAATACATTTCAAGCACCTCTAGGGGGTGGAATCCTCTGGAAGCTTCTTCCACTTCAAAGTGGGCAACCAGTATAAATATTGAACCTCATACACCAATTCTTCAGTGCGCTTCTGGACCTCTGGACTCTGCCAGGAAAAAGGACTGCTGTGCTGCTGAAAGTAATGTCACTCTGCTGGACTGCTGCTCTGAAGGACTTCTGCCCTGCTGTGCTGACCTGCTACCCTGCTGCCCTCTTGCCAGGGTGAGAAGGACTGGCCCTGCATCCCTAAACCCAGCACCACAGAGTGACTCCAAGGGATAGTTGGCTGGTCACCTGATCAGAGGCCTCAGTGACATAACAGGCTTCCACCAACATTGAAGACAGCATCTGAACTCTGCTATCAGTGAATACTATCTTGCCAAGTGGTGTCACCCCAGTCCTGGACTCTTGGAAGTCTCCAGCCCATCTGTGGACCCAGTAGAACCAACGCATCCCCTTTGCTGCACTGCGCAGCCCAACCCCATACAGAACGGCCACATTGTTTCTGCTTTGTAGACTTTCCCGGTGCAAGGACTTTGCATTGCCCTTGCAGCCTCCACCTTCATCGGAACGCATCTCCAATGCAGGTCCTCACATTGCAAGTCTCTCATCAACGCCAGCCTCGATGAGGATGAAGGACTCCGCATCGCTTGGCCCCCACCTTCTTCAGACCCAGACGGTGCGTGATACATCCTCGATGCAGGACTTCACATCGCAAGTGATCTCATCGGTGGCCTACTCAACGACAATGAAGGACCTTGCATTTCAGCCTCACAGCTCCTCAGAACCAACCGTGCGTGATACATCTCTGACCAGGACCTCACATCCCCTCGGCTGCGTGGCACACCCTTGACGCGGGACTCTGCAACTCTTCGTAACCAGGATTTAAGGTACTCTTGTTCAGCAGACCTAAATGAGTCCCTGTAGCCAGCCCTCGTCCCTTCACGGTCGGCCTCAACTTGTGACTTTGTCCCGCTCAAATGCGACCAGATATCCACAGTTGGCACTTTGTGCATTGTGGTGCTATTTTCACTTAAATCTTTAATATTGCATATCTCTGGTTCTACCGATTACATTTTTGTTGTTTTGTTCTTGAACTATTTATTAAAATGTACTCTTATTTTTCTAAATTGGTGTGAAATTTTACTACTGTTTGAAGTGCTGCAGAAATACTTTGCACATTCCCTCACAGTTAAGCCTGACTGTTCTGTGCCGAGCTACCACAGGGCTGAGCACAGGTTAATTGTAACTTCACCCTGACAAGATTGTGGTTTCTGCTTCAGTAGTTTTCACCCCCCCCCCAGCCAGTAACCCAGTTTCTTACAGTGACCTATGCTTAATAGGAACTCAAAATATGTTACATGTTTTGCTCTTATGTCCAACTCTAAAAGAGGCTTGATTTAAATATGTATTGACTTTAATAAAGAGATATAATACAGTCAACCATTAGGCTTTGATGTAACTGCTTAAAAATCTGACCAATGAATTTACTTGTTTTAAAGTGTATACATTTCATAAATGCTTCTTATCTATTTTCTATTGAAAGGGGATATTGTGAGTATACTAGCAGCATTTTATGTACTGTGAATATTTTCATTATTGTGATGATGCTTTTACTTGTTTTTTGAGATCATGATTCTAGACCTCAGGTGAGGTCAATAACAGTGTTAAAAATGAACTTGGAAACTTGATGAGTACACACCATGACACAGAATTATTGCTGATTGAGAAACGAGACCATGTACAATCGGATTAGAGAACACGTAGGGATACGACTTTACTCTGTGTATAAAGTATTCATTGTTCAATAATCCAATCTGCACGTTTTTGTTTGATTAATACATTACTCGAATGATAATACTCCGTGGGTGGCTGTGCCAGTCATTTTAGTTCATTTGAAAGAATGTGCTCTCCTGTTATTTGTAACACTTAATAAATCATTTTGAAAACGAGTATAGACAGGTAGCTTTTGTAGCCATTGACATGGCATTAATTAAAAAAGAACGTGAATCTAGTTACAGGGAGAAGCAAAGGCATACAAACGGCAAAGAAAGCCTCATTCAATGTTACCGTGATGAATCATTTTAAAGAAAATAATAATGCAAGGAAATCTTGCTTAGCGGATTCCATGCTAAGATTTCTGTTTCAATATGTCGAAGCACTACTGGAAATAGTGCAAAACACTTTAAAAATACATGGGATTCTGCTGTAAAAACGAGTCAATAATTTCCTTATTTCAGGCGACTTGTGTCATCTCAAGTCACCTGTAATTACCAAATGGTGTAGCTGCTTAAGTGTAATAAGTTTAATACTGTTAAGATGTGATAGACAATGCCTGCTGACAGAGCCAGAAGCCAGGATGAAAGGCAAGTTACAGAGCATAATTAAAGCTGCAGTTTGAAAAAGGAAAGCATGAATTGATTTGCAGCCTTTTGATATTGATTTCTAAAAAGAAAAAGTGATCAGCAGAAAAGAGATATTTATGGCAATGTATATATCAGAGCCACTTTATTTGTTAAATCTGACATACATTAAACAGATGATAGTATGTTTTCTGCAAAGCTCACTAACTGCTTTTAGGTGTGTTTAATTTTTGGAGCACAGATTCTGCTTTTTGTGTTCATGTCTGCAGTGAATTTTAAAGACCACAACACCAATGATTTAAGTGGATTATAAGAGGGGTGATGAGGTGTCCATCTAGAAGGAATATAATAACCTCTGCCATACATTAAAGTGATATTGAATGTCACCTCAGTGTTACATGGCCTCATAAAGAAACAAAGTCTTCAGTCTGGTTCCTCTAATTGGTCATGGGACTCCCCAGTAACTTCTAACATCCTTATAATGTGTAGCAGGGGGTAGTTTATCCTATACATTATACTTTTCACCCCCACAACAAGTCAAAGAAAATACCAAAATCCTGATTCCAATAAGAACAAGCATTAATTGCAAATCAATCCTAAAGATACCCACCTTCAGCTGTAAATAACCAAAACAGTTGAAAGCTCTGCAATATATTGATACTGTGATATAAGAAACCGTAAGTAGGGTATACTTCAGTAGAAAGGGCATCATTCTAAAACTCTTCTCTATGCTCATATACACCAAAAGTGGAATTTTCACTCCCAAGTTTAAAAAAATCAGGATCTGCAGAAATGTGTACGGGGAAATTGCAAAGATGGGCAACATAGATCTCATTTGCCTTCATCAGAGACCTAAAGGTAGGGAAATAAGATCCACCTGTGTCTATCACAGAGGTTGAGAATGCAAATGGATCAAAAACCAACTGGGGTACTCACAGGCATTTCCAAAGGGTTTTCCACATTTATTTCACTTTTAAATGCACCTCTAACTAAAATAGGTGGAAGGTATACACTTAGGACCTGATTATGAGTTTCGGCATTGCGGAGGCAGGTGGTACGCCACCACCATTCCCCCGCACCACCAAGACTTGCTGCCGCCCCTCTGCCAGATTATGACTTTAAAGTGGTCTGGCGGTAGGGCAGCAGGGCGTTCCTATGGCGGTGCCTCATTCAAAGGCGGCGTTGCCTTTGAAAAAGTCACCTCAATGGGAAAACCTCAGAAGGTTCCTGCACCGCATGGACTTGAAAGTCCATGCCATGCAGGAACTGGTGTGCAAGCAAACAGGGGGGCACATGTAGGGCCCCCTTTGTTTCCTCTCCTCCAGGGTTTGCATGGAGTAAGAACTTCCATGTAAACCCTGGCAGAGAGGAAACTCGCAGTATGATCCCGTCAAGCATATTGGGGCCTTCAAGTATATTGCGGCCTCCTGACCGCCACGCCACTTCCAGAGAACAGCAGTTCCCTGTCAGTGGCGACGGTCTCAGGTTTATTCGACCACTCAACTCGTAATGGAGCGGTCGGACCTCCGGAGCGGCTGTGGCTGGACCACCACCCCTGCGCCCCCATGAGTCTGGTGGTCCTCGGACCACCAGACTCGTAATTAGGGTCTAGGCATGACAGAGTGCACATAACAACCCCATTTAATTTGTACTGTATTGAATTAATTCACATATTTTTTTCTGATGTGAAGAAGAAATTCAATTTGAGAAATAAAATTGAAGAGGTACATTTAACATAAAGCTGCGCATATGTTGGCTCTCCCTTCTGCTGGCAATCTGCCTGTACAGGTTTGGTGGAAACAGGACAATGAATTGATATGTATAATACATGTATAATTATCTTACATATATCTAGGATTTATGTGCGTGGGAATACATGTGCAATTGTTTACAGATCTGGCGAATAAACCTTCAGATTAAGGATACAGAACTGGAATTATGAATGAGGCATACAATTAAGTGCAGGTTTCCTGTTGTTGAAAAGTGGATTATTAGTAGTGATAAATATACATCTACCACTGGCAATAATGCCACTGACACAATATAGGGCTCAGAATAGGTCTCAGAAATTGATTCCCATGCTCAACTCTTGGTAGCTTGGCAGCGGGCAGGAAGGCTTAACTTCAAAGACAGGTATGTAAAGCATTTAAAAACACCAATTCAGTAAATTATTAAGACACAACACAAAATAAAAATCCAACAATAATTTATAAAAATAGGAAATATTTTTATCTTTAAAATGACACCAGCAATACATAGCACATAGAAACCTATAGCTCCTATTGGGAGATCTGGTTGCGCTAGACCATGACAATGTCAAAGTTTCAGGCCAACCGCAATGGAGCCCTGCGTGGCTACCCCTCGTGGTAGGTCTTGGTCAAAGTTTTTACCTTCTGACTTAGAAACTTTTCTTGAGCTTTTCTTCCCGGGTCCCTCAAAGGTCTCAGCCAGTCTGGATTCGGTGAGGGTTTGCCGGCTTTGCCTTTCGCTGAGCTCCCTGTCAAACTCATGGAAGTCAGACCTCTGGAGCTTTCCAGCAGGATGGACCAGAGATCAAGGACTGAGATTGAGGAGGAGCGGCTTGACTCTTGCGTTTGGTCCCGTTCACCTTTTCTACGTTTAGACTTAGAAACTTTTACAGCACTTTTTCTTCCGGGGTCCCTCGATGCTCTTCACCAGGCCAGATTCGGTGAGGGTTCACCAGCTTGGGTTTCAACCAACTCCCGGTCAAACTCTGGAAGTCGGACCTCTGAAACTTTTCAGTGGGACAAACCTGGAGGGCAGGTCGGTTCGCGGTTGAGGGTCGCCAGCTTGGTTGGCAGGTCGAGTCCGTCCACTTATGGAGCTTTTTTCCACAGTTTCTCCAAACTTCTTAAAACTTCTGGAACTTCTTCCTGAAGTTCCTTTGAGGGTTCCAAATTTTCCAAAACTTACTTCAAGGGTCTGGAAGCTCTAAGATGGTCCTTGCAAGTTTGGGATAAAACCCTTACAAATCCACTGGTAGCACTCAGGCTGGGGATTCTTAGTGATGATGGTCCAGGTGAGCTCTGTTAACCTGTAGCTTGCAAGGAGTCCACTCTTTAGTCCTTTTGAAGCAGGTCCATCCATAAGGCTGTAGTTCCAGATTGTGAAGCAGGCGCAGTCAGTCAGAGTGCAGGGCCTGGTTGGTGCAAATCAAACTTCTCAGCATGGACCCTTCTTCGTTTAGTTTCCAGCCACAGATAATCTGAGAGGCACTGCCCCTCTCAGATACTTATTCAATGTTCTCTGCGGTCACACAGGAGAGCACTCCTGTCCAATGAGGTGCAGGACAACACACCAGAGCATGACCATTTCCTCCAAAGTGTGGCACAATTGTCTCCCAGAAAGCACAATTTCTCTAAAATTCAATATGGCTGAAGTCTCAGCAGAGAGGCAAGAGCTGGCTAAACCAACATCCAGGATAGCTCATCTCCATATTCTCTGATCCCCTGGCATCTGCACATTCCTTCCTTAAGCCTGCCATATGGCTGGGTTCAAAGAGTAGGGGTGTAAATGAAACTGGCTTCTCCTGTCTGTCTCCACCTTCTTTGAAGATCATTGTTTATGATACTTCCGGCTTGTTCTGGCATTCCTATGTAGCAGAACCCTCTCCTCCCAGAATGGCTCTTTCACCCTAAGGGCTACTTATCACCTCATCAAAGCAGCCAGGCTAATCTACTTAACTCTGACCAATCAGGGCAGATCGCTGGGAGGCTGAATTTCGGCTTACAGACCAGAAAGTCGTATAACTTCTTGTCCGTACATTTTAGGATAAATTCAACAATAGCATATTGTTGGATTTATCAACACCATTCTAGGGACTCCTTGAATGATATTTTTGGGGTTTTCCTGGCGAGAATTATTAATTAATAACTTCTTGCCATGTTAACCTATGTGGCTAGGGATCTGCAATGGGGACAATGAACTGGGCAATTTCTCTGCCACCAGGGCTTATAAAACATCTTTTAAAAAGACCCTGCCTACATCTACAGGTCCCCCCACCCCTGGAACACCTAGGGGAGACTTTAGGGGTTCTGAATATGTACAGATATTGCAGATCCTCACTCCACAGTGCTCCTTGCACAGAAGTCGATTTTTGGAGGCATTTTACTACAATGTGGGAAGTGAAATGTGCAATTTCACTAAACCCAAGGCATATAAACCCTATTTTATAAGGGTCCTCCTTATAGGTAACTGACCCCCACCTCTGGAACACCTAGGGGACACCCTGGGGTACCTAATATGCCAACATATTGTATTTTATTAATTGTTAGGTTTCCTTAACACCAAAGTCGAGTTTGGGCACAATTTATATGTTAAAAGCAGTCCTGCAGGGAGCGTGGCTTGAGCGCCAGCGAAGATGGTGGCCAGCCTTTAGCTCTCCGGGCGGCGATCCAAGAAACCAGTGAACTTCACCCGATGGAGCGGTCCCGCGGCAGGTTCCCATAACAGAGCCTGCTTGCGGACCTTTTCCTGCATCGGAAGACGTCTGTGTTTTACCGCATTTCGCCCGCAGTGCCTCGCACTTCATTTTCGGTATGCGGCACGCTCCGTGAACGGACCGCGGCTGCCATTTTGTGCTGCATATTACTGCTCCTCTTCTTCTAATGAATGACGCACTGAGGTCAAGACTTCTTCTACAGGATATGGAATACAATTTCATAGCGGTGAGCCCACTCTTCTTCTGAATTGTATAATGATAAGTGGCAAGCTTTATGACTGACTTCTTTAAACTACTTTGCAATGCTTCTCTTCAGTCTTCATTTTCATGGATTACTGTTTCTGACTGGAACATATTTTTGGATGGAAGGCTCTGTTTATTTTTTATGCTATTAATCCTCACAGCATTGCTATATGTGTAATACTCTCAATTTTTGAATCTCAACTCCCATTTTGCGACTCTCTGAGTGTTTACTTCATGTAGTGGTTCTCTCATCCACAATTCGCAGTGTCTCTTCTTCAACATCAACAATGTTTCAAATGCTAAGCATTGCTTCATAAATTAACTATTATCTTTGCATAGTGCTAATATTTCCTCTTTGGACTTTTTGACATATCCACACCATATTGTTGAATTTCTTGGCTTTTATTTCATTGTTCCTTGTCTATATTTTTCCTCCCATGTCTATGGGGAGAACCAGGGGTGGACATGGCAACGTTTTACCTAATATGTCTAGTTCTCATCCGAAGTCTACCATACTACTTACGTCTAACCCATTTTCTGTCCTACAAGACGACATGGATGACTCTGTGCAAACCAATACACCTCATCCCAACGAACCGTCGTCCACCATCCCCCCTACTGTGCCTATTTCTGGATCTCCTTCCTCTCAGGTCAGCATTAAAAATGTTCCTAAAACAAATACTTCATCTCTCCTCCGTACTGTAAAATAAGTCAAAAAAGATCCTCCTATGCCTACTGTCTCTCCTCCGCCTCCATCAATTGAATTATTCTTGGATGAAATAAGAGCCCTTAAGCCATATATGGAAGAAACAAATACTCGTTTACAAGGCCTGGAGGATAACTGGTTTTCACTTCAAAGTAAGATTGCTTCCATGGAAAATCAAGTTGAGTCACTACAACTCTCTTCTCGTCAAATTTCTCCTATGAAAGCAGAAATGTTGCAGCTCCAGAAACAAGTCGAAAATCTCGAGAATCGCAGTAGGCGTAACAATCTCCATATTTATGGTTTATCCGAAGGATTGGAAGGATCTAATCCTTTAGCCTTCTTTCAATCTTTTCTCCCCCAATTTCTGGACATTCCGGAATCTCCTCCACTAAACATACAAAGAGCTCACAGGTTGGGTCGCCCTCCTTCTGCTTCTTCATCTCAACTCAAACCATGTGGTGTAATACTTTACTTCTTAGAATATACTGATCTATTAAAAGTTTTACAGGTAGTCAAAGTCAAACGTCGTGTTTCTTGACAAGGTTCACAGTTATTTTTCTCACAGGATTACGCCAAAGCCACTGCAGATAAAAGGAAAAGCTTTCTTGCAATGCGACCAGCTCTACGTGATTTGAATGCTAGATTTGGTTTGATACATCCTTGCCTCTTTAAAGTGACGTATAAAAATAAAGCGACCACATATGAGGATCCACTTATGCTACAACGCTTTCTTGAGAATTGCAGAGAGGAATCTATGGACTTTGCAAGATCCTCCTCGTCATGAGATTTCTTTCTATATGTCTCTGTTTTAAATATTGCTGTCATGTTTTCCCTTCTTGCCTTGTTTCATGACAAGTTAAACTAACTTTTTCATATGTCTTCCCTTCCAGGTGTCGTCTCCCTCCTGATCTTATCCTCCATTATGTAATATCGTCTACATCATATATTTTCTTCATGGTTTTCCCTGGAGATGCTTCTGCTGGTTCGTCTTCTCGTCCTGTTGCCTCAACACCCTCCACCCATGTTTGAGTCTTTGGTATGTTACGTTGTTCTTCTTCTACTTTTGTTCTACATTTACTTCCTCTGTCCTTCCCTACTTCTTTCCTTTTTCCTATCTCTTCTTTTATTCTTTTCTTTTCTTTTTTCTTTGTTCCTTCTCTCCTCTCTTCTTCACTTATCTTTACTTCATTATCACTCCTTTTACTTCCATTATATTCTAATTTCAGAACTGGTTACTATTCTTCACACTTTTGTTGTTACGGATGGTATATTCCTAATCCTTTTCTTGCTGTATTATTGTAAAGTTTTATCTTATATAGTTGAGTAATGACTTTACGTGTAATCTCATGGAATGTTAAAGGTTTGGGTACTCCTATTAAAAGACAAAGGATACTCTCTCATTTGTCTAATCTTAAGTCAGATATTGTGTTTTTGCAGGAATCTCATTTAATAGATAAAGAAGTCCTTAAGCTAAAGAAACAATGGGTAGGGCATGTTTTTTTCTTCTCCAGGCACTAGTAAGAGAAATGGTACCGTAATTCTTATTCATAAAAAACTTAAAGTCTCTCTTATTTCTCAAGATATTGATATTGATGGGCGTTGGCTAATTGTCCACCTCAAAATTAATGATGTACCTATTACTTTGTTTAACATTTATGCACCTACTAAACCTGACAATGCTTTTTGGCCGCACATTTCCTCCCTTTTGATGTCTATTGATACACCCTATGTTATTTTCGGTGGAGACTGTAATTTAATTGTTGACCCTTATATTGACCGTACATCTAAAACGCCTTTTGTTTCCTCACCAATGCACCAAAATTTTACCAACCTCATTTCACATAGATCTCTTGTTGACTCCTGGAGACTCTGTCACCCACAGCTTCGTGAATATACTTTCTTCTCCCCACTCATTTCTCACAATCACGCATAGATTATTTATTTGTATCAAAGGCCTTAACACAATCTATCTTACATGCAGACATTGGATCCATTTTAATCTCTGATCATGCCCCTGTAATATTAGACCTAGAGCTACTTCCCATCACTAACTCTAGTAAAAGATGGCGCTTTAATACTTCATTATTAGCTGATCAATCCTTTACTTCATCTTTTGAGGATTTCATTGCTGAATTTTTTAAACATAATGTATCTTCTGTTTCGTCCTTTTCTATTGTTTGGGATTCTTTTAAAGCTTCTGCAAGAGACTTTATTATTTCCTATGTTGCTCAAAAGAAACGTCAGAATTCCCGCAAAGCTAACGAAATTCTTAAATCCATTAAATTACTTGAATCCCTCTATACATTAACGAATTCTACAACTGATCTTGATAATCTAATTAAAGAAAAATGTAAGTACAATAAGTTGTCTACAGAAAATGCTTCTGCCTACCTTCTTAGAGGTAGTGCACGTTACTATGGTGGTCAAAACAAGGCGGGCAAGCTTCTTGCTTCATATCTCAAAATTAAAAAAGACCATTCTATCATTGATTATGTTCTAAATTCTACCTCTGTCCCAGTCACTAAACATTCTGAGATTGTAGATGAATTTAAAAAATATTATACCTCCCTCTATACCCCTGAATCTTCTCCTGATTCTTTAGACATCCAGAATTTTCTTGCGTCCATACAAAAACAATTTCCTACAGATATTGACTTTTCTCTCTTGGAGCAAGATATCACTATAAAAGATATTTCTCGGGCCCTAAAACTTCTAAACAAGGGTAAAGCACCCGGCCCAGATGGATTCCCTGTGGGATTCTACTCCCATTTTTCCAAAACACTTCTACCTTACCTTCTTACATTGTTTTCATACTTTATCTCCTCTAGTGCTTCCTCTGGTACTTTTTAGGATGCTCTTATTTGCCTAATCCCTAAAGAAGGAAAAGATCTTCATCTTTGTAAAAATTATAGACCGATATCACTAGTCAATTCTGATTATAAAATATTTGCTAAAATTCTTGCTCTCTGATTAGAACCTTTTTTACAGTCTATTATTTGTAAAGAGCAATCTGGCTTTATTAAAGGACGAAATATTTTAGATAACACCAGGCCCTTTTTTAATATTTTACATAAAGCTAACAAATATCCCCATTCTCTCGCTGCTATCTCTTTAGATGCAGAGAAAGCTTTGACCGTATGGATTGGTCTTTTATTTGTCATACTTTGTCTTGGTTACGGTCCCAAATTCATTTCTTATATTTCTTTATTATATACCTCACCTAAAGCTACTATTTTTACTAATGGTTCCTTTTCTAATACCTTTATGCCACAAAGAGGTGTTCGTCAAGGCTGTCCCCTCTCCCCTCTTCTTTTTATTTTGGCTCTAGAACCATTCTTAGCCAAAATCAAGCAAAACCCTGATATTCATCGTTTTCAACGGGACAAACTAAAAGTTAAAATGAGTGTCTATGCAGATGACATTCTTTTATTTTTATCTAAACCAGAGCTTTCCATTCCAGCCTTTTTAGTAGAAGTTAAGGCTTTCTCTTCACTTTGTGGTTATAAACTGAACCATGATAAGTGTGAAATTCTACCTTCAAATGTCTTTTGTTTTCAACAAGATTTTATTTCTACAAATTTTTCATGGAACCCACACCAAATTAAATACCTAGGTCTTTTGTTCGCTTCCTCTATTAAACAAACACACTCTATAAATATGACCTGTCTCTTTTCTACTTTATCTACCTCTACTTCCAAATGGCATCCTTTATATTTGTCTTGGTGGGGCAGACTTGACACCATTAAAATGATGCTTGCTCCCATCATTTTTTACATGATTTCGGCTATCCCTCTCCCTGCATACTTTTTCAAAAAAATTAATTCTATTTTATCAATATTTTTATGGAACAATTAAAAACCTTGCATGTCTTTAGCTAAACTTAAGCACCCTAAATCACAAGCGGAGTTAATTTTCCTGATTTTCAACTTTACCATAATGCCTTCCTTCTTAAACAACTTTCTAAATTATTACATGACTCTGCCCCTAATCCTTCCCCATTGTGGAAAGATCTTGAACATTCCTTTTATCCTCCTTCTCCATTGAAGAATCCCTCACTTTTACCCACAAATCACGTTTCCTATCCTTTCCTATACATAACACTTCTTATAGATTGTTTCACTCTATTATGCTTTCACACCTCTCAGCTAAGGATCGTTTTCTTAATTCTTCTATTTGGTATAATAAATTTCTTAAAATTAACAACAAACCTATTTTTTGGAAGACTTGGCGTGACAGAGGTCTACTTTGGGTCCATCAGTTATACTCCAACAACTCTTTTCTTACCTTCTCTGATGCACAGACACTCTATCAACCAAAATCTTTCTCCACCAGATTTAATTTGTTGATTAAAACCATAGCTGATTCCCTGCTTCTCTTGCCCTCTACATTACCCTCCCCACTACCTCAGCCTAACATTCTTCCCATCTTAAGTGCCCAATCCCCTCATCCATTTATAAATTCCTCAATGCACCCATTGAACATAGACCTAAAACCAATACTGAACTCCAATGGGAGTCTGAATTCCACTCTTCATGGCCTACTACACTTTTGGATAAATTATGGTTGAAACTTCGTAAAACTTCAAGATCAGCCAGCACGACTCAAACACTTTTCTTTATTTACAATCGACTTAAGTTTACTCCTCTATCCTTACATAAATTTCAACCCACACTCTCATCAGAATGCTGGTCTTGTAAATCTCCCAATGCAGATTTATTTCACATGCTTTTTTCTTGTCCCTTTACTCATCAATTTTGGTTGAAAGTATGGTCTCAAATTAATACCATTTGCCATACTCGTTTCCCTTTCTCCCCTGAAAATATATTTTTAGGCACACTATCACTCGCAATCCCTTTCTCACAACACGAACATTGTGGATTTACTGCTTGCAATTGCTTTCCAGCAAATAACAAAAAATTGGAAACAGTCCTCACAACTTTCCTTTCAATCCTGGTGGTACAGTGTATGTTATAATCATCAACTGGATCGTGCCTATGTTTCCCCTATGTCCCTACTTTTGCAGAGAGAACGTCTATGGTCTCCTGTAACTATTTTTCTGGACACTTCTGCGCAAAGGTCTACCCAGCATCACCCTTCATCGGAAGAAGTTCCCAAACCACAATGAATTGTCTATAATGATATATCGTTGATTTATATTTATAGTTAGTTTTTACTCTTTTCTCATTCACTTTATCTGTTATTACAAGTTGATATACAACATTTCGACTCTTTTTACTGTCCGGCATCGTTTATAGTTCATAAGTCCGATACTACTGTTTCCCTTGCCCATGTTTTTCCTTCCTTTATTATAAGAAAAATCTCTACTTGCAACTGTTTTTCTAGTTAATATTTTAAGTTTCACTTGCTGTTTTTCAATTATCACATGCTTTTCACTTGATGGTTTATACATGGTTGCATTTTTTCTCAATAAAATGTATGTTTTAAAACTAAAAAAAAAAAAAAGCAGTCCTGCAACACAAGGCTGCGTTTAAACTGCCCTCAGGCCTCAGCAGTGCACACATGCAGGTGTAGAAAGGGCTACTGGCCTCTAAACTGCCATGCCCGATTATATACTAGGGACTTAAAGGTAGTTTTGATCCCCCTGCCCTATTATGTACTAGGGCCTCATAGGGGGTACCCTAACCCATAGTGTACCCTAGTGTATGTAGGTGGTTTCACTGTATTCTAAGTGTGTTTTCAGCATAGCACTGGCCCTACGCCTGGTTAGGCAGAGCCCAAGGAAAGTCAAAGTCAGTTACCATCAGTGCCAGTCAGCAAAAAATAGGGGTGCCCAGGGCACAGGATGACTTTGCAACAGCTGCAAATCTTTAACACCATGACATTATAGAAATCAAATTATGTTCTCTTAAGTAGTCTGCAAAAAACAAAATAGGATGATATAGTAATGCATTTATATTTGTGAGATATTGGCAATTATGATCCTCAAAAAATGTAAAACTTCCATCCTCCTGGATCATAATGAAAGTAAGTACATTACATTCGTCAATAAATTAACTTTCATATTTGGATTCCTTTTAAGGCAATACTGCAATTTGTACTGGTGAAGAAGCGCAAAACGTCAAACCTCAGCCTTGCCTTCAATAGATTCATTATGGATGAAAATACACATGATAATTAAACCTGTAAGAGACAAGTTTAAGGGTGAGGTGGTAGTGGGATATACTCCAATTTCTGAAAGAAGTGATAACCTCAGTGGAAAATCCAATAGTGAGATCTCAGCTGCCAACAGGATAGTGTAGTAGAAGAAACTTCAGCTTAAATCTTCACAGGATTTAGGATTTTCTCAATAAATTGCAAAGTATTCCATTACAACCCCACTGTAAAGCAGGCCCTTACTTACTACATTAAGCTGAATCTGAGTTATTTAGTATTGCTCATCACATATCACATTTTGTAGATGCAGGAGTAAATGTAGATAAAGAAACAAGGAATAACAGTTCAAAAGTTCTCTAAAGAAAAACCTGAACAACTGCACATGAGCAGATGACTTTGGTTACAGGGTTCAAGTACTTAGAATTCTCTATAAAAAAGGTTTAAGAAATAGTCTCTGAGCCTATGTTAATCTTATTTGATATCTCATCAATTATTTCCCCTTACCACCACAAAAAATGCATTTTCTCTTATCCTTTAAAATTAGATGTTAATTACTTTAAACTGATAGGATCCCCTAAGACATTTTCCTTAGAGTGGCACATGAAACTGCCCTGATTAAATACTAGGAAATTTTGAAGACAGCCGAGATGCATGATAAAGGAATGCCAGGATCCAAATGGTGGTGCTATCAGCAGTGGGTGTTCCATTCATGAGATATAAAATGGACATTCCTAATATTAGAACCTGCCACATTTGGTATTGGTCTTATTTTGGTAGCATTTGATTATCACAAGATGTAACTAGATTATGTGACATGGGGGTCCTGGTCAAATACAGTTATAGCAACAACCTTCCTTTCCTTGCAAAATACACGCAGGAAGTTCCCTTGAAAATGTGCATCTGACAAGAGGCAAATTTTGACATGGTTGTAAGTTGTTCATGTTGGATGAGAGTTGGGTTAATTACAATCTTTTAAAAATTAAATTAAGAGAGAATGGCCTACTGCATCTTTTAAAGAGACATTAGAGTGTATGGTGAGAGATCAGGAAGACCCTATCGATAAAAAGGAGAAGAGTGCAGTATTCTTCAATTCCTATGGTTTGTTTTCAAGGATTTGCCTCACAGGTGGGTGGATCTTCATGACCATATGAATATTAAGGATGGAACATCTTATTCTTGCCCAGTGCAGTGTGCAGATATATATTGAATCCCTAGAACAAGGCACAGAGGACTGTGCAGTAGGTTAGAGGAGCAAGACAACTAATTCCAAGGTTAAATTCAAAGACAACCCCAAAACCATTGGCACCTAGATAAAGATGTGGTAACATTAAGGGACTTCAAAACAGCTGGAGCTTCGTTACGTTCCCCAACCCAAACACTCGCTGCACCTGGCAGCTTGATAGCCTGAGCCTGGTCAGAACTTGCTTCTTTTACACTTTTGTGCTCAAACTTGCCTAAACCTGGTTTTTTAAATGCGTTCTTGTCTATTTTGCTTTTAACTTGTTTTAAACTTTTACTTAGCTCACACACTGCCATGTCCCCGGTCCTCCGCGGGTTCTCCCGTTTGTTGTGGAGAGATTTAGGCTACTTCCGGTCGCAAGGAGGTTGGCGTTCTAGCGGCCCCTACCTCTCTCGATAAAACCGGATGCCTTGCAGAACGCGCAGCAGATGCGCGCGAGTAAGACAAACACTTGCTGCACCTGGCGGCTTGATAGCCTGAGCCTGGTCAGAACTTGCTTCTTTTACACTTTTCTGCTCAAACTTGCCTAAACCTGGTATTTTAAATGCGTTCTTGTCTATTTTGCTTTTAACTTGTTTTAAACTTTTACTTACCTCACACACTGCCATGTCCCCGGTCCACCGCGGGTTCTCCCGTTTCTTGTGGAGGGATTTAGGCTACTTCCGGTCATGAGGAGGTTGGCGTTCTAGCGGCCCCTACCTCTCTCGATAAAACCGGATGCCATTCAGAACGTGCAGCGGACGCGCGAGAGTAAGACAAACACTCGCTGCACCTGGCGGCTTGATAGCCTGAGCCTGGTCAGAACTTGCTTCTTTTACACTTTTGTGCTCAAACTTGCCTAAACCTGTTTTTTTAAATGCGTTCTTGTCTATTTTGCTTTTAACTTGTTTTAAACTTTTACTTACCTCGCACACTGCCGTGTCCCCGGTCCACCGCGGGTTCTCCCGTTTGTTGTGGAGGGATTTAGGCTACTTCCGGTTGCGAGGAGGTTGGCGTTCTAGCAGCCCCTACCTCTCTCGATAAAACCGGATGCCTTGCAGAACGCGCAGCGGACACGTGCGAGTAAGACAAACACTCGCTGCACCTGGCAGCTTGATAGCCTGAGCCTGGTCAGAACTTGCTTCTTTTACACTTTTGTGCTCAAACTTGCCTAAACCTGTTTTTTCAAATGCGTTCTTGTCTATTTTGCTTTTAACTTGTTTTAAACTTTTACTTACCTCACACACTGCCGTGTCCCCGGTCCACCGCGGGTTCTCCCGTTTGTTGTGGAGGGATTTAGGCTACTTCCGGTCGCGAGGAGGTTGGCGTTCCAGCGGCCCCTACCTCTCTCGATAAAACCGGATGCCTTGCAGAACGCGCAGCGGACGCGCGCGAGTAAGACAAACACTCGCTGCACCTGGCGGCTTGATAGCCTGAGCCTGGTCAGAACTTGCTTCTTTTACACTTTTCTGCTCAAACTTGCCTAAACCTGGTATTTTAAATGCGTTCTTGTCTATTTTGCTTTTAACTTGTTTTAAACTTTTACTTACCTCACACACTGCCATGTCCCCGGTCCACCGCGGGTTCTCCCGTTTGTTGTGGAGGGATTTAGGCTACTTCCGGTCATGAGGAGGTTGGCATTCTAGCGGCCCCTACCTCTCTCGATAAAACCGGATGCCATTCAGAACGTGCAGCGGACGCGCGCGAGTAAGACAAACACTCGCTGCACCTGGCGGCTTGCTAGCCTGAGCCTGGTCAGAACTTGCTTCTTTTACACTTTTGTGCTCAAACTTGCCTAAACCTGTTTTTTTAAATGCGTTCTTGACTATTTTGCTTTTAACTTGTTTTAAACTTTTACTTACCTCGCACACTGCCGTGTCCCCGGTCCACCGCGGGTTCTCCCGTTTGTTGTGGAGGGATTTAGGCTACTTCTGGTCGCGAGGAGGTTGGCGTTCTAGCGGCCCCTACCTCTCTCGATAAAACCGGATGCCTTGCAGAACGCGCAGCGGACACGTGCGAGTAAGACAAACACTCGCAGCACCTGGCAGCTTGATAGCCTGAGCCTGGTCAGAACTTGCTTCTTTTACACTTTTGTGCTCAAACTTGCCTAAACCTGTTTTTTCAAATGCGTTCTTGTCTATTTTGCTTTTAACTTGTTTTAAACTTTGCTCACCTCACACACTGCCGTGTCCCCGGTCCACCGCGGGTTCTCCCGTTTGTTGTGGAGGGATTTAGGCTACTTCCGGTCGCGAGGAGGTTGGCGTTCCAGCGGCCCCTACCTCTCTCGATAAAACCGGATGCCTTGCAGAACGCGCAGCGGACACGCGCAGAGGGTGCGCCAGTGGCGCGCCAAAGGCAAGCCCGTCTGCGCCCGTCCGCGCCCGGATGGGACCAGGGGCCATAACCCCTGGCCAAAAATCATCAAAACCTATTTTCCCAATAAGCTATTCTTTCGCACAGCTGCTGAACTATCGCAGTATGCCTCAGTCTGAGTGCGATTACCTCGATCCATTGGATGAGGTTGCCAAATGCTCTTGCTGTAGTTTCAAATTTTGTAAATCACTTCCAAGAGAGCTGAATAGCGCGTTTACTGCTACCACCTCTCCCCCACAGGACAAGTCTTCCAATATGGTTTTCACCTTTTGGAATATTAATTGTCGTTCACTTTCCAAACATAAAATGGACATCTTTGACCAGCTAAGTAGTGATCAGCCTGATGCCATTTTTTTAACCGAAACATGGCTGCATATGAGCTCGGGCCCGGATGTGGCCTCTGCTTTACCCTCTAATTACGCCATAGTCAGGATAGATAGAGAACTTAAGATAGGGGAAGGCATTGCCATAATTTTTAAAAAATCATATTCATGTAAATTAGAAGCACTCCCTTTCACGGGATGCGAGGCAGGCTTATTTAAACTTGTGATGACCCCTCACTTTACCTTATCCGGTATTCTTGTCTACCATCCCCCTGGACCGACTGCCCCTTGGGCTGCTTCTTTTCGGGAAATTAATCTCCCCTCATCTTCTTAAAGCAGCAATCTTCACTATCTTGGGTGACTTTAATATTCATCTGGATAACCCTACATGCTCCACCAGTAGCACACTGATCTCTGACCTTGCAGCAATGAATCTGCTGCTCTGGAACACGGGTCCTACTCACACGGCAGGTCACCTACTGGATCCCATATTTTCCAACCTGTCTGATATTCACTGTCTGCCAGCTCTCCCTATATACTGGTCAGATCATTATGCAATTCAATTCTATTGCACCGCCCCACCTTACTTAACCACAGCTACTTCTGGAACACAGCAAAAAACTGGGAATTGGAGCAAATTGGATATGAAATTTTTCAATAAGTTCCTCTCCGATAGTGCCCCTTTTATTCATCAAGTCTCAACATCTTCCTTAGACACAATTCATAATTGGATTCTTAAAGCAATTGATGACTGCCTTCCTACTTCAATTAAAAAGACATACAATCACCGCTCCCCTGCCCCTTGGTTTACGGAGCAACTAAAAACAGAAAAAACTAAATGTAAAACCTTAGAAAGGCATTGGAGGAGAAACTATGCAACTGACTCCAAACTAAAATATAAAAAGGCCTTAAAAGAATATCAAGCCCTTTGTAAATCAGCTCGTGCAAGTTATGTTGCATCCACCATTTCCAATGCACAGAACTGTTCTCGTACTCTGTTCACAATGGTTAAAAAATTATAGGGCTCAGACACTCAGCCCACACCCCCCGCCCTAGATAGATCACAGTGCGATGACCTCGCTAACTTTTTTGTGAATAAAGTAAAGCATATTCATTCCATGCTTAGTGGCTCTCAGACAGTCATGCCTATGCAGCAAAAATCCAGTCCTGAGTCTATTGATATGGCAGAACCCATCAACAAACTGCAATTTTGGTCACTCTTAGATATTAATTCTTTCAAGACAATCCTAGGTAGCATTAAATCAGGTTCCCCTCGCGACCTTCTACCTACCATGGTGTTGCAGCAACTTGATACATCTTCTCTTGAATTAATTATGGACCTTCTTAATGCCTCGTTTCAGGAAGCATCTGTATCGCCTGAATGGAAGCACGCTATGATCCTTCCGCTCTTGAAGAAGGCCAACGCTGATCCTGCCCAACCATCTAATTTAAGGCCTATCTCCTTACTTCCGATATATTCCAAAATTTTGGAAAAGCATATACATTCTCAACTCACCCAGTTTGTTGAATCTTCCAATTTCCTACATGGTTCCCAGTCCGGATTCAGAGCCGGTTTTTCAACAGAGACAACCCTATTAGGTGTTACGGAAATACTGAGACATCATTTGGATATGGGGGGCACAACGGCCCTCATATTAGTTGACTTGAGCGCCGCATTTGACACGGTGTCTCACACCGTGTTAATAAAATCCCTTCAATCGCTTGGTATTTCTGGCTTAGCACTGGACTGGTTGATATCTTTCCTTACCAATCGTACATTTCAAATTTTTTCTTCCGCTGCTACTTCCAAATCTTTTTTTTCTCCCTATGGGGTTCCTCAGGGCTCTATTCTCAGCCCGTTGCTATTTAATATCTATGTCAAACCGCTGGCGACCATTGCAGAGGAGGCCGGGTTGTCCCTCTTTTCATACGCGGACTACACCCAGATTATCTTCTCGCTTTCCACAGAGAAGGTGTCTGGCCCATCAGTTCTTCAGGACGGCTTAAGAAAAATTGCAGCATGGATGCAAATTAATCTGCTTAAACTTAATGGCGATAAGACCGAGGTCCTCATTTTGGGGAAAAATAAAAACCTATGGGGCCCCCAGCATTGGCCTACTGAAATGGGAGCCCCACCCCAGCCCACCCAACAAGTCCGTAATTTGGGCTTCATTATTGACGATCAGCTGTCTATGAGACAGCAAGCAGTAAAAGTGGCGGCTACCTGCTTTACTGTGCTGAAATGGTTAAAAAAAATTGTTTGGATGCTCCCCTGCTCCACCCAAAGAACCGTAGTCCAGGCGCTCGTGACCTCAAGACTGGACTACGGTAACATCCTTTATTTAGGGGCGAATAAGGATGTGCTACGGAGGCTGCAGGTGGTACAGAATGCTGCGGCTAGACTACTGTGTCGAATTCCCAAGGCTACTTCCATCTCTAGTTATTTTCGTGACCTCCACTGGCTTAAAGTGGAAAGCCGTGTCTAGTTCAAAGCCTTGAGTTTCTTGTTTAAGATCAAGTCCGGCACTTCTCCCCAATATCTACAAGCCTTAGCCAAGCCTTACCAACCTACACGCCTGCTGCGTTCCACAACCCAGGGTAAATTTTTGGTTCCCAGGGTTAAACTCTCACGGATTGTCGGCCGCTCCTTTGCCTTTCTTGGCCCTACTCTGCAAAAGTTTAAAGACATGGCTGTTCAACCAATAATACCGTTACTTTCTCTTTCCATTCTTCAGGCTGACGCTGGGAAACCCTTTTTGGGTAGCTGTGCGCCTTATAAAAATAATTTTACATAACATAACATAACACTGCGATACAATTGTTTTCAATCGATCCAATATCATCGAAACCTTTTCATTCATTTGCAATACAGTTTATTCCATATGTAATCATTAGTAATCCATTTCTTGACAACCAGTCGCTCTTATGCTTGACATTTTTCAAGATACTATTTTGCAATTTCCTAATTGCGAATCTCAAGGGTTCGCAATTAGGAAATCGCGAAATGGTATGTATGAAGGTGTGTAGTACACATTTTGTGATTCCTAGGGGGTCGCAAATGACCTACCTCATGAATATTAATGAGGTAGGTCGCAATTTGCGACCCCCTAGGAATCGCAAAATTCACAGGGATGGTGGCCTGCTGAGATCAGCAGACCACCATTGCTGTGATTGCTTTTAAATAAAGCAATCTTTTTTTTTGTAAAGCAGCCCCTTTTCCTTAAATGAAAATGAAATGCTTTACAAAAAGAGAAATGAAAAGTTTTCTTTTCATTTTCAACGTTTTTATTAATTTTACAACACCCTTCGCCTACATCCATTGGCCGGCGAGGTAGCAGAAGGTCAGGGGGGGAGGTTGTAAGGGGGAGGTGGAAGGGAGGAGGGAGAAACATAATCAGACATCATCGATAAACAATGAATAAAAGAGAAAAATACATGCTTGTATCACATTGATAGTAATCATCACTCTTTCTTTTTCCCTAAATCTTCCATGGGGATGGTGGGCGTAATCTGCAGTATACGCAAATATATTGGACATGTGAGTTCCTGGTACACTCCTGAAAGGTGCTTTATACATGTTCCCCATCTTTTCTCGAACTTGGGTAAGGTGTGACTGATAACTGCTGTCAATTTTTCCATCCCCAATAAGTCCCAAAGCTTGTGTAGCCAATCTGCATGCGCTGGGACAACATCGGTGCCCCATTTTGATAGCAGGACTTGCTTTGCTTCACATAGTGCTAAAGTGATAGCCTTCCCCTTATTAGAATGTAATGGATAGATTTATGTATTGGGCAGTCCTAACAGGACATAGCTAGGAAAACGGGGTATTTCGGTATCAAACATCTGATCAATATCAGCCAGGACCTCCCTCCAATACCTATGTAACTTGGGGCAGTGCCATAACAGGTGGGTGAGCGTGCCTGATTGGGTGCAATGCCTCCAACATGTGTCTTCTCTTCCTTTTTGCCATTGAGCCAGACGAGCTGGGGTATAGTACCAGTAGTGCGCTAGTTTTAACAGTGTTTCCTTGCCAGAGGTGCTGGTAGCGGAAGTGCGTGTGCGGTGTAGGATGTCTTTCTTTGTCAGTAAATCGGTGCTCACACTCCAGTTCCCACATTTTCCTGGCCGGCATCTGCAAGGGGGTGCTCTGTGTGTTTAGAAAGGAATATATGTCGGATAGAATGCGGGAGTCGTCCTTTCTGGACAAAAGGCAGCGTTCGAACGACGTCAGTCGCCTGCTGGCATGCGGCCTAATATCGGGAAGTGTCACCCAGTGTTGGATTGCAAAATAGCGCCAATATTCAGAGTCTGGGAGCCCAAAGTCTTGTTGGACCGCTTTAAAGTCCAACAAGCCTCTCACATCAAATAAATCTCCAATTCGTTTGCAGTTGGCCTCCTGCCAGTGTGTGAAGGCTTTCTCTTGTGTGGCCTGTGGAAAGTCTAGGTTCCCTATGATTGGTGTGAGTGGGGAAATCTGTGTAGAGAGCTGTTTAGAGGAGTACACCTTGTCCCAGACCCCCATAGTGGCTCTAATCACCGGAGATATGTAGACACCCGGCGGGCGGTGTTTGCACTGAAGCCATGGGATTTTCCAGATATGGATTCCCGCCACCTCTTGATCTCGGAAACACCAATGTTTCTCGGTCATTGGACGCTGCCATTTGACCATGTAGCGTAATTGTGCGGCATGGTAATATTTTGCCAGGTTCTGTATACCCAATCCACCCTTGGCTATTGGCAAGTAGGTCCGCTCTTTCGCCATCCGGGCCCGCTTACTAGCCCATATAAAGGCCTCGAAGGCGGCCTGTAGCTTTTACAAAATGGGTGCGGGTGGCGCCAGCGGCATCACCTGCATAAGATAGAGAATTTTTGGCAGCAGGGTCATTTTGACTGCTGCTATGCGACCCACCCAGGAAATGGGACATCCATGCCAGGATTGAATGAGGGATCTCACTGTCTTTAAAAGGACTGAGTAGTTATGTGTTACCGAGCCTTCTATGGCGGGGAGTATTTGAATACCCAAATATTGGATTCCCCGTTGCGCCCACAGGAAAGGAAATTCCGACACCAACCGTAGCTGCTCGTCATGCAGGATAGTGATGTTGAGTGCTTGGGTCTTGGTAGTATTCACTTTAAAGCCAGGACCTCACCAAATGCTGCGAGTTCCTCAAGGAGAGGGGGCAGTGATTGACGCGGATTTGTGATGGCAAGCAACACATCATCAGCGTATAGAGCTATTTTATGAGATTGGCCTCCCATCCAGACTCCCTCTATCTGTGAATGGTGTTGGATGCGTGCCACCAACGGCTCCATGTAGAACGCAAACAGGAGTGGCGAGAGCGGACAGCCCTGGCCGGGCCCCCTAGAGATGGAAAAGGTCGGCGACTGCACGTTGTTTACCTTGACCAGCGCTTTCGGCTCCACATATCCAGCCCAAGATCCACCACCAGAATCTAGGGCCGAAGCCCACTGTCTCCAGCACTGCTTGCAAGAATGGCCAATGGACGTGATCAAAGGCCTTTTCGGCGTCTATCGACAGAAACAAGGTCGGTTTTTGGGAACGCCCGGTCTTATCCAGTAGGTGAAAAAACCTTTTGGTGTTGTCCCCACAAGTGCGGCCCGGTATGAAGCCGGATTGATCAGGCTCGATCAGCCCCGGCATATGCCCACCCAGTCTGCCCGCTAGTATCTCTGTGAATATCTTGGCATCCACATTTAAGAGGGATATGGGACGGTAGAACGTGCACAATTGAGGATCTTTCCCCGGTTTTTGCAACACTGTTATTATCACCATACGCATTGATTCCGTAAGCTCCCCAGTCTCACTGAATGAGTTGTACAGCCGAGCAAGTATTGGGGACAGGAGTGAGGCATATTGTTTGTAAAGGCTGCTGTGAACCCATCTTGCCCTGGCGCCTTTTCCAATTGGAGTCTCCCTATCGCATCCAGCATTTCCCATTCAGTTATGTCTTTCTCCAGGAGCATTATGTGGGGGGCCTGCAGCTTTGTTATTGGAGCCTGTGCGATGTAGGGAATGCAATCTTCCGGAGCTTTCCCCTCTGCCCTGTAGAGGTGTGCGTAAAAGCGACTAAACTCTGCCGCTATGTCCTCATTCCTTGTTATGTGTTGCTTGTTACCATCTATGAGGCCCTGCACGCGCCTAGAGTGTACCTGCGTTCGCAACCTGTGTGCCAGCAGCTTCCCAGCTTTGTTTCCCCGTGTAATACTTGTCGCGTTCGTAGTAACGCATATTCTGCGGCATCCATGTCCAGCGCTCTAAGCTGTTTTCACGCTACAATCATTTGAAGCCTAATTTTATGTGAGCCTGCGCGTTGGTGGGCCGCCTCCAGCTCTTCAATGGTACCTTCTAGGCTGGCATGTTTCAATGCTCGCTCCTTGTTGAGTCTGGCTGCTATCGCTATATACGTGCCTCTAATGACTGCCTTAAGAGCCTCCCAGAGTGTCGCTATTGCCGTGTGTGGTGTATCGTTGATAGCGAAATAATCTACTATGGCTTTCCCCACTTCTTTTATCGCTGCGTCATAGGATAGCATTTTAGCATTGAGATGCCACGATTTACAACTCCGGTGTATGGTCGGGAGGTGTAGGTCCAATTGGATGGGGGCATGGTCGGACAGGGATGCCACGTCAATGGTTGCCTGTGTTACTCTCGGGCACAGTGGAGCAGAAATAAGAAAATAGTCAATTCTAGCATAGGATTGGTGAGCGGCTGAAAAAACGGAATAAGACTGCGTGGTCGGATGTAGTGTCGGCCAAACGTCAGCCAGCCCAGCCTCTGCTAGCCAATGTGTTCCCTGCTGGGTGAACATCAATGTATTCCCTGGGCATGGGGGAGTCCTATCTATAGAGGCATCCAGTACCAGATTAAAATCGCCCCCTATTACAAGATTGGAGTCTGAGGATGTAAGTACAGTTCCAAGCGCCTGGCGTATAAAGTAGGCCTGGGTGGTAAATTCCGTTCCGTTCGCGGAATTTGCGGAATTTGTGTAATTTCGCGTTCCGCGGAGAACGCGGAATTACCAAAAATTCCGCGATCCGCTGCTTTGCGGAATTTTTTGCTTTTTCGCGCTTTCAAAATGCGTGTTCGCAAGATATTTCTCCCCGAGCACGCAAACAGCGTTTGCGAACAGGAAAAAAGCATCGCGAACGGGCGGAACGAGCAATTCCGCGTGTTCGCGGAACTTTTGCGTGCTCGCGGAGAATTTTTACCGTTTCGCGGAGCTTTGCGTAGCGTGACTACGCAAATTCCGCCCAACCCTAGTATAAAGTGCTCTTGTTGTTCGTTAGGTGCATAGATGGAGGCTATCATGAATGTATGGTGGGCGAGGGACACCCGTAGGGACAGCAAACGTCCTGCAATTTCGGATTGTACGCTAGTGATTTTCCCTTGGAAATGTGTAGCCACCAGGATTGCGACTCCCGCTATCTTCCCTTGAACGGAGGACCAGAATTGACGGTCGAACCATCTGGAGGGCAGTCTGTTCAGTATTTTTTCAGAAGATGGGTCTCTTGTAGGAGACATATACCACATTGGGCCGCACTAAGCTGGGTTAGGAGTGCTATTCTTTTAGTTGGCGAGTTTAGGCCCCTTACATTTAGGCTAACTATACGCAGCATTTCACAGGGGGAGTGACACTGCTATGTAAGTCCCTTGCACAGCCACCTAAAGCCCTATGCCCCGACCAATATATGTAGTGTGGCAGCGTAGTTGAGCACTGAGCATGAATACATGTAATTAACATAATAACATCAACAATTAATAAAACAAAGGCACCAATTGGTGCACAACTTGCAGTTCTGTAGTGAGGGTCCATGTCGTTTGTCGTCCTTATCAGCATTTGGAGAGAAGTAAGGAGGCCCGCAGCCCCTGCCGCAACCAGTTAGTGGTGGCGGAGATGTGTACGTGTCCCATGGGGAGCTGGCCTGCCCCCTTCTACAGGATTCGAAGGCCGAGCGAGGCGCCATCAGTCGGTCTCTCTTTCCGGGGATTGGTGTTGCTCTGTGAGTTGCTGTAATAGGGCCGAGCATTCCTTAATACTTTCAGTCTTTGTTGGCCTACTTATTTACTGTTTCGGGGATTTCTTGAGTGTCGTCTTCGTTGCGAGCCTTGGGATGACAGCTGTGTAAGTGACCGCTATGGTGAGGATTCCCTACCAAGCTCTATGCCCAGGATGTCTGCTGCCTCCGGGGGCGTGCATACTGCCCGAGTTTCGCCCTACCACGCGAAGATCAGGTGGAATGGGTGGCCCCACTTATACCGTACTCCTTGGTCCTTCAGAAATTCAGTTACCGGCTACAGTGCCCATCGCCTCTGGAGTGTGATGTTTGACAGGTCTTGGTATAGGCAGATTTTGTTGCCCTCATAGAGAACATGAGGTTGATCGCGCACCGCAGCCATTATTGTTTCTTTGTGCTTATAATTGTGAAGGCACGTGGGAATATCCTGAGGGGCGCCTGGGGATGCTAATGGGCCTCCTGCCCTATGGGTACGGTCCAGTGAGAGGTCTTTCCCTTCTAAATCCGGTGCTATGTGACAGAAAAGACGCAGCACATATTCCTCCAGACGTCCCGCATCCGCTTGCAATGGCACTACTTTGATACGAATGTTCGATCTGCGGGATCTGTTTTCCAGGTCCTCAAGGTGAAAATTGAGGTCAGCATTATGATCTCTAAGCTCCATGAGTTCTCTACGGCATTCTTCTAGTTCCTCTTCTCTGGAGTCTGTGCGAAGGGCCGCTATGTCGTCCCTCAATGTGCCAAAGAGCGTTTCCATAAAACCACGCGTGATCGGGGCCTCCTCGTTCATTTCATGTCGCATTGAGGCACTTGCTTCCGCTTTGTTCGGAGAGGTTGAGGTAGTCCCTGCTTTTTTGGTGCCACCCTTGGCCAGGAGGTCTTTAAGGCTAGCAGTGTCTCTCTTGGACCTAGAGGTGGTCATTATAGCTTCGTGATGCTCGCCGCCCAGGCCCTGCATTCTCTGCACTCCACTGAAAGCCAAAGGAGTCCACCCCGCTGTCCAGGCACGCTCCTCCTGGGTTGAGGCGGCTAATACGTTCCACATGTGCTCTGTGATGGGCCCTAAGTGCGTTACCTTTCGTGGTCTCGGGAGTGCTTGCCACAACGTGTTCTAGCGATCCCTCTTTTGCTTACAGAATGCAGAATTCCCGCTGTAGCTGCTAGTGCACCAAATGGCCAAGCCTGTAGGACCTGTCCTGCGTTTCTGAGAGTGCCCAACTCAGGGTAAGCTGTAGTGTGATGCTAGGCCGGGCAGCTCGTCTGTGATGACTTCTGGGTCTTTTGTGACCACTCTAGTGTCCTCTTCCTGCTGGCAGGGCCGCACTGTCTTGAGGGGGGGCCCCCAGCCTTGCCACGTTAATGTCACACTCCGTTTCTCCTCACCTGTGTACCTCAGCTCTACGTTGGTATCTCAGCTTGTATCTTGGCCACTGGGCCTCTCCGGCCGCTAAAGTCCTCCTGTTGGCGGCCGCCGGATCTCCTATCGATGGCACCCCGGCGCTGCGGGGAAGCCGTATGGGGAGGCCGCGCCTCCGCGGACCTCGGTGTCCAGGCGTGGCCCCTGCGTCAGGACAGTCCCGGCTGGTTCCCTAGGTCTGTCCCCTGC
This sequence comes from Calotriton arnoldi, assembly GCA_963921515.1. Lineage (NCBI taxonomy): Eukaryota > Metazoa > Chordata > Amphibia > Caudata > Salamandridae > Calotriton > Calotriton arnoldi. The sequence goes on from CAWUFW010010701.1 coordinate 55,973, forward strand.
CGCCTCGCCTATTGCGGCTAACGTTCTCTGGGCTTCACTTCTCCCCCAGGGGGTGTGCTTGCTTAGTCCACGCCAGTCGGGTGCTGCCAGCCGCTGCACTCACCTGCGGCGGTATGGGGCCGTTTCAGGAATGTGAGGCAGTGGGACGAGGGCCGCTCTGTTCCGCAGCCACCAGCAAACTCCCCCGAAGCAGCTCCTTACTCTGCATTCACTCTGGCGCCATTTTGTCGTACTGCCAGCCGGCCGCACTCCGTCTAAAACACTCAGCGCGGCGGCGGTAAGCTTTGCATGATTCAATGAATGCTCCCGGGCGGTTCTGCGCTCATTCTGCACCCGATGCTGACAATTTGGGGCAGCCACTCCCTGAAGCAGCTCCTTACTCTAGCGCGGCACCGCTGCCTTCACTCTGGCACCATTTTGTCAAAAGCGCCGGCCGGACCCACTCCGTCAATGAACACTCTGCACGGCTGCGGTGAGCGTTGCAGGATTCAATGGGTGCTCCCGGGCGATTCTGCGTTCATTCTGCACCCGCTGCTGACGATCTGGGGTAGCCCCTCCCCCAGGAACCGCCAAATTACAGTCTGGTGCGGCGGAGCTCCGTAGTTGAGCTACTGCATGGGCGCCATCTTGGACACGCCCCCTTCTTTTCATTTTTTAAGAGCAGGCAGTGGTTTTACAAACATTCACAAAGGGGAAGGGGTCCCTTGGGGACCCTTCCCATTTGCGAATGGGTTACCACCTACTTGAAGTAGGTGGTATAATGCGAATGATTTGCGACCGCATTTACAGTCACAAAACATTCATACATACTGATGCGATTCGGTATTAGGAAGGGATGCCCTAAACACGCCCCTTCCTAATACCGAATCACAAAATTGGGTTTGCTATATTGGACAAGTATTTTTTGCGTTCACAAATTGGCAGATTCTGTGAATCTGCCCGTTTACGAACACAAAAAGGCTTGATACATCTGGCCCAATACATCCAGCACTACTCATGGCCAACCACTGGACTACAAAACGCCAATAGAAAATAATGAAGGTAGGGAATTTAATTAAAATCCCAAAGGAAATAACATTAAACTAAATAAATTATTTAAAACACTTACAAATATAAAAACATATAATTTACTGATAAAAATAACTTATAAAAATAGTGCATGCTTGTTATTTAATTATTCCATATTTTAGTAACCTATTTTGAAAAAAAGTGTAGCAATAAATTGCAATAATTTAAGTTAAATTAGTTTTAATTACTTCTATACATCACTTTTAACAATTGTTAATGCACATTAAAAGAATTATTGTGTTTTCTTAAGTGGGAATTTATTTTTCATTTTCAACTTCAGACAAAAACATAATTTGATTTAATATATTTTCAATAATTTAAGTTTTATTTCAAAATCAATTTATTTGTGCTGTAGCATTTTTATATTTTGTTCTACATTGGTCTACATTTAAAGTAAATGTATGTGGGCTTGCAGGATAGATGGAGGACTTTAAATGGCAGGGTTAAGGATTACACTTTGTACTCTTTGACCCATAAATCATATGCATGTTTCGACCACTTCCTCCTGGGAGACAGTGTGATCAGCGCAATCACTTCCGTGGCCACATCTCACTCTCTGACCATTTTCCTGTCACAGTTACCATCTCCTTCCCAAGGGGGCCCCATAGCCTCTCAACTTGGAGACTAAATGACTTTCTAGTACAAAACCCTATCACGAAACAAGCAATCACAGATTAAATAAAAACCTTTTTACACAGCAGTGACACACCATCCGTCTCGGTGGCCACCCTATGGACATCCTTAAAGCATACCTAAGGGGGAATCTTCATTTCTATAGCCACCTGTTACAAATTGCTATGCGCCACCAAATGCCAAGAACTAGAGGAGGCACTTGAGTTCGCTGAGTGCGCCCATAAGGATGCCCCTTCCACTAAGAAGTGGTGCAGTGCTGCTATCTTTTGGATGCAATTGAAAGCTCTGGACCATGAAAAAGCTGAATACGCTTTGAATTGCACCAAACATTCTTACCTCTCCCGGGCAAACACATCAGGTATTTTTTGGGAGGCACAGCTTCATGTCCATACAAGTAAAGGATGAGCCAAAGAGATCCTATGGATGACTTATCCATAGCAGACGCATTTAGAGAGTTTTACCAAATCATATGCACTAAGGAACCACCAACCCCAGAGTCAGTGGCCCGCTACTTAGATACCGATTCATGGTATTCTTTACCACAAGTGTGGCAATGGACCCTGGATGAGCCGATCCTCCCAGATGAGTATGATAGCAGCCACATCTAAGCTCAAACCACCAAAAGCTCCAGGCCCAGATGGCTACTCAGCAGGCATCTATAAATGCTCCTGCCACACCTTGGCTCACCTTCTCGCACGACCATTGAGTGGCATGGGTGAAGAGGGATCCCTCCCAGCGTCAATAAAAAAGGCTGTTGTGACCATCATACGAAACCCGGGAAGGACCCTACCTCAGCTCATCAGACCTATATCGCTACTTAACATAGATGTGAAACTGCTGATGGCTATTCTAGCACCAAGATTGGGACCCATGCTACCTACCCTCATCCATCCAGACCAATTGGGCTACATCCCTGGCAGGCAATGTAGCGATAATACCAAGAAGCTCATCCAAATCTCGGATATTGTCCAAAGGAAAACTAAGAATGCTCTTCTCCTGTCCCTAGAAAGTGTCTGATAGGATCGACTGGACGTACATGAAAGGGGTCCTGGAAAAATTTGGGATGGGACCACGTTCCTTCATTGGGTCCCTGTTAATTACCAAACACCTACTGCCTGAATTTGCGTGAATGGCATTCTCTCTCAACCCATCCATATCAAGCGAGGGACCCGGCAGGGCTGCTCACTTTCACCGCTTATATTTGCCCTAACGCCAGAGCCCTTTGCTAATGCCATATGGTCCTCTCAAGGGAGACAAGGCGCTAGATTTGGGGACAACATCTTTAAACTAACCATGATAGCAGATGAAATTATGCTCTCGTTAGTGGAATCCGAACACTCCATGACCCTGGTCAAGTAAAAATACCTTATGCTCCAAGCAGTTTCCAGCTTCAAAATCAACATCACCAAGTCAGAGGCTGTCCTACTATCCCCCCTGACCAGGGCAGAAAGAAACCATAGAATGACTCGCCCGTAGATTCTGGCCAGTAGATCATGTGAAATACCTGGTTCTTCCCATAGGCCGCACTCCGGCCCAAATGACCAATGTAAACTACACACACTTGCTGAAATCCATGTAGCAAGACATACAGTGCTGGCATTCCAATCAGTTCTCCCAGTGAGGGCGCATTGCGTAAGTTAAAATGATAATCCTGCCACAGATTCTCTATATGTTTCAAACGAGAACACTATCACTGCCACCACTCTTTCTCAATTGGTTTCAAACACTACTCAATGCCTTTGTCTGGCAATACAAAGCCCCGCAAAGTGCCAGCAGTATCCTTTACAAACGGGTAGGGCAGGGAGGCATGGTGCTCCCTCATTTCATATCTTACTACCAAGCAGCACAGCTCCAGACTCTTGCGGAGTGGGGCAAGAGGGATCCACGACACAATGGTTCCATTTGGATCAGTCCATATCAGGAATTCCACTATGGCAGATCCACTGGATGAAAAAATCCCACCGCAGTTGGAACCTCTACTCTTTGCCAGTGACCAGGGCAACCCTAGCAGTCTGGGATAAAGTAGCCTCCCGCCCAGGATTCACTTCATCCCCATCATCATTTACACCCATTTCTTTTAATCTGGACTTATCCCCAGTGCAGATGCCCTCTCAGTTTAAAAAATGGAGAGAGCGTAAATGCCTAATGGTGTATTCCAGCTTTCAAAACCAGCAAATACTCTCCTTCGAAGAGGTCAAAAAAAGATTCAGACCTCCTGAAACAAGAACGGTTCACATATACCCAACTACGCCACTGGGTCCTCCACCTCATGATGAGTAGAGGAGCGGTCAGGCTGCTTACGGTCTCAGAGAAATAGTCAAAGATAGACCCCACAACAGAGCCCTAATATTCACTCTCTACTTCTTTTAGACTCCCCCATTAGAGATATAACACCAGGGCAGAAGCATTGGGAAAAGGAATTGGGATATAAACTCACGCAGAAAGACTGGGACAAACTTTTCGATAGAAGACGATGCTTTGCCATCGATGTCTGCCAGTGAGAAACTCAGAACAAAATTCTAACATGCTGGTAGAAAACCCCCCAAAAAAGTCACACAGCAGAGCCTGGTAAAACTTTCCCAATGTTGGAGGGAATGTGGAGCCTGAGAACTTTGCTACATTTACTTTGGCAATGCCCCACGCTCCACATCTGTTGGGAAGACCTGCTTCAAGAGATTGAGGCTAACTTTGAAATGCAAATTCCACGAGACCCAGCAGTTATTCTACTAGGTTAACCATACCTGCTCCAGTGATCCCCAAAATCAATTAGGGGGAAACAGATAGCCATGACTTTATTCATGGCCCTTCGGAGCATACTGAAACCATGTGGAACAAATATCGTACCCACACTTCGCGATTGAATGAGCTGCCTTTGGGGAAGGCTGTCAATGGAAAAATTAGTTATGGCTACCCAACATTCCAGCCCTGCCAATGAAGTCACTGAGACCCCATCAAACGCATCCTCTATCTCGGGACTTCCAAGACCTAACGTGTCCCAAATACCTAAATATACTGCGTCTTATCCCGAGTGGATGGACGCGTCTTCTCTCTCTACATAAATTCTCATCCCAACCCATTTAGAACCGAGACTACTTCTCCATACTATTTCCAATATACGAACATTACTACACTCAAGTACAGAACAGACTATGGAAGGGTAGAGGGGGAGTGGGGTGTTAAGGGGTAACTATTTATAACATGGTCCCGCCAATGACTAATGTCAAACTACTTTACCTAGCCGGCGTTTGGAATGTAGGCGATGGTATGTACTATGACAGCTACTAAATAAAAAACAGTTAAACCTAAAGCAAAAATGCAAATGGGATTTACATTGATATTCAACATAAACATATTTTTTTATTCCTTTTCCATTTAAATATTTTTTTTTACTTGTTCCAATACTTTACCATAGTTAGACTCCGCAGTCAGGGAGGAGTTCTCTGCTTGGTAAGGCATATCTCTGTTGGCTGGAAATGTTCTGTCAATGATAGGTTGTGGTTTAAAAGTGAGTGTCATAATGTTACATCATGATTCCTTTCAAATACATGTGATAATTCCATCTTTCTGACTTTCAGCTGGCAAGTAGAAAACATGGATTGTTCTTGAGGCACATGTACCTAACATAGATTAAGACCAATTGCCAAATTTAAAACGGTCCTCTGTAGATAATATTTGGATGAAGTTACTTGCCACACATTATATAAACTATGCCCACCTGTAATATCTGTATTTATTAATTTAATAGATAAACAATTATGTATGTATGATATATACCACAAATCAATGCTGCTATCGTTTTTTATTAAATGGAAGCAGATATTTAGATTCTACATTACAGCCAGTTACATGTCTACGCTTTTACATTTTCAACACCTTAGGCCCAATTATAGAAAGGGTGCACTTTTCCTTTTTGCGCCATGGTACACCTTAAACCAGGTGGGCCGGGTGCAAACAAGGAAAGTGCGCTCTATTAGGAAGAATGCACTGCTCTCAGGGCACTCTGTTTGCGAACTCTATCCAAGAGAAATACGGAGCAGCTGTTTAAAAGCTGCTCCACGTTTCACAGTGCAGGCGGCAACCTGCCTGCACTTTCAAAAGGGATTAGAGTTTCCATTGCAGATGGGTGCACTGAGAAACTGCATCTGCCTGCAGGGGGATAGCTGGGGGTTCCATGGAACCCCCTTTCATCCCTTGAGATGGCTGCCCTCAGGGGGCGCACTGTAAGTGCACCACCTTTTTGTGGCGCACATTCAGTGTGCCTCCTGACAGCTTCTTTGCTTTTGCGCCCACGTCAGTAATACGGCGTGTGCGCAGAGGTAAAGTGATTCCTTCCATGCACATGAAGGTACACCCTATCTTGATAGCGCTGGCACTACATGTGCGCCAGTGCTATCTGTATTACAGAAGGGGCTGCACAAATGTCTGCGGCAGCTTCTGTCCTAAAGTTCAAATGCCCGTTGTGCCCCAGGGACACTTCTGTAATACCGCCCTGATCTGCTCAAATAACTTATTTAGACTGCAATACTGTCCAAGAACCATCAAACTTATTTCTATTTGTACCTGGTTGAAAACAATATTTTTTCAGAGCTGTAAAACCATGTATTTGACAAAGAAGTTGGTGACTTCGTGGAAATTTAAACTTGTTCTCTTTGGTGCATCCTGCACATTATTGAATTGTGCATTAGATATAGAATCATCCATATTTTGGATAGAAAGTTTTATGTATGGAGAATGGTTAGTGTTAGATTTGGGGGTCTCTAGTTGGCAGAGGTAGGTACTTTTGACCAAGTAGGGACCCTTGCTTCTAGTCAGGGTAAGGGTAGGCTACACTCCTAAAATAACCCCTGCTCACCCCCTTGGTAGCTTGTCACGAGCAGGCAGGCTTATCTCAGAGGCAGTGTGTAAAGCATTTGTGAACACATACAGTAATACAGTGAAAACACTACAAATGGACACTACACCAGTTTAGAAAAATAAGTAATCTTTATCTAAATTTAACACAAGACCAAACGACAAAAATCCACAATACAATACTCAACAATATGACTTTCAGATGGTAGAAATAGCTTGGTTCAAATTAGATGGTAAATGCATCCCTTGGTTCTCAAAGTACCTGGGATGCGTCACGCAATGCAAACAAAATGGTCGCAGGGAAGTTGATGCCTTACACTCAGGGGAGTGAATGCGTCGGTTCCTTACAGCAGCGCAGAGGAGGTGATGCGTTGCTTCCTTACTGTGTGGGGAGTTGATGCGTCATTTATTACTGCGGCCCAGTGACGGTGCGACAAGATGGTGCCTCGATGCGATGCTCGATGCTTAACAGGAGGACTGTCCCCAGTGTCCACATCATGGACGCACCACTCAGTAACACCGGGAGTCAGGGAGAACAGATCAGGAAACTGTCCCAACAGTTGGCAACAGTCATCCTGCTGCTCAGGGGTCAGGGTGGAAGAGCGGTTCACACCATCCACTGACCCATCTTGCTCTGTCACAGACAGGAGGTCAGGAAGAGGCTCAATCTCCTCCTCCATTCCATCATCTGTTGCTAGGAGCATGCCCACTTCGGACCTCTTCAAGTGGGGCTTCAGGCGGTTGACATGCAGGACCCTCAAAGGGTTCCTAGGAGACCGCAAGTCCACCAAGTAGGTGACATTACTCTTGCACTCCACCACCTCAAATGGTCCGGTCCACTTATCCTGGAGTTCACAAGGCTCCACGGGGGCCATGACCCACACTTTCTGTCCAGGCTGAAACTCGATCAGAGTGGCATTCTGATCATACCACCGTTTCATCTCTTCCTGGGTGGCTTCCAGATTTGCTTGAGCGAGTTGTCTGAAACACAGGGTTTGGTTTCTGAAGGCCAGCATGTAGCTATATACATGCTGGGGAGGTTTACTGGGAGCTTTCTCCCAGCCTTCTTTACCAAACTCAGAGGTCCTCTTACAGGGTGACCATACAGCAGTTCAAAGGGACTGAACCCTAAGGACTTCTGTGGCACCTCTCTGTAAGCAAACAGAAGGCATGGCAAGAGGACGTCGCACTTACGCCTCATGGGTTCTTCAAGACCCATAATCATGCCCTTCAGGGTCCGGTTGAATCTCTCAACCAGCCCATTACCTTGGGAGTGGTAAGGAGTGGTGAACTTGTAGGTTACACCACACTCCTGCCACAGGGACTTCATATACCTGGATATGAAGTTGGTACCACGGTCTGACACCATCTCTCTGGGGAACCCGACACGGGAAAAAATCCCCATCAATGCACGTCCCATCACGGGGGCCGTCACAGTCCGGAGAGGGATGGCTTCCGGGTACCGGGTGGCATGGTCCACCAAGACCAGGATGAACCTGTTGCCCATGGCTGTCTTGGGATCCAGAGGCCCCACAATGTCAATGCCCACCCGTTCAAAGGGGGTACTGACCACAGGGAAAGGCTGGAGAGGAGCCTTGTGCTTCCTCCCACTCTTACCTCTTGCCTGGCAAGTCTGACAGGTCCTGCAATGAGTATCTGAACTCTTGCACATTTGGGGCCAATAAAAGTGGGTGACAAGCCGTTCAAAGGTCTTGTCTTGCCCCAAATGTCCTGCTAAAGGCACATCATGAGCCAGACCCAGTAGGAAGGCTCTGAAGCGCTGGGGTACCACCAGCACACGGGCTGACCCAGGCTCAGCAACCTTAGGCTCACTATACAGGAGACCATTCTCCCAGTAGATCCAAAGTGATCCAGACTGATCACCTGCTGCCTGGTTTGTGGCCTGTTGCCGCAAACCCACAAGAGAAGGGCACTTCTTCTGCTCCTCACAGAACTCTTCCCTGGAGGGGCCTCCTTTCTGCTGCCAATGGGTCAGCTCAGGCAGGTCCCCCAGTTCAGCTACTTGTTCCCCTGTAGGTTCCAGGGCATCCCCCTCAAGGTCTGCCTCCTCCTGGACCGTGGGAACTTCGGGGGCTGGTTTCCCGCGCCCCCTGCCTCTTCTCTTTAAGGCAGGCACCTGGGCCACTTTTTCAGGCTCCAGGTCCTCTTGAACACCTTAATGGCTGCCATGGACCGGGTGGTCACACGCCCACTCAGGCAGACCCAACATCTCCAAATGAGCTATTCGCTCCACCTTAGCCCAAGGGGAGCTTTCTAGATCATTGCCTAACAGACAATAACAGGCATGGCTGGCCTCACAGCTACTTGAAAGGTACCTGAGACCCCCCCCCCACTCAAAGGGAACCTGGGCCACCTTACAGTGGCTCTCCGAGTTGTCAGTGGCAACTACAGGGTAAAATGCATAGGGGATCACCTGCTCTTCAGACACTAGCCGACAACTGACAGTGGTCACACTGGCTCCAGTGTCTCTCAGAGCCTCCACCCTATGGCCATTGATGGTCACCCACTGCCTGTACTTCTTAGTGTTATCAGGCAGCTGTGTCCTAGGGACCATCTCACTGTCTCCTAAAGAGACTAGGGACATCTCTGCGGGACCCCACCCACTTTGAGCACCAGACTCCTCCCCCAGGGCTACACTAGCCATCTGTCGGGGCGGTGCACTCGTAGGTGCTGCATTCGCTTTCAGGGAACACTTAAGATCCCAAAAGCAGTGGCCCACCTGACCACACTTAAAATATTTTGGGGGTCGCTTGTGAACAGGCTTATCTGTCGGGGCCCCTGACTTCTTCTCAGGGGGAGGCTGGGAACCCTTCCCTTGGGGATTACTTTGGGGCCTTTCTGGAACTCCCTCTGTTTACCCTTGTCCCCCCCACTCTTCTGCTGGGGACCCGGCCCACCTTTGGCGAAGTCTCCCACATGACCCTTGTGGACCCAGGTGCTAACCCAGCGGTCTGCCTTCTCAGCAAGCTTCCTAGGGTTAGTCAGCTTGCTATCAATAAGGTGCTGGTGTAGCTCTGGAAAACAATTATTGGACAAGTGCTCCCATGCAATCAAATTATAGAGTGCTTCAAAATCATTCACTTTGCTACCCTTCACCCAACCATCCAATGCTCTGCCAAAGAAAGAAACATATTCTACCCATGTGCTTGACTCCAGTTTCTTACAATTCCTAAACCTTTGTCTATAAAGCTCTGGGGTCAACCCATACCTGGACATTAAGGCTTCCTTCATGTGGACATAGGAATTCTGGTCCTCAGAGGGCAAGTCTAACAAAGTATCCCGTCCATCACTGAGGAACCGCCCCCACAACCCCGCTCCCCAATCCTTCTCAGGGACCCGGTGGGAGGTCATGGCCACTTCATAGGCCTTAAACCATTGCCCAATATCTTCATGCTTATGGAACTCCTTAATCACATCCTTGGGAATAAACACTCTTGTTTCTACAGGCATGGATGGTGTGCTGCCACCAGAGGGAGTAATTTCTAAGCTCTTAGCCTTGAGCTCCAATTCCCTCAACATTCTCTCATGCTCTAAATGCATCCTTTTTTCCTCCAGGGCTAACTTCTTATTTTCTAACTCCATTTGCCCACCCAGTTTGAGCTTGGCTAGCTCCATCTGATGCACCCTATCTCTTTCCCTGTCCTCCAGCTCTCTTGGGGACAGGCCCTTGGAAGAAACACTACTACCTGGCCTGGAAGGTACTTTCTCCCCGGTCAGGCCCAATGGCCCATCTAGCTGCCCATCTGAATTCTCTGCCTCTTCTCCAGGCTCTTCAGTAAGCTCAGTGGCTTTTCTAGCTTCCAGCCAGGCCCTCAGCGCCTTTTGGAATTCCTCCTTTCTGGAGAGGCCTTTCATAGAGATATTACATTTTTTACAGATGGTCTTCAGCTGTGGCACAGTGTAAACATCAACCCTTTCTTCCTCAAAATCAAAATCTTCAGGTGCAATGGATGCTGCTTTACTCATGGTGAAAGGAAATTGGCAGTTCTCAACAAAAATAGAAGTCCCAAGAAAAAAGTTCTACCAAAAATGTAAGTGGTCGCATATTGGTCTGCACTCACCAGCAGTGTACACCAATCACTGTATATGAATCACAAATGCAAGTCCAGAATCCTCACCGCTGAACACCAATGTTAGATTTGGGGGTCTCTAGTTGGCAGAGGTAGGTACCTTTGACGAAGTAGGGACCCTTGCTTCTAGTCAGGGTAAGGGGGCTACACTCCTAAAATAACCCCTGCTCACCCCCTTGGTAGCTTGTCATGAGCAGGCAGGCTTATCTCAGACGCAGTGTGTAAAGCATTTGTGAACACATACAGTAATACAGTGAAAACACTACAAATGGACACTACACCAGTTTAGAAAAATAAGTAATCATTATCTAGATTTAACACAAGACCAAACGACAAAAATCCACAATACAATACTCAAAAATATGACTTTCAGATGGTAGAAATAGCTTAGTTCAAATCAGATGGTAAATGCATCACTTGGTTCTCAAAGTACCTGGGATGCGTCACACAATGCAAACAAAGGGTCGCAGGGAAGTGATGCGCCGTCCCTTACACTCAGGGGAGTGGATGCGTCGGTTCCTTACTGCAGCAAAGGGAAGGTGATGCGTCGCTTCCTTACTATGTGGGGAGTTGATGCGTCGTTTCTTACTGAGGCCCGGTGACGATGAGACAAGATGGCGCCTCGATACAATGTGACGATCCAGTGCGATGTGACAAGATGGCTTCTTTGATGCGATGTGACAACGTAGATGCGATGCGTGCACGCCCGACGGCCTTGCGGCGGAAGCGATGGTTTCTTGAGCCGCGACAGGCCCTGTGATGCGCCTCTCCAGTGATGCGATGTTGACCTCTTCGGCAGCGGCACGCTTCTCGAGTGATGCGATACTCTTCGTCGGTGATGCGACGGCAAACAGCTGTGGCGACGGCACGCTTCTTCGGCGATGCAACGGCATTAGCTGCGGCGGCGACACGCTTCTTCTTCGTTGCGTCGCGCTTCCAGCTCCCAGTGACACGCAGACACTAGAGGTACCCAGAACAACAGCAGGCACCTCTCTGCAGATAGAATTCCCAGCAAGGGCATTCAGGAGGAGCTGGTGGTGAAGTCTTGGTGTCCCTGTGACTTCAGACAGGAGGCAAGCTCAGCTTCAAGCCCTTGGAGATCTTCCTCAAGATGATAAAGTACACAAAGTTCCTTTTTCCCTTTCTTTGGAAATGGGTAACCACTGCAGGCCAACCCCAGACAGCAACCAGCACTGGGGCAGTCTCCTCCTTCAGCTTTCTTGGTTTCTCTCCTTGACAAAGGTCCGTCTTGATTCCCAGAAGTGATCTAAAGTTCTGGGGTCTGGGCCCCAATTATTTATAATAGTAAATCCTTTGTTCTCTGAAGACAGAGAGTGTCTGTACCTAGTCCAAACCAGTTCTGTCTTCCCTGGTGCAGCTTCCTGGCAGGAGGTGGAGACAGCATTGTTGAAAGCAGACCTGGCCCAGGTAGCTGAAAGGAAATCTCCGCCCCTACTCTCTATTCTATGTAGGCTCAGGCAAGTGAAAAGAAATCTCCTCCCCCTACTCTCTATTCAACCCTGGTCCTATTCAGCTCAGCTCTGACTCATCAGACTGCTGGAGCTAAAGCCCTCTCCAGCCCCCTGTCACTCCCAAACCAGACATGGAATACACAAACTTATCAGAGGCACACTGGATGGTTAGGCAAGAAAATACCTACTTTCTAAAAGTGGTATTTTCAAACACAGAATGTAAAAATCACCCTCACTAAAAGATGTATTTTAACATTCTGAGTTCAGGCATACTAACCTTTATTTTACCATCTTGTTCCCAGGGTCAGTTATGTTTATAAGAGGCTAGAAACAAACTCCCCATTCTGGCCTATGGGAACAGACAGCCTTGCAATAGTGAAAAACGAAATTGGCAGTATTTCACTATCAGGACATGCCACACACATCAGGGCATGTCCTACCTTTCACATACAATGCACAGGGGTACCTTGGGCCTACCTTAGGGGTGACTAACATGTATAAAAGGGAAGGTTTAGGGACTGGCAAGTGTGTGCACTTGCCAAGTCGACATGGCAGTCCCAGACTGCACACAGGCTCTGCAATGGCAGGCCTGAGTCACATTTTACAAGCTGCTTCTGTGGGTGGCACAATCAGTGCTGCAAGCCCATCAGCAGCCTTTGATTTACAGGCCCTGGGCACACATAGTGCACTGTACTAGGGTCTGACAAGCAAATCAAACAAGACAATCATGGAATCACTAATCCATAACAATAATTCATAAAGGGAGCACTGGCACTGTGGCACTGACCAGCAGTGGCAAATTTCTCCAAGCATCTAGACCAGCAAAAATGGAGTCCAACACACAGCAAAACAGAGGAGGTAAAGGCAAAAAATGGAAGGGAGACCCACGCCAATGGTGCCAGGTCTAAAAGGGACTTACTGGAGGTAGTTGGCCTCCAAGGACATCCTTGGGGGACAACTACCCCTCCTATTACCTCCAGTAAGTCCCATGCAACAAGATAGATGAGATCTGATAACAGGCCCCACCACATAATAGAAAATAGCCCCGGGGAGCTGGCGGCCCCCGGGACAGAAGGAATCCGCAAGACCCCCCCATATTGCTTCAATAGCCCCAGGGGGTTTGCGGGTAACAGGGCTGCGGGCGGGACCATTGGGCCTGCCCACATTAATAATGTAAAGTTCCCCGGGGAGGTGGCAGTCTCCGGAGCTTTGTTAAGCCCTAGGAGAGGGGCCCCGTGCGCCCTCCTCCTATATTAATCAAATGCCCCCTGGCCCACCCGGGGCGTTGTTTTAAAGCAAGCGCGGGAGCCTGTGCTTGCTTTTTTTTTTTTAAATTGCTGCAAATTCGCAAATATCACAAATTCACAACTTAGTTTTTTTTTAAAGCTTTTATACTGTGGCGGGGTCCCAGGGGGACCCCAAGACCATTGCTTGGGGGTCAGGGTATTCCTACCCTGTCCCCTTTTCTGTATTTTCATTTTTTTGGGGGGACTCGGTGAAGACGAGTCCCAAGATGGCTTCCAATACTTCCTAGCTGAAGTGTTGGATGCCGATCAGAGCAGTCATTTCCCTGCATGAGCTGTCTTTGTTCGCGAAGAATTCGTGATCAGAGATATCTCTATAATTTTAAACTTACATTTCTCAAAAACTACTGAATGGATTTACACCAAATAAGCAAAAGGCATTTCCTTGAACCAACGTCTACCTCCCTGCCAAATTTGGTGTAAGTCCGTTCAGCAGTTCGGGCTGTAGGTGTGGCTAAATGGTCCTATGGGAATTAACATTACAAACGCACCCTTATTTCACGCCCCAAATTCTCGGTCTCCACTGCAGGATCACTTCCAATCTTTCCATGACAACCAGAACCTACCTGGACACTTTTTTGGGAAAATTTCATGAAGATTGGTCAAATGCATTCATGTTGTTCACTGTATGTATGTATGTATTGAAATTTATAAAGCGCACAGCTGCCCCAGCAAAGGGGCGTCCCAGCACCAGACGGCATAAAGAATGAGGGCTGCAGGAAAAGCAGAACCTAGATTAGCGGGAAAAAGGTACGTTTTAATAGCCTTACGAAAGATCAGATAGTTATCCAGACATCAGATGTGCGCCGGGAGAGAATTCCAGAGCTTGGCCGCCATGAGGCGAAAGGACCGTCCACCTGCACGCACCTTCCTCACCCGAGGAACAATCGCCAGGTGCTGGCCCATGGAATGAAGGTGGCGCATAGGGGTGTAGGTAGAAATCAGGTTTGCCAGGATACTCGGTGAAGAAGAATTCATAATTTTAAAGTCAATACAGAGGGACTTAAACTCGATACGCCTAGCCACCTGAAGCCAGTGGAGTCGGCGAATGGCGTTGGACGTGGAACACATTCTGGGAAGGCCCAAAAGAGTTCTGGCAGCTGCATTTTGAATCCTCTGGAGACATAAGATTTCAGCCTTATTAGCCCCCAGGTACAAAGAATTGGCATAATCTAGCCGAGACATGATGGTAGCCTGGATGATCACCTGACGGGTGACAGGGTCAAAATCCCTAACAGTGGTTTAAGCCCCCGCAGGAGACCAAAACAGGTGCCCACGACTTTTTTGGTATGGACCTGAAAATTGAGGGCCGAATCTACCCATACACCCTGATTTTTTGCCACCTGTTTAGGGGTGGGTGCACATCCCAAAGATGGTGGCCACCAGTGTTAGCTCCACAGCTCAGGATCTTTCCCCACCAGCAAGATCTCAGATTTGCCAGCGTTGAGCTGGAGACAGTTAGCAGACAACAGCTGCAAGATCGCTCAGGAACTTAAGAGCGTCCTGTGTGGAGTCATTGGAGAGTGCCACAACCAGCTGGGTATCATCGGCATAAGAAACTGCCGTTAACCCTCTGCTCCTGGCCACAGCCGCCAACGGTTGGACGTATAGATTGAATAACGTTGGGCTCAAAGCCGAGCCCTGGGGAACACCTTGTTTCAATGCGAGTATCTGAGAGGCAAAAGGGGGCGCCACCACCTGGAAAGATCTCTCAGCCAGGAAGGAGGTGAACCATCTCAGGACCGAGCCCTGGATACCAGCCTCCTCCAAACGTTGTAGCAGGATCTGGTGTGATACTGTGTCGAACGCGGCGCTGAGATCTAATAGAATCAGCGCCGAAGAACGTCCGACATCTAAAGCTGCCCACAGATATTCGGTCACAGCTAGGAGAGCAGACTCCGTGCTGTGGCCAGAACGAAAACCATTCTGAGAGGCATCAAGCAAGATGTTTTTTTCCAGATATTCTGACAAAACTGTACACTGTAAAAAACAACACAAAATCATACATCACAATGACAAGGATGAGTTTAAAACCAGGTCAAAATCATTTGCCATAAAACGTATTCATATCTACTAATTGATGTCACTGTATAAGCATGAATTGATTTTTCATGTACAATTATTCAGTGATGGCAGGTTATGTTATTAATTCTTTGTCTACATTTTTCGGAGGAAAAAAATATTCTTGTCTACCTTCATCGGGACATTGACACATATGTTCTTCCCATAAATGTTTGATCATTTATTTTGAACCGAATTATGAATAAAAGCAATACACTATGTTCATTCACAGCTGACCAATCAGCAAGGTCAGTTATGGAAAAACAAAATGTCTTGTAGTACCAATTTTTTCCCCATTACTTGGGGGTTAATGAACGCTCCCTTCTGATCTGCTTATCGATGGAGCCTGGTAGGAAATTTAGTTTAGCACCATCATATTCTCTTAGCAGGATTGAGGACTTGGGGAATAGATGTTCATTGAACTTTCAAGTCAGAGTCTACATCGTGGTGTGGTGTGAATAAGTCACCAGTATGGTGATGGAAAACTAAGGGGCATATTCTCAAGCCCCTATCGCCACCGGAACGTCACTTTTTTTGCCGTTCCCGTGGCGATAGGGCCAGCGCCCTATTCCCAAGGCAGCGTTAACCCACCCATTGAGTTTGACACTACCGCCTATTATCAAGGGCCGCGATAATAGGTGGCAGCGCCAAACTTAAGACCTAGAAAAATCAGGTCTTAAGGTGGCTAAACGAGGAGAAAAGCTTTATTTCTCCTCGTTTTTGCTTTTTCCATGTGTGCTGCATGTAGCAGCACACATGAAAAAAGCAAACTGCCATTTTCGGTTTGTTAATGTACAGGAAGGGACACCTTCCTGTGCATTAACAAACCTCCCTGCTCGCAGACACCCTTGCGCTCTGGTGCAAGGGTGCCTGTTTTGGCTTTAAGTCGTGAGACTTAGCGCCGTCGCAGGGGGAAAGCCAGGCTGCACCACATTCTTGTGAGTAGGGTGCAGCCTGGCGTTTCCGAAGTGGCGGTGAGAGGCGTTAAGCCAAGGAGGCTAACGCCTCTCACCGCCACTTCATTGTGAGTATCCCCCTAAATGAGGTATCACATAAATTGTCCGTGTTGTAGACTTAGAGTAAATGTGAGTTATGCTGAAAGAATATGGTATCTCTGTGGTGTTTTCAGTGTTCATATAACTCATTGAATGTATAAGTGAATCCTGGGTGTGTGGAAGTGAATGTATGTAGTCAGGGTATATCTTCACCTTTGGGAGCATTTCATTACATTTCATTTGCATACCTTGTCTGCCTTGTTAGAGGGGCAGCTCTGATTGTTTATGCATTTGTCAAAACTATCCACTGCACAATATTGTGCAGTGTATACCTTTTGAGTTCACTATTTACAAACTTATTTATGAATCATTTTCATAACACTCTTCTTTGAGGATACAACTTAATTTTACTGATACAGTCTGTTGGGCAAAGAGGCCCTATGCCCAGCTCCTACATAGGGCCCGATTACGATGTGAGCTGAAACGGCTCCGACCCACGGCTCAGCCCACATCGTAATCGGCTGGTCGGATTCCTTTCCGACTGACCCATTTTGATGGAGTCGGTTGGAAGGGCATCCAAATCGGATTTCTGAATGGCCTCCGATGGGCTCTGAGAGCCGGTCCACCATTTGGAAAGCCTTCAGTAATCCCTCGGCTGGCTCTTTCCAGCCGAGGGATTACGATGGCAGATTCCCAAAGTCTTCTGTGCCGGCCTTTCTGACACGGAAAGGCTATGGAAATCTGTCTTTGGGGGCCCCCAGCAGGGTGCAGGGATGAACGCCACCCCTGCTCTTTACAATGAGAGCATGCATTCCATTCGGAATGCATGCTCCCATTGTAAAGTATAGGATTGCGACCGAACAGGGTTCGGTCGCATCCTACTTACTGGGCTGGAACCAACGACAGGAGGTCGTTCGGTTCCAGTTCCCAACCGATGTCGGATCGGCCCCATAGTTGTAGCCCAAGATGATGCTTCCTTGATTCCTTGTAGGATTTTCTTTCTTGGACAAATGGGCCAGCACACACAAAGTTACCCATCTATTACCAATCACTTGACCTAAAACAACGCTACACCTAATACATTTGCCAATGCTTGTTTTACAAAGTAAGTACTGGGCCTATTCCTTCTATACGCCTATAAGTTCTCCTATAAGATTGCCTAACGTTGACACTGTCTACCGAGTACATACGAAAGCATTCTCTTCATTAATTCTCCAGAAATGCAATTTCTCTCAAAGCCTTAATCATTTGCCAATAAAGTATGTAAGAAACACAGTGTGCATGCATTTTCTTCCATAATAGACTACAATATAAAACTTAAACTAATAAGGTGAGCGGATCTTTAAAATGCTGAAAACTGTATGAAAGCTTCCATGCAAATAAAAAATACTGTCTTGTAAAGAATGGACGTTTTGAGATTGAACTCTTCACCTACTTATGTTGTATCCCTTTATAGCGCGCGCAGGATGGTGTGTGGGTCCCAAAAGATCAATCATTTGTGCTTAATTTATATGGCACATCTGTCAGCCACAGATCCAGACCTTGTTAGTGCACTGATATGGAAACCTTTTTAGTGCAAACTTGTTAAGAATGCCTCTGGGAATTCGCATTCATATGCATTTAAGTGAGTAGATGAACGGGAACTGCCTAATCTAATTTGAGATGAATCAATACAGTTTGTTTCTGCTTATCATCTGCCTCTCATCCTAATGCATGTGCCTCTCTCGCGCTTCTGCGTCCTCTTCAGAAGAACATTTTTCCGCTTGATCAGTCAACTATCACCTCGTTTGATTTATTAGGCAATATACATTATTTAAACAGCATTCATTTCCTTGGATATAGAACCAAGAGGCTTTCACTTGCAACTCCCCAACGTAAAGTAATACACTCCCACGCATTTTGTCACATCAACCGCTTATAAACAAGTATGGAAAGCAGCTATTTTTGTAGCTGCATTCAGGTTCTGCTCAACTCTCTGGAAAACAACTATATTACTTTCAAAGGGAATATATGGGACAACGATAGAAGCTAAATGAAAAAGAATGGATACTGATGTTATATTTGAATAACTGGAGTATCCAACTTCGTGGAAAGTGAATGGGCGTTTGTTTTGAACTTTGAGTCAATAGGTAGTTTACAATTTGATTTATTGAAGAACTAAATAACAAGGAAGACGAAGGTTTTCCTTTGAATTTATTTTAGGTTTCGGATGTTGGTAAAAAGTGGCTAACCAATGGTTCGACAAATAATGCAAAGTAGTTAGACTTTGGTTTATAACAGTTTATGTCACTACTCAGTTGTCCCTGCTAAGGACTAGATTGTAAATTATTTTGTCGAGAAGAAATCCTATAAATATTTTTAAGAATAAAAAGAAAATGATCAACGAAAAAGCGTAGCATGAGATAAAAGTCAAACCACTCAGAGAAGATGGGAATGTCTGGCTCTTATCTTAATACCAACATGCACCATCCATACACGGTCTCCACCACATCTCACTACATGAAGCTGAAAGGGTAGCTCATTTACCTAATGTTTTAGAAAAGATCATTGTTTTCAATTCCATGCTAAAATAAAACTTTATTGGATTCTATTTGTTTACCAAATTTAATGAAAATATTGAATCTCAAAAATCAGATAGTGTACCTAGCATTGATCCTAAAAGTCTTTATATAAAGGTAGGTAAAAAGGGATCCAGGATCATATAGGTTAATTACACTAATGCATACTACAGCCACAATATTTGCGTGGATGTTATTAGCTCATTTGGAATGTTGGGCTGCATAGAATCACTTAATCCCTCGACAAGGAAATGGGCTTTTGGTCTAGCATGGGGGCTTTCCATTAATCATGTTCCGTTTTGTAACTAGCACAGAAGTTCACCACAGGCTGTAGTTGTCAACTATTTGTCTGTTTTGTAGTCTTATTTGTGGTGTTTGATATAGTAGAACACTTTTTACTAAGGAACTTTAAGTTTGTAAGGTATATCATCAGGCCTGTTGTGTCTGAAACACAGGATTCACAGGTCACCCTGGTCACAAGTCCAACAGGGAAATAATAGGCTATAAATAATACAGCAAGAGTAATATTTCAAATGAGTTAAAACCATGATGCATTCTTGCACACCTGTCATTTCCATGTTTTTTACCTAATTTACCCAAGACTCTGAAAGTCAGAAGAAGCAGTTATCCAAAATCGCTGAGTTGCAGGGGCATTTTTTACTCAATGCTATAATTAAGCTGTTTTGGATGTTTTCTGCACAGTACTTCAGAGGCAGTTGGATGCCTTGGTAATGCGTTTCTCTATCAATGCCCGTACAATTAGTAGGCAAAAGTCTGAGATACTTACGTTTGAGGTAAGAAGATATTATCTATATCTAACCTATGGATCACTGAGCACTGCGGTCTGCAGCATTGAGCTCTACTGTCTCTGCTTAGAAGGGAAACTCAACTCAATAAGTACTAGAAAATGACCATGGCCTGGCTAATGGTTTTAATACATTGAAAGAACGAGAGCCTTGAGTTGTCTTAGTTTGCAGTGCCTGGGAACACAAACTAATGCATATGTACTTGAATTAAACCATATGCTCTTATTTCTTAATAGAAGATTGGCCTTCCTACTAAAGATAAATAGAAATATGGGGCAGCGGGGGATAGGAATTTAGTGTTTTCAAATTACTTGTGCAGTTTTGACATGAAACATAAAGATGAGAATTATATTATTAAAATTAAATTTAGGTTAATCCCCTAAACCACATTCTAATCTTGTAAATACGTAGGAAGTGATCTTCACCTCCTCCACACTACTTGTGGCAGGCTTGGAAGTCACATCCTCACTTCCAGGATGGGGAAATCCTCTGGTGCTCTCCCTAGCCTAGGTGGACCCCCCTGAGCTTGCTGAGGAAGAGATTCCCTAGATACCCAAGGTTTTTTTTTTATACCAATGAAGGGCACCGCACACAGTGCCTTGACATTATTCATTAAGGGGCATATTCTCAAGAATGTGTGATAACCACCGCAAGTTAAGCTTAACGCAACTTTGCACATCGCAGTCTATCGCGGGAAAACAAAGCCGTGTTAACGTAGTATTCCCAACCTGGCGGCACCATGCAATAGCCCCACGATAACGCGTCAAATGAACGCGTTAAAATTAACGCGATGCCGCAAAAATGCGAAACACGAACGCGAATAAAGTTGCGATGAGGGCAAACGCGATACAAAAATCAGCGATAACCAGCAACAGGCCTGCAATCCCCACGCGTCATGCGGGAAAATGCACTATAAAAGCTGAACAAGAAAAACACACCATAAACAAAATGAACTGCGTAGCAACATGGAGGGACCCGGAATGAGTGCCCAGGTCAACGCGAACCCCACAAGCCCCACAGACCACCAGCAAGGAACCTCGGGGTCGGGGAAGGCCAAGGAGAAGAGGAAGAGGAAGACGGGGTACAGTCCGCATGACAACCGGATCGTCGTCACGGAGGTGACAGAGCACCAACAACAACTGTCCGTCACCTCCACCATGTCATTGGCAACACAGACGGAAAAATGGCATTCCATTGTGAATGCAGCCGGAGTGTCGAGGAGGCCAAGATGCGCTGGCACGATGTGAAAAGCCAAACCAAGCAGAAACCCGCTGCCAACAGGAAGGCAGCAACGGTGAATGGAGGTGGGAGTCCTGCGCCACAGGAGGAGCTGGAGCAAATGTCGGCCACAGTCATCAGTGTGGAGACGGTGCAAGGAGTCGGTAGTCCGGACACTGCTCGACATGACCTGACACAACAGCAACAGGGTGAGTAACGAACAGGGACTGTGGGGACGGGGGGGGACGGGCACATTGGCACACATGCACAACGACGTGTAGCACACCACACACCCACAATGACCCTGGGTCATGTCCCTGATCCCTGTGGCACACTGCAGCACACATAAAACATCAAATAGGCCCCCGTCCACCATGTGCCCAAAGGGGTCCCACCCCACACATCACCAATTACACAACACACACATGCACCCGTGCGAAACACAGCAAAGATGCGTATGTGAGAGCCACACTGACAATGCAAGTGACACCACATGACCAGCAGCATGGCTGGAGTACAATCAGCATGACACTGTGCACGCCATGAGACTGAGGTGGCTGAGTGTGGACCACATCCGGAAAGGAGCCGGTCACACTCTGACACATCCACCTGCACAAACAACCACTGACGTCAACAACACATCTGCAGACAAACAATGCACAAGAGTACAAAAACCGTCCAAGAGCACAAATGACCCAAGTCGCCAACATCACAGCACCTCAAAAGCACAAAAGCCAAAGGCACACCGCCTCCAAGGGATAAGGGGCAACAAAATCACAGCTGCAGGTGCGACTCCCACACAATGCAGCACACACACATAGCAATGACAGCACACCTGTAGGAGAGTAGGATCTGCTTCACATGGGTACCCCCACTTTTTGCTGATGCTTCACTGTTTTTCGACCTTAGTCTGGCTGGGGCCCTGCTAATCAGAACCCCAGCCTAGCTGCTTCCTCTTTAAAATGGTTTCCATGTGCCTTAGGCACATCTCTGATTGGAATCTGGAGTGCCCTTATAAGTCCCTAGTATATGGTATACTATGTACCCAGGGCATAGGTACCTCAGAGGCCTACCAGGGGCTGCAGCATGTATTGTGCCACCCCTGGAAGGCCATCCAAAATGACACCACAGGTCTGCTACTGCAGCCTGGGTAAGGTGGTGCATGCACCCCTTACTGTGATATAGGCTACCTATATCACTACATACATACACACATATAAACCTATAAGTCACTCCTATGGCAGGCCTTATCAATCCTGAAGGCAGAGTGCGTGGTTCCTATGTGAGAGGGTGCCCCTGCATGAGCTGGGCCCCTCTGCAGCGTTCGGAGACCCTTCTCTGATGCTGTTTGTAGTGCAGCCCGACCATATACTCTTAAGCGCATTATAACCTCACGTTAAATGCTAACTTTGGGATGGCTGCATGGAAACATGTCGTGTTTGGTGTCAAACATCTTGGAATACTACCCCCCGCCAGTTCTGGCGGCGTGGGTAGCATTCCACCCTTCTAGAGGGAGAGACATGTACACACCGGTATACCCGGTACTGACTTTCCAGAGCCCTGGCATCACAAAATGGATGCCGCTGCCACAGACACGAGTCTGGCCTCCTGCTGCTGACCGAAACTCTGGCAGGGGAGGCCTGGACAATAGGTTTCCTGTCCCAGGGAGGTGTAACCACCTCCCCAGACAGGATAGTGTGTATTGGGGCTGGGCGGGAGCGCTCTCTGGTGCTTTGAAGTCCTGCACTGGGGGCACATTTGGTGTCCCTGTGCATACCCCAGTTCAAACCGGCTCAGGGGCTTCCAGCCCCTGCTCTGGTGCAAAACTGGACAAAGGGAAAGGGGTGTAACCACCCCTCTGCCCTGACCCCCCCATAGGTGGGGCCACAGAGTATGTCCAACCCCCTACCTTAGTATAAGTATGGGACCCCAGTCCTTAGGACTTTAGATTAACCTGGACGAAACTCTGACACAGAATCCTGGACCTTCGACGCTCTACTTCAAGATTAGAGGACTGAAGAATCTCCCTTGGGGTCAAGGAGTGACTCCCCTGCTTGGCAGGCACCAAAGAAGCAATTGTCCAGTCTGCATCGCTGAAGCTCCCGCCGGACGCCGAAGTCTTTGCATCACCAGAGGTGGATTTCCAGACTTCTCCGAGGCTGCCCTGAGTCCCCAGCAAAGCTGAGGCCCGTAGCTGTCGTGGGTAATGTGGAACCGTGACACCTGGACACCGAACGCATTTGCAAGTGCATCCTCTTCTGGGTGTCCCACGAAGTCGTGCTTTGGGCTCCGAGTAGCCCCAGCCTCCAGCACCAACTGCACCGAAGATCACTGGCCTCCACTCTACGAGTGTCCTGTGAGCCAGCTCCACGTGCATCGACTCGAGGCTCCTTCGCATTCACTAGTCCGTTGGCTAGTAGGCCCTCCCGAAGGCCAATCTTTTTCTGCTTGGGTTCCCTGGTTGCTCCAGGTGTGCCCTGACTTACCCTTGCTGGGTGAGTCCCACAGACCTTGCTGGTTTGCAACATCGTCCTTCTTCCATTTCCACGAGACTTGCCGTTGCCAAGGCTTGTTGGGTCCAATCCGGTCGCTGATACCCCTGCAATCGACAGACGTTATGGAGCAGCTCAAATCCAGCTCCTGGTCGTCGTCGACGCCTCCTGGACCTCGTGGCTGAAGAGTCAAGACGACTGTCAACCTACCTGAATCACTTGACATCGGTGGGCATCTGCTCATCGCCTTCCTGGTCACTGGCTAGTGACCCAGACTCTGTCCCCTCTGCTTTCAGGTTCTTCAGATCTTCGATCCACCTTTGGATCCACCCGAACACTTTCGACTTGGCCGCCAGCAGCACTTTGCAGCAGATCGCCATTGAAAGCGATGACGAAACCCGACCCCGAAAGACACCTATGCACCCGGCTCCCCTGGGTGAGGTAACTCGAGTACTCCGGTGCTCCCGTGGGTATTGACACTAGAACAGCCTAGTTCTCAAAGGGTTTGCTCCAAGTCCTCCTTTAAGTGTCCCTTTTCCTTTAAATTCTAATCGCGACTTTCCCCATAGAAGTTAACGGCGATTCGCGGCTGTGTTCATACACTGCACGCGTCCCTTGTGGGTCCCCTGTGTCACTACCTTGGGTGGTTCCTTGTGGTCCAAGCACTTCTACAGGCTCTAGGCCTTGTGTCTAGCTCAGTCGTGGTTCTTATACCACTTTATTGGTATATGGTTTGGTACGCCCCTGGGGCTCAAACGTGTATTTGTGCTATTACTGTAGATAACTAACTTATAATTTATGTACTTCGAACTCTAGCCTCAAAAAGAGACTAGAGGGGTGTGTTTAGTAATAAATACATATATTTTGAATATATACCTGGTGTGGTCCTCTTTCATTTGGTCACTCAAGAGATTATAGACTGGTAAAACAAGCTGCTTTACATTCCTTCAAGACTTAGCCTGAAGGCTGCTCTCCATAGCTACCACTAGGATAGCTTTCAATAAAGGTTGTCTTTAACCTATCTCCAATAAGGGGTTGTTTGGACTGGTGCAAGGTGCCCACTATAATTAGTGGACAGCATATGCCAGGCCAACTTCTCACATTGGTGTGCAGCGTGTGGGATTCCAGCTTGCTATTGTTTTACCAGATAATCTCAATTGAATTGATCAACTGAAAACCACTAAGGGTACCTAAGGTACATATAAATCAAGCTTAGTAATACAGTAAGTTCTACTGAACTTAGAGTTGTGTGTTAAGGGATAGCACACCCTTTCTACAACTCAAGAGAGTTTAGTAGGCCACACTAGAGTAGGTAGTGCATACACCACACCTCACTAGTAATGTCTTCAAAGCCAGGACCCAGTGAGTCCTCGCCAGAAGCCAGTGGGCTTCTTCCCTCCAAGTATGATAAACTCCCATTCTTGGAATTGTGATCATTATGCAATACTAGGAAGTTGAAGGCAGGCAAAAGTGCCAGCACCCAACACCTCAGGGAGGTGTTACTAGCTGATGATCTCAGCAGGCCCCTAGGGTCTGAAAGGGTAGGCAAAGAGGGTGGGGCAGAAGATGAGGAAGGGGCCAGGGGTGAAGAAACCCAGGCCCCCCCTCTGAAACTGGCCAGGAAGGTGAAAATGACCTTGTCCTGGAAAACCCGATTCCTCCTGGGGAGGAGGAGGAGGAGGAGGATCAGACTGACCTCCCCTTTGTCCCCCCAGGAAAAGTTCTGAATGTGCCCAGAAGGTCTAGGTCTCCTTCTCAGGAGTCTAACCACTCTGACACCTCAATAGGGACCTCTGTCTCCTCTCATAGGAGGGAATCCTCTCATGAGAGGAGAAAGAGACTGATTCAGTATGAGCAAACTCAGCTTGAACTCAGAAAACAGCAATTGGCTATAGACAGGGAGTCCCTAGATCTCTATAGAGAGAGACAAAAGTTGGGACTAGAGTCCCATGGTGGCAGCAGTTTCCCCAAAGATAGGGAAAGGTCTTATGACCATAGAAACCTGAGCAAGATTGTCCCTCCCTACCAGAGTGGGGATGACATCCACAAATGGATAACTGCTCTAGAGAGGGCCTGTAAAGTACAGAGGGTCCCTCAGGAGCAGTGGGCAGCAATCTTGTGGTTCTCCTTTGCAGACAAAGGTAGAGACAACCTCCTCACTGTTAGAGAGGAGGATGCTGATAATTACAAAGTCTTGAAGAGTGCTCTAATTGATGGGTTTGGCCTAACCACTGAACAATACAGGTTAAAGTTCAGGGATACCCAAAAAGCACAGACTCAAGACTGGGTGGACTTTGTTGATTGTTCTGCCAAGGCTCTGGAAGGTTGGTTATTGGGCAGTAAGGTATGTGACTTCACAGGATTGTACAATCTGATCATGAGGGAGCAGATTCTTAATAACTGTCAAAATCAGCTGTTGCATCAGCACCTGGTGGACTCTGATCTGACCTCTCCCCAAGAATTGGGAAAGAAGGCAGACAAATGGGTCAGAACCAGGGTGAAGCAGAAGGTACAGAACCAAGGTGGTGACCCTAAGAAGCAAGATTCGAAAACCTCTGATAAGGGTGGGGAGAAGGGTAAAGATCAAAAGTCTTCACAAGGCCCCCAAAAATCTTCTTCAGGTGGGGATTCACAGTCTACCAAAGGGAAAGGCCAAAGGAAACCATGGTGCAAGGTCTGTAAGCAAAAGACCCACTGGACCAGTGATTGCACCAAGTCCAAAGACTCTACTCCAGCCCCCACCAATGCCCCTAAGGCACCTGCTCCCCCTAGTGCAGTTACAGTTGGTGGTGGGACTACACAAGCCAAGGGTTTAGTAGGGTTGACCTTGGGTAAGGAGATGAGCTCTGACCTAGTCAGAGAACTCACTCAGGCTGTCCTAGTCTGTGATGGAGGCATGGATATGACCTCCTCTGTGAGTCCCAGTAATCTGGGCAAGTACAGGCAACAGCCCTTAATCAATGGAAAGAGGCTTTGGCATTTAGGGACACAGGGGCAAGTGTCACCATGTATTGTGAATCCTGGGCAGATTATACTTGGTGAGATGTACCAAGTGACCAATGCTAGCAACGTCAGAACAGACCATACTCTGGCAGTTGTTAACTTCTCCTGGGGAGGGGTAACTGGCCTTAAGAAGGTTGTGGTAAGTGCAGACCTACCCGTAGAATGCTTGCTTGGCAAGGACTTAGAAACTTCAGCTTGGGCAGAAGTGGAGCTCAGGACCCATGCAGAAATGCTGGGCATCCCTGCAGATGTGTTTGCTGTGACCAGGTCACAAGCCAAAATGTCTAGCACTGAACAGGCCTTGGATTCTGGAATAATGGACCAAGTGCCCTCCAAGAAGAGAGGTAGTAGGGTAAAGGCAGTGCCTTCCCCTTGGCTCAGAAGGAAGATCAGTCCCTTGAGGGGATGATCTCAGTCCTGAGGAAGGAACTGTCCCAGAGGAGCTTGAACCTGACCAGGTTGAGTTCTTGGGGACAGGGGGCACTTCCAGGGCAGATCTGAGCCAGGAGCAGCAGAGCTGCCCCTCTCTTGAACCCCTCAGACAGCAAGCTGCTGCTGAGGCTGCTGGGAAAGCTAGTGGTCCCCATACTGTGTATTGGGATGATGGACTCTTGTACTCAGAGTGTAGAGACCCCAAGCCTGGTGCCACCAGGAGGTTGGTTATACCTCTGAAGTTCAGGGGCTTCCTATTGACCCTAGCCCATGACATTCCCTTAGCAGGTCACCTGGGCCAGAACAAGACTTGGGACAGAATTGTCCCTCACTTTCACTGGCCCCACATGTCTGAAGACACCAAGGAGTTTTGTCGCTCCTGTGTAACCTGCCAGGCCAGTGGCAAGGCAGGTGGCACTACAAAGGCCCCCCTGATACCACTACCTGTGGTGGGGGTTCCCTTTGAAAGGGTGGGGATTGACATTGTTGGATATGGATCCCCAAACAGCATCTGGGCACAGGTTTATCCTGGTGGTAGTGGATCATGCCACCAGGTACCCAGAGGCTATTCCCCTTAGGACCACTACAGCACCTGTGGTGGCAAGGACCCTCCTGGGAATTTTCTCAAGAGTGGGCTTCCCTAAGGAGGTTGTATCAGACAGGGGTGCTAACTTTACGTCTGGATACTTAAAAGCAATGTGGAAGGAGTGTGGAGTGACTTACAAGTTCACCACACCCTATCACCCACAATGCAATGGTTTAGTTGAGAGATTCAACAAAACCTTGAAGGGCATGATTAAAGGGCTCCCAGAAAAGCTTAGGCGAAGATGGGACATACTCTTGCCCTGCCTTTTATTTGCATACAGGGAGGTGCCTTGTTTGGTCACCCTGTCAGGGGTCCATTGTGCTTGGTGAAGGAAGGATGGGAGTTACCTCTCAAGCCCCCAAAGCAAGACATACTGGACTATGTACTTGGTCTCCGCTCCCGGATGGCTGAGTATATGAAAAAGGCAACTAAAAACCTTGAGGCTAGCCAGGAACTTCAAAAAGCCTGGCATGACCAAAAGGCTGTACTGACTGTTTACCAGCCAGGACAGAAGGTGTGGGTGTTGGAGCCAGTGGCCCCAGCAGCTCTCCAAGACAAATGGAGTGGACCCCATACCATTGTTGAACAGAAGGGTGAGGTTACCTATTTGGTGGACCTAGGAACACCCAGGAGTCCCCACAGGGTTCTCCATGTCAACAGGTTAAAAAACATATGTGGACAGGGCAGACATGGGCTTGCTCATGGCTACTGATGAGGGACAGGAGGAAGAGAGTGACCCACTCCCTGACCTGCTCTCACAGAACCCTGATGATGGGTCAGTGGATGGTGTAGCCTTGGAAGGCAGCCTCACTACCCAGCAGCAGACTGATTGCAGACAGGTGCTCAATCAGTTCAGACACATATTCTCACTGACACCCAGTCAGACTACCTGGTGCACTCATGAAGTGGACACTGGGGACAGTCTGCCTATTAAAAATAAGATTTATAGGCAACCTGACCATGTCAGGGACTGTATCAGGACAGAAGTCCAGAAGATGTTGGATTTGGGAGTTATTGAACCCTCAGTTAGCCCTTGGGCTAGTGCAGTGGTCCTTGTGCCAAAACCTCACACCAATGGTGGGAAAAGAGAGATGAGGTTTTGTGTGGACTACAGGGGTCTCAATGCAGTCACTAGGACTGATGCCCATCCAATACCAAGGGCAGATGAGCTAATAGACACTTTGGCCTCAGCCAAGTATCTAAGCACATTTGACCTGACAGCTGGCTACTGGCAGATCAGACTAGCTGATGATGCAAAGCCAAAGACAGCATTCTCAACCCCTAGTGGGCATTATCAATTTGTGGTGATGCCCTTTGGTCTGAAGAATGCACCTGCTACTTTTCAGAGGTTGGTGAATACAGTCCTTACAGGTCTGGAAGCCTATAGTGCAGCATATCTAGATGAGATTGCTGTCTTTAGCTCCACCTGGGAGGATCACCTGGTCCACCTCAGAAATGTTTTACAGGCCCTGCAGAAAGCAGGCCTGACTATCAAGGCCACCAAGTGCCAGATAGGGCAGAGTCAGGTTGTGT
Organism: Calotriton arnoldi; assembly: GCA_963921515.1. Lineage (NCBI taxonomy): Eukaryota > Metazoa > Chordata > Amphibia > Caudata > Salamandridae > Calotriton > Calotriton arnoldi. The sequence goes on from CAWUFW010010701.1 coordinate 85,076, forward strand.
ACCTGGGCCACCTTGTGGGTGGAGGCCAGGTTCAACCACTGCAGAGCAAGATCCAGACCATCATGGACTGGACTGCTCCAACTACCCAGACTCAGGTGAGAGCCTTCTTAGGCCTGACTGGGTACTATAGGAGATTTGTCAAGGGGTATGGATCAATAGTGACACCCCTGAATGACTTAACTTCCAAGAAAATGCCCAAAAAGGTTCAGTGGACAGTTAGCTGTCAAAAGGCATTTGATGACCTAAAGCAGGCCATGTGCACTGCTCCCATTCTACAGAGTCCTGATTACTCCAAGAAGTTCATTGTTCAAACAGATGCATCTGAATTGGGGGTAGGGACTGTACTGTCACAATCGAATGATGAAGGTCAGGATCAGCCAGTAGCTTTTATTAGCAGAAGGCTGACCCCTAGAGAGAAACGTTGGTCAGCCATTGAGAGGGAGGCCTTTGCTGTGGTCTGGGCTCTGAAGAAGTTGAGGCCATACTTGTTTGGTACTCACTTCCTTGTTCAAACAGACCATAAGCCCCTCTTATGGCTAAAACAAATGAAGGGTGAAAACCCCAAACTGCTTAGGTGGTCCATTTCCCTACAGGGGATGGACTTCACAGTGGAACATAGACCTGGGAGTAACCATGCCAATGCAGATGGACTCTCTAGGTACTTCCACTTAGAACATGAAGACTTAACTGGGCAAGGTTAGTTTAATGTTCCTACGTTTGGGGGGGTTGTGTAGGAGAGTAGGATCTGCTTCACATGGGTACCCCCACTTTTTGCTGATGCTTCACTGTTTTTCGACCTTAGTCTGGCTGGGGCCCTGCTAATCAGAACCCCAGCCTAGCTGCTTCCTCTTTAAAATGGTTTCCATGTGCCTTAGGCACATCTCTGATTGGAATCTGGAGTGCCCTTATAAGTCCCTAGTATATGGTATACTATGTACCCAGGGCATAGGTACCTCAGAGGCCTACCAGGGGCTGCAGCATGTATTGTGCCACCCCTGGAAGGCCATCCAAAATGACACCACAGGTCTGCTACTGCAGCCTGGGTAAGGTGGTGCATGCACCCCTTACTGTGATATAGGCTACCTATATCACTACATACATACACACATATAAACCTATAAGTCACTCCTATGGCAGGCCTTATCAATCCTGAAGGCAGAGTGCGTGGTTCCTATGTGAGAGGGTGCCCCTGCATGAGCTGGGCCCCTCTGCAGCGTTCGGAGACCCTTCTCTGATGCTGTTTGTAGTGCAGCCCGACCATATACTCTTAAGCGCATTATAACCTCGCGTTAAATGCTAACTTTGGGATGGCTGCACGGAGACATGTCGTGTTTGGTGTCAAACATCTTGGAATACTACCCCCCGCCAGTTCTGGTGGCGGGGGTAGCATTCCACCCTTCTAGAGGGAGAGACATGTACACACCGGTATACCCGGTACTGACTTTCCAGAGCCCTGGCATCACAAAATGGATGCCGCTGCCACAGACACGAGTCTGGCCTCCTGCTGCTGACCGAAACTCCAGCAGGGGAGGCCTGGACAATCGGTTTCCTGTCCCAGGGAGGTGTAACCACCTCCCCAGACAGGATAGTGTGTATTGGGGCTGGGCGAGAGCACTCTCTGGTGCTTTGAAGTCTTGCACTGGGGGCACATTTGGTGTCCCTGTGCATACCCCAGTTCAAACCGGCTCAGGGGCTTCCAGCCCCTGCTCTGGCACGAAACTGGACAAAGGGAAAGGGGTGTAACCACCCCTCTGCCCTGACCCCCCCATAGGTGGGGCCACAGAGTATGTCCAACCCCCTACCTTAGTATAAGTATGGGACCCCAGTCCTTAGGACTTTAGATTAACCTGGATGAAACTCTGACACAGAATCCTGGACCTTCGACGCTCTACTTCAAGATTAGAGGACTGAAGAATCTCCCTTGGGGTCAAGGAGTGACTCCCCTGCTTGGCAGGCACCAAAGAAGCAATTGTCCAGTCTGCATCGCTGAAGCTCCCGCCGGACGCCGAAGTCTTTGCATCACCAGAGGTAGATTTCCAGACTTTTCCAAGGCTGCCCTGAGTCTCCAGCAAAGCTGAGGCCCGTAGCTGTTGTGGGTAACGTGGAACCGTGACCCCTGGACACCGAACGCATTTGCAAGTGCATCCTCTTTTGGGTCTCCCACGAAGTCGTGCTTTGGGCTTCGAATAGCCCCAGCCTCCAGCACTAACTGCACCGAAGATCACTGGCCTCCACTCCACGAGTGTCCTGTGAGCCAGCTCCACGTGCATCGACTCGAGGCTCCTTCGCGGTCGCTAGTCTGTTGGCTAGTAGGCCCTCCCGAAGGCCAATCTTTTTATGCTTGGGCTCCCTGGTTGCTCCAGGTGTGCCCTGACTTACCTTTGCTGGGTGAGTCCCACAGACCTTGCTGGTCTGCAACATCGTCCTTCTTCCATTTCCACGAGACTTGCTGTTGCCAAGGCTTGTTGGGTCCAATCCGGTTGCTGACATGCCTGCAATCGACAAACGTTGTGGTGCAGCTGGAATCCAGCTCCTGGTTGTCGTCGATGCCTCCTGGACCTCATGGCTGAAGAGTCAAGACGACCGTCAACCTACCTGAAGCACTCGACATCGGTGGGCATCTGCTCATCGCCTTCCTGGTCACTGGCTAGTGACCCAGACTCTGTCCCCTCTGCTTTCAGGTTCTTCAGATCTTCGATCCACCTTTGGATCCACCCGAACACTTTCGACTTGGCCGCCAGCAGCACTTTGCAGCAGATCGCCATTGAAAGCGACGACGAAACCCGACCCCGAAAGACACCTATGCACCCGGCTCCCCTGGGTGAGGTAACTCGAGTACTCCGGTGCTCCCGTGGGTATTGACACTAGAACAGCCTAGTTCTCAAAGGGTTTGCTCCAAGTCCTCCTCTAAGTGTCCCTTTTCCTTTAAATTCTAATCGCGACTTTCCCCATAGAAGTTAACGGCGATTCGCGGCTGTGTTCATACACTGCACGCGTCCCCCGTGGGTCCCCTGTGTCACTACCTTGGGTGGTTCCTTGTGGTCCAAGCACTTCTACAGGCTCTAGGCCTTGTGTCTAGCTCAGTCGTGGTTCTTATACCACTTTATTGGTATATGGTTTGGTACGCCCCTGGGGCTCAAACGTGTATTTGTGCTATTACTGTAGATAACTAACTTATAATTTATGTACTTCAAACTCTAGCCTCAAAAAGAGACTAGAGGGGTGTGTTTAGTAATAAATACATATATTTTGAATATATACCTGGTGTGGTCCTCTTTCATTTGGTCACTCAAGAGATTATAGACTGGTAAAACAAGCTGCTTTACATTCCTTCAAGACTTAGCCTGAAGGCTGCTCTCCATAGCTTCCACTAGGATAGCTTTCAATAAAGGTTGTCTTTAACCTATCTCCAATAAGGGGTTGTTTGGACTGGTGCAAGGTGCCCACTATAATTAGTGGACAGCATATGCCAGGCCAACTTCTCACAACACCCACATGGACAACAATGTGGTACACAGTCCAACACCTACACTGGAGAACAGAGGATACAACTGGGTCCGCCTGTGCGTAGAAAATGGCCAATCACATCTGACATAGCAGGAAACTGTGAGATGCAAATGTACATGTACAACCTCACCTACGTCATGTAGTCCAAATGTCCACTGTGTGCATCAAATAGTCCGCCCCTCCCAAACAGTCACAATGTACATTGTCATGCAGTCTGAATGCAAACTTGAACAATGCGGCAACATACATGCCAACACAATGTCAACAAGCATCTCCCCTTCACATTGCAGAGGGACAAACAACAACTCCAGCAGAGCAGACCAGACAACTCTACAGTGATGATGAAGAGGACCACCACACTTCCGACACGGATGCCCCACAACAGTCCATGGACATCTTAGGCAATCGACCTCCAGGAGCAGGGCAGCACCGCTGCATCGAGGATACCCCACCCCCTGCACAAACAACACAGCTGGATGCACCCACCACCCCGGCTGGCTCCCAGCAGCCCACCGAAGCACACATTGCATTCCAAGGCCAGGTGTCAGACTGCCAGAAGGGGGTGGCCGAACATGTGCGGGTGGGGTACTACCTCATGGAAGCCGAACTAGATCACATACGTGGGTGTCTAAGTCCCATCATGGACCACCTACACTCCCCAATGGAGACCCACACTGAGACAGAGACACATGCCTTTGCACATTTCCAGTACTGAATCACACCCAGAGCCACAGGATAATCATCCACACCCCCACGCTGGACTGGCGTACGCCGGCCCAGTTCACTCCTCCTACGTATTGAGTGGGGGACGACAAAGCTACATGTGCAATGTTCCACCCGCTGCCTGCGGTGACATGGCTACGTCCTCTGTACATGGCACAATGTAATGTTGTAGGGCCCGGGGCACAAATGCATACATCATGAGCACACAGACACACTCAGATAGTTCGTTGAACTGTCTACGGGCACGTGCGCCCGACACCTTTATTGGCATGGTCACATGTACAGTGACGCATGTGCTGGATGAGTGTAAGCCAGCCCTCATGGAGTCGTTGGTGCTGGCAACAACTTGAACAGTGATCACAATTAAAGCGGAAACAGAAAACACCAACATAACAGAAACAACTGTGAAGCATCATGGTGGTAGCCGGAGAAAGTACAGTGTTCACCCAACATGCAAGCAGAATGGTCCATGATTTGTGGCACCTGAAGAGCTGAGCAGGGAACAAGCTGATGATGGCACCCACGACTGGTGTGAGCAACTCTGATAGTCTGGCAGTAAGACACTTACAACTCTGGCACCTGTTGTTTGGAGTTGGTTCTGGCGGTGACGGCGTGTGCATCCTGCGGTGATGCGACGTCCGGGCAGGCCAGGACTCAATTTGATGTGTGAGCCCAGGTGGGCCGCAGTTGAGGCCAGAGGCAGAGGACAGCGCAGGGCCACAGACACATGGCCTTGATGACCCCCAGTCCATCGACCCAGAGGCCATCAAATATGCTATCAGACAGGGGCCATGACTTGAGCTGCACAGAGTTAGTGGCCCCGGATTCACTGCGGCCGGCACAGGCACACCGCCACGGGACAGTGACTTGCAGTGCAGTGAGATAGGGCCACGCGAGGTGAGCGGGTCCTCGTCGATGTCGAAGGTGAATGTAGCGGAGGTTTGCGGGGGACAGTGGAAGGTGTCCTCCAGGGCATGATGCAGAGGGCAGAAGCCGGCCGGAAGCGGCAAATGGAGGAGTGGAATGCTACAGCCTCGCTTTTGCCACAAAAGTCAGTATCACCGACATGATGATGAAGACAAGCCCCAGTCCATAGACTCAGTCGCCACCAAAGTTCAACCAGAAAGTGTCCATGGATGTCGGGGAACAGACTTAGTGGCACCGGAGCTGAAAGGGGATGCAGTCTGCGATGAGGCCAGTACAATGATGTCAAGTCTGCCATAAATGATTCATGACTGAATTCCCAATGTGTGACCTACTCGACCGCAGTGTAGGCCGAATGCGTAGTCATCAAAGGCCCACAGACACGTGTGGTTGGGATGCCATGCACATACTTTGTGTCACCACATCGAAGGGAGTATAGTGATATAAACTCTGAATTGATATGTGTACTCGGCCATTGTGTAATCAAGACTCAGTTCCAAATGTGTGACCTACTTGACCACAGTGTAGGCCCGAGGCAGCGGTCAGCAGGGGCCCACAGCCACGTGTCATTGGCCCGCGATGCACAGAGTTAGTGAAACCAGAGCAGTTGTCGGCAGTGTTCGATCACCTCCGTAACAATGATCCTTTTCTCCTCTGGACTGATCCGCGTCTTCCTCTTACTCGTCTCCTTGCGTACAATGATATGAACTCCGCCATGCAGAAATCAAGACTCAGTTCCACATGTGTGACCTACTCGACCGTAGTGTAGGCCGAAGGCAGTAGTCAGCAAGGGACCACAGACAGGTGTAGTTCGAATGCTATGCACAGAGTTGGTGGCACCACATCGAAGGGAGTACAGTGATATAAACTCGGCCATAAAGTGGGTACTCTGCCATTGCATAATCAAGACTCAGTTCCTTGACCATAGTGTAGGCCCGAGGCAGCGGTGGAGTACGTCAACGAAAAAGGAGTAAAGCGGGCCTGTGTCGCGGAGGCCATGATGGTCTGAGGAGGCTGCCAAGGTCGCGGGCTTCAGGCTTGGAGCTTGCGCCGGCACGTGGTGGGCCCTCTTTGACACACGCCGGTGTCGGCAGGAGAGCAGTGAGGTCTGGCTGCGCAGGGGCGGGCATGACGGGTTCGGGGACCAGCGGTCCGGGGTGCAGCAGGCGCACAGGATCGCAGGCCACACCGCTCACGGTGACGGCATCGGTCTCGTGGCAGGGTGGGAGGCGCCGCCCTGGCAGACACGTTGGGCATTCCAGAAGAGAACCACGCCCAGAGCTACTTGCTTTTTATTCACACCCCTACGCTGGCCTGACGTACGCCCAGCCAGCCCACTCCGCACATGCTTACAGGGGGGGACGTCACAAGCTACATTTCCATGGGCTTCCCCACTGGCTGGGGTGACATGGTTGCGTCCACTGTCCACTACACTCCAAACACCAGCAGTGCATGTAGACATTGATATGTCTGTGGTCTGCATACTGCAGTCTGTCCAGCACATCTCCACCACACTTGGCATTGTGTACATTCTCATTCATGGGTCACTTGCCTCCTTTGCACATGCCTGGTTCCCACCTCTCCCCACATTCCGCTATTGTATGGCTGAGGTGCCATGTCGTTGATGGCTCATGTACATGGCTAACCAAGGTTGCCACAGTAAGTTGTGCTGTCGTGTCTGGTGGGTGGGCATGTTGTTTGGCATGTTGTATGTGATTTTGTGACGTGTGCAGTGCCAGAGTTGTGAGTTGCATGATTGTGGAGTTGAGGGTTGTGGTGTGTTCATTTGGTACTTGCCAACGTGCAGTGCATTTCCATAGGTGCCATCCTGGAAGCGCTGGTTGATGTTGGACTGTCGGAAGATGAAGGGATCATGCACACTGCCTGGGTAGTTGGCTACGACATTGCTGAAGAGTCCCCTGTGGTCCACTATTGCCTGCACGTTGATGGGATGTGTGTGCTTTCTGTTGTGGTAATTGTGTGCGTGTCGGCAGGGGGCACAAGTAGGACATGTGTGCAGTCGATTGCCCCCAACACGTGCGGGAATCCAGCTATGGCGTATAGTCCTTGCTTGGTCTCCAGCTGTTCCTCCGTATTGTGGGGGACGTATAGGTACTGGGGTACCTAGCTGATGATGGCATCCAGGACAGGTGTGTGGAACTTGGATGGGGCTGGCTGTGCGACTCCTCCGACTCTGGCGGTTGTTGGTTGGGAGGTACCAGAGGCCAACAGGTGCAGCACAGCCAGCAGCTTTGTCTGCGGAGGGATGTTGGTTGTCCGCTGTGTTGGTACCGTCAGCCTGTGGGCAATGATGTTCAGGATGCGGAGGATGGATGTCCTTTTGAGCCTGTAGTGGGCATTGACGTTGTCTGGTGTTAGGTCTGTGAGGCTGGTGCATTTCCTGAAGGTCCGCTGTCTTTGTCTGCGCTGCCTCTGTGGTGATCCGGGGGGGGGCGGTCCGGGGGGGAGGCGGTCCTGGGGGTGGTGGCGGTGGGTGTTGTTGCCCTCTCGGGGCTCCGGGATGCATGGTGAGTGGCTCCATGGCATCTGTTGTTCTTCATGTGTGGCTCTGGGCTGGGCTCCATTTGATGGTGCAGGTTGTCGTCTGACTTTACACCAGGTCAGAGCAGGCGTTAATATCCTGCTGCTAACGCGCCTTATTGCCTGTTTTGTGGTCTTACCGCCGATATGGCTGGTCGTTGAGAATATTGAGGTGTGGTGTTGTCGCGGATTTTTGCTCGGGAACGCCTACTCTGCATCTTATTAGCGATAGTTGCCGGGGTCATCTGTGGCGATGTTTTTTGCGGATGCTTTCGCACATTAACTGGTGGCATTGACTGTTAGCACCAGCTTGTGAATGGGGTCATATATTTATCACGAATTTGGCTGCGATAAAGTGCCGATAACTCGGCTATAGCTCCTTGAGAATATGCCCCTATGTATCTTTTTATGTGCAGAGTTCTCTGCCCCGACTGCGGAGACTCCGCTCTTGTAAGCTTACTATTAAAATGTAGTTTTGTGAATTCCAAAGCAAACATAAACTTACACAAAAGTGTACATTTACCTTTGTGAATCTGGCCCACAGTTTGTGAGACTTTAAAAGACCAGTAAGCGGTCTTTGGTGGGTTTACCTCAACCAGCATCCCGAACGGGGGTGTAATCACCACAAGAAACCAGTCATTTGTCTACTATGGACATACTATATATATTTGAGCAGGGGTCAGCCTGTACTCACATCAGGCAGCAGGCCCCCACTCCTTTTTTTTTTTTTTATAATTTTTTATTATTAATGCGAAGGGAGATCATCATAGTATATACAGAAAAAAGGAAAAAAATCCAAACAGAGCAGGGTGGCAATCAAATCAAATAGTATCCATTAACCAAAATTAATACATCAAAAACATATAAAACTGAAAAATCATATTTAAATTATCAATCCTTAAGTACCCTATGCCAAATAGTTTGGAATTTCCGGCTAGCGCGTATACCTCTGGTTTTTGCCACAGCTTTGTGCCTCTTCCTTAACCCCTTCGCTGCTAGGCCTTTTCCCCCCCCTGTGCTAAGCTCTATTTGGGGTAGTGCGCGCTTAGGCCCCTGTAACTTTTTGACCACATAAGGTATCCATGCCAAATTTGCGTCCTTTTCTTCCAACATCATGGGGATTGTAAGGGTACCCAGGGTTTGTGGATTCCCCTGGAGGGGTCCCAGAAATTAGCCAAAATACAGCTACATTTTGTTTTTTTGGGGAAAAATGGGGGAAAAGGGCTGCAGATGAAAGCGTCTGGGTTTTTCCCTGCAAATGGTATCAAAAAAGGGTTTGTGGGGCTGAAATCATAATTTTCCCAGCTTTTAGGGAATGACAGACTTTTGTCAGAAAACCAACATTTTTACACAGTTTTGGCATTTTTCTGCGACATAGCCTATTTTTGCTATTTTTTGTGCTTTCAACCTCTTTCCAGTTAATGGGAGAAATGGGTATGAAAGCAATAATGGATCCTGTAAAGCTATACATTTTAGAAAAGTAGACAACATTCTGAATTCAGCAAGGGGTCATTTGTGTAGATCCATCAAGGTTTCTTTATAGAAACTAACAGTTAAATATAGGAAAAATTGAAAATTAGTTGAAAAAAACAGCCTTTTGTGTCAACGTTTTCACTTGTAACTTCTTGTAATTATGACAGCTCTTTGAAAGCAATATACCGTTACATCCGCTGGACCTTTCTGGTTGTGGGGATATATAGGACTTGTAGGTTCACCAAGAACCCCACAAACCCAGAGTCAAAAACTGAGCAGCAATTTGCAATGGCTTTTTATTATGTACGGGGTATATATCAATTATTGTGGGAAAATGTATACATAGAAAAATCGGTATGAAAGACACCTATGTATTTCTGAAATGGGAACAAATTATAGAGTTTAGAAACAGTAGATATTTGCACATTTTCGAAATTGGGAATATTCATACTAGCATGAGAATTATCAGTCATTTTTCAAAATGACTTCTTTTTTACACAATGTCTTTCATTTGGAAGGCAGAAATGCATCAAAAGTCAATAGGTAATAACAGTTGCTTTACAAATCTGAATTACCCTAAGTCTCCCGATAAAAATGGTACCTCACTTGTGTGGGTCGACCTAGTGCCCGCGACAGGAAACGGCGCAAAACGCCTCACACCTCAATTTCGCAGTGAAAAATGACCCTTTTTTGGCAAAGTGCCTAGCTGTAGTTTTTGAACCTTAGCTCTGCCGGCACCTAGGGAAACCTAGCAAACCCATACATTTTTGAAAGCTAGACACCCGGGGTAATCCAGGATGGGGTGACTTGACTGCCTCCCACCAGGTTCTGTTACCCAGAATCCCTTGCAAACCTAAAAAATTGGCAAAAAAAACACATTTTCCCCACATTTCTGTGGTGGAAAGTTCTGGAATCTGCGTGGATCCACAAATTTCTACCCACCCTGCGTCCCCCAAAGTCTTCCAAGAAAAATGGTACCTCACTTGTGTGGGTCGGCCTAGTGCCCGCGACAGGAAACGGCAGAAAACACAACGTGGTCACAGCTCAATTTTGGAGTGAAAAATGACCCTTTTTTGGCAAAGTGCCTAGCTGTAGTTTTTGAACCCTAGCTCTGCTGACACCTAGGGAAACCTAGCAAACCTATACATTTTTGAAAAATAGACACCCAGGGGAATCCAGGATGGGGTGACTTGACTGCCTCCCACCAGGTTCTGTTACCCAGAATCCCTTGCAAACCTAAAAAATTGGCAAAAAAACACATTTTCCCCACATCTCTGTGGTGGAAAGTTCTGGAATCTGCGTGGATCCACAAATTTTCACACACCCCGCGTTCCCCAAAGTCTTTTGAGAAAAATGGTACCTCACTTGTGTGGGTCGGCCTAGTGCACGCAACAGGAAACGGCGCAAAACGCAACGTGGACACACCTCAATTTCGCAGTGAAAAATGACCCTTTTTTGGCAAAGTGTCTAGCTGTAGTTTTTGAACCATAGCTCTGCCGGCACCTAGGGAAACCTAGCAAACCTATACATTTTTGAAGACTAGACACCCAGGGGAATCCAGGATGGGGTGACTCGACTGCCTCCCACTAGGTTCTGTTACCCAGAATCCCTTGCAAACCAAAATAATTGTCAAAAAAACCACATTTTCCCCACATTTCTGTGGTGGAAAGTTCTGGAATCTGTGTGGATCCACAAATTTCCACCCACCCCGCGTTCCCCAAAGTCTTCCGAGAAAAATGGTACCTCACTTGTGTGGGTCGGCCTAGTGCCTGCGACAGGAAACAGCGCAAAACGCAACGTGAACACACCTCAGTTTCGCAGTGAAAAATGACGCTTTTTTGGCAAAGTGCCTAGCTGTGGTTTTTGAACCATAGCTCTGCCGGCACCTAGGGAAACCTAGCAAACCTATACATTTTTTAAAACTAGACACCCAGGGGAATCCAGGATGGGGTGACTTGACTGCCTCCCACCAGGTTCTGTTACCCAGAATCCCTTGGAAACCTAAAAAATTGTCAAAAAAACCTCATTTTCCCCACATTTCTGTGGTGGAAAGTTCTGGAATCCGCGTGGATCCACAAATGTCCACCCACCCTGCGTTCCCCAAAGTCCTCCGAGAAAAATGGTACCTCACTTGTGGGGGTCGGCCTAGTGCCCGCGACAGGAAACGGCGCAAAACGCAAGGTGGACACACTTCAGTTTTGCAGTGAAAAATGACCCTTTTTTGGCAAAGTGCCTAGCTGTAGTTTATGAACCATAGCTCTGCCGGTTGCTAGGGAAACCTAGCAAACCTATACATTTTTGAAAACTAGACACCCAGGGGAATCCAGGATAGGGTGACTTGACTGCCTCCCACCAGGTTCTGTTACCCAGAATCGCTTGCAAACCAAAAAAATTGTCAAAAAAAACACATTTTCCCCACATTCCTGTGGTGGAAAGTTCTGGAATCTGCGTGGATCCACAAATTTCCACCCACCCCGTGTTCCCCAAAGTCTTCCGAGAAAAATGGTACCTCACTTGTGTGGGTCAGACTAATGCCTGCGACAGGAAACGGCGCAAAACGCAACGTGGACACACCTCAGTTTCACAGTGAAAAATGACCCTTTTTTGGCAAAGTGCCTAGTTGTAGTTTTTGAACCATAGCTCTGCCGGCACCTAGGGAAACCTAGCAAACCTATACATTTTTGAAAACTAGACACCCAGGGGAATCCAGGATGGGGTGACTTGACTGCCTCCCACCAGGTTCTGTTACCCAGAATCCCTTGCAAACCTAAAATATTGGCAAAACAAACCACATTTTCCCCACATTTCTGTGGTGAAAAGTTCTGGAATCTGCGTGGATCCACAAATTTCCACCCACCCCGCGTTCCCCAAAGTCTTCCGAGAAAAATGGTACCTCACTTGTGTGGGTCGGCCTAGTGCCCGCGACAGGAAACGGCGCAAAACGCAACGTGGGCACACCTCAGTTTCGCAGTGAAAAATGACCCTTTTTTGGCAAAGTGCCTAGCTGTAGTTTATGAACCATAGCTCTGCCGGCACCTAGGGAAACCTACCAAACCCACACATTTCTGAAAACTAGACACCCAGGGGATTCTAGGGAGGTATGGCTTGCATGGATCCCCCAACGTTTCCTTACCCAGAATCCCCTGCAAACCTCAATTTTAGCTGAAAAATGCACTTTTTTCACACATTTTTGTGTGGGAAAGTTGTGGCATCCCCGGACTGACACAAATTTCCTACCACCCAGCGTTCCCCCGGGTCTCCCGATAAAAACGGTGCCTCACTCGTGTGGGAGGCCAAACTACCCGGGACAGGCAAGGGCACAAAACGTAGTGAGGCGACATCAAAATTGCCTATCACAAAACAACCTGGTTTTGTAAGGGGGGGTCACCTGGGTTTTTGGCCCCGTGCTCGGCGGCCACCTAGGGAAACCTACCAAACCCACACATTTCTGAAAACTAGACACTTGGGGGATTCCAGGGAGGTATGGCTTGGGTGGATCCCCCAAGGTTTCCTTACCCAGAATCCCCTGCAAACCTCAATTTTAGCTGAAAAAAATCACTTTTTTCACACATTTTTGTGTGGGAAAGTTGTGGCATCACCGGGCTGACACAAATTTCCTACCACCCAGCGTTCCCCCGGGTCTCCCGATAAAAACGGTGCCTCACTCGTGTGGGAGGCCCAAGTACCCGCGACAGGCAAGGGCACAAAACGTAGTGAGGCAACATCAAAATTGCCTATCACAAAACGACCTGGTTTTGCAAGGGGGGTACCCTGGGTTTTTGGCCCGGTGCTCGGCGGCCACCTAGGGAAACCTACCAAACCCACACATTTCTAAAAACTAGATACCCGAGGGATTCCAGGGAGGTATGGCTTGCGTGGATCCCCCAACGTTTCCTTACCCAGAATTCCCTGCAAACCTCAATTTTAGCTGAAAAAAAATCACTTTTTTTCACACATTTTTGTGTGGGAAAGTTGTGGCATCACCGGGCTGGCACAAATTTCCTACCACCCAGCGTTCCCCCGGATCTCCTGATAAAAACGGTGCCTCACACGTGTGGGAGGCCCAACTACCCGCGACAGGCAAGGGCACAAAACGTAGTGAGGCGACATCAAAATTGCCTATCACAAAACAACCTGGTTTTGCAAGGGGGGTCACCTGGGTTTTTGGCCCCGTGCTCGATGGCCATCTAGGGAAACCTACCAAACCCACACATTTCTGAAAACTAGACACCCGGGGGCTTTCAGGGAGGTATGGCTTGCGTGGATCCCCCAACGTTTCCTTACCCAGAACAACATTTCCCCACATTTCTGTGGTGGAAAGTTCTGGAATCTGCGTGGATCCACAAATTTCCACTCACCCCACGTTCCCCAAAGTCTTCCGAGAAAAATGGTACCTCACTTGTGTGGGTCGGCCTAGTGCCTGTGACAGGAAATGGCGCAAAACGCAACGTGGACACACCTCAATTTCACAGTGAAAAATGACCCTTTTTTGGCAAAGTGTCTAGCTGTAGTTTTTGAACCATAGCTCTGCCGGCACCTAGGGAAACCTAGCAAACCTATACGTTTTTGAAAACTAGACACCCAGGGGAATCCAGAATAGGGTGACTTGACTGCCTCCCACGCAAAAAAAAATCCCTGGTGGATAGTGGGCTTTCTGCCCCTCTGGGGGGGCAGATTGGGGGCTACTACCCCCATCTGCCCCCAGGGGGGGGCAGAAAGGCTGTAATGGTGGCAGGGGGGTGGGGGCATTGGGGTGCCCATTTCGGGCAGCCCCCACCCTAAAAACAAATGCGCAAAAAAAATCCCTGGTGTCAAGTGGGCTTTCTGCCCTCCCCCGGGAGCAGATTGGGGGCTACTGTCCCCATCTGCCCCCCAGGGGGGGCAGAAAGGCTGTAATGGTGGCGGGGGGTGGGGGGCATTGGCATGCCCATTTTGGGCAGCCCCCACCCTAAAACAAATGTGCAAAATAAAATCCCTGGCATTTAGTGGGTTTTCTGCCCCCCCGGGGGGGCAGATTGGGGGCTACTGCCCCATCTGCCTCCCAGTGGGGGCAGAAAGGCTGTAATGGTGGCGGCGGGGGTGGGGGCATTGGTGTGCCCATTTCAGGCAAGCCCCCACCCTAAAAAAAATGGTGCAAAAAAAAATCCCTGGCGTCAAGTGGGCTTTCTGCCCCCCCGGGGGGGCAGAAAGGCTGTAATGGTGGCGAGGGGGTGGGGGCATTGGCGTGCCCGTTTCGGGCAGCCCTCAACCTAAAAAAAAGGTGCAATAAAAAATCCCTGGCGTTTAGTGGGCTTTCTGCCCCCCAGGCGGGGCAGAAAGGCTGTAATGGTGGCAGGGGGTGGGGGCATTGGCATGCCCATTTCGGGCAGCCCCCACCCTAAAAAAAATGGTGCAATAAAAAAGCCCTGGCGTTTAGTGGGCTTTCTGCCCCCCAGGCGGGGCAGAAAGGCTGTAATGGTGGCGGGTGGGTGGGGGCATTGGCGTGCCCGTTTCGGTCAGCCCCCACCCTAAAAAAAACTTCAAAAAAAAAATCCCTGGTGTTTAGTGGGCTTTCTGCCCCCCCGAAGGGGCAGATTAGGGGCCAATGCCCCATCTGCCCCCCGGGGGGGGCAGAAAGACTGTAATGATTGCGGGGGGTGGGGGCATGGGCATGCCCGTTTTGGGCAGCCCCCACCCTTATTTTTGCTTTCTAAAAAAATCCCTGGTGTCTAGTGGGCTTTCCGCCCCCCGAAGGGGCAGATTAGGGTCCAATGCCCCATCTGCCCCCCAGGGGGGGGCAGAAAGGCTGTAATGGTGGCGGGTGGGTGGGGGCATTGGCGTGCCCGTTTCGGGCAGCCCCCACCCTAAAAAAAACTTCAAAAAACAAATCCCTGGTGTTTAGTGGGCTTTCTGCCCCCCCGAAGGGGCAGATTAGGGACCAATGCCCCATCTGCCCCCCAGGGGGGGGCAGAAAGACTGTAATGATTGCGGGGGGTGGGGGCATGGGCATGCCCGTTTTGGGCAGCCCCCACCCTTATTTTTACTTTCTAAAAAAATCCCTGGTGTCTAGTGGGCTTTTTGCCCCCCCGGGGGGGGTAGATTGGGGGATACTGCCCCCATCTGTCCCCCAGGGGGGGCAAAAAGACTAAATTTTGCCAAATTAAATTGGGGGGAGCAAAGGCCCTTGCCCAAGGGGCCGCTCCCCCCTCCCTGGTGTCTAGTGGGTGGATCCCTGCTTGGGGATCGCCCTCCTGTGGTGATACCCAAGCAGGGATCCACTGGGGAGGGTACCATTGGAAAGGGAGATTCTCCCCTTTCCAACGATACCTCTCCCGTCTTTCTACGTGCTCAGGGGCCGAGATAGCCCCCTGAGCACGTAGAAGGGAAACTGAAATGAGCCTCTTGGCTCATTTCAGTTTCAGTTTCACTGAAATGACATCAGCGCGACGTGTGCGCCGATCGTCATTTCAGGGAAACCAGGGCGGGGGCCTCGGGAGCTGGGGAAGCTCTTCCCCAGCACCAGAGGCTCTTTTGGCATAAAGGGAATCCCTCTGGTGCCCGCACCAGAGGGATTTCCCAGGCGATGTTTCATGACGAGCTGGACTCGTCATGAGCACACGACCACTGTGTGCCATGACGAGTCCAGCTCGTCATGAGCATGGAAGGGGTTAATAATTTCTAGAGAGGCTGCTGGATCAGCTGTGAAGATCGCGATGTTGTCTGCGTAAGCTATAGCCTTAAGTACTGATGTTCCAGAACATAGTGGTATAATTCTATCATTGATCATCAAAGTTCGTATTAGAGGCTCCATGTAGAGAGCGAACAGAAGTGTGGACAGGGGACAGCCCTGCCGTGTCCCTCTATATATACGAAAGGGCATAGATTGAGTGCCTAAATAGCTCAGTTTAGCCTGCGGTGTACAATATAAGGCTCAGACCCACTTAAGGAATCAGCCAGTTATTCAAAAGGCGGTAAGAGTAGGCCATAAACAACCCCAAACTACACGGTCAAAAGCCTTTTCCGCTTCTAAAAGTATCATGCCTAAGTTGCTCCCAGTGTGATTAGCATAATCAAAGGCCGTGATCGCAGTGTTAGTGTGTACTGTAGTTCCTCGGCCCACTATAAAGCCATGTTGCTGTCCTGAGACCAGATCCGGCATCAAGGGAGCCAGACGGTTAGCCAACACTTTGGCGTAAAGTTTGGCATCCGCGTTAATAAGTGAAATAGGCCGGTACGAACCGCATTCATCAGGAGGCTTGCCTCTTTTAAAAAAGAAAAACGATATTAGAGATGTCCCATGTTGGAGGAGTAGTCCCTGTGGTGCTGATCTCTTGTATGACCTTAGCAAACACAGGTATCACAATGTTCTTAAACCGTTTATAAAATTCCACAGGTATAGAATCATCTCCTGCAGCCTTGCCAAGTGGCATTGCCGACAAAGCGATAAATAATTCCTCCTGAGAGACTTCAGAGGTCAGTTGCAAAACAGCCTCCTGCTGTAAGGAGGGAACAGCTGCTTTGCCTAAATAATAAGATTATTCCTTAGGATTTATCAAATCAGATTCTGCATATAACGTTTCATAGTATCTTGGAAACTGTTTGAGGATCAGATTAGTCCCTGTGAAAAGCATGTTATCAGTCCCTTTAATTGCCTTAAATGAGTTTTTAGCTTTTTTATCGGCCAGTTGATAAGCTAATATCTTCCCCACCTGTTCACCATATTCATATTGCGAGGATCAGAATTTATTGTAGTTCACAGCAACTTTCTCCCTTAAAGAACGACCAACTAGAGCTCGAGCTGAGACCAGATCAGAATAGATCTGGAGTTGGCTTGGTTCATTATCTTTAACAGCAATAGCGTGAGATCTTTACAAATTGGCAAGTAACTCGCAATCAGTTTTAATTGCAGCCTCTTTAGTTTTATTCTCTCTCCAAATAAACTGTTGAGTAATGCCTCTGATGTAGGCTTTCATTGAATCCCAGAGATTACAAAAATGTGTATTGTTTTGAAGAAATTCTAACAAAAGTCCTTCCATATGTACAGTATACTGATTATCTGACATTAAGTATCGAGGAAAAGAGAAGGAACATCTAGTTTTGATTGTCGGACAGGTTTTAAAGCTAAGATTCAGAGGGTTATGGTCCGGGGTAATTTTAGGACACAGCTCGATCCTCGCTGTCTTAAGGATCTGATCATGGGCCCACACCATATCGATCCTGGAATACTGCCTGTGTGGGCATGAATAATAAGTAAAGCCTGAGAGACCTGGATATAGTGTTCTCCATATATCCCTAAGATTATGTATACGTGCTAATTCCAGAATCGCTGCCCTAACTTTGGGCATTCTAACGGCAGTGCGCTGGCTAGTGGAATCAACAGCGTAGTCCAT
The DNA here is from genome assembly GCA_963921515.1 of Calotriton arnoldi. Lineage (NCBI taxonomy): Eukaryota > Metazoa > Chordata > Amphibia > Caudata > Salamandridae > Calotriton > Calotriton arnoldi. The sequence goes on from CAWUFW010010701.1 coordinate 102,613, forward strand.
CACGCAGTTAAAATCTCCCATAATTATCAGCACCCCCTGTAATTCCAGCAAAGTTAACTTTAGCTCTTTGAAGATCTCTGGGTCATCAACGTTGGGGCCATACAGATTAACTAAAACATATTTCACATCAAAAATAAACATCTGAGCTATTACCCACCTCCCTCTTGGGTCCGCTAAAACTCTAAGGGGCATATTCTCAAGGAGCTATCGCCGAGTCATCGGCACTTTAATGCATCCAAAGTCGCGCTAAATTTATCGCCCCATTCACAAGCTGGTGCTAACAGCCCATAACACCACTTTTCCTGTGAAAGCAGTCGCAAAAACATCGCCACAGATGACCCCGGCAACTAACGCTAATAAGATGCAGAGTAGGCGTTCCCGAGCAAAAAGCTGTGACAACACCACAACGCAGCATTCTCAACGACCAGCCACATCGGCGATAGGAACCCAAAACAGGCGATACAGCGCGTTACCAGCAGGAAATTAACACCTGCTCTGACCTGGTGCAAAGTCGGACGTCAACCTGCACAAGAAAAGGGAGCCCAGCCCACAGCCACACCTGAAGACAACAGATGCCATGGAGCTACTCACCATGCACACCGGAGCCCCGAGAGAGCAACAACACCCACTGCCACCACCCCCAGGACCGCCACCCCCCCAACGGACCCCCCCGGACCACCACAGAGGCAGCGCAGACAAAGACAGTGGACATTCAGGAAATGCACCAGCCCCACAGACCTAATACCAGACAATGCCAATGCCCACTACAGGCCCAAAAGGACAACCATCCTCTGCATCCTGAACATCATTGCCCACAGGCTGACGGTACCAACACAGCGGACAACCAACATCCCTCCGCAGACAAAGCTGCTGGCTGTGCTGCACCTGTTGGCCTCTGGTATCCCCCCAAACAAACTGCCTGAGTCGGAGGAGTCTCACAGCCAGCCCCATCCAAGTTCCTCACACCTGTCCTGGATGCCCTCACCAGCTAGGTACCCCAGCACCTATACGTCCCCCACAATGCGCAGGAACAGCTGGAGACCAAGCAAGGACTATACGCCATAGCTGGATACCCGCACGTGTCGGGGGCAATCGACTGCACACATGTCCCACTTGTGCCCCCTGCCAACACCGCGCACAATTACCGCAACAGAAAGCACACACATCCCATCAACGTGCAGGCAATAGTGGACCACAGGGGACTCCTCACCAATGTCGTAGCCAACTACCCAGGAAGTGTGCATGACCCCTTCATCTTCCATCAGTCCAACATCAACCAGCGCTTCCAGGATGGCACCCATGGGAATGCACTGCTCGTTGGCAAGTACCAAATGAACACACCACACACCTCAACCCCACAATCATGCAACTCACAACTCTGGCACTGCACACGTCACAAAATCACATACAACATGCCAAACAACATGCCTCCCCACCAGACACGACAGCACAACTTACTGTGGCATCCTTGGTTAGCCATGTACATAAGCCATCAACGGCATGGCACCTCAGCCACACAATACCGGAATGTGGGGAGAGGTGGGAACCAGGCATGTGCGAAGGAGGCAAGTGACCCATGAATGAGTATGTACACAATGCCAAGTGTGGCGCAGATGTGCTGGACAGACTGCAGTATGCAGACCACAGATATAGCTATGTCTACATGCACTGCTGGTGTTTGGAGTGTAGTGGACAGTGGACGCAAACATGTCACCCCAGCCAGTGGGGAAGATCGTGGAATGGTAGCTTGTAACATCCCCCTCTGTAAGCGTGTGTGGAGTGGGCTGGCCCGGCGTACGCCAGGCCAGCGTAGGGGTGTGAATAAAAAGCACGTAGCTGTGGGCGTGGTCCTCTTCCGGAATGCCCAAAGTGTCTGCCAGGGCGGCGCCTCCCACCACACCACGAGGCCAACACCATCGCCTTGAGCGGTGTGGCCTGCGATCCTGTGCCCCTGCTGCATCCCGGGCCGCTGGTCCCCGAACCCGTCATGCCCGCCCCTGCGCAGCCAGGCCTCACTGCTCACCTGCCGACACCGGCATGTGTCAAAGAGGGCCCACCATGCAAGCTCCAAGCCTGAGGCCCGCGACCTTCGCAGCCTCCCCAGACCATCACGGCCCCCGCCACACAGGGCCGCTTTATTCCTTTTTCGTTGACGTACTCCACCGCTGCCTCGGGCCTACACTACGCTCAAGTAGGTCACACATTTGGAACTGAGTCTTGATTACACAATGGCCGAGTACACATGTCAATGCCGAGTTTAACTCACTATACTCCCTTTGATGTGGTGACACAAAGTATGTGCATGGCATCCCAACCACACGTGTCCGTGGGCCCTTGATGACTACGCCTTCGGACTACACTGCGGTCCTGCAGGCCCCACACAAATCCATACCAGTCCGTACCAGGCAGGACACGGCATCGTCGCTGGCTAAACACCCTCTCAGCTCTGTCGCTACTGCCTCGTCAACCACGAGTCATCCCCACATGCCATTTCAACGCCGTGTGTTAGTGTTCCAGGAGGAGGTTGCTGGACAGCAGTTGGCCCGCGCTGGCCACTGCCTCCGGACTACACATCGGTCGAGTAGGGCACACATTGGGAACTCAGTCATGAGTCATTTATGGCAGACCTGATATCATTGTACTGGCCTCGTCGCAGACTGCATCCTCTTTCAGCTCTGGTGCCACTAAGTCTGTTCCCCGACAACCATGGACACTTTCTTCTTGAGATTTGTTGGTGACTGAGTCTATGGACTGGGGGTTGTCTTCATCATCATGTCGGTGATACTGACTATGTGGCCAGAACGAGGCTGTAGCATTCCACTCCTCCATTTGCCACTTCCGGCCAGCTCCTGCCCTCTGCATCATGCCCTGTAGGACACCTTCCACTGTCCCCCGCAAACCTCCGCTACAGTCACCTTCGACATCGACGAGGACCCGCTCACCTCGCGTGGCCCTATCTCACTGCACCGCAAGTCACCGTCCCGTGGCGGTGTGCCTTTGCCAGCCGCAGGGCATCCGGGGCCACTAACTGTGTGCAGCTCAGACCATGACCCCAGTCTGATGGCATGTTGGATGGCCTCTAGGCCCTGCGCTGTCCGCTGCCTCCGACCTCAACTGCGGTCCACCTGGGCTCACACATCAAATCGAGTCCTGACCTGCCCGGACGTCGAATCACCGCAGGATGCACACGCCACCACCGCCAGGAACAACTCCAAACAACAGGTGCCATAATCGGAAGTGTCTTACTGCCAGACTGTCAGAGTTGCTCACACCTGTCGTGTGTGCCATCATCAGCTTGATACCCTGCTCAGCTCTTCAGGTGACACTAACTCAGTGCACCACAAATAAAGGAACATTCTGCTTGCATGTTGGGTGAACACTGTACTCCCTCCGGCTACCACCATGATGCCTCACAGTTGTTTCTGTTGTGCTGGTGTTTTCTGTTTCCGCTTCAATTGTGATCACTGTTCAAGTTGTTGCCAGCACCAACGACTCCATGAGGGCTGGCTTACACTCACCCCACACACATCCAGCACATGCGTCACTGTATATGTGACCATGCCAATAAAGGTGTCGAGCGCACGTGCCCGTGGCGTGTTCAACTAACTTACTATGTGTGTCCGTGTGCTCATGATGTATGCATTAGGGCCCCGGCCCCACAACCTTACATTGTGCCGTGTACAGAGGACGCAGCCATGTCACCGCAGGCAGAGGGTGGGACATTGCACATGTTGCATTATCGTCCCCCACTCAATACGTAAGTGGAGAGAACTTGGCCGGCGTACGCCAGTCCGGCGTGCGGGTGTCGGTGACTGTCCCGTGGCTCTGGGTGTGGTTCAGTACTGGAAATGGGCAAAGGCATGTGTCCCTGTCGCATTGTGGGTCTCCGTTGCGGAGTGTAGGAGGTCCCTGATGGGACTTGGACACCCACATATGTGATCTAGTTCGTCTTCCATGAGGTAGTACCCCACCCGCACATGTTCGGCCAGCCACTTCTGGCAGTCTGACAGCTGGCCTTGGAATGGGATGTGTGCTTAGGTGGGCTGCTGGGAGCCAGCCAAGGTGGTGGGTGTGTCCAGCTGTGTTGTCCGTGCAGGGGGTAGTGTATCCTCGATGCAGCGGTGCTGCCCAGCTCCTGGAGCTCTATTGCCTGGGATGTCCATGGACTGTTGTGGGGCGTCGATGTCAGAAGTGTGGAGGTCCTCTTCAGCATCACTGATGGGTTGTCAGGTCTACTCTGCTGGGGGTGTTGTTTGTCCCTCTGCAATGTGAAGGGGAGATGCTTGTTGACATTGTGTTGGCATGTATGTTGACGCATTGTTCGAGTTTACATACAGACTGCATGACAATGTACATTGTGACTGTTTGGGAGGGGCGGACTATTTGATTCGTGATAGTGGACATTTGGACTACATGAGGTGGGTGATGTTGTACACGTACATTTTCATCTCACAGTTTCCTGCTATGTCAGATGTGATTTGCCATTTTCTACGCACAGGCGGACCCAGTTGTGTCCTCTATTCTGCAGTGTAAGTGTTGCACTGTGTCCCAGATTGTCGTCCATGTGGATGTGCTGTGATTGCTATGTGTGTGTGCTGCATTGTGTGTGAGTCGCACCTGCAGTGGTGATTTTGCTGCCCCTTATCCCTTGGAGGCGGTGTGCCTTTGGCTTTCATGCTTTTGAGGTGCTGTGATGTTGGCGACTTGGGTCATTTGTGCTCTTGGATGGTTTTAGTACTCTTGTGCATTGTTTGTCTGCAGATGTATTGTTGAAGTCAGTGGTTGTTTGTGCACATGGATGTGTCAGAGTGTGACCTGCTCCTTCCGGATGTGGTCCACACTCAGCCACCTCAGTCTCGTGGCGTGCACAGTGTCATGGTGATTGTACTCCGACCATGCTGCTCGTCATGTGGTGACACTTGCGTTGTCAGTGTGGCTCTCGCATACGCATCTTTGCTGTGTTTCGTACTGGTGCATGTGTGTGTTGTGGAATTGGTGTTGTGTGGGACCCCTTCGGGCACATGGTGTACGGGGGCCTACTTGATGTTTGTATGTGTGCTGCAGTGTGCCAGGGGGATCAGGGACATGAGCCAGGGTCGTTGTGGGTGTGCGGTGTGCTACACGTCGTTGTGCATGTGTGCCCGTCCCCCCAGTCCCTGTTCGTTACTCACCCTGTTGATGTTGTGTCAAGTCATGGCGAGCAGTGTCCGGACTCTAGACTCCTTGCACCGTCTCCACAGTTATGACTGTGGCCACCAATTGCTCCAGCTCCTCCTGTGGTGCAGGACTCCCACCTCCATTCGCCGTTGCTGCCTTCCTGTTGGCAGCGGGTTTCTGCTTGGTTTGGGTTTTGACATTGTGCCAGCGCATCTTGGCCTCCTCGGCACTCCGACTGCATTCACGATGGGATGCCATTTTTCCGTCTGTATTGCCAATGACACGTGGTGGTGACGGACAGTTGTTGTTAGTGCTCTGTCACCTCCGTGACGACGATCGGGTTTTCCTGCGGACTGTACCCCGTCTTCCTCTTCCCCTTCCCTGACCCCGAGTTTCCTTGCTGGTGGTCTGTGGGGCTTGTGGGCTTCGCGTTGACCTGGGCACTCGTTCCGGGTGCATCCGTGTTGCTGCGCAGTTTGATTTGTTTATGGTGTGTTTTTCCTGTTCAGCTTTTATGGTGCATTATCCCGCCAGACGCGTGGGAATTGCAGGCCTATCACTGGTTGTCGCTGATTTTTTTTCGAAGTTGGCCTCATCGCAATTTTATTCGCGTTGGTGTTTTGCATTTTTTCGGCGTCGCGTTGATTTTTACGCGGTCATTTGTCGCCTTATAACATAACATGTGTATTTGTAAAGCGCACGTTCACCCCAGCAACGGGGCATCTTGGCGCTGAATAACAGATGTTTATTGTTACCCAACTCAATGGTACTCATTTTATCCACCTCAAATGGATGAAAGGCTGAGTGGACCTGCCGGGATTCGAACCTGTGACCATGAGGTCGAACACAGGCCCCTGCAGTGGATGCATTAGTCCACTGAGCCACCAGACCCGGCTCGTGGGACTATCGCATGGTGACTCCAGGTTGAGAATGCTACGTTAACACGGCGTTGTTTTCCCGCGATGGACTGCGATGTGCAAAGTTGCGTTAAGCTAAACTTGCGGTGGTTATCACACGTTCTTGTGAATATGCCCCTAAGTGTTGTGTACGTAAGTGTATAGCAGTTCCTCTAATTGAGAGATTTTGTGATGTACAGATGATGATATGATATTTCAATTAGTTAAGAAGTCTACTATCTTTTTGGGCTAGATGCGTTTCTGATAAGAATACTAAGTGTGGTTTATATAGATTTAACTCTTCCCGGACAAGTCGGCGTTTACTAGCAGCATTCAAACCAGAGACGTTCCAACATAAACATTTGAGTAGCGCCATAAGACATCATAAATTGAACACAATATAACCCAATACAAAGATTTTTCCTTACAGAGAAGTAACCTTTTTTTTTAGTATAATACATGTATTAAAGACCTGAATCATAGTACCACCCCAGCGTATAATCAGCTTAGTACCTGCTCTCTGCCTTGCCGTTCGTGTACTCCCTTTGCTTTTACCCAACCCCTTGAACCAACACCCACCCATCATCCCAAAACTAACCCACCCAGATCCCACCCTGTGTCCTAGGAAAAGAATCACCCCCCTCCCTGCTGTCGCTGACAAGACAGCTACTGAGAGCACCAGCACCCTGAGAACCACCCCACCCACCCACCCACTGCACCGCGAAACTCAAAGAAGTCTGTTTAGCCGAAGAAAAATATAGAAAAGACAAAAGATGAGGAAAGAAGGAGAAGCAAAATTGTGCCCCCACTCCTAAGGCAATTAATGTCTGCTCCACAGTGTGGAATGGATTGTTGTGAAAATGTCAGTCTGACTGCCCTAGGGGAGCCGAAGGTGCAAACAAAACCACATAGAAATATATTTCGCAACGTAGCATGGCCTGGCCCCTCCTTGTATCGTTCGGTCAACCAACACTCCAACTGTAATTACATCCTTCCTTTCCATCTGAGGGTGATTTTGGGATTTCTACAATATGCCCCCAGGGACAGAAAGGACTGCTAGACACCAGGGCATTATATTGTGGAATGTAGTGTGGTGCTGCTTTTCCTGTAGCATATTTCCTTCCCCACCACTGATATTCTTATGAGTGTTACTGCTACTTTGGGGGGCACATTATATATTTACCACAAATCTGCCCACCTGCTAAATGCCACATTGGTCAGACAGTGGGTAGAGTTCAGAATGAGGCACACCTTGTGCAGACACCATGACTCCAAGTCTCTAATTTGTTTCTTTTTAGCTTACTTCCCAAAATATGATGTCTGGTGTCCAGGAAGTTTTCAGGGGGCCTGAAGTTGGCATATTAGTGGATAATGCTTCTAATTTGTTTAGGCCAGAGTGGTGTGTCCTTTGTGCCTGGAAGCTCAGCTGCCTACCCTGTCTTTTTTTCTATGGCTTGTCCAAAAATGATCTGCGTGTCTAGGAGACATTTCAGGGCACCGAGGTTAGCGGATGAGAGATATCACTCTACCTCCCCCTTGTTTTCTACCCCTCTCCAATGATACCCCTTCCAAAAGAATTCCTGCTGAAGGTTTGCTGGAGGATCACTGTACATGAACAAGCATCATTTTTGGAGCCTCTTGAAAGGATTTCTGTTCATCAATGAAGATCCAACTGCACTCCCAGAGAAGGATTCCTTCTGGGGATGTTCATTGTTAGGAAGGGGGAAGCATGGGCCATATCATGATGGGCTTTGCAGGTGTAGCGCAGAGTCCTGTATCTGCTTTATGCGCCTGCAGTCCGTAAGGTGTATTCACTTTAAATTTCAGACACCACACATCATAAACAAAAGGAGGCAAACCTTTTTGGTTTTGAGCTGAATTGTTTGAAAATAAAGCAGTAACTCAAATGAATATTGGATTAAATAAATTCACTTTACAAACAACGGGCCATATTTATGACAAAGTGATGCAGCACAGCACAGCAAGTCCCGTTACTGCTCTGCACTGCATCACAGGGAAAGGGCAGGAATGTGGTGTATTTATCTCAACACAGTACATTCCTGTCCTTTCCCCTGCGCTGGCGCACATATGACTGCCTAGCCCCACATATGACTGCCTAGCCCCAATGCAGGCATTCTTGCACCATATTGCAAGGGTGCCTCCGTTGCATGCAGGGTGTTTTTGTGCAGGAAGGGGCACCTTCCTGCACAAAACAATCCCCTGAGGCATATTCCTCTTTCTATGTGTGCTGCAGAATGCAGCACACATAGAAAGAGGAAATAACAAGAAAAAAGAAAGATATTTTTCCTCGTTACATCTCCCTTAGCAAGGTGTAGCATTTTGGCACATTCTCAAGTTTACCAGTTCTGGTAAATCCTGGAATGTGTCAAAATCCATTGGAGTTGCGTGGGAACACCCATGTAATGCCTATTGAATGCCTGTCATTTGCTCTGGCAAGCAGTGAATTGTGCTCCATTGCATTACTCTAGATTCATGAAGCTACTCAGGGCCACACAAAGTGGCCTTGCTTGGCTTCATAAATTTAGTTTTTGAGTTGCATCGTGCATGTACCACATTGCGTGGTGCAAGTGTGATGCAAATGGCCTCATGAATATAGCCCTTTATGCGCATAAATCCGGTGCTCAGCTCTGCGTTGTACCACAGAAACCTTTAATTATACGGCAGCAGATTGGGGATGGTACTCACCCCATCCATTTGCTGACCCAAAATAACCCATCAACACCAAGAATCACATTTGGCCAAATGAAAAAATAGAAAAAGAGTGTGAGCTGGACCTCCACGAATCAGGCCTCTATCCATAATTTGCATATCTTGTCACTTGGGGAGTTACATGGATGTGCTCTCAACCTGCGCTGTAGAGGGCTATACAAACCCACTAAGTGCAAGATATCATGCATTTTCCATATTTAGGGACCTACCTGGGCTTGTTGACTATGGTCTAGTGTCTGGCAACAATATGCCCCACCCCTCCAGCTGTCCCTCACACCACTGTTGTTGAGATGTAAAAGTCCTCTCCATGGTACTGGACGTGTACCCCTGCCCTGAGTGCCCATCAGTACTGTTGTTTATTGTCATGGGCAAACACGGATCATGGTTGTGCCCCATGATATAGGCTTGTATCATGAATTGTGGTCTTGTTGGATAGGGAGTATTTAGGCAGCATGAGTGCGGTGGTGGCAGCATGCCATATAGTGATCAGTAAGAGTGAACAAGTACTTTTTAACATGTGTCACTGTAGTGAAGCCTACAGACTCACTCACCTTCTTAAATTTCTGCTGCTCTGTGCTTAACTCTCCCTTTGCCTACATCAGTTAGATGTAAAGTGCTCCGCAGTGCGGGAATGGTAACTCTGTGTTGGTTGTATGTGTGCCTGGGAAGGATGCAGTATAGGGGTAGAGCAGCACTGAACTGTACATGCATGGTGAGTGCATGTACTGCGTGTATGAATGCCTGCGAGGAACACATTATATGAGAGATGCAGTGCTGTGCAGTGCTTCCACAGTCGAAGCATGTGCTCGGTATATGTGTGATTGTGAAAAGTACAATACATGAAAGGTTAAGCATTGTGCAATTTGTACATGATGAATGTGTGTACTGAAAGTGTGTGGTTGTAAGTAGCACATTATTGCACAACACAAAAAGGCTACAGTCCTGAACAATGTGCAGAGAAAATGTGTGTGCCTGTATGTGTGTCTGTGAGGGCATGATGCATGAAGGTAACATTACTGAGTAGAGTGTGTGCTGTTTCCGTACACTGAGTGCAAGTGTGATGGCAATAGTACATTACATGGAGGATCCTTGGTTTCATTTTGGAAGCCCAGGCCTGCCTGGTGAAGACATGAGGAGTAGAGGAATACCCCCAGGCAGATTTATGTATTGCTGCATTCCTTTGAGCTGGGTGGGACACTCTGGAGAAGGGAGGGAGAGAGACTCCTCCTGTACACTTCAAAAGGGTGCTCTTTGATTCAGTGATAGATCACAAGGAAAGGGCCCTGACATATCTCAGGAAAAAAATGGGGCTGATAAGGGAATGATAAAGAGTAGGACTGGAAGGCCGGGATTAAATTTTTAAGGTACATATCACTGTGGCAGACATCCAGATGTGAACTCTAGTAAATCCCATACCCTATGTTTTTAGACTGTCAGCTTCAACGTCCCTCCTGTTGTGACAGGTAGCCTTTCATGCAAAAGAAGAGAGAGAGAAAAGTGTGCACTTCAAAAAAAGCAGAACCCCAACATAAAACTTTAAATACCCTACCCTAAATTACGTTTGGTGTGTGGAAATGGACTCTAAAAAAGGGAGATTGAGACCCCAAAATTTGTCATCTGCCAAGCAGGCTGTGTGAGGAGGGGGAGCTCTGAAAGACTTCTGCCTGTGACTAGGACTGGGGGCGAAAGCCTGCCAATCTCCCTGGTGGGTGAGGGGACATAACCCAGGAAAACCAAGACCACCTGCCCTGAAGCCTAGAGCACCAGTGCATGCCTGCTTGTCATGACCAGTGTATCCTGTGAAGAAGATGAGAGTGGGGAGCCCTGCCGCAAGGACTCCCAGTGTGAGGTGTGAGGAGATGGCTGTGCACTGAATTGGTTGTTGGCCGTGTGAAGGATTGAAATGGTGACCCCTAAATGCCAGAAGATGGTGTCGTGTAGTTCCTATATTACCCATACAGGACCTGCGCGTTCAGATAACATAAACTGTGAGTTTGGTGGCAGACTAACTCTGAGCACCCCCACCGAGAATGTTAGCCTGTTTGCAAAAGCTAGCTCACAGTGCCACTAGTGTCTCCTCTTATCGGGGAGAGAATAGTTTCTGGCAACCTCAGAACATGACAACCCTGATCCCTCAAGATCGTGGAAACAATGTACTACATTCCGTGCTCACTTATCTCGTCTCAGAGATACACAGAATAAATAGCCTGGGCGTTTCAATAAAAGGTTTATTGAACAGTTGTTATTCTCGTGTAGAATATATGAGCTGCAACAACCATTAGACAGTAGCAGAGATATATGACTAGCAGTACTATGAATATAAATGGATAGTACAGTTCTACCATCTTGCAATAAGCATGAATAAAGACATGAATATAAAATGCATTGATAAAAGAGAGTGCGTACTCCTACAATGCCTATCTAGATGTACCTAAGTGTACCTAGCATGTGAGTAGGTGTAAAGCCAAGAATCCCTTTAGGATTTAGTCTAACCCCATTACCTGAAGTGAGAATGTAGGAGGCCCTCTTGGTCTCGAGCTGGACACCCCGCAAGGGATGTTCAGACCACTGTCAGCTGGAGTGTCTGCATGCAGGAGCCTCAGCGTCTCTGGTCAGAGTGTCGGCCTGGAAGTCTCGGTTCCCTCTGTCTAACACTAGCAAGAGGTGCTATATTTATACAGAAAGTATCTAGGGCTCCTTTGTCCCTTGTTGCTTGTATTAGCCATTGTTGGATTTGAGGATGATGTATGGGATGAACCGTGTACGTAGATGTGGGGAGGAAGGTGGTGTAGCCCCCGCCTGTTTCTAAGAACCCTTATGAATATCCATTCATACTGTGTGAGTCTATTGATGGAGTTATAGGACTCTATTGTTCAGGAGACACCCTCCTTCTGCACCCAGGACTAGAACTAGGTAAAGGTTCAATCCTAAAAGGCTCGTTACAGTGTAGTGTAGGGGAGGTAATGTAGGTGATGGGGTATGATGTTCCCCGGGCCTATATTAGGGTACCTATATGAAACATAACAATGGCTGTCATGGACTGAGCCATACATCGTGTGCCATACGGGGTGCACTAAGCCTCTACTGCCTCATTGCAGTAACCATGTTTGCCAGAGGGGGCTGCCGTAGAAGTGACTGAGCTGACAAAGCGCCAAAACCTGTGTGCATCTTACACAACCCTGTATTTCAGGAGGTGCCGCTGAGGTGTAGGCGGCTGGGGACCAGAGAGGTCGACATCTTGTGAGCAGGTACCATGGCAGCCCTGTATGCCAAGTGGGGCTGCCGGTACAGAGTATTGTCAAGCTCAGGCCGTTGCCCAGGAAAACTGAGGCTGCATTCTGCGGGTCAAAATTGAGCACCACGACCTGCCCGCTGACCATACCCGTGGACACCTGAGGACATTGAAAGGACTTTGCTCTGTCGCTGGGACCCATTCAGGAGAAAAATGATCAACCTCCTCTCCCAAGTGGGGAAAAGCTGAACTTCAAAAGAGCCTGCAAAATCAAGAGCCACATTTTGCCAACCTTCTTCCAGTAACAGGACCATGTGAACAGGAGTCTCATGTGTCCTTGAATGCTTATCCAAAACCAAACATGTGGTGCAGGCATTAATAAAACTGAGAACCTGTGATTCCATCATGAGCCACCAGCAATACTGTTTTAGATTTTTGCAAGTGGCATTCACATCCAAATGACCATTGTTTGCTTCTTTAATCATAGTCTCCTTGAGGGATGTGGAAGGAAAACACAAATTATGATAGTTCAGGAGAAACCTGCACAAAAGATCTGAAAGAACGTTCGACAAACGTCTCTTCAGGCCAACCTTCCTTCATGTACTGGAAACCAGATTGGGGAACTGCATTCACTTTGGATGCTAGGGACCACTGTTTTTCAAATCTCACACCCTGATCATCGACATTATCTTCAACACAGGGTACTAACCATTCGTCCTCACATGGAAACTCCTATTGATCATCAATAGGCAGTCTGGACAGACAGTCTGCCCTGAAAGGTTTTTCCTCAGCAATGTACTTTACAGTAAAGTATTATTCCTGTTACTTCGAGATTAATCTCTCCAGGCTTGAAGAGGCTTTGCCTGTGCAATTACCATTAAGAATACACAACAACGGGTTGTGATCTGCCAATTGATCAAAAGGAGCCCAGCAACAAGCTAATCCCTCTCGCTGAATGGTACTGTAGTTGGATTCAACTTTACCAAGAAAGTGAGAGGCTAAGCCAATGGTACGCTCTTTGGGGCATATTCTCAAGGACTTATCGCCGAGTTGTAGGCACTTTAGCGCAGCAAAAGTGGCGAAAGAATTATCGCGCCATTCTCAAGCTGGTGCACACTGCCCATATCGGCAGTTTTCCAGCGATAGCTGCCGCAAAAAACATCGCCACGGATGAGAGAGACAACTAACGCTAATGATATGCAGAGTAGGCGTTCCCGTGCAGAAACACACAAAAACACCACTTCGCGATATTCACAACGACCAGCCAGATCTGCGATGCGACCCAAAAACAGGCGATAAGGCGCGTTAGCAGCAGGGATTTAACACCTGCCTTTTACTGGTGTTAAGCAGGACGACTACCGCTTTAATAGTGATCACTGTTCAAGTTGTTGCCAGCACCTACCACTCCCTGAGGGCTGGCTCACACTCACCCCACACCCATCCAGCACAGGCGTCACTGGATATGTGATCCTGGTAATAAAAAGGGGCCGGGCGCACATGCCTGTAGCCAGTTCCACTATCTATCTAAGTGTGTCTGTGTGTTCATTATGCATGAATGATGGCCCCGGGCCCTACCACATTACATTGTGCTGTGGACAGCGGACGCAACCATGTCACCTCAGGCAGTGGGTAATAGCTTGGACATGTAGCTAAGTCGTCCCCCCCTGTATGCGACAATGTTGCAATGTAGCATGCACCCGGAGGGCGGGCTCGCACGAACGGAGTAATGAAGGAGCGCAAGACCGCTCGGGGTCCAGGATCATACATGCCAAGTGTTGTGTGTATCTGTATTGCTGCAGCATGAGCAAAATGCCCAGCCACATTAGCAGCGCCAGTTCAGCCAGGCATGTACTCTACATCTGTGTCCGCCCTATCCTTAACATAGGCCTACACTCATGTGGCCGCCCACCTTCAACGTCCAACATCACAGTGTCGTTGTCAGGCTTGTGGACATGCGCAGACAGGCATGACAATACTGTGCCGTAGGAATGCAAGTGATGCAATCGCGCAGTGCACATAAGTAAATGGGTTCGGGGGGAGGGAGGAGCAGCTGTGAGGCAACGTAACACACAGTGATGCCGCTCATATGCCACATGCAAGTCATGTCAATGGTGAATCCCAAAGTCGCACTCATCCCACCCCACCCCCAACAAGCCACTTCACATTCCATGAATGCAAGCAGATAACAAACTTACACTAGGGATGAAAGCTCCTTTGTCTGAACTATCAGGCGGAAGCACATCTGCACCTCCAACCTCGGAATTGCATGTGCCCGGCACCCCCTGACAGATACTATGGCAGCTGATGTCGACTCCCACACTACGCACAGCCCGACGAGAGACCAACGTATACACACCCCACACACAGGAGTCCTTGCTCGAAGTTATCTTGCATGGAATGGCCTTCACACTTACTCCCACAACATCCCAGGCGTACAACCGGTGCACACTAAAACAACTCATTGATCCGAGATGTGGCATTTCATCCACAGAACTGCCGCAGGTCAGAACAGTGCTGCTTCAACAAGAGCCACTAACGCAATGGCCGAACATCCCGGACACATGCACAACCCCTGTCACGTGGAACTGTACCGTGCACGAATGCTGCATTTACTGGGGGCACTGCCATTTGCAGTGCTGCGGATCAGTTACCGGCTAAGCTTCCGCCTTGCCAACGTCACCTGCGTTCAGCCTGTGTTGCATTGTCACTTGTGCATGTTCGAGTGGTTCATGGATGTCTGCCTATCCAACAGGACGGTAGCTGAACTGGATTTTGACATGTGTGTGCGCCCCCTGTTGGCCCACGACCAGGAGTGTCACTGTGATACCCGTTTATGGGGTGCCTTGATACTTGGCATACATGCTGGCAGCTGTACCTGGGAGATTGCACAAATCCTCGTGTGCAGTGACCACATTGAACCGCTCCCCTATTGGGCAGTAGTGCTAATTGGTGTGAGGGGGTGGACGCAGCACATATGTCCGGACCTGCAAATGGATCGCCTCGCCGTCCTGTTTGATGAAGTCGACAACCACCTCATGTTGGAAATGTTAGCCTACGAAGCTGCAATCGCTTTCATGGATGAGTAACTATGTACCTGCAGCCACAACTGATTGGAACACATTGCACATGTCCCGACACCTTGTTGCATCTTGGAGATCTGGTCACATATCCCACAACAACAGTGGACATGGCGGCATTCGCCTGGACTCCGAATACATGAGTGGACAACAACGCGGCTTAACACGCACCTGTGAAAGGTGAGGCACTCCCCCAGAGTGGACAGCAGCGCTTGGCAACGTTCCTCATTCTGACATCCTGCTGCATTGCCCGTACTGACACGCATATGCTAATAAAGTCTACGCACCTTCACTTGTATTCAACTGTGATGAGCGTTGATTTGAATGACAATGTGTGTCTCAATGCCTATCTGGGTCACTGCCATACATGCGCATTGATAGCATTACCCAGGGAGTGCCCCTTTTGTGGAATCACTGTCCCTACATTCATCCATACTTTCATTCTTGAATGATCATGGCCATGACATATGTGTGAAGTTGAATGTTTTATTCACATTCAGTGGAGTGTTGGAGCTGGACCAGTACAGGGCCATGCAAACCCCACTTTACATTGTTGGCCCATGGAGGGCCAGCCAGAGTCCTTTCGGGATTGACAAGTTCATAGGGAGTGGAAGACTACAGTCCGCAGTGTGACTGCTGTGTCATTGGTAACCACACCAAATATGGCAGTCCATGTCGAGGTCCAAGGTGAGTGTCGCTCAGTGTATGGGGGGACAGTGGGAGGTGTTATTCCAGGGCATGATGCAGAGTGCAGAACCAAGCTGAACATGGCCATATTGTGGAGATGAATGCTACCACTTCATTCTGGCCACAAAGCTAGATTCATCATCATCTTCGTCCTCAGATGTGTCAGGTGCCTCACATGCGGGTGGTGGTGTTCTGTCTGCCTCACTGTGTGGCAGTGACACATCAGGGGACGGAGGTGGGAAATCTGCCGCACTGTGTGGCACTGACACTTCAGGGGAGGAGATGTGGATGTAGTAGTAGCACCAGCATCCATCCGTGCCAGGCCTTGTGGTGGCAATGCCATGACGAGGATCTGCAGGGCATGGAAGATCACAGCTACATCTCGCTGGTTTGCAGCCGTGGCAAACATTCTTTCCGCCTGCATCCGCTCCAAGCTCTCCATCATTCTCCTTATGTGTCCCAACTCCCGGCTGACATCGCTGGGACCACTCTGACTAGACAGTTGTTCTTTTCTCAGAGTCATGACTCCAGCGATGTCAGCCATGGCTTGTCGTAGAGCAAGGAGCGGACAGTGGGTGTCCGTTAGGGACTGTGAGTGGTCCCTGATGGGACTTAGACACCAACTTATGGCATCTAGTTTGGCTGCCATGGGGTCGAACCCCACCCGCAGCTGGTTAGCCATCTCCTCCTGTCACCCTAACACACGGCGTTGGAATGCCATGTTTTGGTCGTGGGGGTCCTGGGAGACAGCTGTGGTGGTGGGTGCTTCCTGCTGTGTGGCCTGTGCAGGGGGTGCGGTCTCATGGATGCAGCTGGGCTGCCCTGCTCCTGGAGGTGGGGTGCCTGAGCTGTCCCTGAGCTGTTGGGGTGCGTCGGTGTAGATGTTGGGGAGGTCCTCTTCATCATCAGTGCTGTGTTGTTGGCTCTGCTCTGCAGGAGGTGTTGATTCTCCCTCTGCAATGTGAAGGGAAATGCAGATTGACATTGTGTTCACATGTATGTTCACGCATTGTACAAGTTTACTGTCGGACTGCATGGCAATGTACATTGTGACTGTGTATGAGGAGACGCCTATTTGAAGCGGGACACTTGGCATTTCTACACCATCAGGGATGTGAGGTTGTACTTGTACATTGTCATCTCACAGTTTCCTGCTATGCCAAATGCGAATGGCCATTTTCTACACACAGGCGGCAGGAGTTGTGTCCTCTGTTCTGTTGTGAAAGTGTTTCAGTTTGTACCACATTGTTGTCAATGTTGGGGTGCTCTGCATCTTATGTGTGTGTGCTGCATTGTGGGTGAGTAGCCCCTTTGGGTCTGATTTGGCTGGTCCTTATCCCTTTCAGGCGGTGTGCCTTTCACTTCTGTGCTTATGCAGTGCTGAGATGTTGCAGACTTGGGTAAATTGGGCCCTTGGTCGGAGTTGTGACTCTTGGGCATGGTTTGTCCGCAGATGTGCTATACATACTTGTGCATGTGTGCCATTGTGCCCATCTCCCCCCGTCCCCCCAGTCCCTGGTCATTACTCACCCTGTTGCTGTTGGCTAAGATCATGTTGTGCAGTGTCCGGTCCCCCGACTCCTGCCACCGTCTCCCCAATGATGGTCCCAGGCTGGTCCTCCGTGGGGCTTGTGGGGTTCTGGTTGTCCCCTGTACTTGCTCCGGCTACCTCCATGGTGCTTCGCAGTTGTTTGGGTCTTGTTTGTGTTTTTGGTTGCCGCTTTTATAGTGATTTTGGCCGCCTGACTTGTGGGACTTGCAGGCTGGCGCAGCTTATCGCTGGTTTTGTATCGCGGTTGGGCTCATCGCGACTTTTTTCACGTTCCGGTTTAGATTTTTATCGCCGTCCTAGTAATGTTATCGCGCCCATTTGACGCGTTATCGGGTGACTATCGCATGTTACCACCGTGTTGTGAATAGGACGTTAACACAGAGTTATTTTCCCGCGAAAGACGGCGATATGGAAACGTGCGTTAGCCTTTTTTGGCGATGATTATCGCACGTTCTTGAGAATATCCCCCTTTGTTGTTGCAGGACTGTGTTAAAACGACTCCTGGTCCAACCTGACCTGGAACCACAACAGTCGCTGCATATTCATGTCTGGAATGAATGATGATAAGGCTGGAGCATTGATTATAAATTGCTTGATTTGGATTTTGATAAACCAAATTAATTTCTCACCCTTTCTGAATAATTGGCACAAAGACTGAACAATAGAGGAATAGTCTTGCACAAAGTGTGAGTAATAATCACTCAAACCAAGGAAGGAACACAGAGTGTCTTTATCTCTAGGAGGATCTGCATACTTATGGTTTTTGACTAACGGAAATGTGGGAGTTATACTTTTAGAGCTAATGGAACAATTCAAATAATCAACTACCTCTGCCAATAATTTGGAAATTCTCATGGCGAAGAGTGATGTCAAATTCTCTAAAAAGTGTGAGACATTCTCAAGAATTAAATTGTGTTCCTAAGCTATATTGGCAAAAATTAAAACATCATCCTGAAATGCATGCTCTCCCTCCACTTTAGAGAGTATGGTATCCATAATTTTCTGAAAAACGTTGACAGAAGAGGCCAGACCAAAAGAAAGTCTACAGTACTTATATGCCTCAAAAGTGTGATGAATGCAGTTAAGTGTTGTGAATCATTGGCCAACGGAACCCGGTGATAAGCTGATCTGAGATCAATTAATGTGAAAAATATGGCTTCTCCAATATTTGCTAGCAGCTCATAAACCTTGGGAATGGAGTGACAATCAATTAAAATATTTTTATTAAGGTTGCAAAGGTCCGCACAGTGGTGAATCTCACCAGACTTTTTACGTACAATAACAATGGGACTGACCAACTCAGACAAGTCATGGCATTATAATGCCTTCATTAACTAAAATATCTAATCATTTCTTACGTTTTTGTCTAACACTTAAAGGGACCATTCTGACTTTGTGGACCACTGGCAAAGCATTTTTTTAAGTTTGATGGTGTGTACAAATTTGGTGTTGAGGCCAATGTAGTCATTGAAAACTTTGGAAAAATTTTCAAGAATGTGAGTGACAGTATCATTGCCATTTATGTCAACAGACAAAACAGGGAGATCAGTGATTCTGACAGGCAGATCGGCACCTGGTACTAATGTAAGATCCAATTTAGCCAAATCCCTCCATTCTACAATATTCTTGCCTTTAACTACAACAGAGATTTTGGTCAAGATATGCCTGCCAAAACAAGACAAACCATGAATGAAATATCCCAGAATATCGATGTCTTGATCCCCATATGCTTTGAGCTTAATGCGCGGGGGGAATAATGCTTGACCTCCAAACCACAATGCTGGTGAAACAAAGTATTGGCAATAATAGTGATGGGTGCACCAGAATCAGCCATCATAGCAAAACTTAAGACAGAACCTAAGGTGACTTCACACAGGGGGCTGCAGAGCTTGTTTTTCATCTGTTGCCCATGTTGCAGCGACTCCGTGCCCCAGAGAGTACTGTGCCTGGAGGCGCCAATGAGAGAAGGACACCCCCCATAGAGTTTATAGCGTGACGCGGGCTCCCACTGCTTGGTGGCTGCAGCGCTTGCCTTTTCATCTGTTGTCCCTGTTTCAGGGACTCCGTGCCCCAGGCAGGGCTGCACCTCGTGGAGCCAAGAGGAGGACACACCCCCCTGTAGTGCTTATAGCGTGATATGGGCTCCTGCTGCCTGAGAGCTGCGGCGCTTGTTTTTCAGCTGTTGCCTGTGCTGCAGGGACTCAGTGTCACAGGGAACACTGCACCTGGAGGCATCAATGAGAGGAGGACACACACCCCTGTAGCGCTTATAGCGCAATGCGGTTCCCGATGCACAGGATGCGTGCCCGGGAAAAGGGCAGGCTCGTACTGCACCCATCAGCACAAGGATGAGGCAGGGCAGGGCCACACCCTAACCACTAGTGCTGCCCCTTTTGGTTTTAGGGGCAATCACCACAGCCATTAACGTTCTCCAGCTATATGTAGTGAAGAAGCTGGGTCTTTTGAGTGTGTGGAATTCCCTGTGTGGTACCACTGGTAGGAGGGAGAGGAAGAGATAGGCCAGCTATGGCCATTGGGGGCCCCTCCTGAGTGTTGCCCCTCCCCTGTTTTCCTGCCTGGAGGTGTCGATGCCTGCACCGCCACCCTGTTCATAGTGTTATCCAGTACACAGCTCCCCTGCAGCCTAGGACGAAGATATTGTTGGGAGTTGGAAGTGGCAAGGCTGGGTACTTCCCTCAAATTGCGCACTCAAAGTTACTGTCTTCCCGTTAATTTTGTTTCTATTGCACCTGCGTAGTAAATCCACTTGCATGGCTGAGCTAACATGGGAAAGCGGAGAGCAGTAGAGACTGAGGCCAAGGTGCTGCCATGTTCCACCTTAGATGGGTTCATCCATAGACCAGTGGGGTTAATCAATAAGGAAATTAACCTGGTGGAAAGCTGACTATCTTTATCACTGTCCCACACCAGGCCTACTCCCTGCGAGTCCAGGCTACCCTCAAGCACAGCACTTGGTGCCTCATCTGGTGTCAAAGCACCTAGCCCCACCTTGAGATCTGAGCCCTGATACAATGTTGGTGCAACTGTAGACCCACCAAAGGAGTTAGAGGAGGTCTTGGTGCACCCAGCAAGTCCTGCATGGTGTCATGGGAGCCCCGTGACAGCCACAGGAGTAGGTAGCAAAAGGAAAAGGGCAGCTGCGAACCCCAAAGCAAAGAGACTGTGTCCTTTGACCCAGTTGGGACAGGTGCATTGGTGGTTGGGCACCTGGCTAAGTCTCATGAAGGTACTCAGTACTTATGTGATAAATTTATAACACAAGTAAGGGAGAGCTTTGAGCAAATTTACCAGTGCTTGGGTACCATTTAGTCCGAAATTAGATGCCTGAACGAAGTAGCAACTGCCAAGCAGGCATCGCTTCAACCCAGCCAATTACAATCTCTTAGTTAACAAGGATAACTTCTCCAAGGGGGGTGTGGCATGCCAGCAGTTGCCCGGTGGAGTGTGCTATGAGGAATGGAATGTTGTTCACCAGCGCTAAAGCTGAGTGCAGAGGAGTGGGGCTAGGGCTAGAGGGGCATCATGTTCAAACAGGGGTTGAGCGCTGGGGCACAAGACTGTTACATTAAATTTGCCTCAGAAGCCTGCCCCTATGTTGCTATTCTTGCCTAGCAGTTGGAGTAGAGGAATCGTTTGTGTAACTTAAAAATAAAACGCTGCATTGGCTTTGTACCCATGTTGACCTCTCTCATCCAGATGCACGACACATATTAATGGTTAGGAGAGTCACCTGGGTAGGGCCTTTGCCCAAGTCCATAGAGGCAATTGCGTAGTTGTAGATTTCAGAAATCCATCCATTGTACATCATCTACTCTCCTGTAGTTCACATAAAAATACCTGGCAGGCTCCAGCATTCTTCTCTTAACATTGGGCTTCTTCTGTTACCATCTGAGGGACAGGAGTTGGCCTGCCTTGCAGTGTCCGTGTGGTAGAAGGCCAGCAAAACCAGTTTCGGAGAGTAGGGTGGGCCTAGTGGAAAAACCCTGTCCTAATACAATCTGCCTCTCCTCTTATAGCGACTGACTCACTGCAAACCAGAAGAGCCCAAATTTCAATGGGATGTGGGTCTAGATAGCACAAGTGATAATTCCAGCATAGTCAGTGCTGTGTCCCCAGATCACGACCAAGAAGCCCACTTGGGTGCTACAGGTGCTATAGGTTCCCTGAGACCAACCCCAGTTTATGCACCTCACCAGTGCCCCAAATCATAACAGAATGTCTCCAAAGCGATGGCTCTGAGACCCCACTGTACCACCGACCCTCCCTACCACCCCATATGCTCCTGATAAGTTGGAACATTGCATAAAGTAGGGCTAAACTAGGGGACACCGATTGGGGCATCTTTGTTGATAATTACATTTGCCTATTTCAGGAAACAAGAGCATCAGACCAAGTGAATAGGTGTGCCTACCGATGTTATAGCATCCCAGCCACTAAACCCAGCACAGGGTGCCCTTCCGGCAATCTACTACCTCTGGTTAAGGCCACCCTATCCTATTCAATCACTGCCCTCTATCTGGACTCCCCTGATATCAAAGGACTGATTTTCTTGGGGACCAACTTGCAAACCTTTATGATTATTAATATCTAAAATAGGAGCAGTAGCTATAGACAAGAATCCAAATTGCTACAACTACAGGACAGAATGCTAGGGGAGTATGGAGCACTTATCACATGCTTGTAGCTGTGGACTTCAACCTTACTATTGAGCTGAATTGTTTGGCCAGCGATTTGTCTACAGACGAGAACCTGACGTGGGGTATCCTGGACGTCGCTCCCTTAGGGAAGCATCTTTCAAGAGCAGCATTGCAGGTTGGGGATCTCACCCTTACTTATGGTATGCAGGCATGCAGTGGGTGCTCCCCTCAGACAAAGTCCTTGCCATGACATTTAGATGTGGCTCCTATCATAGCACAATTGATTATATCCTCCTGGCTGTAAGATTATGGAGTAAGCTGGAACATATGGTTGCAGTAGAATGTAGGAAGCTGCCTCTTAATATGATATTCCAAAATTAGGTATATTGTGCAAGGAGCCTAGGGGTTCCCTTATTAGTAGACAGGGGCTTGCTCTAGCAATCTTAAGGTGCTCTTTTAGGGGGTAGTGCGGTTGAGAAGCCTTAGGCTTATCGGAGTGAGTGTTAAACATCTGCAAAAACACAAAATAGTCAATAAATGATGCACACGACTCAATAAGGAGATCCACGCCAATTTATAAAAAATAACACGTATCTTCATATATTTTTTGGGCACCAAAATCAATACAATCAGGTAAGTATGTTTTAAAGAGAAATACTTTTGCGTTTAAAAAGGCGACTCAGTACATTTTTCAGAAGCTGCAATGTTCTTCTACGGGAGGAAAAACAAGTACGGCATTCAAGT
The DNA here is from genome assembly GCA_963921515.1 of Calotriton arnoldi. Taxonomy (NCBI): domain Eukaryota; kingdom Metazoa; phylum Chordata; class Amphibia; order Caudata; family Salamandridae; genus Calotriton; species Calotriton arnoldi. The sequence continues at coordinate 125,346 of CAWUFW010010701.1, forward strand.
ATAGTAGAGCGACTTACGAGACCAATCTCCAGAATGTAAGGTGAGTATCGGGCAAGGTCCAAGGCAGCACCAGCAGGTCACCTCACACGGCACATGGGAAGCCAGGTGAAGTGGTGCAATACAGCGTTGGGTACCCAATGTTAGTCTATGGGGTTTGGTCTTCGTGAAAAGAGTCAGCAGGTTTTGACTTGGAGGCCTGTCGGGTTGAACCAATAGGACTCTTCAAGTCTTGTGATGCTAGAGGATGTGGGGACACTGGTGGTCCTCTTCTCCTCAGGCCGGGGCGGCCCGGTTTAGAGGGTCTTTGAGGTGTCGGGTTTCTTCATCTGGGAGCACTCGCAGTTCAGGGGTGACTGCCAGCAGACTCTGCAGGCGTGTCGGAGAGTCACAAGGGCAAAACCAAGGTGGACTCTGTATCTGGAGGGCTTGGGGCCACGCATTGGCCCACTTTGACACGGGCTGGGGGGCTCGGGTGAGGTGGTGCTTGGAGGTGTTGGGTTTTGGGTGTTCCAGAGTCCCCATGTTTTTTTTTGGGGTGCCTGGAGGATGCAGGGGAGCTGTTTCACTGCTTCACTAGAGTTCTTGAATCTTTATTGAAGGCAGCCATCCTCCCAGGCTTTGAAGGCACGATAGCTTCAAGACAAGCAGTCTTTGGTGCTGGTTCGACAGGGAACAGCAGACAAGCCGGCAAGGCTGGTGCCAGGTCAGTTGCTCTTCGTCAATCTTCTGCTTTCGTGGCTTTTCAGTGTCCTTCTTCTTTCTAGGTCATCACAATCTTATCTTTGGGTGCCAGGGACTCCCCTAAATACTAGATTTTGGGGCATTAGGGGAGTGTAGGGCAGTAGCCTATGAGCTACCTATCCCTGGGGTCATTATGCCCCCTATATGACCACTTCCTGTGGAAAGTGGGCATAACCCTTTCCCAGAGTTCCTAAGTTTGCCATCACCAAAATGGCTAACTCTGGAAAGTCACCTCCACTTCAGGTAGCCCACCTTAAGGGGTGGTACTAGCCTGAGGGTGGACAAGCCAATAGGACTAGCTAATTTTCCCCCTGTCCAGGTGCCAAAAAGGCTCTGTACGAAGGGCATCAGCTTCCTTCCCTGTAAGAGAAGCCAGATTTGCATACCAATGTCTGTGGGCTCTTTGATGCTCCCCTGCCTTGGAATTCTAATCTGCAGGTCATCCTGTGGAAGGGGATGTAAGCAGCCCCAGCCCAAGCAGGCTTGGTTCCTGGCCTCCTGAGAGCAAAGGCCCTCCTCCTTGGGGGTTAGAAACCTGTCCCTGGTGGCAGGCTGGTGAAAACCAGTCAGCCAGCACACCAGGAGCTGTTAGGTTTTCAGGGGGCACCTCTAAGGTGCCCTCTTTGTGCATGTATTAATAAATCCAACACCAGATTCAGTGTGCCTCCTTTCCCCAGGTATCATAGGTAGCATTTACTAGGGACTTACAGGAAGTGTTAAAGGTATCGCTGTTAGACCTGGCTTTTTCAGCAGGTTTATCCCCAGACTTTTTGCTTTTTGGCCTCCTGTTTTTGACCCTGTCTTTGTTGGTTTTATGACTCTGGGCACTTTACCACTGCTGATCGGTGCTAAAGTGCATATGCTCTCTGTGTAAATTGTTAATATGGATTGGTTTTCCATGATTGGCTTGTTTGACTTACAACTAAGGCCCTAGTACAGTGCACTGTGTCTGCCCAGGGTCTGTAAGTCAAATGCTGCTAGTGGGCCTACAGCTCTGATTGTGCCACCCACACAAGCAGCCTTGCAAAAGGTTCTCAGACCTGCCACTGCAGAGTCTGTGCACAGTCGGGTACTGCCATGACGACCTGGCAAGTGCACCCACTTGCCAGGCCCTAACCTTCCCTTTTCTTACATGTGAGTCACCCCTAAGGTAGGCCCAAGGTATCCCTGTGGGCAGGGTGCAGTGTATGTGAGATGTAGGACATGTCCTGATGTGTGTAACATGTCCTGATATTGAGCAACAGTTAATTTTGTTTTTCACTATTGCAAGGCTATCTGTCCCATAGGATAGAATGGGAGTTTATTTATAACATCTTACAAGTATAAATTTTCATTGGGGTGAGATAGAAAGATGGAGTTTAGTATGCCTGAACTTAGAATATAAAAATGCATCTTTAGTAAAGATGATTTTATATTGAGTGTTTGAAAATACCAAGTGGGTATTTTCTTGCTTAGCTATCCTGTGTACCTCTGCTGGTTTGTGGATTGACTGTCTGGCTTTGGAGTGACAGGGGCTGGGGATGTGCGTTCACTGTAGACAACCACTGTGGGGGTTGAGGTGAAGCTGGACCAGAGAGGACAGAACTGGTTTTGACTGAGCACAGAGCCTTTCTGCCACAAGAGAACAAAGAGAAATTGAATATAAATATTGGGGCCCAGACCCCAGAACTTTAGATTACTTCTGGACTCAAGAGGAACCTCTGCCAAGGAGAAAAGCTGGTAAAGATGAAGGAGAAGTACTGCTCCTTTGCTGTGTGCTGTCTGGGTTTGGCCTGCATTGGCTGTTTCTGCCAAGAAGAGGATAAAGACTTTGCTGTGTGCTGTGTCTCCTGCATGAAGAAGATCTATCTCCAAAGGCTTGAAGTAGAGCTTGCCTCTTGTTATGAAGAGGTGCCTGTTGCTGTATTGGGCCTCTGGAGGTTGTTCCTGCCATTGGGAGCTGGAAAAGAAATGCAACTAAGAGAAGCGCGATGCATCCCCCCCGTTTCCGCCGCATCAGCGCTGTGCCGCTGAAGAAACCGACACAGCACCTGCCCGCGGCTGGAGAAATTGCGGCACGCCCAATCCTGTGCACTGATCTCTGAAGTCTGAGATCACCGCACCAATTCCGATGCAGGCCCTGCTGTCCGGCTGCAAGAACAGATGCATCGTGGGACCACTGTGGGAGAGACCAATGCAGTGCCATTGCCATCGCATCGAGAACTGACGCATCCCCGATCCCCATGCATCGCACCTGGGCGCCATGTCTACAAGAACACCGGAGCCACAGTAAGAAACTGACGCATCACCTCCCCGCACAGTAAGAAACCAACGTATCACTTCCCCTTCAGTAAGTAACCGACGCATCACCTTCCCTGCGTGGCAGTAAGGAACCGACGCATCACCTCCCCTGGAGTAAGGAACCAATGCTTCACCTTCCCTGGGTGTAAGGAACCAATGCATCACCTTCCCTGCTGCTGTTTTTGTTTATGATTTTTACGCATCCCAAGGTACTTTGTGTTGAAAGTGTCGCATCTATAGTTTGCTATGGACAGAACTGTTTTTGCCTTCTAAGGATTACATTTTAATTACTGTATGTTGGATTTTTGTTGTTTTGGTCTTGTATGGTTTAGATAAAGGTTACTTATTTTTCTGAACTGGTGTGGTGTCCATTTGTAGTGTTTTCACTGTATTACTGTATGTGTGCACAAATGCTTTACACACTGTCTCTGATATAAGCCTTTCTGCTCGTGCCAAGCTACCAAGGGGGTGAGCAGGGGTTATTTTAGAAGTGTATCCCCCTTACCCTGACTAGGAAGAAGGGTCTCTACTTTGACAAAGGTACAAACCATTGCCAACTAGAGACCCCCATTTCTAACAATCGCCATTTGGGGTACAATTGCACAGTTTTTGGGAAAGTAATTTTAAACGCCAAGTTAAAGTGGCAGTAAACTGCACAGAGGCGCTGCAGTGGCAGTCCTGACACAGGTTTGAAAGGCTACCTCTGTGGGTGGCACAATCAGTGCTGCAGCCCACTAGTAGCATTTGAAGTACAGGCTCTGGGTATATGCTCTACCACTTTACAAGGGACTTACCAGAACAACACACATGTCAATCAGGAATACACCAATTTCATCATGTTTAGGGGAGAAGCACATGTACTTTAGCACTGGTCAGCAGTGGTAAAGTACTCAGAGTCCCAAGGCCAACAAAAAGAATCAGCAAAACGTGGAGGAAAAAAGTCCTGGGTACTACCACCCTAAGGATGCCAGGTTTAACACTCTGTGACAACAAGAGCACACAGCCTGCACTGCTCTCTGCACCGGTGTCCTTCTTAACTGACACCAGTTGACAAGGAACAAGCAGCACTGGAGCGAGAGAAAATTCAAATTCAAAGAAAAACACAGGAAGTGTACATTAACAGAGATAAAGAAGTCACGAGCATCATGACAGAGAAAGTCATATAGCCCATGTACAAATGTAACCCATTAAAAAACAATTAAAGAAACATAGAGCAGTACACTGACCTTGAAAGGATAAGCAACAAGCCTATGCAGAGAAGTGTCCTCATTAGTAGGCTATACAGATAAGCATTTCCAAACCAGTTAACGGTGAACATTTTTGGCTGGCATCTACTTAGAGGGCTTTCCTACACTGATCTATTAATAATTGCCTCAAGGAGGATTTACGATTGATGAGCGATTTTAATAAATCCAATATCTCAACGATGAAGCGAACCACAGGCACCTAAGCACTGGGTAAGGTAATGCCTCTTTTTGCATGTTCACCTCCACAGTTTTGGACTGATGCTGCTGGTTTTTTGACTATGGCAGGGATCTGCATATTATTTAGTCCAGACATGGGAAAACTTGATTTCCCACCTTCACCCACAGCAGTGACTTCAAGGATCAGTCGGCTAATTCCCTGGACCCAGCTGCAGTGTTACAAGAGCTGAAAGATACTAAACAGACAGCTTGTTAACGACCGCAGAAGTTTTGCCGCATGACAAATCCAAGATAGCCAAAACTTGCACCCGGGAGTTCTATCAGAGTCAATATTTGTTGTATCTAAGGGACACCAGCCCCCAACAAAGGTTTTGCATCCAATCATGGTGCAGCAAGACCAGTATTGCACCATCGGCTATTAGACTACTGCAACATAGAGTTCTTCGACGGACCCAGATCTCTGTGGCCAAGATCGACCCACATCACCTGTGGACTGTGGAATCACTACAGAGACACCCCTATCAATTTGCACCACACCGAAAAATCCTTTTGAGCATCTTTGCCTGCATCCCTCAGCATCAGGACCACTTCATTAAAAACTGTGGCAGTCGTCCTGTAAAGTTCTGAACTTGCTTCACCCCTACATCCATAAAAAAAGAGAAAGATCCTGATGAACTCATGCTATCTTTTCCTGTAGGAACTCATTACCAATTACTGGTCATCTGCACCCCATTTATGTGCCGATAGCAAAACATAAAATGGAATAGATGAATGTGGCCTTCTTGCATTGTGTGAATGTTTAAAATTATGCTTCAGTTTTATTGTCTGTTAAAATCAACTTGTCATGTTAAAGTGTAAGTCTTCTGGGTTTGCAAACATACTCATAGCACTTGTTTTTTTACCATGAATAAGTCAGTGACATAGGTTTTTACAAGTGAAAAATAACCCTCATAGCCTTTGACAGTAGCATTTCATGCTTTTAAATCATATCACCTAACAACCATCCTTAACTGGCAACAGAGAGCCTACACTACAATGAGGCTGTCTCAAAAACTCAAGCAAGAAGTAGGTCAAACAAAGGACCATCTTCTCCTGGGCCTATGCATTCTCCCTGTGGGGGACTTGGGGGCATATTACCAAGGGCAGTATCGCCACTTTAGCGGCACTTTTTGCCGATAAAGCGGCGATATTTTTATCGCCCTATTAGCAAGCTGTCGCTAACAGCTGTTAGCGACAGCTTAATGGCGATAGCGGCCGTTTTGTTACTGCTTTGCATGTCAGCGATAATTATCGCTAATGACATGCAAAGAAGGCGTTCCCAACTAAAAGCGACTGCAAACAGTCGCAAACACAACTTCCCCCTATTACCAATGTCCGCGAAGCAATAAAAAATGTCGCGCTAACCGCGATTATCGCTTGAATTTAACACCTGATAAAAACTTGACTTAACCTATTCTGTCAATGGGAGGTGGATTGTAAGGTTAAGTCCTCACCTGCCTATTAGCGAGCTTTTCCTTAGCGCAGTGAATTTATCGCTGGATTTTCTATCGCCTTGGAGATAAACGTTGATAATAACGCGTTATCTCTGCGATCGCAAATCCTTGGTAATATGCCCCTTAGTATTTCAAATGTGTTAGACCTGGCATCTTTTGGCGTGTTTCCCCTGTCTTTTTGCTTTCTGACCTCCTGATTTTGACTCTGTTTTTGGTGGTTTAATGTCTCTGCGCACTTTCTCACTGCTGTTCAGTGTTAAAGTGCAAGTGCTCCTACTGCAAATTATGTTATGGATTGGTGTTTCCATGATTGGCATGTTTGATTTACTGGTAAGTCCCAAGTAAAGTGCCCTGAGAGTGTCAGGGCCTGTACGTCAAATGCTACTAGTGGGCCTGCAGCACTGATTGTGCCACCCACAGAAGTAGCCCTGTAAAGGTTTCTCAGACCTGCCACTGCAATGTCTACACTCAGTTTTTACTGCCATGTCGACATGGCAAGTGCACCCACTTGCCAAGCCCTAACCTTCCCTTTTATTACATGTAAGTCACCCCTAAGTAGGCCCAAGGTACCCCTATGGGCAGGGTGCAGTGTATGTGAAAGGCAGGACATGCACCGGTGTGTGTGACATGTCCTGATAGTGAAATAAAGTGTATTTCGTTTTTCACTATTGAAAGGCTATCTGCCAATAGGATAGAATGGGAGATACTTTGTAACATCTTACAAGTATAACTTCCCATTGGGACAAGATAGAGAAATGGAGTTTAGTATGCCTGGATTCAGAATGTAAAAATGCATCTTTTAGTAAAGATGATTTTTATGCTCTGTGTTTGAAAATACCACTTTTAGAAAGTGGGTATTTTTCTGCTTAGCCTTCCTATGTGCCTCTGTTGAGTTGCAGATTGACTATCTGGCTTTGGAGTGACAGGGGCTGGGGATATACATTCTCTTCAGACAGCCACTGGTGGGGTTGAGTTTCCTGGATGCGTGTGGGCTGGGCTGAATAGACCTAGGCTGCTTTTAGAGTAATGGGAGGAGATTTTCTTGCACCTAAATAGGCCTGGTCTGCCTTGGACAATGCTGTCTCCACCTCCTGCCAGGAAGCTGGACCAGAAAGGCCAGAACTGGCTTGGACTGAGCACAGAATCTCTCTGCCACAAGAGAACAAAGGGAAATGTGGTATAAATATTGGGGCCCAGACCCCAGAATTTTAGAACTTTTTTAGAATCACAGACCTGCCAAGAAGAAGAGCTGGAGAAGCTGTGAAGAGGAACTACCACTTTGCTGTGTGCTTTGCTGTGTTGGTCTGCAGTGGCTGCTTCTGTCTTGGGCAGAGAAAGGACTGGGCTGAATATTCTGCAACTTCTTTGTTTGAGTTTCTCCAAGGGCTTGAGGAAGTGCTTGCCCCCTTTTCAAGAAGTCTCAGGAACAGCAAAGGCTTCAAGTTCATCTCCTGCCAGCACTGGGAACTGTGTGTTTTGTGTTGCAACATAGGAAACTGCAACCCGATGCCGCCACCAAGACCGATGGCGGTTCTGTGACCTGAAAGGCACCACAGAGGGCACCGCCGCACTTCACACCGCAACCCAGGTCACACCAACGATGACGACTGCCGCCGCCACTGAGCTGCTGCTTGCACCGCGACCTGTGGGTACCGCACCTCCTCACTTCACTCCACCACCCTGGTCTCACCAACTATGCCATTGCCAGCTATCATACATGTTGTGGTCTGCACCGTGGTCTGGGTAACCGCTCGTAAGCTACACCAAGCAGCGCCCCGTCCCACACCACAGGTGTGGCCCACTGATGCCAGCTTGCACAGTGACTATCAGCACTGCGACGAGCACTGCCCCGTTTCGCACCGCAGCCCTGATCTCACCGATGCCGCTGGACGACTAACCACGAGCCGCTTCCTGCACCGCGAACTGAGGGCACCCGCACGCCGCACCGCTCCGCTTCACATCGCAGCCTCAATGACCACCGCCGCTGGCCCACACCGCTGTGTTCGGACGGAACAAATGGTACTGTTTACAAAGTTCACTAACACCGACGCCAGTCCGCACCGACGCGGTCAACCAAAACTCTTGGATTAGGTTGTTTTTAGCAACGTGGTAGCACCGGACAGAGCTACCGACTTCAAGGACTGCATTTTTAAGATTATTCTTGCAAAGTTCATATTTTGATTATTGTATGTTGAATTTTTATCGTTTTGGTCTTGTTTTACACAGATAAATATTGGATATTTTTCTAAACTGGTGTGGTGTCCTTTTGTAATGTTTTCACTGTATTACTGTATGTTATGTGCAAATGCTTTACACACTGCCTCTAAGATAAGTCTGACTGCTCGTGCCAGGCTACCAAGGGGGTGAGCAGGGTTTATTTCAGTAGTGTATACCCCTTATCCTCACTAGGAAGAAGGGTCCCTACTTGGACAGGGTAACAACCTGCCAACTAGAGACCTCCATTTCTAACAAAATGTTTCTCCCTTCACAGAGAAGCTTGTGGATTTTGCCACTTCTCTTGGCCATGAAAACACTTGTAAAGCAATGCATATGCTCCTTTCCCGAGAGTGGCTGTGCAGAAATATGCAAATTTCAAATTTGCAAGGGCTACCCCTTGCTATCCAGTCCAGAGACGGTTCAACTTTTCTCTTTTCCCTTAAGCCAAGTAGTCTTCATTTAACGCAACTCTGCAGAATTGTTTTTGTTTTAATGTGGGTGCCCCTTCCCTCTTGGGCACTCAACAGTCCTCTTGGGGGCATGCTATCATCCGTGAGCACCCACACACTTTGTAGGTATCTATCTCCCACTGACCTATGGCCAACATGCATGTGTTCCCAACTGCTGCTCACATTTGTTAAGCGTGCACATGGTAGTTCCTTTCTAGTTTTGCAAAAACAAAAGCCCAGGAGGTGGTTGCTGGTAGGATGTCGGTGCCCTAGGGGGGCTCTCTGCTCCAGGCAATGAGCAGAAGGCCCAAGGAGGTAATGTGGCACCAATCATGCCTGTGGTTGTTCATGATGGCTAGATAGACCTACTCACATGCCTGATATCTGGCACAGTCCTAACTCTTGTGGTGGTGGCTACCCTATGCTGGGGCAGAGCTTCATCATGCATGATCTACAGAACTAGTGATGGATGCTAGTTGGCTTCAGAAATGGCCATCAGTGGCAATTTTAAACCATTGACATCCTGTGACCCCCTGGATGGTTTCAAATCCACTCACTGCTGGTGGTGTGCTCCTGCCACCAAGGGGAGCCCCTGGTGGCATTCTGACCTCTAGATTATTTTGAAGACTTTGCAGGAGCATTTCCAAATCTTCAAACACTGCTGCTCCCTCTCCTTTAGAAACAGAATGGCTTCAGGTCTCTGGGCTCTCTTTTCTTTCTAGCCCTGGTGATCATGTGAGCTAGGACTCTCCATCTGCTCACCAGTCCTAACAGCAAAACACACAAGATGATGGACGGAATGTTGCACATTGGCAAAACATTCACCCCCAGTCACAGATCTGGGTTTAATCCATCGTTATTTTGCTCACCACGCCACCCCAGTTCAGACATGGCCATATGCAAATCAGTCTGACCCTGTGCCTCATGGGAACAGTCCAGCCCGAACTGCCAAGCCATGTCTTCCCTGGACCGGAAACAAGCATCCTAGGACCGGTTTCTGGCTATCAGCCGTCATCAGCCAGGATAGCTTGACTCCAGTGGCGTAGTGAGCACAGGACCCACGTCTGGGCATACCCTTCCCACATAGGGCGAACAGCAAAACACTCAAGATGATGGACGGAATGTTGCACATTGGCAAAACATTCACCCCCAGTCACAGATCTGGGTTTAATCCATCGTTATTTTGCTCACCACGCCACCCCAGTTCAGACATGGCCATATGCAAATCAGTCTTGACCCTGTGCCTCATGTGAACAGTCAAGCCCGAACTGCCAAGCCATGTCTTCCCTGGACCGGAATCAAGCATCCTAGGACCGGTTTCTGGCTATCAGCCGTCATCAGCCAGGATAGCTTGACTCCAGTGGCGTAGTGAGCACGGGACCCACGTCTGGGCATACCCTTCCCACATAGGGCTGAACAGCAAAACACACAAGATGATGGACGGAATGTTGCACATTGGCAAAACATTCACCCCCAGTCACAGATCGGAGTTTAATCCATCGTTATTTTGCTCACCACGCCACCCCAGTTCAGACATGGCCATCATGCAAATCAGTCTTGACCCTGTGCCTCATGGGAACAGTCCAGCCCGAACTGCCAAGCCATGTCTTCCCTGGACCGGAATCAAGCATCCTAGGACCGGTTTCTGGCTATCAGCCGTCATCAGCCAGGATAGCTTGACTCCAGTGGCGTAGTGAGCACGGGACCCACGTCTGGGCATACCCTTCCCACATAGGGCGAACAGCAAAACACACAAGATGATGGACGGAATGTTGCACATTGGCAAAACATTCACCCTCAGTCACAGATCTGGGTTTAATCCATCGTTATTTTGCTCACCACGCCACCCCAGTTCAGACATGGCCATATGCAAATCAGTCTTGACACTGTGCCTCATGGGAACAGTCCAGCCCGAACTGCCAAGCCATGTCTTCCCTGGACCGGAATCAAGCATTCTAGGACCGGTTTCTGGCTATCAGCCGTCATCAGCCAGGATAGCTTGACTCCAGTGGCGTAGTGAGCACGGGACCCACGTCTAGGCATACCCTTCCTCACATAGGCGAACAGCAAAACACACAAGATGATGGACGGAATGTTGCACATTGGCAAAACATTCACTCCCAGTCACAGATCTGGGTTTAATCCATCGTTATTTTGCTCACCACGCCACCCCAGTTCAGACATGGCCATATGCAAATCAGTCTTGACCCTGTGCCTCATGGGAACAGTCCAGCCGAACTGCCAAGCCATGTCTTCCCTGGACCGGAATCAAGCATCCTAGGACCGGCTTCTGGCTATCAGCCGTCATCAGCTAGGATAGCTTGACTCCAGTGGCGTAGTGAGCTCGGGACCCACGTCTGGGCATACCCTTCCACATAGGGCGAACAGCAAAACACACAAGATGATGGACGGAATGTTGCACATTGGCAAAACATTCACAGATCTGGGTTTAATCCATCGTTATTTTGCTCACCACGCCACCCCAGTTCAGACATGGCCATATGCAAATCAGTCTTGACCCTGTGCCTCATGGGAACAGTCCAGCTCGAACTGCCAAGCCATGTCTTCCCTGGACCGGAATCAAGCATCCTAGGACCGGCTTCTGGCTATCAGCCATCATCAGCCAGGATAGCTTGACTCCAGTGGCGTAGTGAGCACGGGACCACGTCTGGGCATACCCTTCCCACATAGGGCGAACAGCAAAACACACAGATGATGGACGGAATGTTGCACATTGGCAAAACATTCACCCCCAGTCACAGATCTGGGTTTAATCCATCGTTATTTTGCTCACCACGCCACCCCAGTTCAGACATGGCCATTTGCAAATCAGTCTTGACCCTGTGCCTCATGGGAACAGTCCAGCCCGAACTGCCAAGCCATGTCTTCCCTGGACCGGAATCAAGCATCCTAGGACCGGTTTCTGGCTATCAGCCGTCATCAGCCAGGATAGCTTGACTCCAGTGGAACAGGGTCAAGACTGATTTGCATATGGCTGGGTCCAAACTGGGGTGGTGTGGTGAGCAAAAGAATGATGGATTTAACCCAGATCTTTGTGACTGGGGGTGAATGTTTGCATTGTCCAGCATTCCGTCCATCAATTGTTTCTTTTGCATTTGTCAGCCTCAAGTGGGAAGGGTATGCCCAGACGTCGGTCCCGTGCTCACTACACCACTGGATTCAAGCTAGCCTGGCTGAAGAAGGAGTGAAGTCCTGAAACCGGTCCCAGGATGCTTGTTTCCGGTCCAGAGAGGACCTGGCTTGGCAGTTCAGGCTGGACTGTTCCCACAAGGAACAGGGTCAAGACTGATTTGCATATGGCTGGGTCCAAACTGGGGTGGTGTGGTGAGCAAAAGAATGATGGATTTAACCCAGATCTTTGTGACTGGGGGTGAATGTTTGCATTGTCCAGCATTCCGTCCATCAATTGTTTCTTTTGCATTTGTCGCCCTAAGTGGGAAGGGTATGCCCAGACGTGGGTCCTGGGCTCACTACACCACTGGATTCAAGCTAGCCTGGCTGAAGAAGGGTGAAGCCCTGAAACCGGTCCCAGGATGCTTGTTTCCGGTCCAGAGAGGACCTGGCTTGGCAGTTCGGGCTGGACTGTTCCCACAAGGAACAGGGTCAAGACTGATTTGCATATGGCTGGGTCCAAACTGGGGTGGTGTGGTGAGCAAAAGAATGATGGATTTAACCCAGATCTTTGTGACTGGGGGTGAATGTTTGCATTGTCCAGCATTCCGTCCATCAATTGTTTCTTTTGCATTTGTCGCCCTAAGTGGGAAGGGTATGCCCAGACGTGGGTCCCGTGCTCACTACACCACTGGATTCAAGCTAGCCTGGCTGAAGAAGGGTGAAGCCCTGAAACCGGTCCCAGGATGCTTGTTTCCGGTCCAGAGAGGACCTGGCTTGGCAGTTCGGGCTGGACTGTTCCCACAAGGAACAGGGTCAAGACTGATTTGCATATGGCTGGGTCCAAACTGGGGTGGTGTGGTGAGCAAAAGAATGATGGATTTAACCCAGATCTTTGTGACTTGGGGTGAATGTTTGCATTGTCCAGCATTCCGTCCATCAATTGTTTCTTTTGCATTTGTCGCCCTAAGTGGGAAGGGTATGCCCAGACGTGGGTCCCGTGCTCACTACGCCACTGGTTTCAAGCTAGCCTGGCTGAAGAAGGGTGAAGCCCTGAAACCGGTCCCAGGATGCTTGTTTCCGGTCCAGAGAGGACCTGGCTTGGCAGTTCGGGCTGGACTGTTCCCACAAGGAACAGGGTCAAGACTGATTTGCATATGGCTGGGTCCAAACTGGGGTGGTGTGGTGAGCAAAAGAATGATGGATTTAGACCCAGATCTTTGTGACTGGGGGTGAATGTTTGCATTGTCCAGCATTCCGTCCATCAATTGTTTCTTTTGCATTTGTCGCCCTAAGTGGGAAGGGTATGCCCAGACGTGGGTCCCGTGCTCACTACACCACTGGATTCAAGCTAGCCTGGCTGGAAGAAGGGTGAAGCCCTGAAACCGGTCCCAGGATGCTTGTTTCCCGATCCAGAGAGGACCTGGCTTGGCAGTTCGGGCTGGACTGTTCCCACAAGGAACAGGGTCAAGACTGATTTGCATATGGCTGGGTCCAAGCTGGAGTGGTGTGGTGAGCAAAAGAATGATGGATTTAACCCAGATCTTTGTGACTGGGGGTGAATGTTTGCATTGTCCAGCATTCCGTCCATCAATTGTTTCTTTTGCATTTGTCGCCCTAAGTGGGAAGGGTATGCCCAGACGTGGGTCCCGTGCTCACTACACCACTGGATTCAAGCTAGCCTGGCTGAAGAAGGGTGAAGCCCTGAAACCGGTCCCAGGATGCTTGTTTCCGGTCCAGAGAGGACCTGGCTTGGCAGTTCGGGCTGGACTGTTCCCACAAGGAACAGGGTCAAGACTGATTTGCATATGGCTGGGTCCAAACTGGGGTGGTGTGGTGAGCAAAAGAATGATTGATTTAACCCAGATCTTTGTGACTGGGGGTGAATGTTTGCATTGTCCAGCATTCCGTCCATCAATTGTTTCTTTTGCATTTGTCGCCCTAAGTGGGAAGGGTATGCCCAGACGTGGGTCCCGTGCTCACTACACCACTGGATTCAAGCTAGCCTGGCTGAAGAAGGGTGAAGCCCTGAAACCGGTCCCAGGATGCTTGTTTCCGGTCCAGAGAGGACCTGGCTTGGCAGTTCGGGCTGGACTGTTCCCACAAGGAACAGGGTCAAGACTGATTTGCATATGGCTGGGTCCAAACTGGGGTGGTGTGGTGAGCAAAAGAATGATGGATTTAACCCAGATCTTTGTGACTGGGGCTGAATGTTTGCATTGTCCAGCATTCCGTCCATCAATTGTTTCTTTTGCATTTGTCGCCCTAAGTGGGAAGGGTATGCCCAGACGTGGGTCCCGTGCTCACTACACCACTGGATTCAAGCTAGCCTGGCTGAAGAAGGGTGAAGCCCTGAAACCGGTCCCAGGATGCTTGTTTCCGGTCAAGAGAGGACCTGGCTTGGCAGTTCGGGCTGGACTGTTCCCACAAGGAACAGGGTCAAGACTGATTTGCATATGGCTGGGTCCAAACTGGGGTGGTGTGGTGAGCAAAAGAATGATGGATTTAACCCAGATCTTTGTGACTCGGGGTGAATTTTTGCATTGTCCAGCATTCCGTCCATCAATTGTTTCTTTTGCATTTGTCGCCCTAAGTGGGAAGGGTATGCCCAGACGTGGGTCCCGTGCTCACTACGCCACTGGTTTCAAGCTAGCCTGGCTGAAGAAGGGTGAAGCCCTGAAACCGGTCCCAGGATGCTTGTTTCCGGTCCAGAGAGGACCTGGCTTGGCAGTTCGGGCTGGACTGTTCCCACAAGGAACAGGGTCAAGACTGATTTGCATATGGCTGGGTCCAAACTGGGGTGGTGTGGTGAGCAAAAGAATGATGGATTTAACCCAGATCTTTGTGACTGGGGGTGAATGTTTGCATTGTCCAGCATTCCGTCCATCAATTGTTTCTTTTGCATTTGTCGCCCTAAGTGGGAAGGGTATGCCCAGACGTGGGTCCCGTGCTCACTACACCACTGGATTCAAGCTAGCCTGGCTGAAGAAGGGTGAAGCCCTGAAACCGGTCCCAGGATGCTTGTTTCCGGTCCAGAGAGGACCTGGCTTGGCAGTTCGGGCTGGACTGTTCCCACAAGGAACAGGGTCAAGACTGATTTGCATATGGCTGGGTCCAAACTGGGGTGGTGTGGTGAGCAAAAGAATGATGGATTTAACCCAGATCTTTGTGACTGGGGGTGAATGTTTGCATTGTCCAGCATTCCGTCCATCAATTGTTTCTTTTGCATTTGTCGCCCTAAGTGGGAAGGGTATGCCCAGACGTGGGTCCCGTGCTCACTACACCACTGGATTCAAGCTAGCCTGGCTGAAGAAGGGTGAAGCCCTGAAACCGGTCCCAGGATGCTTGTTTCCGGTCCAGAGAGGACCTGGCTTGGCAGTTCGGGCTGGACTGTTCCCACAAGGAACAGGGTCAAGACTGATTTGCATATGGCTGGGTCCAAACTGGGGTGGTGTGGTGAGCAAAAGAATGATGGATTTAACCCAGATCTTTGTGACTGGGGGTGAATGTTTGCATTGTCCAGCATTCCGTCCATCAATTGTTTCTTTTGCATTTGTCGCCCTAAGTGGGAAGGGTATGCCCAGACGTGGGTCCCGTGCTCACTACACCACTGGATTCAAGCTAGCCTGGCTGAAGAAGGGTGAAGCCCTGAAACCGGTCCCAGGATGCTTGTTTCCGGTCCAGAGAGGACCTGGCTTGGCAGTTCGGGCTGGACTGTTCCCACAAGGAACAGGGTCAAGACTGATTTGCATATGGCTGGGTCCAAACTGGGGTGGTGTGGTGAGCAAAAGAATGATGGATTTAACCCAGATCTTTGTGACTGGGGCTGAATGTTTGCATTGTCCAGCATTCCGTCCATCAATTGTTTCTTTTGCATTTGTCGCCCTAAGTGGGAAGGGTATGCCCAGACGTGGGTCCCGTGCTCACTACACCACTGGATTCAAGCTAGCCTGGCTGAAGAAGGGTGAAGCCCTGAAACCGGTCCCAGGATGCTTGTTTCCGGTCAAGAGAGGACCTGGCTTGGCAGTTCGGGCTGGTCTGTTCCCACAAGGAACAGGGTCAAGACTGATTTGCATATGGCTGGGTCCAAACTGGGGTGGTGTGGTGAGCAAAAGAATGATGGATTTAACCCAGATCTTTGTGACTCGGGGTGAATGTTTGCATTGTCCAGCATTCCGTCCATCAATTGTTTCTTTTGCATTTGTCGCCCCTAAGTGGGAAGGGTATGCCCAGACGTGGGTCCCGTGCTCACTACACCACTGGATTCAAGCTAGCCTGGCTGAAGAAGGGTGAAGCCCTGAAACCGGTCCCCAGGATGCTTGTTTCCGGTCCAGAGAGGACCTGGCTTGGCAGTCTCGGGCTGGACTGTTCCCACAAGGAACAGGGTCAAGACTGATTTGCATATGGCTGGGTCCAAACTGGGGTGGTGTGGTGAGCAAAAGAATGATGGATTTGACCCAGATCTTTGTGACTGGGGGTGAATGTTTGCATTGTCCAGCATTCCGTCCATCAATTGTTTCTTTTGCATTTGTCGCCCTAAGTGGGAAGGGTATGCCCAGACGTGGGTCCCGTGCTCACTACACCACTGGATTCAAGCTAGCCTGGCTGAAGAAGGGTGAAGCCCTGAAACCGGTCCCAGGATGCTTGTTTCCGGTCCAGAGAGGACCTGGCTTGGCAGTTCGGGCTGGACTGTTCCCACAAGGAACAGGGTCAAGACTGATTTGCATATGACTGGGTCCAAACTGGGGTGGTGTGGTGAGCAAAAGAATGATGGATTTAACCCAGATCTTTGTGACTGGGGTGAATGTTTGCATTGTCCAGCATTCCGTCCATCAATTGTTTCTTTTGCATTTGTCGCCCTAAGTGGGATTGGTATGCCCAGACGTGGGTCCCGTGCTCACTACACCACTGGATTCAAGCTAGCCTGGCTGAAGAAGGGTGAAGCCCTGAAACCGGTCCCAGGATGCTTGTTTCCGGTCCAGAGAGGACCTGGCTTGGCAGTTCGGGCTGGACTGTTCCCACAAGGAACAGGGTCAAGACTGATTTGCATATGGCTGGGTCCAAACTGGGGTGGTGTGGTGAGCAAAAGAATGATGGATTTAACCCAGATCTTTGTGACTGGGGGTGAATGTTTGCATTGTCCAGCATTCCGTCCATCAATTGTTTCTTTTGCATTTGTCGCCCTAAGTGGGAAGGGTATGCCCAGACGTGGGTCCCGTGCTCACTACACCACTGGATTCAAGCTAGCCTGGCTGAAGAAGGGTGAAGCCCTGAAACCGGTCCCAGGATGCTTGTTTCCGGTCCAGAGAGGACCTGGCTTGGCAGTTCGGGCTGGACTGTTCCCACAAGGAACAGGGTCAAGACTGATTTGCATATGGCTGGGTCCAAACTGGGGTGGTGTGGTGAGCAAAAGAATGATGGATTTAACCCAGATCTTTGTGACTGGGGGTGAATGTTTGCATTGTCCAGCATTCCGTCCATCAATTGTTTCTTTTGCACCAGTCCTAACAGGCCATTCATCTCAGACCTATGCGTTGCCACACCACAACCAAGCTGCTCTTCTCTACCTCATGCAAGGTGACTGTGTGTCACAGCTAGAGTACACAGTGCAATTTCCTCAATTCACTATGAGGGTAAAAGAAGAACGGAAGGCTAGAGGACCTCCTCCTTCAATGCCCACATCAAGTCCACCCTCTACTGGTCCTGAATGAGAGACTGAGATGCAAAGTTCAGAAAAGTTCAAAGCACAAGTCAGCAGTCTCCATACTCCTGACAGGAATTCATTAGCTAAGGCTGGTCTGTCCTCTGTCTTCGGATGATCCAACTCAGCTCTTTCACTCTGTGCTGGGAATTAAAAATGGCAATAGAGTTTCCTACGATTTGTGAGGCATCCACTTAACCTGTTTTTTTTAACATCATACCTCCATCCCTTAGTGTAACTCACACGATTTATTCTGCTGTCTGTCCTAAGCTGAGCTGCACAGTGTAAAGGTCTACCCAACGTGATCTGGACTGATCCCACCAAGTCTTCAAAGAATCGTTCTGTGGTAACTGGAGCCAGACATCTGAATACTCTCCTTTTGTCTCGTGCAGGAACATCCTCCAATCGAATTTACTGAGATTGTCTGCTAATAGCAGGGGGGGTTTCTTTCCCTGTCTCTTCATTCACCGGGGGAAGTCTAATAAACCTGGGATGGGCATATAGTATATAGGGTCTGTGATATGCCAGCTGGAACAGCAAAACAATAGGTTTTCCCTGACAGGAAGCTCATAGCACAAACCTCATAGAGGCTGGCTCAAAAGAAATATAGAAAATTACTAAATATGAGATGAAATCCAGATATTTCCAAACAACTGAACTCATGTTTGGATTTTAGGCCTGATAATTTATATACAAGGCAGCAAATCTGGTTCTTGTATCAAATTTCAATCCAGAAGTACAATGTAGAAAAACGTACACATATAATGTGAAATTAAATGTATTAAACTTTTTACACTATTTTCATAATATAATTATGCAGTACGATGTTGTCTCTAATCAAAACATATTAGATTTAGTATCGCCTGATCTTCAACAGTGCTACCAGTGTGCAGATGCCAGGCTGAACCAGACAACATTATTTCTTTCTCAGCCTGCATGTTTGCAAATATGTGTGCACGTGTGCTCAGCTGGAACCAGCATAAAGCCCTTTCCCCTATTTGCTAAGCAGATGACCTTACTTTAGCAGGTAGGAACTGGAGATCACAGGTCAAAATCATTTTGAAAAGAACATTATACACAAGGACCGTTAGCATGTCGCACTCTACAGTAGGGTCCCAAAATCAGTGGTCCAGGGCAAATTACAGCTTCCTCAGATACCTAAAGCAGAAGAGTATTGAAACCTCCTTAGAGATGGTCATCCAGCATATTGAATTTAAATCAATAGAAGACAATCTTAACAAAATGTCAGAAATATGTCACTTCTCAACATAATTGCTGTTTCACGCCTGTTACCAATTCAATCCACATTAACATTGTCAATATTCCTCTGCCATCACACCCTCATGGCCGTGCAGTGGACCATGAATACCTATGCATACACAACATGCCACAAGCATATCCTTTGAAAGAATATCAGAACATGCATGTGGCCTTCTACCTCGCACAAGTCACCACAAATACCATCAAGGATAACCGTGATTAAAAAAAGTGACGTTCCGGTGGAGCAATCACCCAAACGTCACTTTTTTGACATTCTGGTGGTGCACTGCCCTGCACTATATTTAGAAAGTGGTGTTAAGCCACTTTTTGTGGCTTAACGCCACTTTGTAAATATGGTACCCTTTCACGCAGGTATCTGCGTGAAAGGGGCATGTAATGGGTGTTGCTCTGGGCGTCCGAAGCAACACCCATTGCTTTTTGATACTGCCCCAGATTTACGAGGAGGTGTAGATCTGAGGCAGCGCCAAAAACTAATGCCATGCAGGCTTTAGAATAGTGCCACGAGGAGAAATACTTTTATTTCTCTTAATTTTTGCTTTTTTCTGTGTGTGCTGCATTCTGCACATAGAAAGAGTAAAATGCCATTAATGATTGTTTATGTGCATGAACAATCATTAAATAATGGCAATTTGCTACTTCTATGTGTGCTGCACACTGCAGCACACATAGAAGTAAAAAATAGCTATTATTGATTGTCTATGTGCAGGAAGGGACACCCTCCTACACATAATCATTCCTTGCAACACAGGCACCCTTGCGCCATAGTGCGTTGGCGCTAGTCAGCTATTATTAGTGCCAGTGCTAGGGAAAACACAGGGGTGCACCGTATTGTTGTAAATGTGGCGCATCCCTGCATTTTGGAAATTGCAGAGTGTGGCACCGCAAAATTTGCAGAATGAAGTAAATATTTCACAACTGGAATCAATGAAGCACCTAGCTAACAGCCAGGAATGGATGCAATTTTTGTATGTGCTCCTACTATAGGGTAATCTGGCAGTGCCCAAAGGGCTGGTCCACCAGATCACTGACTGTTTAAATCATTAAATAACATTCACGCTGCTTATCGCTACATGAAGATCTGCAGCTCCGCACTGCGAGTACCAAAAAACAGTGACAGCACCATATTTATCAAGAGTCACCATTCAATGATTATACACAATAGCAACTGATAATTATAAAGGATGGAAAGGGGTCCCACTATATTTGAGGATGTTTGTTTGCCACCTCTGCGATATCCAAAGATATTGGAATAGACGCCTCACTCAATTATCGTGAAATGCTTCATCATTGGCACCGATCCACACCCTGGTAAGGTGACACCACCAGGGCAGACTCAACCATAGATGGAATGGGAGTTCTTATATAAAGTCAAAACTGGACAAGCAGGGATCCAGAACAGTGAGTTATAAAAATACCTTCAGGTATACCCAAAAATTTCTTTAATTGTAGGGTACCTGAGATATAAATAAAAATTGTATAGGGTTTAATTGAATATAATCATTCAATTATACCCCTTGTGCCAACATGTTTCGGCCCACCCAAAGAGCCCAATCGGGTCTTGGGCCTTCGTCAGGGCTGGAATTTTTTTCTATCCCTGCTCTTATGTGCATCAATGCACACTCGTGAGGCCTAGTGCTCTCACCTGTCTTGGTCTTGTTTCCAGAGGAATTTCCTGTAAGAATAAAGAATCAATCACAAAGAGGTGTAGCTTCTTTTTTGCAAACCATCCTTATCTTAGATTTACAATTTATAACATGTTTTTTTCAAAATTTCCAAATATTGGTAAACCATACCTGTCTAAAGACTCCAAATTAACACTATACGTATAATATTAATGTGTGTTGATCTTGGTGCTCCCAGTGGGGATAGGACTAAAGAAATCCTGTAGCTCGGTGTTGCTGTTTTTTAATATCTTTTCAATGAAACTAAACGCTTAGGACCCTTCTGTTTCTCTTTGTTTAATAAGTTAATAGGTTATTTACCAATTTGTTTCAGTAGGTTAAGACTGTGGTAGATCATACATTCCACCGATATGGTCTGACTGTCTAAGGTCAATTATTTAGTGAAGGTTCTCTGCTAGCCTTATTGCTTTTGTTTTGGCGACAACACATTAGCTATAAATGAATCACAGAATTTGGACACATATGATGTTGGTCTCAAATTTTGAGAAACATTATTTTGGCTTTGTACCTATTAAATACCAGGAAGTTCTATGCCATTTGTAATTTAAAAATATAGAATCCTTTGTATTTTACATTGAAATCACAGAATAATAATCAGAAATCAAGTGATAATGTCATATCATCCAAAAGGAATGTAAAGAAAAAGTAATCAAACACATTAAAATCAACCTGGGGAGAAGGATATATAATGATACAAACCCAGGGAGAGTGTAAGGGAGACAAAATGTGGGAATTTAGTCTCCCTTCCACAAAATCTAAACTAGAAATAGGTGAGGTATACAATATAACAAAAGAAGTAGGGCAAAGGAGTTAAACATTAGATATTATACAGTTTATAAATGAGTTACTTTAAATGTCCATTTTAAGTATTTACCCAACACTTTATACTGATCACATTATGGAGCCTGTTAATTCTCAATAGATAAGTTCTTCTGTTTCTTGGCATGAGGCACTTGTCAAAGGTAAGGCCTTTATTGATCTAGCTTGTTATGTGGTAATTTATGGTCTGATTTAGAGTTCGGTGAAGCGGATACTCCGTCACAGACATGACGGATATCTCTTCCGCCATATTAAAAGTGCATTATATTCTATGGCACTTGTAATGCAGCGGACGGTATGTCTGTCACGTTTGTGACAGCACATCCCATTTACCAAACTCTAAACCAGGGCCTCAGCTTGTTAAGTTGAGAGAGGTCTCATTTGTTTCCTGTTTGTAGAAATATTTTTTGATAATGGCAGGAGACTGAAGTGTTAACAGGGATGTACAATTTTTTCTTTCAGCTCATAAAGTCACTAATCATTAGGTAATCCTTGATTTGTTTTGATGGTAAATTAGGATGATACACTCCAGATAATCCACATGTAAGACTTTATTTTCCAAAGAAATCGTTGTGGTGTATCAAATAATGACATTTACAAGGTTATAAATGTTGTGGTGGTTGTCCACCATGTAGTGGAATACAGTGCATCCCTGTGTTTTGGAAATGGCAGAGCGTGGCGCTGCAAAAGTTGCCTCAGCTAAGTACTCTGTCATTTCCTTGTAAATTTGCCCCTTAATCTCTATAATAATGTCCCCCTACAACTTGGTTCACTCCTACATTCAGGAAAGAATGGAAATATTCACATTTCTGCACTCTCTGTCCAAATCCAGTTCTACCACTCTTCCTGCAACAAATTCTTCTTTAGAAGCTCATCCCTAATTTTTTTAATCTCCAGTTTGTCCATGCCCATGTCACGTTTGCAGAGGGCCCAATTTTAAATGCTTCCTCTTGCCAAAGTTTCACTCATATGTACATAAATAGGCCTGTGCTAAATTTGTGATCTGTCAGTGTGAACTTTCATTGTCCCCTAATTTCGCATTACAAGAAATGGTGCAAATGTTTTGCCATAGAAGATGGCATACACGTTTCTACATTTTTGGCCATGGGAGGCTTGTTCTAGTACAAAATATCTTGCCAAGAGATATTTTGTTATCGAACAAGACATTTTTCCCGTAGAATAATCTTCTGTGAGTTTTTCGCATAACTTTTATCACCGAGGTATTCCATTGTAGAGAAAAAAATATTTGAAACACATTTACCATTTTTGTAAAAAAAAAATATATATATTTTTCACAAACAAATTACAAATTTTGTATTCCTCTTCATCTAAACGAATTGCAAATTTTGCACTCCCCTTCATCTAAAGTTTCATGTGCAGGTGTCTATGTCATATCCTGATTCAGAGATTCGGGATATGTTGACATTTACATTACAAAGTAATTTACTGCAGTTACACATTCTTTACCAGGGTACCAGTAACTCTGGGGGGCAGAGTTAATGGTGTGTGTTCTAGTGAGTCAAATGAATGAGGATTCAAGTGCTCTGACAACCTGCGGGTGCAATGCTCCTCTTCAACAGGGATGGAATAAGGTGAGGCAGGTTCTTGGGGTGCCACCACTAGATGGTGCCAAAACATCCTCTTATTAGGAGAAGGGGAGAACTCCGAGCAGCAACATTTTGTATTTTGCCTGCAGCACTGAACAACGTTGCAAATTTCATACTCTTCTGTATTTAAAGATGAATGATAGTAAATATAATTTTAAACAAATCAAAATGCATAATATTTTGCTTATTCCACTTGTTTACTTATAAACTGATAATTTTACAAAAAGAAAGCAAATCAGAAATATGTCAAATACAATGTACATCAGAAAATAATAATTCATTTAGTTATTTATTAAAATATTTTTGATTTGATTAATCATAGAACTTGTTATAAATAGACTTTTCTTAAGTTACTGCAACCAGAACATTATAACCACATGAGGTGGAGTTCAGCCAAGGGGAAAACCATCTTTAACACCTTTTCTGGACACCTTCCCCTCATGTGGTTTTGATTACTTGTCTTCCAGCATTAATATCCCCCTTTCCTTTTTCACATGTCAATGCAGTAATACCCCTTCCTTTGTGCCACGTTGACCGACCCCTTCCAATCTTTCATACTGCCTAGCTAACTAACTTATAAAAGTCTGAAAATGGTAGAATATTTACAGCTACTGGAGTCCACAAACCAGGTCTCTCAAGGTGGAACTGAGGTACTAGGTTTTGACATATTTTTCTTAGGGTAAGAATGTTCATGTCACCTTTAAGGTGTAATAAATAAAAATTTGAAATTTCTTTGGTTTCTTCCAGCTTTGGTTATTGAATGCATTGATACACACGGTTTAGCAACTTGAGGAGTTATTAGGGCTTGGCGGTCTGTACTCCATTTTGCCAGGAAGGGGGACATGTGCTCTGCTGCCTTAACCTCCATACTGAGAAATCTCTGCCTGTTTTGCAGAGAACTTTGGGGCATATCATCAAGGCCCCGCGATAAAATTATCGCCGCTTTAGCGTCCGTTTTTGGGCGAAAAGCGGCGATAATTTTATCGCACTATCAGCAAGGTCACGCTATCGTGTGAATACATGCCTTAGCGCCCTTTCCCTTAACGCCCAGCTTTGCATCTCTAATGAGATGCAAAGTGGGCGTTCCTCCCCAAAATAACGTGAGAAATGTCGCTAACAGACATTTCTCCTATCAGCAAGCTGATCGCTAACCTGTGTAGCGATAAGAAAAGTAGCGCTAACCGCGGTTATCGCTACTTTCCTTACGCCTGCTTTCAATCTGACTTAGCCATTATATCCAAAGGAAGGTGGATATAATGGCTAAGTCTGCCCTGCCCTATCATCAAGCTATCGCCAAACGTTGTGTGATTATCGCTGGATTTCCAGCGATAATCGCACATTTGGCAGCTTGCGCTTGGAATTTTATCGCTTTGGAGATAAGCGTCGCTGATAGCGCGCTATCTCAGCGATAAAATCCAGCGATAGCCGGCGATAATTATCCTAGCGCTAAGCGCGCTTAGCGATAATTATCGCCGGCCCTTGCTGATATGCCCCCTAGTGCCTTCGGACAAGCCACCGCTGTCACCGCGGCTCTTATGAAGACATTATAAATTTGCTGGTCAGCCTCCATATTTCATGTGTTTATTCAGCAAACTTTTGTTTTCAAGTTACAAACTCCAAAAGGGGAATTTTGTTTTTGAAAAACTAATTGCTGGACACCCTGGCTGTTTTCTCAAGGGTGTGGCTGCTCATTTTTTTTGTTTTGTGTTTGGGACCGGCAGGCTTTTCTTAATGGTCCTGAACAGGACAAAAAGTACAACAGAACATCTGGCCGAAATGTTTCCGTCAACAGTATGGTCGACTCTAAATACAGTGGGTGGACTGTGGATTTGGCAGACAGGGTGGTTTGCTACGCTTGTAGGGGAGTAGCCTATCGGTCAAACACCTAATAACCCCCTTACGTTTATTTTGAAAATACACTTTCCCCAGCTATCTAGCTAATTTTCAGAATCCACAGTAAAAATTTGAATAATGAACTTGAATGGGCTGGGGCACATTTGACCAGATTTTAACATCTGTGTATAAAATATACAGTTTGAATATATCCTGTATTGTAATGTAATTCATATGTGCAGTGTTTAATTTGTAAAAGAATGAGTGCGGGAACCAGTATTTTGCTCACAAGCTCGCAACTAACACTATTGAGGTGCTGAATACCGAGGGGCTTATTTACAAACCCCTTGCGCCACTTTTGCGTCATTTTTAACATGGGAAAAGTGACGCAAAAGTGGCGTAAGGGGCTTGTAAATCTGCCCCGAAGCTGCATAGTCTTGATTCTACCAAATGCCTCTTTAATTCACCACCAGACATTCCCTGCTTCTTTATCTCACTCTGGCAGGTTCTCTTTTATCACCATGTTCTACCTTTGTCACTGTTATTGTGTCTTTCCCTTACTCCTGCTTCCCCTATTTTGCATTTTTCTCTGTCTTGCTCTGGATTAGTCTGTTGAGAAAAAAATAGGTGCTGGCCTCCATAAATGACTGTGGATGGGCCCCACCTGCAGCCACTGCTCAAATTAAGCAATGGCACTTACAGTCCCTGGGGAGGCGTTGAATGGCCCTGACTATTTCTGTATTGCATGTTGCTGAAAGAAGGCAATGCAAAAAGTAGATAAATTGTTTTGTATAATTGAAAAGTTTGAATGATATTGAAACATGGGCACAATCGATTTGGAGACCACGCAATCTCTAGGAATGTAAGTAATCTTGAGAAATTATACGCTGTTTTAAACTCAAAACTCGTTTAAATTTGGCGCTTGTGATTGTGGTGCATCTTTGGAGAGCAAAGATTGGGAAATCAAAATAAAATTAATAAAAAACGTTGAATGGGTATTTTCTTAGAGTTTAACTGCACGCACTGTGAGGTGCGGCGTCTTTTTTTTAAACAATTTTTTTTATTAGTGCCTTCTTTCGCTAGAGGGCACTGTGTGATCATGGAGCAAGTTAAACCAGTCATTTTCAGTCACTAAGGCCACGTTCGTGATGAGGCGGGTGTGGTTCAGAAACACGCTGGTTGGGCGTGGAAGCATGAGTCCCTTACTAGTTGGAAGGGGCGGGTTTCGAGTGAGTGAGGAAAGCTAAGTGAAATGATAAACATTTCGGAGAAGCGTTATATCTGTAACAGAGTAGAACTCAGGAAATTCTCACGAACTGTGCTCACCTCCGATAGGTCGACCCTCTAACGCCTGGGCTTTGCTCCCACAATTGCATTTCATTGATCCGTACTTTATCGTACCGCATCATGTATGTGTTGGTCAGATTTTTTTTTCAAGTAACAAGCTTAACATTCATTCCACTTTTTTCCACTAACGCTTGCAAATTAATAAGACGCAGTTAGCAGTAGCAGTGATGGATATTTATCACTAAATATGTGGGGGCATATTATCAAGAACGGCGTTAAAATTATCGCCGGTTTAGCGGCAGAAAACTGCCGCTAAAGCGGCGATAATGGGCTTGATAATATGCCCTGGAGAATTCCATTAGAAGCCCATGTTCACACCAGAACATGGACTTCTATTGGAATTCTCAAGGGCATATTATCAAGCCCATTATCGCCGCTTTAGCGGCAGTTTTCTGCCGCTAAACCGGCGATAATTTTTAACGCCGTTCTTGATAATATGCCCCCTGGAGCCTTAAACAGTAGAAGACAAGTTGCGAAATTTCACTGAACCAGTTTTCTGCATGGATTGCAAGGTGCCACTTCCTGCACAAACACAATCATCCCAGCAACTCAGGCACCCTTGATCCACGGTGCAAGGGTGCCTGCATTGGCGTTAGGCAGCTTTTTCAGCGCCGGCTCAGTGGTGAGCACAGAGATGCGCCGTAATCTTGTTAATACGGCAAATCCCTGCGTTTTGAAAATGATGCAGCTTGGTGCAGCAAAATTGCTTGTGGCACTGAGCTGGGCCATTTTCATGTAAATATGCCCCATGGTGTTTTACCATTGCGCAAAGCATTGAGCCACTATGCGAAATCAGCCAGTAGGGTCCTAGCTTACATTTGTACTCAAGTGACAGCCTTCTAGTCAGGCCCAGACTGGCCGTAGTGGGCACCGGGCATTTCCCCAGTGGGCCGCCAGGGTGGGGGCCGGTTTTGGACCCCTGGGAAGCCGTTTTTGTTACTGGGGGCCGGTCTTGCAGCATAACTGCAATATCGGCCCACTGTAACTAAAGCTGCAGCGGTGAGACTGGAGTGATGCTTCCAACTAGCATCCCCCTCCCCACACCCCCGGGGGCCGGCCGAGCTGTTTGCTAAGGCCAGGTTCAGTTTCCAGTCCGGCCGTGCTTCTTTTACAGATTTGTACATGATGACTAAAGCCCAATGCTAAACTGTATATAATGTGTGACTTCACAGACATTTTATGTTAACACGTGGGTGTATGACAGACTATTGCACTTGCTAGTTGTTTGCTTCTGGAATCATTTGGAGCCGAGATTTCACGCAAAGCCAGATTATTTTTGACATTTCTTTTAGTGGGCCGGGTTGGTCTGGGTCTCAGACCCAGTAGTAATTAAAAACGGACATTGAAACGTGTCCCTATCAAGCCCTATATTCATGTCTTTAACTGTAAAGGCAAAAACACTGGCTGATTTCTGAACAATGAATATAAAAAACATTAAGTTAGTCTATGTCAGGGATTTACTTCCTATTTGTATTTTATGTTAAACTTAATCTTGCATTCAGTAAGAGTGTTAGCTATTTCCAGGATGCTGTGTTTCTGTATTTTTTCGTGGTCGTTTAGCACATTAGTCTTGTGTAGTGCTTACTTTCAACTGAGCCACCCCAAGATGTTTATAACAGGCTTGACACTCTGGAGTCGAGGCTGCAGAAAGCGCAAGTTTCTCTCTGTGCCTGCCAGTGGTTCAAGAAGGACTTCAGAATAATTTTTTTTTTTTTTTAAACAGACTTTTATTGATTTCCCCAAAAAATAAAAGCCATACAAACATCGTCATGGGCATCATAACCCCTTCGCTGCTAGGCCTTTTCCCCTCCTGTGCTAAGCCTTTTTTTGGCTATTTGGGGTAGTTCACGCTTAGGGCCCTGTAACTTTTTGACCACATAAGGTATCCATGCCAAATTTGCGTCCTTTTTTTCCAACATCATGGGGATTCTAAAGGTGCCCAGGGTTTGTGGATTCCCCTGGAGGGGACCCAGAAATTAGCCAAAATACAGCTAAATTTTGTTGTTTTGGGGAAAAATGCGAAAAAGGGCTACAGATGAAAGCATCTGGTTTTTCCCTGCAAATGGCATCAAAAAGGGGTTGTGGTGCTGAAATCACCATCTTCCCAGCTTTCAGGGACAAGCAGACTTTTGTCAGAAAACCAAAATTTTGTACACAGTTTTGGCATTTTTCTGGGACATAGCCTATTTTTGCTATTTTTTGTGCTTTCAACCTCCTTCCAGTTAATGGTAGAAATGGGTATGAAAGCAATAATGTATCCTGGAAAGCCATACATTTCTGAAAAGTAGACAAAATTCTGAATTCAGCAAGGGGTCATTTGTGTAGATCCTTCAAGTTTTCTTTATAGAAACAAACAGTTAAATATAGGAAAAATTGAAAATTAGTTGAAAAAAACAGCCATTTGTGTCAACGTTTTCACCTGTAACTTCTTCTAATCATGACAGCTATTTGAAAGCAATATACCATTACATCCGCTGGACCTTTCTGGTTGTGGTGATATATAGGACTTGTAGGTTCACCAAGAACCCGACGAACCCAGAGCCAATAACTGAGCAGCGTCTTGCAATGGTTTTTTATTATGTCCCGGGTATATAGCAATTATTCTGGGAAAATTTATACATGGAAAAATCGGTATGAAAGACACCTATGTATTTCTGAAATGGGAACAAAATATAGAGTTTAGAAACAGTAGATATTTGCACATTTCCGAAATTGGGAGTACCCATACTAGCATGAGAATTATAGGTCATTTTTTAATGACTTCTTTTTACACATTGTCTTTCATTTGGAAGGCAGAAATGCATCGAAAGTCAATAGATAATAACAGTTGCTCTACAATTTTGTGTTACCCTAAGTCTCCCGATAAAAATGGTACCTCACTTGTGTGGGTAGGCCTAGTGCCCGCGACAGGAAACGGCCCAAAACGCAACGTGGACACACCACATTTTCACACTGAAAAATTACCCTTTTTTTGCAAAGTGCCTAGCTGTAGTTTTTGAACCCTAGCTCTGCCGGCACCTAGGGAAACCTAGCAAAACTATACATTTTTGAAAACTAGACTCCCAGGGGAATCCAGGATGGGGTGACTTGACTTGCTCTCACCTGGTTCTGTTACCCAGAATCCCTTGCAAACCTAAACAATTGTGAAAACAAACACATTTTCCTCACTTTTCTGTGGTGGAAAGTTCTGGAATCTGCGTGGATACACAAAATTCTACCCACCCCGCGTTCCCCAAAGTCTTCCAAAAAAAATGGTACCTCACTTGTGTGGGTAGGCTTAGTGCCCGCGACAGGAAACAGCGTGAAACGCAACGTGGACATACAACATTTTCACAGAGAAAAATGACCCATTTTTTGCAAAGTGCCTAGCTGTAGTTTTTGAACCCTAGCTCTGCCGGCACCTAGGGAAACCTAGCAAACCTATACATTTTTGAAAACTAGACATGCAGGGGAATCCAGGATGGGGTGACTTGACTGGCTCTCACCAGGTTCTGGTTCCCAGAATCCCTTGCAAACCTAAAAAATTGTCAAAAAAACCACATTTTCCTCACTTTTCTGTGGTGGAAAGTTCTGCAATCTGCGTGGATCCACAAAATTCCACCCACCCCGTGTTCCCCAAAGTCTTTCGAGAAAAACAGTACCCCACTTGTGTGGGTAGGCCTAGTGCCCGCGACAGGAAACGGCCCAAAACGCAACGTGGACACACCACATTTTCACAGTGAAAAATGACCCTTTTTTTGCAAAGTGCCTAGCTATAGTTTTTGAACTCTAGCTCTGCCGGCACCTAGGAAAACCTAGCAAACCTATACATTTTTGAAAACTAGACACCCAGGGGAATGCAGGATGGGGTGACTTGACTGGCTCTCAGCAGGTTCTGGTACCCAGAATCCCTTGCAAACCTAAACAATTGTGAAAACAAACACATTTTCCTCACTTTTCTGTGGTGGAAAGTTCTGCAATCTGCGTGGATCCACAAAATTCCACACACACCACATTCCCCAAAGTCTTCCAAAAAAATGGTACCTCACTTGTGTTGGTAGGCCTAGTGCCTGCGACAGGAAACAGCGCAAAACGCAACGTGGACACACCACATTTTCACAGTGAAAATTGACTCTTTTTTTGCAAAGTGCCTAGCTGTAGTTTTTGAACCCTAGCTCTGCCAGCACCTAGGGAAACCTAGAAAACCTATACATTTCTGAAAACTAGACACCCAGGGGAATCCAATCCAGGATGGGGTGACTTGACTGGCACTCACCAGGTTCTGGTACCCAGAATCCCTTGCAAACCTAAAAATTGTCCAAAAAAACACATTTTCCTCACTTTTCTGTGGTGGAAAGTTCTGGAATCTGCGTGGATCCACACAATTCCACCCACCCCGCTATCCCCAAAGTCTTCCAAGAAAAATGGTACCTCACTTGTGTGGGTAGGCATAGTGCCCGCGACAGGAAACAGCGCAAAACGCAACGTGGACACACCACATTTTCACAGTGAAAAATGACCCTTTTTTGCAAAGTGCCTAGCTGTAGTTTTTGAACCCTAGCTCTGCCGGCACCTAGGGAAACCTAGCAAACCTATACATTTTTGAAACCTAGACACACAGGGGAATCCAGGATGGGGTGACTTGACTGGCTCTCACCAGGTTCTGGTACCCAGAATCCCTTGCAAACCTAAAAATTATCAAAACAAAACACATTTTCCTCACTTTTCTGTGGTGGAAAGTTCTGGAATCTGCGTGGATCCACAAAATTCCACCCACCCCGCGTTCCCCAAAGTCTTCCGAGAAAAATGGTACCTCACTTGTGTGGGTAGGCCTAGTGCCCGCGACAGGAAAAAGTGCAAAACGCAACGTGGCCACACCACATTTTCACAGTGAAAAATGACCCTTTTTTGCAAAGTGCCTAGCTGTAGTTTTTGAACCCTAGGTCTGCCGGCACCTAGGGAAACCTAGCAAACCTATACATTTTTGAAACCTAGACACACAGGGGAATCCAGGATGGGGTGACTTGACTGGCTCTCACCAGGTTCTGGTACCCAGAATCCCTTGCAAACCTAAAGAATTGTCAAAAAAACACATTTTCCTCACTTTTCTGTGGTGGAAAGTTCTGGAATCTGCGTGGATCCACAAAATTCTACCCACCCCGCGTTCCCCAACGTCTTCCCAAAAAATGGTACCTCACTTGTGTGGGTAGGCTTAGTGCCCGCGACAGGAAACAGCGCAAACGCAACGTGGACATACCACATTTTCACAGTGAAAAATGACCCATTTTTTGCAAAGTGCCTAGCTGTAGTTTTTTAACCCTAGCTCTGCCGGCACCTAGGGAAACCTAGCAAACCTATACATTTTTGAAAACTAGACACCCAGGGGAATCCAGGATGGGGTGACTTGACTGGCTCTCACCACGTTCTGGTTCCCAGAATCCCTTGCAAACCTAAAAATTGTTTAAAAAACACATTTTCCTCACTTTTCTGTGGTGGAAAGTTCTGGAATCTGCGTGGATCCACAAAATTCCACCCACCCCGTGTTCCCCAAAGTCTTTCGAGAAAAACAGTACTCCACTTGTGTGGGTAGGCCTAGTGCCCGCAACAGGAAACGGCCCAAAACGCAACGTGGACACACCACATTTTCACAGTGAAAAATGACCCTTTTTTTGCAAAGTGCCTAGCTATAGTTTTTGAACCCTAGCTCTGCCGGCACCTAGGAAAACCTGGCAAACCTATACATTTTTGAAAACTAGACACCCAGGGGAATGCAGGATGGGGTGACTTGACTGGCTCTCAGCAGGTTCTGGTACCCAGAATTCCTTGCACACCTAAAAAGTGTGAAAACAAACACATTTTCCTCACTTTTCTGTGGTGGAAAGTTCTGGAATCTGCGTGGATCCACAAAATTCCACCCACCCCGCATTACCCAAAGTCTTCCAAAAAATGGTACCTCACTTGTGTGGGTAGACCTAGTGCCTGCGACAGGAAACAGCGCAAAACGCAACGTGGACACACCACATTTTCACAGTGAAAATTGACCCTTTTTTGCAAAGTGCCTAGCTGTAGTTTTTGAACCCTAGCTCTGCCAGCACCTAGGGAAACCTAGCAAAACTATACATTCCTGAAAACTAGACACCCAGGGGAATCCAGGATGGGGTGACTTGACTGGCTCTCAGTAGGGTCTGGTACCCAGAATCCCTTGCAAACCTAAACAATTGTCCAAAAAAACACATTTTCCTCACTTTTCTGTGGTGGAAAGTTCTGGAATCTGTGTGGATCCACACAATTCCACCGACCCCGCTGTCCCCAAAGTCTTCCGAGAAAATGGTACCTCACTTGTGTGGGTAGGCCTAGTGCCCGCGACAGGAAACAGCGCAAAACGCAACGTGGACACACCACATTTTCACAGTGAAAAATGACCCTTTTTTTGCAAAGTGCCCAGCTGTAGTTTTTGAACCCTAGCTCTGCCGGCACCTAGGGAAACCTAGCAAACCTATACATTTTTGAAAACTAGACACCCAGGGGAATCCAGGATGGGGTGACTTGACTGGCTCTCACCAGGTTCTGGTACCCAGAATTCCTTGCAAACCTAAAAATTGTGAAAACAAACACATTTTCCTCACTTTTCTGTGGTGGAAAGTTCTGGAATCTGCGTGGATCCACAAAATTCCACCCACCCCGCATTCCCCAAAGTCTTCTGAGAAAAATGGCACCTCACTTGTGTGGGTAGGCCTAGTTCCCGCGACAGAAAACAACGCAAAACGCAATGTGGACACACCACATTTTCACAGTGAAAAATGACCCTTTTTTGCAAAGTGCCTAGCTGTAGTTTTTGAACCCTAGCTCTGCCGGCACCTAGGGAAACCTAGCAAACCTATACATTTTTGAAAACTAGACATCCAGGGGAGTCCAGGATGGGGTGACTTGACTGGCTCTCACCAGGTTCTGGTACCCAGAATCCCTTGCAAACCTAAAAAATTGTCAAAAAAAACACATTTTCCTCACTTTTCTGTGGTGGAAAGTTCTGGAATCTGCGTGGATCCACAAAATTCCACCCACCCCGTGTTCCCCAAAGTCTTTCGAGAAAAACAGTACCCCACTTGTGTGGGTAGTCCTAGTGCCCGCGACAGGAAACGGCCCAAAACGCAACGTGGACACACCACATTTTCACAGTGAAAAATGACCCTTTTTTTGCAAAGTGCCTAGCTATAGTTTTTGAAACCTAGCTCTGCCGGCACCTAGGAAAACCTAGCAAACCTATACATTTTTGAAAACTAGACACCCAGGGGAATGCAGGATGGGGTGACTTGACTGGCTCTCACCAGGTTCTGGTACCCAGAATCCCTTGCAAACCTAAAAAATTGTGAAAACAAACACATTTTCCTCACTTTTCTGTGGTGGAAAGTTCTGGAATCTGCGTGGATCCACAAAATTCCACACACCCCGCATTCCCCAAAGTCTTCCAAAAAATGGTACCTCACTTGTGTGGGTAGGCCTAGTGCCTGCGACAGGAAACAGCGCAAAACGCATCGTGGACACACCACATTTTCACAGTGAAAATTGACCCTTTTTTTGCAAAGTGCCTAGCTGTAGGTTTGGAACCCTAGCTCTGCCGGCACCTAGGGAAACCTAGCAAACCTATACATTTTTGAAAACTAGACACCCAGGGGAATCCAGGATGGGGTGACTTGACTGGCTCTCACCAGGTTCTGGTACCCAGAATCCCTTGCAAACCTAAAGAATTGTCAAAAAACCACATTTCACTTTTCTGTGGTGGAAAGTTCTGGAATCTGCGTGGATCCACAAAATTCCACCCACCCCGCTGTCCCCAAAGTCTTCCGAGAAAAATGGTACCTCACTTGTGTGGGAAGGCCTAGTGCCCGCGACAGGAAACAGCGCAAAACGCAACCTGGACACACCACATTTTCACAGTGAAAAATGACCCTTTTTTTGCAAAGTGCCTAGCTGTAGTTTTTTAACCCTAGCTCTGCCGGCACCTAGGGAAACCTAGCAAACCTATACATTTTTGAAACCTAGACACACAGGGGAATCCAGGATGGGGTGACTTGACTGGCTCTCACCAGGTTCTGGTACCCAGAATCCCTTGCAAACCTAAAAAACTGTCAAAAAAAACACATTTTCCTCACTTTTCTGTGGTGGAAAGTTCTGGAATCTGCGTGGAGCCACAAAATTCCACCCACCCCGTGTTCCCCAAAGTCTTACGAGAAAAATGGTACCTCACTTGTGTGGGTAGGCCTAGTGCCCGTGACAGGAAACAGCGCAAAACGCGACGTGGACACACCACAGTTTCATAGTGAAAAATGACCCTTTTTTTGCAAAGTGCCTAGCTGTAGTTTTTGAACCCTAGCTCTGCCAGCACCTAGGGAAACCTAGAAAACCTATACATTTCTGAAAACTAGACACCCAGGGGAATCCAATCCAGGATGGGGTGACTTGACTGGCACTCAGTAGGTTCTGGTACCCAGAATCCCTTGCAAACCTAAAAATTGTCCAAAAAAACACATTTTCCTCACTTTTCTGTGGTGGAAAGTTCTGGAATCTGCGTGGATCCACACAATTCCACCCACCCCGCTATCCCCAAAGTCTTCCAAGAAAAATGGTACCTCACTTGTGTGGGTAGGCATAGTGCCCGCGACAGGAAACAGCGCAAAACGCAACGTGGACACACCACATTTTCACAGTGAAAAATGACCCTTTTTTGCAAAGTGCCTAGCTGTAGTTTTTGAACCCTAGCTCTGCCGGCACCTAGGGAAACCTAGCAAACCTATACATTTTTGAAACCTAGACACACAGGGGAATCCAGGATGGGGTGACTTGACTGGCTCTCACCAGGTTCTGGTACCCAGAATCCCTTGCAAACCTAAAAAATTATCAAAACAAAACACATTTTCCTCACTTTTCTGTGGTGGAAAGTTCTGGAATCTGCGTGGATCCACAAAATTCCACCCACCCCGCGTTCCCCAAAGTCTTCCGAGAAAAATGGTACCTCACTTGTGTGGGTAGGCCTAGTGCCCGCGACAGGAAAAAGTGCAAAACGCAACGTGGCCACACCACATTTTCACAGTGAAAAATGACCCTTTTTTGCAAAGTGCCTAGCTGTAGTTTTTGAACCCTAGGTCTGCCGGCACCTAGGGAAACCTAGCAAACCTATACATTTTTGAAACCTAGACACACAGGGGAATCCAGGATGGGGTGACTTGACTGGCTCTCACCAGGTTCTGGTACCCAGAATCCCTTGCAAACCTAAAGAATTGTCAAAAAAACACATTTTCCTCACTTTTCTGTGGTGGAAAGTTCTGGAATCTGCGTGGATCCACAAAATTCCACCCACCCCGCATTCCCCAAAGTCTTCTGAGAAAAATGGCACCTCACTTGTGTGGGTAGGCCTAGTTCCCGCGACAGAAAACAACGCAAAACGCAATGTGGACACACCACATTTTCACAGTGAAAAATGACCCTTTTTTGCAAAGTGCCTAGCTGTAGTTTTTGAACCCTAGCTCTGCCGGCACCTAGGGAAACCTAGCAAACCTATACATTTTTGAAAACTAGACACCCAGGGGAGTCCAGGATGGGGTGACTTGACTGGCTCTCACCAGGTTCTGGTACCCAGAATCCCTTGCAAACCTAAAAAATTGTCCAAAAACACATTTTCCTCACTTTTCTGTGGTGGAAAGTTCTGGAATCTGCGTGGATCCACAAAATTCCACCCACCCCGTGTTCCCCAAAGTCTTTCGAGAAAAACAGTACCCCACTTGTGTGGGTAGTCCTAGTGCCCGCGACAGGAAACGGCCCAAAACGCAACGTGGACACACCACATTTTCACAGTGAAAAATGACCCTTTTTTTGCAAAGTGCCTAGCTATAGTTTTTGAAACCTAGCTCTGCCGGCACCTAGGAAAACCTAGCAAACCTATACATTTTTGAAAACTAGACACCCAGGGGAATGCAGGATGGGGTGACTTGACTGGCTCTCACCAGGTTCTGGTACCCAGAATCCCTTGCAAACCTAAAAAATTGTGAAAACAAACACATTTTCCTCACTTTTCTGTGGTGGAAAGTTCTGGAATCTGCGTGGATCCACAAAATTCCACACACCCCGCATTCCCCAAAGTCTTCCAAAAAAATGGTACCTCACTTGTGTGGGTAGGCCTAGTGCCTGCGACAGGAAACAGCGCAAAACGCATCGTGGACACACCACATTTTCACAGTGAAAATTGACCCTTTTTTTGCAAAGTGCCTAGCTGTAGTTTTGGAACCCTAGCTCTGCCGGCACCTAGGGAAACCTAGCAAACCTATACATTTTTGAAAACTAGACACCCAGGGGAATCCAGGATGGGGTGACTTGACTGGCTCTCACCAGGTTCTGGTACCCAGAATCCCTTGCAAACCTAAAGAATTGTCAAAAAAACCACATTTCACTTTTCTGTGGTGGAAAGTTCTAGAATCTGCGTGGATCCACAAAATTCCACCCACCCCGCTGTCCCCAAAGTCTTCCGAGAAAAATGGTACCTCACTTGTGTGGGAAGGCCTAGTGCCCGCGACAGGAAACAGCGCAAAACGCAACCTGGACACACCACATTTTCACAGTGAAAAATGACCCTTTTTTTGCAAAGTGCCTAGCTGTAGTTTTTTAACCCTAGCTCTGCCGGCACCTAGGGAAACCTAGCAAACCTATACATTTTTGAAACCTAGACACACAGGGGAATCCAGGATGGGGTGACTTGACTGGCTCTCACCAGGTTCTGGTACCCAGAATCCCTTGCAAACCTAAAAAACTGTCAAAAAAACACATTTTCCTCACTTTTCTGTGGTGGAAAGTTCTGGAATCTGCGTGGAGCCACAAAATTCCACCCACCCCGTGTTCCCCAAAGTCTTACGAGAAAAATGGTACCTCACTTGTGTGGGTAGGCCTAGTGCCCGTGACAGGAAACAGCGCAAAACGCGACGTGGACACACCACAGTTTCATAGTGAAAAATGACCCTTTTTTTGCAAAGTGCCTAGCTGTAGTTTTTGAACCCTAGCTCTGCCAGCACCTAGGGAAACCTAGAAAACCTATACATTTCTGAAAACTAGACACCCAGGGGAATCCAATCCAGGATGGGGTGACTTGACTGGCACTCAGTAGGTTCTGGTACCCAGAATCCCTTGCAAACCTAAAAATTGTCCAAAAAAACACATTTTCCTCACTTTTCTGTGGTGGAAAGTTCTGGAATCTGCGTGGATCCACACAATTCCACCCACCCCGCTATCCCCAAAGTCTTCCAAGAAAAATGGTACCTCACTTGTGTGGGTAGGCATAGTGCCTGCGACAGGAAACAGCGCAAAACGCAACGTGGACACACCACATTTTCACAGTGAAAAATGACCCTTTTTTTGCAAAGTGCCTAGCTGTAGTTTTTGAACCCTAGCTCTGCCGGCACCTAGGGAAACCTAGCAAACCTATACATTTTTGAAACCTAGACACACAGGGGAATCCAGGATGGGGTGACTTGACTGGCTCTCACCAGGTTCTGGTACCCAGAATCCCTTGCAAACCTAAAAATTATCAAAACAAAACACATTTTCCTCACTTTTCTGTGGTGGAAAGTTCTGGAATCTGCGTGGATCCACAAAATTCCACCCACCCCGCGTTCCCCAAAGTCTTCCGAGAAAAATGGTACCTCACTTGTGTGGGTAGGCCTAGTGCCCGCGACAGGAAAAAGTGCAAAACGCAACGTGGCCACACCACATTTTCACAGTGAAAAATGACCCTTTTTTTGCAAAGTGCCTAGCTGTAGTTTTTGAACCCTAGGTCTGCCGGCACCTAGGGAAACCTAGCAAACCTATACATTTTTGAAACCTAGACACACAGGGGAATCCAGGATGGGGTGACTTGACTGGCTCTCACCAGGTTCTGGTACCCAGAATCCCTTGCAAACCTAAAGAATTGTCAAAAAAACACATTTTCCTCACTTTTCTGTGGTGGAAAGTTCTGGAATCTGCGTGGATCCACAAAATTCTACCCACCCCGCGTTCCCCAACGTCTTCCCAAAAAATGGTACCTCACTTGTGTGGGTAGGCTTAGTGCCCGCGACAGGAAACAGCGCGAAACGCAACGTGGACATACCACATTTTCACAGCGAAAAATGACCCATTTTTTGCAAAGTGCCTAGCTGTAGTTTTTTAACCCTAGCTCTGCCGGCACCTAGGGAAACCTAGCAAACCTATACATTTTTGAAAACTAGACACCCAGGGGAATGCAGGATGGGGTGACTTGACTGGCTCTCACCAGGTTCTGGTACCCAGAATCCCTTGCAAACCTAAAAAATTGTGAAAACAAACACATTTTCCTCACTTTTCTGTGGTGGAAAGTTCTGGAATCTGCGTGGATCCACAAAATTCCACACACCCCGCATTCCCCAAAGTCTTCCAAAAAATGGTACCTCACTTGTGTGGGTAGGCCTAGTGCCTGCGACAGGAAACAGCGCAAAACGCATCGTGGACACACCACATTTTCACAGTGAAAATTGACCCTTTTTTGCAAAGTGCCTAGCTGTAGTTTTGGAACCCTAGCTCTGCCGGCACCTAGGGAAACCTAGCAAACCTATACATTTTTGAAAACTAGACACCCAGGGGAATCCAGGATGGGGTGACTTGACTGGCTCTCACCAGGTTCTGGTACCCAGAATCCCTTGCAAACCTAAAGAATTGTCAAAAAAACCACATTTCACTTTTCTGTGGTGGAAAGTTCTGGAATCTGCGTGGATCCACAAAATTCCACCCACCCCGCTGTCCCCAAAGTCTTCCGAGAAAAATGGTACCTCACTTGTGTGGGAAGGCCTAGTGCCCGCGACAGGAAACAGCGCAAAACGCAACCTGGACACACCACATTTTCACAGTGAAAAATGACCCTTTTTTTGCAAAGTGCCTAGCTGTAGTTTTTTAACCCTAGCTCTGCCGGCACCTAGGGAAACCTAGCAAACCTATACATTTTTGAAACCTAGACACACAGGGGAATCCAGGATGGGGTGACTTGACTGGCTCTCACCAGGTTCTGGTACCCAGAATCCCTTGCAAACCTAA
The DNA here is from genome assembly GCA_963921515.1 of Calotriton arnoldi. NCBI lineage: Eukaryota > Metazoa > Chordata > Amphibia > Caudata > Salamandridae > Calotriton > Calotriton arnoldi. Next base: position 164,417 of record CAWUFW010010701.1, read on the forward strand.
AAAACTGTCAAAAAAACACATTTTCCTCACTTTTCTGTGGTGGAAAGTTCTGGAATCTGCGTGGAGCCACAAAATTCCACCCACCCCGTGTTCCCCAAAGTCTTACGAGAAAAATGGTACCTCACTTGTGTGGGTAGGCCTAGTGCCCGTGACAGGAAACAGCGCAAAACGCGACGTGGACACACCACAGTTTCATAGTGAAAAATGACCCTTTTTTTGCAAAGTGCCTAGCTGTAGTTTTTGAACCCTAGCTCTGCCAGCACCTAGGGAAACCTAGAAAACCTATACATTTCTGAAAACTAGACACCCAGGGGAATCCAATCCAGGATGGGGTGACTTGACTGGCACTCAGTAGGTTCTGGTACCCAGAATCCCTTGCAAACCTAAAAAATTGTCCAAAAAAAACACATTTTCCTCACTTTTCTGTGGTGGAAAGTTCTGGAATCTGCGTGGATCCACACAATTCCACCCACCCCGCTATCCCCAAAGTCTTCCAAGAAAAATGGTACCTCACTTGTGTGGGTAGGCATAGTGCCCGCGACAGGAAACAGCGCAAAACGCAACGTGGACACACCACATTTTCACAGTGAAAAATGACCCTTTTTTTGCAAAGTGCCTAGCTGTAGTTTTTGAACCCTAGCTCTGCCGGCACCTAGGGAAACCTAGCAAACCTATACATTTTTGAAACCTAGACACACAGGGGAATCCAGGATGGGGTGACTTGACTGGCTCTCACCAGGTTCTGGTACCCAGAATCCCTTGCAAACCTAAAAATTATCAAAACAAAACACATTTTCCTCACTTTTCTGTGGTGGAAAGTTCTGGAATCTGCGTGGATCCACAAAATTCCACCCACCCCGCGTTCCCCAAAGTCTTCCGAGAAAAATGGTACCTCACTTGTGTGGGTAGGCCTAGTGCCCGCGACAGGAAAAAGTGCAAAACGCAACGTGGCCACACCACATTTTCACAGTGAAAAATGACCCTTTTTTTGCAAAGTGCCTAGCTGTAGTTTTTGAACCCTAGGTCTGCCGGCACCTAGGGAAACCTAGCAAACCTATACATTTTTGAAACCTAGACACACAGGGGAATCCAGGATGGGGTGACTTGACTGGCTCTCACCAGGTTCTGGTACCCAGAATCCCTTGCAAACCTAAAGAATTGTCAAAAAAAACACATTTTCCTCACTTTTCTGTGGTGGAAAGTTCTGGAATCTGCGTGGATCCACAAAATTCCACCCACCCCGCATTCCCCAAAGTCTTCTGAGAAAAATGGCACCTCACTTGTGTGGGTAGGCCTAGTTCCCGCGACAGAAAACAACGCAAAACGCAATGTGGACACACCACATTTTCACAGTGAAAAATGACCCTTTTTTGCAAAGTGCCTAGCTGTAGTTTTTGAACCCTAGCTCTGCCGGCACCTAGGGAAACCTAGCAAACCTATACATTTTTGAAAACTAGACACCCAGGGGAGTCCAGGATGGGGTGACTTGACTGGCTCTCACCAGGTTCTGGTACCCAGAATCCCTTGCAAACCTAAAAAATTGTCCAAAAAAACACATTTTCCTCACTTTTCTGTGGTGGAAAGTTCTGGAATCTGCGTGGATCCACAAAATTCCACCCACCCCGTGTTCCCCAAAGTCTTTCGAGAAAAACAGTACCCCACTTGTGTGGGTAGTCCTAGTGCCCGCGACAGGAAACGGCCCAAAACGCAACGTGGACACACCACATTTTCACAGTGAAAAATGACCCTTTTTTTGCAAAGTGCCTAGCTATAGTTTTTGAAACCTAGCTCTGCCGGCACCTAGGAAAACCTAGCAAACCTATACATTTTTGAAAACTAGACACCCAGGGGAATGCAGGATGGGGTGACTTGACTGGCTCTCACCAGGTTCTGGTACCCAGAATCCCTTGCAAACCTAAAAAATTGTGAAAACAAACACATTTTCCTCACTTTTCTGTGGTGGAAAGTTCTGGAATCTGCGTGGATCCACAAAATTCCACACACCCCGCATTCCCCAAAGTCTTCCAAAAAATGGTACCTCACTTGTGTGGGTAGGCCTAGTGCCTGCGACAGGAAACAGCGCAAAACGCATCGTGGACACACCACATTTTCACAGTGAAAATTGACCCTTTTTTTGCAAAGTGCCTAGCTGTAGTTTTGGAACCCTAGCTCTGCCGGCACCTAGGGAAACCTAGCAAACCTATACATTTTTGAAAACTAGACACCCAGGGGAATCCAGGATGGGGTGACTTGACTGGCTCTCACCAGGTTCTGGTACCCAGAATCCCTTGCAAACCTAAAGAATTGTCAAAAAAACCACATTTCACTTTTCTGTGGTGGAAAGTTCTGGAATCTGCGTGGATCCACAAAATTCCACCCACCCCGCTGTCCCCAAAGTCTTCCAAGAAAAATGGTACCTCACTTGTGTGGGAAGGCCTAGTGCCCGCGACAGGAAACAGCGCAAAACGCAACCTGGACACACCACATTTTCACAGTGAAAAATGACCCTTTTTTTGCAAAGTGCCTAGCTGTAGTTTTTTAACCCTAGCTCTGCCGGCACCTAGGGAAACCTAGCAAACCTATACATTTTTGAAACCTAGACACACAGGGGAATCCAGGATGGGGTGACTTGACTGGCTCTCACCAGGTTCTGGTACCCAGAATCCCTTGCAAACCTAAAAAACTGTCAAAAAAAACACATTTTCCTCACTTTTCTGTGGTGGAAAGTTCTGGAATCTGCGTGGAGCCACAAAATTCCACCCACCCCGTGTTCCCCAAAGTCTTACGAGAAAAATGGTACCTCACTTGTGTGGGTAGGCCTAGTGCCCGTGACAGGAAACAGCGCAAAACGCGACGTGGACACACCACAGTTTCATAGTGAAAAATGACCCTTTTTTTGCAAAGTGCCTAGCTGTAGTTTTTGAACCCTAGCTCTGCCAGCACCTAGGGAAACCTAGAAAACCTATACATTTCTGAAAACTAGACACCCAGGGAATCCAATCCAGGATGGGGTGACTTGACTGGCACTCAGTAGGTTCTGGTACCCAGAATCCCTTGCAAACCTAAAAAATTGTCCAAAAAAACACATTTTCCTCACTTTTCTGTGGTGGAAAGTTCTGGAATCTGCGTGGATCCACACAATTCCACCCACCCCGCTATCCCCAAAGTCTTCCAAGAAAAATGGTACCTCACTTGTGTGGGTAGGCATAGTGCCTGCGACAGGAAACAGCGCAAAACGCAACGTGGACACACCACATTTTCACAGTGAAAAATGACCCTTTTTTTGCAAAGTGCCTAGCTGTAGTTTTTGAACCCTAGCTCTGCCGGCACCTAGGGAAACCTAGCAAACCTATACATTTTTGAAACCTAGACACACAGGGGAATCCAGGATGGGGTGACTTGACTGGCTCTCACCAGGTTCTGGTACCCAGAATCCCTTGCAAACCTAAAAAATTATCAAAACAAAACACATTTTCCTCACTTTTCTGTGGTGGAAAGTTCTGGAATCTGCGTGGATCCACAAAATTCCACCCACCCCGCGTTCCCCAAAGTCTTCCGAGAAAAATGGTACCTCACTTGTGTGGGTAGGCCTAGTGCCCGCGACAGGAAAAAGTGCAAAACGCAACGTGGCCACACCACATTTTCACAGTGAAAAATGACCCTTTTTTTGCAAAGTGCCTAGCTGTAGTTTTTGAACCCTAGGTCTGCCGGCACCTAGGGAAACCTAGCAAACCTATACATTTTTGAAACCTAGACACACAGGGGAATCCAGGATGGGGTGACTTGACTGGCTCTCACCAGGTTCTGGTACCCAGAATCCCTTGCAAACCTAAAGAATTGTCAAAAAAAACACATTTTCCTCACTTTTCTGTGGTGGAAAGTTCTGGAATCTGCGTGGATCCACAAAATTCTACCCACCCCGCGTTCCCCAACGTCTTCCCAAAAAAATGGTACCTCACTTGTGTGGGTAGGCTTAGTGCCCGCGACAGGAAACAGCGCGAAACGCAACGTGGACATACCACATTTTCACAGCGAAAAATGACCCATTTTTTGCAAAGTGCCTAGCTGTAGTTTTTTAACCCTAGCTCTGCCGGCACCTAGGGAAACCTAGCAAACCTATACATTTTTGAAAACTAGACACCCAGGGGAATCCAGGATGGGGAGACTTGACTGGCTCTCACCACGTTCTGGTTCCCAGAATCCCTTGCAAACCTAAAAAATTGTTTAAAAAAACACATTTTCCTCACTTTTCTGTGGTGGAAAGTTCTGGAATCTGCGTGGATCCACAAAATTCCACCCACCCCGTGTTCCCCAAAGTCTTTCGAGAAAAACAGTACTCCACTTGTGTGGGTAGGCCTAGTGCCCGCAACAGGAAACGGCCCAAAACGCAACGTGGACACACCACATTTTCACAGTGAAAAATGACCCTTTTTTTGCAAAGTGCCTAGCTATAGTTTTTGAACCCTAGCTCTGCCGGCACCTAGGAAAACCTGGCAAACCTATACATTTTTGAAAACTAGACACCCAGGGGAATGCAGGATGGGGTGACTTGACTGGCTCTCAGCAGGTTCTGGTACCCAGAATTCCTTGCACACCTAAAAAAGTGTGAAAACAAACACATTTTCCTCACTTTTCTGTGGTGGAAAGTTCTGGAATCTGCGTGGATCCACAAAATTCCACCCACCCCGCATTACCCAAAGTCTTCCAAAAAATGGTACCTCACTTGTGTGGGTAGACCTAGTGCCTGCGACAGGAAACAGCGCAAAACGCAACGTGGACACACCACATTTTCACAGTGAAAATTGACCCTTTTTTTGCAAAGTGCCTAGCTGTAGTTTTTGAACCCTAGCTCTGCCAGCACCTAGGGAAACCTAGCAAAACTATACATTCCTGAAAACTAGACACCCAGGGGAATCCAGGATGGGGTGACTTGACTGGCTCTCAGTAGGGTCTGGTACCCAGAATCCCTTGCAAACCTAAACAATTGTCCAAAAAAAAACACATTTTCCTCACTTTTCTGTGGTGGAAAGTTCTGGAATCTGTGTGGATCCACACAATTCCACCGACCCCGCTGTCCCCAAAGTCTTCCGAGAAAAATGGTACCTCACTTGTGTGGGTAGGCCTAGTGCCCGCGACAGGAAACAGCGCAAAACGCAACGTGGACACACCACATTTTCACAGTGAAAAATGACCCTTTTTTTGCAAAGTGCCCAGCTGTAGTTTTTGAACCCTAGCTCTGCCGGCACCTAGGGAAACCTAGCAAACCTATACATTTTTGAAAACTAGACACCCAGGGGAATCCAGGATGGGGTGACTTGACTGGCTCTCACCAGGTTCTGGTACCCAGAATTCCTTGCAAACCTAAAAATTGTGAAAACAAACACATTTTCCTCACTTTTCTGTGGTGGAAAGTTCTGGAATCTGCGTGGATCCACAAAATTCCACCCACCCCGCATTCCCCAAAGTCTTCTGAGAAAAATGGCACCTCACTTGTGTGGGTAGGCCTAGTTCCCGCGACAGAAAACAACGCAAAACGCAATGTGGACACACCACATTTTCACAGTGAAAAATGACCCTTTTTTGCAAAGTGCCTAGCTGTAGTTTTTGAACCCTAGCTCTGCCGGCACCTAGGGAAACCTAGCAAACCTATACATTTTTGAAAACTAGACACCCAGGGGAGTCCAGGATGGGGTGACTTGACTGGCTCTCACCAGGTTCTGGTACCCAGAATCCCTTGCAAACCTAAAAAATTGTCAAAAAAAACACATTTTCCTCACTTTTCTGTGGTGGAAAGTTCTGGAATCTGCGTGGATCCACAAAATTCCACCCACCCCGTGTTCCCCAAAGTCTTTTGAGAAAAACAGTACCCCACTTGTGTGGGTAGTCCTAGTGCCCGCGACAGGAAACGGCCCAAAACGCAACGTGGACACACCACATTTTCACAGTGAAAAATGACCCTTTTTTTGCAAAGTGCCTAGCTATAGTTTTTGAAACCTAGCTCTGCCGGCACCTAGGAAAACCTAGCAAACCTATACATTTTTGAAAACTAGACACCCAGGGGAATGCAGGATGGGGTGACTTGACTGGCTCTCACCAGGTTCTGGTACCCAGAATCCCTTGCAAACCTAAAAAATTGTGAAAACAAACACATTTTCCTCACTTTTCTGTGGTGGAAAGTTCTGGAATCTGCGTGGATCCACAAAATTCCACACACCCCGCATTCCCCAAAGTCTTCCAAAAAATGGTACCTCACTTGTGTGGGTAGGCCTAGTGCCTGCGACAGGAAACAGCGCAAAACGCATCGTGGACACACCACATTTTCACAGTGAAAATTGACCCTTTTTTGCAAAGTGCCTAGCTGTAGTTTTGGAACCCTAGCTCTGCCGGCACCTAGGGAAACCTAGCAAACCTATACATTTTTGAAAACTAGACACCCAGGGGAATCCAGGATGGGGTGACTTGACTGGCTCTCACCAGGTTCTGGTACCCAGAATCCCTTGCAAACCTAAAGAATTGTCAAAAAAACCACATTTCACTTTTCTGTGGTGGAAAGTTCTGGAATCTGCGTGGATCCACAAAATTCCACCCACCCCGCTGTCCCCAAAGTCTTCCGAGAAAAATGGTACCTCACTTGTGTGGGAAGGCCTAGTGCCCGCGACAGGAAACAGCGCAAAACGCAACCTGGACACACCACATTTTCACAGTGAAAAATGACCCTTTTTTTGCAAAGTGCCTAGCTGTAGTTTTTAACCCTAGCTCTGCCGGCACCTAGGGAAACCTAGCAAACCTATACATTTTTGAAACCTAGACACACAGGGGAATCCAGGATGGGGTGACTTGACTGGCTCTCACCAGGTTCTGGTACCCAGAATCCCTTGCAAACCTAAAAACTGTCAAAAAAAACACATTTTCCTCACTTTTCTGTGGTGGAAAGTTCTGGAATCTGCGTGGAGCCACAAAATTCCACCCACCCCGTGTTCCCCAAAGTCTTACGAGAAAAATGGTACCTCACTTGTGTGGGTAGGCCTAGTGCCCGTGACAGGAAACAGCGCAAAACGCGACGTGGACACACCACAGTTTCATAGTGAAAAATGACCCTTTTTTTGCAAAGTGCCTAGCTGTAGTTTTTGAACCCTAGCTCTGCCGGCACCTAGGGAAACCTACCAAACCCACACATTTCTGAAAAGTAGACACCCGGGGGATTTCAGTGAGGTATGTCTTGCGTGGATCCCCCAACGTTTTCTTACCCAGAAAACCTGAAATTTTGTTGAAAAAATCACTTTTTTCACACATTTGTGTGTGGGAAAGTTGTGGCATCACGGGCTGACACAATTTCCTACCACCCAGCGTTCTCGGTCTCCCGATAAAAATGGTGCTTCACTCGGGTGGGAGGCCCAAGTACCCGAACAGGCAAGAGCCCAAAACGTATTGAGGCGACATCAAGATTGCCTATCACAAAATCGACCTGGTTTTGCAAGGGGTCCCATGACTTTTGTCCGGGCTCGGCGCCACCTAGGGAAACCTACCAAACCCATACATTTGTGAAAAGGAGACACCTGGGGATTCAAGGTGAGGTATGGCTTGCATGGATCCTCCAACGCTTTTCTGCAGAATCCCCGCAAACCTGAAATTTTGCTGAAACAAATCACTTTTTTCACACATTTGTGTGTGGGAAGTTGTGGCATCACCGGGCTGATACAAATTTCCTACCACCCAGCGTTCGCCAGGTCTCCCGATAGAAATGGTGCCTCACTCGGGTGGGAGGCCCAGTACTCGCGACAGGCAAGGGCCCAAAACATTTTGTGATAGGCAATTTTGATGTCGCCTCAATACGTTTTGGGCACTTGCCTGTCGCTGGTTCTTGGGCCTCCCACCCGAGTGAGGCACCATTTTTATCGGGAGACCTGGACGAACGCTGGGTGGTAGGAAATTTGTGTCAGCCCGGTGATGCCACAACTTTCCCACACACAAATGTGTGAAAAAAGTGATTTTTTCAGCACAATTTCAGGTTTGCAGGGGATTCTGTGTAAGAAAACGTTGGGGGATCCACGCAAGCCATACCTCCCTGGAATCCCCGGGTGTCTACTTTTCAGAAATGTGTGGGTTTGGTAGGTTTCCCTAGGTGGCCGCCGAGCCCTGGGCCAAAAGTCATGGGACCCCCTTGCAAAACCAGGTCATTTTGTGATAGGCAATTTTGATGTCGCCTCAATACGTTTTGGGCCCTTGCCTGTCGCGGGTACTTGGGCCTCCCACCCGAGTGAGGCACCATTTTTATCGGGAGACCTGGGCAAACGCTGGGTGGTAGGAAATTTGTGTCAGCCCGGTGATGCCACAACTTTCCCACACACAAATGTGTTAAAAAAATGATTTTTTCAGCAGAATTTCAGGTTTGCAGGGGATTCTGGGTAAGAAAACGTTGGGGGATCCACGCAAGCAATACCTCCCTGGAATCCCCCGGGTGTCTAGTTTTCAGAAATGTGTGGGTTTGGTAGATTTCTCTAGGTGGCCGCCGAGCCCCGGGCCAAAAAGTCATGGGACCCCCCTTGTAAAACCAGGTCGTTTTGTGATAGGCAATTTTGATGTCGCCTCAATATGTTTTGGGCCCTTGCCTGTCGCGGGTACTTGGGCCTCCGACCCGAGTGAGGCACAATTTTTATCAGGAGACCTGGGTGAACGGTGGGTGGTAGGAAATTTGTGTCAGCCCAGTGATGCCACAACTTTCCCACACACAAATGTGTGAAAAAAGTGATTTTTTTCAGCAAAATTTCAGGTTTGCAGGGGATTTTGGGTAAGAAAACGTTGGGGGATCCACGCAAGCCATACCTCCCTGGAATCCCCCAGGTGTCTACTTTTCAGAAATGTGTGGATTTGGTAGGTTTCCCTAGGTGGCCGCCGAGCACGGACCAAAAACCCAGGTGACCCCCCTTGCAAAACCAGGTTGTTTTGTGATAGGCAATTTTGATGTCGCCTCAATACGTTTTTGGCCTTTGCCTGTTGCGGGTACTTGTGCCTCCCACACGAGTGAGGCACCATTTTTATAGGGAGACCTGGGGGAACGCTGGGTGGTAGGAAATTTGTGTCAGCCCAGTGATGCCACAACTTTCCTACACAAAAATGTGTGGAAAAAGTGATTTTTTTCAGCTAAATTTGAGGTTTGCAGGGGATTCTGGGTAAGAAAACGTTGGGGGATCCACGCAAGCCATACCTCCCTGGAATCCCCGGGTGTCTAGTTTTCAGAAATGTGTGGGTTTGGTAGGTTTCCCTAGATGGCCGCTGACCCGGGGCCAAAACCCAGGTAACCCCCGTGCAAAACCAGGTTGGTTTGTGATAGGTAATTTTGATGTCGCCTCACTAGGTTTTGGGCCCTTGCCTGTCGCGGGTACTTGACCCACCCACACAAGTGAGGTACCATTTTTCTCGGAAGACTTTGGGAAATGCGGGGTGAGTGGAATTTTGTGGATCCACACAGATTCCAGAACTTTCCACCACAGAAATGTGAGGAAAATGTGTTTTTATACACATTTTGAGGTTTGCAAGGGATTCTGGTTAACAGAACCTGGTGAGAGCCAGTCAAGTCACCCCATCCTGGATTCCCTGGGTGTCTAATTTTCAAAAATGTACAGGTTTGCTAGGTTTCCCTATGTGCCGGCTGCGCTAGGGCCCAAAATCCACAGGTAGGCATATTGCTAAAAACAAATCTGTGCCTAGTCGGCTTTCTGCCGCCCTGGGGGGATATCGGGGGTGGGGTTGCCCCGATATGCCCCCAAGTGGGGCAGAAACACTGTGGCTATTTTTTTGGGGGGTAGGGGCATTGGTATGCTCATTCTGGGCAGCCCCCACCCCAACACATAAAAAACCCAGCGTAATCGTTGGCGTTTAGTGGACTTTTTGCCCCCCCCCGGGGGCGGCAGATTGGGGGGCTACTGCCCCCATCTTCCCCCTAGGGGGGGCAGAAAGGCTGTAATTGTTGCGGGTGGTGGCATTGACATGCCCGTTTTGGGCAGCCCCCACCCTAATTAAAATTTGCCCAAAAAAATCCCTGGCGTCTAGTGGGTTTTTGCCCCCCCGGGGGGGGGGCAGATTGGGGGCTACTGCCCCATCTGCCCCCAGGGGGGCAGGAAGGATGTAATTTTTGCAGGGAGGGGTGGGGGCATGGGCATGCCCGCTTTGGGCAGCCCCCACCCTAATTCAAATTTGCCCCAAAAAATCCCTGGCGTCTAGTGGGCTTTTTGCCCCCCGGCGGGGCAGATTGGGGGCTAATGCCCCCATCTGCCCCCCAGGGGAGCAGAAGTCCACTAGACGCCAGGGAGTCTTGGGCAAATTTTAATTAGGGTGGGGCTGCCCAAAACGGGCATGCCAATGCCCCCACCCTAATTAAAATTTGTCCCAAAAATCCATGGCGTCTAGTGGGCTTTTTGCCCCTCCGGGGGCAGGAAGGCTGTAAGTTTTGCGGGTAGGGGGTGGGGGCATGGGCATGCCCATTTTGGGCAGCCCCCACCCTAATTCATATTTGCCCAAAAAAAATCCCTGGCGACTAGTGGGCTTTTTGCCCCCCCCCGGCGGGGCAGATTGGGGGCTGATGCCCCCATCTGCCCCGCCGGGGGGGCAAAAAGCACACTAGATGCCAGGGAGTTTTTGGGGCAAATTTTAATTAGGGTGGGGGCTGCCCAAAACGGGCATGCCAATGCCCCCACCCTAATTTAAATTTGCCCCAAAAAATCCCTGGCGTCTAGTGGGCTTTTTGCCCCCCGGGGGGCATATTGGGGGCTACTGCCCCATCTGCCCCCCAGGGGGGGCAGGAAGGCTGTCATTTTTGCGGGGAGGGGTTGGGGGCATTGGCATGCCCATTTTGGGCATCCTCCACCCTAATTCAAATTTGCCCCAAAAAAATCCCTGGTGACTAGTGGGCTTTTTGCCCCCCCCCGGCGGGGCAGATTGGGGGCTAATGCCCCCATCTGCCCCCCAGGGGGGGCAGAAAGTCCACTAGACGCCAGGGAGTTTTTTGGGCAAATTTTAATTAGGGTGGGGGCTGCCCAAAACGGGCATGTCAATGCCCCCACCCTAATTAAAATTTGCCCCAAAAATCCCTGGCATCTAGTGGGCTTTTGCCCCCGGGGGGCAGATTGGGGGCTACTGCTCCCATCCGCCCCCCAGGGGGGCAGGAAGGCTGTTATTTTTGCAGGGGAGGGGGTGGGGGCATGGGCATGCCCGTTTTAGGAGCCCCCAACCTAATTCAAATTTGCCCCAAAAAAATCCCTGGTGTCTAGTGGGCTTTTTGCCCCCCCCCGGCGGGGCAGATTGGGGGCTAATGCCCCCATCTGCCCCCCAGGGGGGGCAGAAAGTCCACTAGACGCCAGGGAGTTTTTTGGGCAAATTTTAATTAGGGTGGGGCTGCCCAAAATGGGCATGCCAATGCCCCCACCCTAATTAAAATTTGCCCATAAAATCCCTGGCGTCTACTGGGCTTTTTGCCCCCCCTGGGGGGCAAATTTGGGGCTAATGCCCCCAGCTGCCCCCAGGGGGGGCAGAAAGGCTGTCATTTTTGCGGGGGGTGGGTGGGGGCATGGGCATGCCCATATTGGGCAGCCCCCACCACAAATTATAATTTAAAAAAAAATCCCTGGCGTATAGTGGGCTTTTTGCCCCCCCGGGGGGGCAGATTGGGGGCTACTGCCCCCCAGGGGGGCAGAAAGGCTGTAAATTTTGTGGGGTGGGGGCATGGACATGCCCTTTATGGGCAGCCCCCACCCTAATAAATTATGCAGCATAAAAAATATCCCTGGGGTCTAGTGGGCTTTTGCCCCCTGGGGGGGCTAAAAGACTAAATCACACCAAAAGAAAAATGGGGGAAGCCAAAGCCCTTGCCCAAGGGGCCGCTGCCCCCTCCCTGGTGTCTAGTGGGTGGATCCCTGCTTGGGGATCGCCCTCCTGGGGCGATCCCCAAGCAGGGATCCACTTGGGAAGGGTACCATTGGAAAGGTGAGATTCTCCCCTTTCCAATGATACCTCTCCCGTCTTTCTACGTGCCCGGGGGGCTAAGACAGCCCCCTGAGCACATAGAAAGTGAAACTGAAATGAGCCTAAAGGCTCATTTCAGTTTCGGTTTCTGTGCAATGAGGACAGCGTGACGTGCGCGCTGATCCTCATGGCACAGAAATCAGGGAGGGGGCCTCGGGAGCTGGGGAAGCTCTTCCCCAGCTCCCAAGGTCACAGGGGTGAAATAGAAATCCCTCTGCTGTCTGCAGCAGAGGGATTTCGTGCCTCTGGCCTCATGACGGAATGGTTCCGTCATGAGCACAGGAGCACCGATGCTCATGACGGAACCATTCCGTCATGAGCATCGAAGGGGATAAAGAAATGGCAGAGGAGGCAATATACATTCCAATTGTGAACATCATCAGGCCCGCAACCTTCCCATACTGCTATAGACACAGGCCTCGCCAGGGGCCCCAGAGGCCAATAGCTAAATCTCTGCCTCACCTCATGATAAGCCTAATTGGCAATTCTGTTCCCTGCCCTGTCTACGACAGCCCAACATACAAGTTCGATCAGAAACACCCCAACACCCAGCCCACCCCGCTAGCCCTTCAATCCCCCAACGGAGCCCCCTCTCCCCACACCCCCCCAAGCATGCCGCTGATCACTAAAGTTCTCAAGGAGCCTTCCAGCCCTCCTGCTCTGCCTATTAAAAACCCTGCCTCATGGAGCCTCCCCTAACGCAGGCAGGGAACCCTGGGGAGGGCCCCTGCAAGTCTCACGCCAACCCCACCAAGCCTCCCCGACAACAAGTACCAGCCATCTCAGGCAGTCCCTGCTTCCTCCCTCTCGTCAGGGAGGTCCTCCTCTTCATCAGGTGGGTGTTTAACCAGCTCCACGAGCGCCGCCCACGCCCGAGCCATTTCCATTGATTTCTCGTTCCCAGTACGCCTAGCCAAACCTAGCCTATAATTCCCCTCACTCTCTGCCCACTTCAGCAGCTCCCTTCGCCAGCGCCCCAGTATGGGTCCCTGCCTCGCCCTCCAATGGGGGGTAAGTTCTCTTTTCGCCAATACTAATCCCAGATCGATGAACTTGCTGGTAATTTTGTTTTGGCACTATGCGGAAACCCGTGTAGCAAACAAACCCTTGGTGTCAGAGCTAACTCCCTCTCCGTCACAGTCGTCAGGACCATCGTCACCCCTTGCCAATAGTCCCCCAATTGTGGACAGCCCCAGAACATATGCAAAAACCGCGTCCCCTCCAGAGCACACCGAGGACAAGTAGTAGACACCCCAAAATATTCATTAATTTTACCCGGCGTTAAGTATGCCCTGTGTAAGACATAGAATTGAATTAGTTGAAAACGCGCGTTTCAAGTGCTCCTCCATGCCCTCTCTACCACTGCTCCCCAAGCTTTTTCTTCAATGGGTTCCCCCAAGTCCGCCTCCCATTTAAGTCGTAGCACCGTCAAGGGCTGGCGTAAGTCCTGGGTAATCCACTGATAAAGACAAGTCACCGCTTTTACAGTTCCTGCAGCCATAACTATGTACTGGCAGGCAAGGAACGTGTCCGGCTCCGTTATCCCTGTCCGCCAGTTCCTTCTGACAGCTGCCTTCAGGGCCGCATGAAACAGGAAATCCCCCCGCGGAAGGTCATGACGCTCCATAAGATTATTAAAAGGGAGGAGGTTGCATCTTCGTAAAGATCACCCAGCGTGAGGACTCCTGCCTCCCCACAGGCCTGCAGCTTACTCCAGTCTCCCCCATGGGGCAGCACCTCGCACATTTTCAGCGGGATTTCGGGCGCATATGGGATCTTAATGCGCTTTCTCCTGACCATGCGCGCCCAGCACCGCTGCACCACTCGCAAATCGGGCCGCACTAATTCACCCCTCAATGGCACCCGCAACAGGACGCAGGACAACAGGCGCCAACTCGGATCTGGCCCCTTCAACTCTTCCGGGTTCCTGAGGCGACCCGCTATCCACCGCGTGAACCATTGGAGCTGTGCGGCATGATAATAGCTTTCAAAGTCCGGCACCGTGAAGCCCCCTCCGCTCTCGGTCGCTGCATGGTACCCAAGGCAACCCTCCACCTCCCAGCGCCCCACAGGAACCCTGTGAGTAGGGTATTAAGTTGCGCAAAAACTTACCCGGGATCCAGACAGGGAGCGTTCCAAAGTAATAAAGGAACCGCGGCAGGATGACCATCTTCACTAACGCAACCCTGCCCGCTACGGATAACGGGAGAGTCCCCCAAAAGTCGAAACAAGACTTGGCGCTATGCAACGCTCGGCCCACATTTCCCTCCAGCAGGTCGTCACGATCATGGTAAATATGGGTCCCTAGGTAAGTCAAGCAACGAGGTTCCCAATTTACAGCTCCTGCATTCCGGTGATCCAGCCTACCCGCCCTAACAGGAAACAGACACAACTTGGCCCAATTCACATGGAACCCTGCTATTCTCCCCAATACCTCTAGCAGTTCCCTTGCTCCTTGAAGCGCAGCCGCAGAGTCCGGGAGGAACATGAGCAGATCGTCCACATATAATTCTATGTGCTGCACCTGTCCTTCCACCAGTAGCCCCGGGTAGAACCTCCTCGTTCTGGCATGGGCGGCCAGGGGCTCCACTGCCAGAGCAAACAGCAGGGGAGAAAATGGGCACCCCTGCCTCGTCCCCCGGGCAACCTCACAAGGAGCAGAGATTAAGCCCCCCGTCCGAACCCTGGCAGTGGATGCACTGTACAGCAACTTTGTCCATCACAAAAAACCTTCCCCCAGACCAAATTCCCTCAGCACATCAAAAAGATAAGGCCATTCCAGGCTATCAAAGGCCTTTTCAATATCGACCGCAAAAATGCAGGCTTCCTCTGCATCATATGTGTCTGACTCCAAGATGCGCATGAGTCTGCGAACATTCATTGCAGTATTCCGGGATGGTATGAATCCGGCCTGATCCCTGTGAACCAGCGTCGTCATGTACGGCATCAATTGACTCGCCAGTACCCGGCTTAAGATTTTATAATCCAGGTTAAGCATCGCCAGGGGTCTGTACGAGGAGCGGTCCCAGGCAGGTTTACCCGGCTTGAGAAGCAGGACTATAATGGCTTCACACGTAGAGACAGGGAGGACGCCCTCCTGGCGCGCTCTATTATACAGTGCCACCAGATAGGGGACCAGCACATCAGCATAGGCCGCGTAGAATTCCACTGGCAGCCCATCCGTGCCAGGCGCTCTATTCCTGGCCATGTGTTTTATAGCACGACGAACTTCGCCCGCCTCAACGTCCCTACCAAGAGCTTCTGCCTCCTCAGGTTCAATTTTAGGGAGGTCAGCTCCTAGCAGAAATCCCTCATCCCCAGGGAGGCCAGTGCCCAGCCTGCTCCGATATAACTCGGTATAATACTGCAAAAATTGGTCATTAATACCCTGTTGGGTGTAAAACACCTCATCTCCCAGGCCTCTCAATTCCAGAATTGCTGCCCCCCTTCTTGCTGGGTTGGCAAGCCAAGCTAGTAATGCTCCCGACTTGTCGCGTTCCGCATGCGCCCCGTCCGTATAGGCTTTGTAGTCGAAACAGCGCAGCCTTTCAATTTGAACCGCTAGTTCCTCCCGGGCCGCGAGTAGCTCATCATGTCTGTCCGGCCGCTCCGGGCGCTCCTGTTCCCGATCGCGCAACTGCTGTTCCGCCTTTGCCACATCCTGCAGCAGCACTCTGCGAACTCCCACTACTTCCCCTATACAGCGTCCCCTGACCACCGATTTAAAAGCATCCCACTCAACCATCAGGGAAGAGGCTGAGTTGGCATTAATCCTAAAATACTCTTCAATGGCCGAGCCCAGTACATCCTGAAACACCGGGTCTTCCAAGGTGTCTGGTCTGAGACGCCACGTAGGAATAGCAGGCTTATCGCATAGCCAATGCAGTATTACCAACAACGGGTTATGATCAGAGGACGTTCTAGCTAAGTACTCGCTATGCACCATCCCCCCATGCACGTCCGCAGAACAAAGGACTGAATCCAACCGAAGATGCATGTCATGTAATGACGAAAAAGAATAGTCCCTGTCATTGGGATGGTGAGCCCTCCATGTATCAGTCAGTCCCCATTGTTGCTGCCAAGATCGCCTCACCGCAGCCAGCCTATGTACCGATGGGTCCACAAGGGGAGGGTGGGAACGGTCCAATGAGACGTCCGCAACGCAATTAAAGTCACCCCCTAGGAGCACAGACCCCACCAGCAAGGGCGCTAGCTTCCATGAGAGATCCCCCAAAAATGAAGCTTGATCAGCGTTAGGTGCGTATATACTCCCTATAACAATATCTCTGCCATCTAGGCGCCCCTTCACTACAACATATCTACCCTCGGGGTCAATCAGCTGCGCAGTACTCTGGAACGGAACTCCAGCTCTTATCCAAATCAGTGCACCCCGCGCATAAGCCGAACATGTTGTGCAGAATACCTGCCCTCTCCATCTACGCTGCAAGGCTACTCCCTCTTGCTTGGTTAAGTGCATCTCCTGGAGAAGCGCAATATGCACCCCTCTCTGTCTAAGATAGGCATGAATTTTGTGGCGGCGTGTCATATTATGCATCCCCCTGATATTCCAGGATAGGCACCTAAGACCTACGGTGGTTCCCATGGTGCAATGGTATGCATTCTGTCCTCCATATCTCCCCCAGCGGCATGCTTGGCCCCAAGAACTCCCTCCCCCCTTACCACCCCGAACTCCCACTCCCCAGGACAGGTCCCCTTAAACTAGTTCCCATCCAAACTGGTGTCCCCATCAACTGTGCGAAAATAGGTAGTGTGACGAGTGTTGATCCTGTGGAACCCAGAGCCCCCCCCAATCTACGCCGATATGCGGGCCCCCATCAGTACTCAGTGATTGATGCCCCCCCTCACTCCTCACAGTCGGTAGACCCTTATAGCAAGCAAGGCTGGATCCAAGCGGAAGTCGACCTTATCCAGGCATCGCCTATCAGCTCAACGAAACAAGTCCACCGTGTGTGGTGTGACCACCGGCAACTCAGAATCCGAGTCCCCATTCGTGCTTCCAGGTAGGGAGGTCTCGGACCCAGCCGACCCTCGGCCAGTGGAAATAGAGTTCGGGCTGGCCTCGCCCTGACTGATGTCTGCAACCGCCTGCACAGCTCTATCTCTTTCTAGTCGTTGGTCCGGAATCGAAAGTGCCTTTGGCGGGCTCGCATGCTCAGGGGATCTCCTCCCTCCACTACTTGTTGCGGAACTCCGCCTGGATCTGGTTTGGCGCATCTCCAGCCATTGCCATCCATCTTGCTGGGCGGTGAAGAAGAGTGTGTCGGTGCCGTCCACCACTCGCAAGCGCGCTGGGAAGAACATAGCATATTGTATGTGGAGTTGGCGCAGATTTCGTTTAAGAGCC
This sequence comes from Calotriton arnoldi, assembly GCA_963921515.1. Classification (NCBI taxonomy): domain Eukaryota; kingdom Metazoa; phylum Chordata; class Amphibia; order Caudata; family Salamandridae; genus Calotriton; species Calotriton arnoldi. The sequence continues at coordinate 181,800 of CAWUFW010010701.1, forward strand.
AGGAAAGAGGTTTGTTGCCTCTGAAGCTCTCTAGTGTAGTCCGGGAATATCATCACTCTTGAATTCTCGATTTGTAACTGCTGCTTCCCCCGAGCCTGCTGCAACAGGTGGTCTCTGTCCCGGTAGTGCAATAGCCTCACCACCAGCGGCCGCAGGGGCGCACTCGGCTTGGGAGGCCTGGTCTTCAGAATATATGGTCAACAAATACTTGGCCTTTCTGCAGGACGCACAAAGAAATGATCACACATTCTAGTTGCTATTGTTGCTCCGTGTAAATGTGCGTGAAGGGCATATACAGTTGTCAAAATATTGACAAGGCGAAAGTAAAAGAAAAATGCAATGCTTACAAGTAAGTGGGTGCGTTGTGTGTTTTTGGGTGGTGAAGTGAAGGAGATGCGAGGAAGTGCATTTAGGAGACAGTGAAAATAGGGTGCTGAAGAGGAATGAGATTAGGTGTAATGAATGAGATGTGGAGAAATAAAGACCGTGCATGCCTAACATAGAGTGAACATAACAGGAGAGACCGAGACCCTCTGAAGACCAATGCCCCTCGCACAGGCCTCAGTAATGTTTAATTCACAGTCTCATAATTTCAGAATTGAAACATTTTCAGAATTAATTATTTACAACAAAATCATTGTTGTTGCTCATTTATTTTAAACTGCTAAGAACCACGCCAAGGCCAATAGTCCTGGCTGGTTTTAAGTGTTTGTTAGTTGTTGTGTTATGTATCTTGTTGCAATAACAGAAATCTCAAAGAGGAACCAAAATACTGGTTGGTTGGCACAGAAATGTAGTTTGCATGTTTAGGCCACACCCTTTATTACACTGGCCACATCCTTTTTAGAGACCCCCCACTTTTTTCATCCCACTTAAAGCATTGCTATTAAGTTTAGTAAACCTAGCCTTGCATGGAATCAGCGGGGGCTCCTCCTATATGGCGGAGGAGCATCGCCTACCCTGCCCACAGAGGCAGATGCAAAATCATATATGATGATCATTTTATTTTTCATTCGTCCGAGTCTTGTGGTTGGGGCCACAGCACTGCAGCAGGGTGAGAGGGAGTGTTGTGCACCGCTGTCAGTGTGCATGACAGTTTGGACGGCTGTCTTAGGACGGCCAAACCGACATGTGCACTGACTTCTCTCCAACCCAGCTGCCTTGCTGGTTTGAGAGACCAGCAGGCACAGGCTCCCAGCTCCCGATGGAGCGTAAAACCAGTGCACTTCGCCCAATCCTGATACTGCTCTCATGGTGAGAGCAGCGTCGGGATTGGCCGCAGGGGACCTGGGAACCTGTGCCCAGAACAGCAGAATAGCGCCGAGCATCAGGTAAGTTTTTTTTTGTTTGTTTCTTTGTTACTGCCCCCCCACACTACCCCACCATTTTTATCGGACACCAGCCACTACTGCATGGAATCCTAAGGATGTTCAGGCTGTTCCCGCTCTTTTGTGCCCACTTTGCATTCATTATAAAGGTTTGGCGTGACAGGACTCAAATCCTTTTTTTCTTGCGGTTGCATAATGTTTTGTCGAAAAATATATTTTGAGTTGGAAAGCTGATCGACACTGCTGTTTGCGCTGCTTTTCATCGCACGACCATAGAGGAAATTCGTATGAAACCTCCGCAAAATGGCTTTTTTTTTTTTGCTAAACTGGAAAAATGAAGACATGCCTGCAGAAAGTAATTGGAGAAACAAGCTTAGAAAGAAGGTGTAAAGCAGCCCTTTGGAAAAAAATTGACTGCAGCGTTAAAGATCAGAGAACACCAATCAATGAAACATTATGCAAACAGGCCGGCTAAAAAGGAAAGCACCGTTAGTGCCACCTGACAGGCAGAGTTTTAGAAAGTCTCATTAATTTATACACTACATTAATGAACATCACTCTGAAGAATGCATAATGAAGTGGCATCTCTAACAGCAGCAGTGAGATTGCATAACGAGGATGCCCAGAATTGCTGAAAGAGTCGCCACTCCAGCCAGAACATGACAAATGAGTTTTGATGTGCAGTAATGCACTCTGGCAGTAGACAACGTTGTAGTCGGCGTTAGCTAAATGACGTGACTGTCAATAGTACTAAGGTGGTAAAAAGACATGCAGGGATAATTACAGCCGTCTAGCATGACACAATTCTGCCTTGGTTGTGCAAACCTCCAGAAAAATCCTGATTGTCCTGTTTAATGCAGTTCCACGAATTACACAGATGCGATTCTTGGACAATAAATTCCCTTGCAGTACATTTCGGAATACAAAGATAATAGTGCGTTAAGGACAAATTTATGTTTCATGCCTTCGACTAGAGAACAGAATAGAGTTTTAGAGAAGAAACTGGTTATTTATAATTAATTTTAAAAAGTTCACATTACTGAAGTGATATAGCACATACAAACACAGAACTCAGCTCTCCGCCTGGCTCTCCAACAGAGCTCAGGTTGGAGAGGTTTAAGGTGCATGTTAGGCTGGCTGTCAAAATACAGCTAGCCAAACCAACATGCGCACTTCAAACTGTAGTGGCCACCATTACTCCTCCCTGCTGCCAATCAGCACCATTAGCCCTGCCCAGCCCTCACACTCGGTTCTGACTGGCAGCAGTAAAAAACATAAAATGGTAATAAAATAATTTTATTGCATTTTTTTTTCCACGTTTGCTGCACTTGCAGCAGGGGGAGTGACTCTCCTATACTGTAATGAAGGAGCCGCCACTGCAATGAGTCCACCTTTTTCACACACAGCATGTACATACAAATGGCAGATGGTAGATGGGAAGAAAGAGATGTGAAAAATCTGTCCCTAGATGCACTGAAGGTGAGGTATTGAGATAGAGAGTTGAGGGCTACAAGTCCAAAAATAGATAAATCATCAAGATTTCACGATGTATCATGTGGAGAATCAGGCCTTCACAGAGAAGGATAAGGCTGTAAGAAGCTCAGGGGCATGTTCGGCAGAAGATACCCCAGAGGAGAATGCTGTAGGTGCAGGCTCAGAGTCCCTGCATGTAGACTTCCCCTGAATGGTCCCCAGTGTATCTCCTAGATTGTTTTCTAGAATTTCGCTCAGGCAGTCTCCTTCACCCATCACTAGGGTACCCATGTTCCTTGTCCTAGGGTTCTCTCACTTAGGTAGGTTAGACTGTACCGAGAACTGAAACCTGAGCTAGCTGTCCAAAAAGCTGAAGAGGAGGAAAAGGCTAGAGAGTTTGAGGGGGATATTCACAAGAACGTGCGCTAAACATCTCCAAAAAATGTTAACGTAACTTTACACATCGCAGTCTATCGCGGGAAAATAACCCTGTGTTAACGTGGAATTCACAACACAGCGGTACCATGCAATAGTCTCCCAAAAACGCGGACAATGTCCGCGATACAACAACCGCGACGGTGATAAAAACCCAAACCCCAACACAAAAAAACATGCAATGGGCCAAACCGCGATGAGGAAATCAGTGATAAGCAGTGCCAGGCCTGCAATACACACACGGCAGGCGGGAAAATCACCACAAAAGTAGAAAAAACACACAAAATAACCAACACCAAAGCACCATGGAGGCAGCCGGAGCAGGCACAGAGGACGAGCGGAACCCCACAAGCACCCCGGACGACCAGCCTGGGACCTCGGGACAGGGAAGGGCAAGGACAAGAAAAAGAGGAAGACGAAGTTCAGTCCACACGAGAATAGGATCCTGGTCACGGAGGTGATGGAACACCATCAAGAACTGTTTGTCACCTCCAACGTGTCATTGGGCAACAAAAATGGAATTTGGCGGTCCATCGTGGACAAGGTGAATGCCGTCGGAGAGCACAAGAGGTCAATGGACGAGGTCAAGAGGCGATGGTTTGACATCAAGCGCAAAACCAAGGAGAAACTCGCAGGCAACCAGAAGGCAGCAATGCAGACTGGAGGTGGGAGCCCAGCGCCACAGCTGGAGCTGGATGACATGGAGGAACTGGTGTCGACAGTCATCAGTGTGGAGACTGTGGCAGGAGTTGGGGGAGCGGACACTGCTCGACACGACACAACACAACAGCAACAGGGTGAGTAACCACCAGGTACTGGGGGGACGGGGGGAGATGGCCACAATGGCACACATGCACAATCAAGCAGAGCACAGTGCACACCCACAATGACCCTGGATCATGGCCCTGATCCACAGACTGACACAATATACATTGCCATGCTGTCTGAATGTGAACATGTACCATGCGGCTACATACATGTGGACACATTGTAATACAGCATCTCCCCTTCACATTGCAGGGGCACCGTCAACACCTCCTGCAGAGCAGTCCCAGCCACTCTTCACTGATGACGAGGAGGAAACCAACAGCATCGACACCCAAGCCCTCCAAGACATCATTGAACTCATCCGCCAATCACCTCCAGGACCAGGGCAGCCCAGCTGCATCGAGGAGACCCCACCCACTCCACAAACCACCCAGCAGGAGGCACCCACAACCCCGGCTCTCTCCCAAGACCCCCCCGAACAACACATGGCCTTCCAACGCCGTGTGTTGGAGGGCCAGAGTGAGATGGCTAAGCAGGTGCGGGTGGGGTTTGACCTCATGGCTACCAAACTTGACGCCATCCATGCATGTCTAAGTCCCATCAGGGACCACCTCCAGTCCCTAACGGACAACCACAGGCCGCTCCATGGTCTCCAACTAGCCCTGGCTGACATCACTGGAGTCATGACTCGGAGACAAGAACACCTGTCCGCTCAGAGTGGCTCCAGTGATCTCAGCCGTGAGCTGGCACACATGCGGAGACTCATGGAGGACATGGTGCGGATGGAGGTGGAAAGAATGGCAGCCACCGCTGCACATCAGCAAAATGTAGCTGGGATCTACCATGCCCTGCATATCCTCATCATGGCATTGCTGCCACAAGGCGTGGCGCAGATGAATGCTGCTGCTCCTACACCATCCACATCTCCACCCCCTGGTGTGTCAGTGCCTCACAGTGCGGCAGGCATTTCCACTCCGGCACCTGATGTGTCACTGCCACACAGTGCGGCCGACAATCCACCACCGGCCCCTGATGTGTCAGTGGCACACAGTGCCGCAGCCGGAACTGCACCACCCACAGGTGGGGCAGAGCACACATCCGAGGACGAGGACATGGACGGGATTGAGATCAGAAGGAGGCACTAGCATTCATGTCCGCCACCTGGCCTTTGGCTGCTTGGTGCCGCACATGGCCCCATGACCTTCCACTGACCCCCGATACACTCTGCTGCACTCACCTTGGACCGCGACATGGACTGCCATATCCTGTTTGGTGACCAATGACACGGCGACCAGACTGTGGACTGTACCCTTCCTCTTCCGCTGTACTTGTCATTCCCCGATGGACTCTGGCTGGCCCTCCACGGGCCCATATTGTGAAGTGGGGTTGGCATGGCCCTGTACTGCTCCAGCTGCAAAACGCACTGGATGTGCATTAAACATTCTGAAACACACTGCTGTGTCATGTCTTTCATCATTCATGTATGAATGTTCGGATGAATGTAGGGTCAGTGATTCCCCCTAATGTCAATGATGCTCATCTAGTGGGATTCCAGTCACAGTGTGCTACATTGCCGATTGCGTTCCGGGTGCCATAGACACTACAACAGGGACACATGCATTAGTCACTTCCTTGTCCGGACATGGACTGAACCACGCCCAGAGCCCCCGAGTCATTGTTGCAAGCCCTGCGCTGGTCCGGCGTACGCCAGGCCAGACCACTCCGCTTACGCTCCGAGGGGGGGCCACATAGCTACATGTCGCAGGTTTACACGCTAGTGGTCTGCAGGTCACTGGTCTAGTTGTCAGCATGTCACGGCCACTCCCTGAGGGCAGGTTTGCACACACACCACACCCATCCGGCACAGGTGCCACAAGCCATGTGACCCGCCAATATAAGGGGCCAACAGCGTCACATTCCCCACTGCCGGTGGTGACTGGATGACGGACGTTCCACGATTCTCAATCATAAAGGGCCCATGAGTTGTTGCGCACAGGGTTAGTGGCACCCGAAGCCATGTGGCCATCACGGGCCTACCACCACGTGGCGCTCCCTGGGGTTGCACAGGGTTAGTGGCACCCGAAGCCTTGCGGCCGTCACAGGCCTACAACCACGTGGCGCTGACTGGGGTTGCACAGGGTTAGTGGCACCCGAAGCCTTGCGGCCATCATGGGCATACCACCACGTGGCGCTGACTGGGGTTGCACAGGGTTAGTGGCACCGAAATTGCTGAGCGGGTGTGCAGCCTGCGATGATGACGTGTGCACTGATGTGGTCTCTGCCATTGATGCCTCAGGACTCAGCGTCATGTGTGGGACCTGCTGGTCCACGGTGCGGGTCCGCATGATGTGGAGCATGCCATGGTGGCGGGACTGGGTCCTGGAGCTTGCACGGGCACGTGGTGTGCCCACTGATGGACACACCATTGGCGGCAGGTGAGCAGTGGGGCCTGGGTGCGGAAGTGCGGACAGCCAGTGCTGGCCGGCGGGAGGGTGCGGCTGCATGTGTGCGCAGGAAGGACAGGCGTTGTTGCCGTGTGCAGTGAGATGGACTCTGCCATGATTGACTCTGGCCTCGATTACAGATTGCAGACCTGGTGGCTTGCAGTGTATCCCGGCATGTGGTTGGAGACACACCGGTGGCAGCAGGTGAGCAGTGGTGCCTGGGTGCGTGGGGGCGGCAGTGTCCCTCCCTCTCTCTCTCTCTCCCTTCCTTTCCTTCTCTCACTCTCTCTCTCTCCCTTCCTTTCCTTCTCGCTCTCTCTCCCTTCCTTTCCTTTTCTCTCCCTCTCTCTCTCTCCCTTCCTTTCCTTCTCTCTCTCTCTCTCTCCCTTCCTTTCCTTCTCTCTCTCTCCCTTCCTTTCCTTCTCTCTCTTTCTCTCTCTGCCTTTCTTTCCTTCTCTGTTTCTCTGTGTCTCACTCCTTTGATGTGCGCATGACACACATTCTGATTTGGTGCTTTTTTTTCCAGGCTGTGACATCAAGGTTGTCCCGGACGGACCCGTCAGGAGTCTTCCGCATTGGTGTTTTGTGTTGTATTTCAATAAAGTTTTTGGTTGTTACTTCAATGATGAGTGACTGTTTCTCGTTCTTCTGACCACACATGTGTGTTTCTTTTTGTCATTGTGCGACATCATGTGCTTTTTGTGGCTCTTGTGTCATGCACGGTATGTGTTTGTCCGGTGGGGCCGGGGGGGTCCGGGGGGAGGCCTGGCAGTGGTGGCGGTGGGTGTTGTGGCCCTCATGGGTCTCCGAGCTGCATGATCATTGTCTCCATGGCATCTGTGGGTCTTCAGATGTGGCTCTTGGCTGGGCTCCCTTTCATGCTGCAGGTAGTCATCCTGCTTAACACCAGCAAAAGGCAGGTGTTAATTCCCTGCTGCTACTGCAGCTTATCGCCTGTTTTTGGTTCGCATCGCAGATCTGGCAGTTCGTTGTGAAAGTGGTGTAGTGGTGTTTTCGTGTGTTTTTGCACGGGAATGCCTACTCTGCATCTCATTAGGGTTAGTTTGTGGTGTCACCTGTGGGGGTAAAATTTGCGGCAGTTATCGCAGGAATACTGGTGATGTCTGCAGTTTGCACCCGCTTGTGAATGGGGCGTTAAATCTATCTCCACTTTTGATGCGTTAAGGTGGCGATAACTCGGCGATAAGCCCTTGTGAATATCCCCCTGAGAGGGAGAAACTTAAGTTAGGCAGCCAGGCAGAAGCAGAGAGTCAAAGTGATAGACAATGACTCATTTTTTCGGTTTCTCCCACATTTCCCGAATGTAATTACTATCCTTTGTTATTATTACATTTTCCTCACATTTACAGAGGATACATATTTGCCCGGATGACAATGAAATTATCTTTATTTTAAAGAATAGAGCACTGAGGTCGAGTGATGGTTATGTGGGAAATTTCTTGACTTTAACCCCATCAGATCCTTTATTAGAATAACTCTCCCATCTTTGAATGTAGGATGTGGAAAACCTCTTAGAAAGAGTGCCCAACTCCAGATAAAGTGGCGTGGATGATCAGCACCCTGGTGAACTTGACATCTTCTCTGTGACCGTAGCATGAAGTGTGATCTTCAACTAAATGAACTCAGTATATTTAATGTCTTTCCTTCCTGCATAGGGTAATGTTTGTGATTGCTTTTGTCTTCTTATTGCTAGAGGTTGGCATTTGATTGAATATAAATTTCCAAAATACATCATTCAGAGATTACAGCATATTCAGATCCACCTTGCTGCACTTTCTGCATTTACCTCCTACATCGAACAATTTTTATTTTAAGGCTATCACAGTATCTGTCCAGCCTTTTATGACTGTGCCCCAAGTTCAGAAAGGAAACTTTTCCTATTTATGTTGTCCATATTCCAGCAAATATCTTTCCAGTCATTTGCTTAACACCCCAAATTTTCTTTAAAGGAGATTTCGTAACCAGATAATCATGGTACCTTGAGTTCAGATATACGACTCAATTCAACAGTCTATATTCTGTGAAAAGCAGGACTAAGAACTGGTTTCCCTGGGATAATGCCATGTAAATCATATGTACCACTCCACAATAATCTGCATATTTTTTTTCCACCTCCTTTCCTCATTTCTAAATATATTTAATAAACCCTACAATGTGAAATATATATACAGTATATTTATTTGGCCTGTCATTCAGCTCCATCAAGTCCCTTACTAGTTTTCCCTTGCCCCTCAAGTGATGTGTTTCCCAACTCATTCTTTCGCTTTTTCTCTGTTACTAACATAACCATGTTCCCTTTAGCCACCTCTCTTTCTTTACTGCACCCGTTCTTCTCATCAGTCTTGATCTCACTTTTCTTTTCCCTTTTCTTCTCATTAGTTCCCTTGATTTTCCTCTCTCTCACACACACAGACACCCTCACACGCACACTCAAAAGATACCTCTTTCTCATGATCCTTCTATGTCTCTCTTACAACAAAAGTGGGGGCGGGTACAAAAATATAGCTCTCCCAGCATGCCTAAATGCCTAGAAATATCCTTGGCCACGCCCTCTATAACAGTTTGTATATTTTCTATGTTTTAATGTTTAATACTATGCAGGTTTGTAATATCTATTACATTGTAGGGACTGTAGATTATAAGCTATGATAGGACCTTTCTAGAATGCACAATATTTAAGGTACAGATATGTTTTGCCACGTCCAAACAATAAACACAATTTTTGTGAAGACTGTAACTTGATCCAAAAACCCAAAGACTAAGATAATTCCTCCAAAGAGTGTTCCAGGTTCTTTTTTGAAGTACTGCAGGTTAGGGAAGTGTTCTTCCAAGGGTAGTGGGCAGGGACTTCTTCCTAATTTCCATATGCTTAAAAAATACTTTATATGTGTAATTCTGCTTGATAACAGTTTCCTCTATTGTCATTTATTTACAATCATAGGCAAATTGCGACAAAGAATGAGACACATTCATGTAAAAAAACTTAAAACACAAATGGCATTAAACAGGTATAGCATGTGTCTTTATAGTTCAATCATTGAAGTGCACACGAGTTAACATCCTCCCTTCGCTGCGATGACCCCTTTAAAATTACTGTTAGAAATGGGGGTCTCTAGTTGGCAGAGGTAGGTACCTTTGTCCAAATAGGGACCCTTGATTCTAGTCAGGGTAAGGGGGATACACTCCTGATATTAACCCCTGCTCACCCCCTTGGTAGCTTGGCACGAGCAGACAGGCTTATCTCAGAGCCGGTGTGTTAAGCATTTGTGAACACATACAGTAATACAGTGAAAACACTACAAATGGACACCACACCAGTTTAGAAAAATAGTATATCTTTATCTAAACCAACAAGACCAAATTGGATAAAAATCCAACATACAATAGTCTTGAAAAATAGTACTTGTGCAAAACTATTTTTAAATTGCAGGAACATCAATAAAACACAGTCCTTCTGACTCAGTAGCTGCTCCCACGGCTACAGTGATATAGAATACGACAGAGTCTAACAATTCCAAATGACCGCGTCGATACGGGCCAACTAAAGCGTCGACAGACTCGGACACAGTACCTTTCTTGTTGCGACCAATACGTCTGTGCGAGTCGGTCGGGGCAAATGTCGCGGTCGTGTTGTGAAGCGGAGCGTTGCGGCGGACGATCGATGTCCTCACGATTCGGTGCAGGCAGCGGCTCGTTGATGGAGTCTGTAAGACCAGGGCTTGCGTTGAAGGGTGAGAAGGTGCTCGCTGCGGTGCTGGCAGGTCACGGTGCGGTGACGGAGCCGGTCGATGTTCCGGTCAGGCAGCGACGTAGTCGGGGACGTCCTTGTAGCGTGTAGCAAAGCGTTGCAGAGTGCGGTGCCCACAGGAAGCGGTGCAAGCAGCGGTTCGTTGACGGAGTCGTTGAGACCAGGGTTGCGTTGCGAAGCGAGGCGTTGCTCTCGGCGGTGCTTTCAGGACATGGAATCCTGCGACGGACTCGATGACAGAGTCGTTTACCCTTTTCTTCTGCGGCGACGATCAGAGACGGTGCACACAGACACGGTGAGGTCTTTGCTGTTCCTGAGACCTCTAGAACAGGGGGAAAGCTCAGTTCAAGCCCTTGGCGATCTTCTTCTTCAATCAGGGGGGACAAAGCAAGCAGCAAATTCCTTTTCTCCTTTCCTTGGCAGCAAGTAGCCACTGCACGCCAACCCCAGACAGCAATCAGCACAGGGGCAGTATTCCTTCTCAGCTTTTAAGGCTCTTCTCCTTGGCAAAGGTTCTTCTTGGTTTCCCAGAAGTGATATAAAAGTCTGGGGTCTGGGCCCCTCTTTTTATACACAAAAATTCTTTGTTCTCTGAAGGCAGAGAGTGTCTGTACCCAGCCAAAACCAGTTCTGTGGGGCACTTTGCTAGTGCACAACAACCTCCATTGTCAGTGTGAGCCCTGGCTCCAGACACACCACAGGGGGTCAGAGCCATCATTGTGGAAGGCAGGCACAGCCCTATTCAGGTGCAGGTGCTACTCCTCCTACCGCTCCAAATGTAGACCAGGCCTATTCAGCCCAACCCTGACTCATCAGACTTCTGGAGCCACTGCCCCTCTCCAGCCCCTGCCATCCAAAAGCCAGACATGCGATACACAAACCTAGCAGAGGCACACTGGATGGTTAGGCAAGAAAATACCTACTTTCTAAAAGTGGTATTTTCAAACACAGAATGTAAAAATCACCCTCACTAAAAGATGTATTTTAATATTCTGAGTTCAGGCACACTAAACTTTATTTTTCCACCTTGTTCCTAGGGCCAGTTATGTTTATAAGATGTTATAAACAAACTCCCCATTCTGTCCTATGGGAACAGGTAGCCTTGCAATAGTGAAAAACTAAATTGGCAGTATTTCACTATCAGGACATGCCACACACATCAGGGCATTTCCTACCTTTCACATACAATGCACCCTGCCCACAGGGGTACCTTGGGCCTACCTTAGAGTTGCGCTGTCTGCTCCACAACTGCAGATCTGCAATAAAACACAAACTTGAAATCTCCGATACCATCACCCTTCACAATATCGACATGCTCTTCCTCACAGAGACCTGGTTCAACGATACCTCTCACTCTATGTTTGATCTCCTATTACCCACAGGCTATTCTATATTGAGAAATGACAGAATAGACAAAGTTGGGGGAGGTGTTGCAGTCATCTTTAGAAACTCCCTTCAACTCAAGGCTTTTCCTAACAGCTCCTTCCGCACTTTTGAATGCCTATCTCTTGAGCTTCAATTGCACCAACGCTCACCCCTCAGATTCCATGCCATTTACCGCCCGCCTGGCAGCGGCCCTTCGTTTATGGAGGAACTCACTGACTTCATCAGCGACCAATACTCGCAAAGTGACAATCAGATCTTCGTGGGTGACTTCAATCTCCACTGGGACTCGCTGGAAGACTCTTCTGCGAATATGCTGGCCACCTTTCTCTCTGCTAATGATCTTATCCAACACTGCACAGAAACAGCACACTCTAAGGGCTCAATCCTGGACCTTGTTATTTCTAAAGCAGGCATGCTTACTATCGCTATCCCTATTCATGTAGACTGGTCTGACCACCTCCTCATCCCATTCTCTCTTCACCTATCACACTCTATAACTCTCGGCCAACCTAAGAGGACCACTTCCTGGTTCCGTAACACGAAAAATATTGACCTCGGTACCCTCTGTGATTCGGCTTTGCTATCACTTCCAAGGCTAGACCCGAACCTGGATGTGAATGAACTCACCTCCCAATGCCTCTCAGTCCTTGCAGTCGAAATCAACAACGTCGCTCCTCTTCAAAGCAAAAGGAAAAGACCTACTCCCTCAGCACCTTGGTTCAACAAATCCCTTTATGAAGAAAGGAAGTACCTAAGAATCCTGGAGAAACAATGGAGACAATCGCCCTCCACCAATAATTTGGCCACGCTTCGTTCAGCAACATCCAAGTACCACAAGCACATCTTCCTTGAAAAAGCATCGCACTTCAGAACCCTCCTCGACTCAGCCAAAAATAGACCCAAAAAACTATTCAACCTCATCAAGAATCCAAACTGCCCTCCCCCAACCTCCAAGTTGGAGGATTCTACAAAGAAAGCAGCGGAATTCGCTTTATTCTTTGATGAAAAAGTGAAATCACTTGTGGATCAGGTGATTCAGCCTACCCCTCCAGAGGAGCGCAAATCCTTAGCCATTTGGCAGAACTTTGACTCCCTCTCTGAAGATGCCCTCCTCAAATGCATCCTCGAAACAAAGCCCTCCAACCATTCTCTTGAACCCATCCCTAGTGCCATTGCAATCGACTTCTACACCCATTCTCTTTCCTATTGGACCACTCTGGTTAACCTCTCCCTCTGTCAAGGCTCCCTTCCTCTTCCCTTCAAAACTGGGCAGGTTACCCCTCTTCTTAAAAAACCCACTGCTGATGCGAACGACCTCAACAACTTCCGCCCCATCACTAACCTACCTTTTCTTGCGAAAATCACAGAAAGATGTGTAGCGAAACAACTTTCCCATCATATCAAGGACAATGATCTTCTTGACAATTTCCAGTCTGGCTTCATTCAAAACTGCAGCACTGAAACAGCCCTGCTGCAAGTGATTGATGACGCACTGCGGATACACGATTCAGGGGAGTCTTGTCTTCTAATTCTCCTTGACCTTTTGCAGCCTTTGACACTGTCAATCACAACACTCTCCTTAACACCCTTCAACAGAGAATGGGCATGGAAGGCACAGTGCTTAAATGGTTTGCTTCCTTCCTCTCCGATAGATCCCAAATGATCAAAATAGCGAACAGTCTTTCATCTCCTTTGGCGGTAGGTCAAGGTGTTCCTCAAGGCTCTATACTTGCACCCACTTTGTTCAACATCTATTTGGAACCATTGGGAAATCTCCTAAGTAAATCTGGGATCCTCTATCATCTCTATGCAGACGACACTTAAATCTACCTCAAGGTGTCCTCCACACACGATCTCTCCATCCTAAACTCTACTCTCGACTCCATTCAAAACTGGATGCTAACTCATCAATTGATTCTGAATCCCTCCAAAACTGAATTCCTCCTCCTCTCCTCCTCACTCTCTCCTCCTCCGGTTCAATCATGGATGGATCAGATGAATCTACTTAACAATAAACCTATCATTGTCGACAGCGCAAAATCCCTTGATGTCATACTCGACAGAAAACTCAATCTACTCTCCCACATCAATTCCATTGCAAAGTCTGCTCGATACCAACTGCGCTTTCTCTGGGGGATTCGACGCTTCTTCCCAGAGCAAGACCGAAAAACCCTGGTCCAATCGCTGGTTCTCTCTAGACTGGACTACTGCAATTCTCTTCTTACTGGCCTCCCCAAATCCCACCTGGCCCCCCTCAAATCTGTGCTCCATTCAGCAGCTCGTTTCATATATGGGGCCAAAAGAAGCGACCACATCACACCCATTTTATCCTCCCTCCGTTGGCTTCCCATCGAGGCAAGATCTATCTACAAGACTGCCTGTATCACCCACAAAGCCTTGCATTCCTCCTCTCCTTGCTACTTGGCGAATAAACTAAAACTCTCTGGAGGCTCTAGACCATCACGTAATGCGGAAAACTTATTGCTTGAACCTCCCACTTTCAAAAGGAAAGATCGATGGCCCAATCCTTTTCAGGCAATGCAGTGAGAATCTGGAACTCACTTCCGCCTCAGCTCCGGACCACCACCTCTTCCCGGTCCTTCAAAACTGACCTCAAATTTCTCCTTCTCCAAAGACACTTCCAAACCTAATTCACGCCCTCTCTACTCCCTCAAGGAAGTTCTTCCACTATAGGAAATTCTGTACTCCATGCCTATAGAAGTGCCTTCCCTGTGTGTTCTGAGTGACTGCCACTTATTGCAGTATTATACCTCTATTTGTATTTTGTATCTTATGTATCATGCACACTTGTCACTTTTTCCTCTTGTAACGTATCATTTGCTACCTCTTTTTGTATCTTGTTTGTTTTTGTTATTTGCACAATTGTCACTTTTTCCTCATGTAATGTAACGCTTGCTTTTGTAACATGCTCACTTGTAGTTTTCTCCTCATGTAATGTTACTGTTCCTATTGTGAAGTGCTCTGACACCTTCGGGTAAAGTCTGCGCTATATAAAAACACATAAAATAAAATAAATAAAAATACCTTAGGGGTGACTAATATGTAGAAAAGGGAAGGTTTAGGGACTGGCAAGTGTGTGCACTTGCCAAGTTGACATGGCAGTCCCAGACTGCACACAGGCTCTGCAATGGCAGGCTAGAGTTACATTTTTCCGGCTGTTTCTGTGGGTGGCACAATCAGTGCTGCAGCCCACTAGCAGCATTTGATTTACAGGCCCTGGGCACACATAGTGCACTGTACTAGGGTCTGACTAGTAAATCAAATATGCCAATCATGGAATCACTAATCCAACACAACAATTTATATAGGGAGCACTTGCACTTTAGCATTGAACAGCACTGGCAAAGTGCCCAAAGCATCTAGACCAGCAAAACGAAGTCATACACACAGCAAAAACACAGGAAGCAAAGGCATAAAATGCAGGGGAGACCAACGTCAATGGTGCAAGGTCTAACAATTACCATCTTAAATATCCTTAAGAGTCAGATAGAGAATTCTAAATGTGAATCAATTGTCATCAACTAGGATTGAAAGTACATAATAATGCTGACATCAGCTCTCCCATACTGTGTGCCATCTGGCACTATCCTCTTTTTTCAACATAACATAGAAATTTAAATTCATAATACTTATGGTTGATGTTAGAAGCAACTTCTGCTTGTGACAAATGTAGTATTTTTCTCTAGTCTGAATTATTTTTTTCCCAAAGTGTTACTCAGCTTTAGCAATTATACATAAGGACACTTACACACTGTATGTACTACAGTAATCTAGACCTGCCCGCCAAACACAATACTCAAGCGTGTTTGCATGTGCTTGTGCTGTCTCATGTTATCCTTTGTCCACATTGCATTTTTGTAGCACATGTGCAACTGCCCAAAACCCCTATTAACTGAATATCACTTCATTCATTTGGTATTTTGGTGATCTGCATGAAATCATGGCCTTTACTTTCAAGGGCTAACAATATTCTCAATAGTTGCAAGTTGGCGAACAGGCACAGTCACAATGTGGGAGCCAACCAGTGGCCAGAAGAAGGAGAGAGGTTACAATACATTCCTCGAAGCACAACTCAGGGTAGATGTCACTCAGCTCTTGAAGTTTGTGGCTTTTTGTGGAGTGAACAGGATGTCAGATTCCACTGCAGCAAAGCAGCATATGTAAACAGAAGGGTGACTCTAATGCTGGCCAGGGACAAGCTGTTACCTAATCATAATAGATGCATAAAGTGCAATACCTCTGAAGGTTAAATCAAACTTTTCTTTCAGTCAGAAAATCTGGACCTGGTAAAATCATGCTAACATTATATAGCTGGTAAAAGCTCAAACATGTGTAGTGCTGTAATTGTATCCTAATGTGTTATATCACAATCCTAGTACACACCCCATTGTTTAGTTATTAATTAAATATGTAGTTATTGTGCATTCCTGTGAGGATAGCTGCTAAAAGCTTAAACACATGTAGTGCTAGAAATGTATCCTAATTTGTTCTATCACAACCTTACAACACACACCATTGTTGTTTAGTTATTGATTAATTATGTAGCGATTGTGCATTCCAAGGAGGATTTCTCTTAGGGGTTCCTTTGCCTTTGTCTGTGAGAAGGTGTGATAGGCTACGTTTGAACTATCCCTCTATCAGAAGACTGAATACAATTACAAGGCTGACTACTGACAAAACTCTTGCTGGGATACCCTTTAACTTTAATAAGGTATGAACAGACCAGCTGACACTTTATTTAATTATTTATTGCATTTGTGTAGTGTTGTGTGACTGGAGGCCTCACAAGAGTGCTTTGGGAAGGGTTGACATGAAGACTGTGGTCAAAATGGTAGATCAAGACATGAAGCGGTAGTGCTCCCTTCCTGTCGTAAACCTACAGTCAACCACTGAAGATGTTAAGTTGCTTTTGATACCTAATCTTAATACTGATATCAGCATACTTGCTGTGGAGAAGGTGTTTGATTCCCCCAAGTGGTCTTTCTTAGTGATCAAGCACAATGATTTTTAATTAAGATTATAATGCACATACACATACCCTATTTATTACCTCAAGAATATGGAACTGATGACTGCTCTCCAAATGTGAAAACATGTCATCAATGATGTTATTTAAAATGTCATCCGTGATGTCTTCAATGATGTCATCCAACATGTTACAACTGATGTAATATGTGAGGTCATAAATAAAGAATGATTGGAGCGCAAGATATAGAAAGTTCACTAAATTATACCTGACGAATGTCAGGGGTTTTTCAGTTTTTAATGCAGTTCTTATCTCACTTTAACACCTAACTATAACGTCACTTTAAATTTTGTTTTTTGGGTGAATTACTTTTTTTTTTTACCTTCGATAAGATCCTATTACCATCCCTAACTAGATGGTCATTTTAACCTTTGTTTTTTCAGTGAACTTCTGAGATTTCTTTATCATTTTCAAATGTGAGCTAGCACCCAAACCCTTGGGCAATGCACCTACTGTGCACGGTCATTGATCATGCGCAGCAAGGGGGTGGCCACAGGCCTGGTCTCCAGTGAGACCCTGCCCCCAAACCCCTATGAACATCCAACCACTCCTCTGCACAGGGCATTTGGCCTTGCAGAGCACAAAAATGGCAACAGGGCCTGGACTTGGGCCAGGTCCTGTGTTGACCCCCCTGTTGGCATCACCCCGCTACACATGACTCTTGGCTGAGCACAGCAAGGGTTGGCTGCAGGGCCTGGTCAGAGGCCTAACACCATATGGGGTCTCAACTACCCCCACAGGCACCCAACTCCCCAGTGTGAACAGCCTTTAGCCATGGACAGAGGTGGGTTGGCTTTGCTCCTAACTCTTTGCAGACGGCTAACCACCACTGTGTTTGGCCACAGGATCATGACCCCTGTACTTTTTTTCATTGTTTTTGGTACCACGGTTCCAGTACATTACTGTGGTGTCACAGGGATAACCTTCCTTTTACTTCAAAACCGGGTACTGATACTGCAGTACTGGCGAACCAAAGTATTTTTTTTTAAATGTATCAGAAGGGAAAGTCCATTTGTGGCCTATAGAAAAAATTTCCAGGACTTGGGAACCAAGGGCAAGATGTACATAGACTTGCGTTTGCGATTTCCTAATAGCAAATTTTTGTGATTCTCTATTAGGACATCACAATTAGCTGTGTACAACAGTGTGCTTTACACTGTTTGTGATTCCCAGTGGGTCAGAATTGACCTATCTCATTAATATTCATAAAGTAGGTCGCAATTTGCGACCCACTGGTAATCGCTAAAAGCATAGGGATGGTAGCCTGCTGGGGACAGCAGACCACCATGTCTCAGTTTGCTTTTAAATAAAACACTGCCTGTTCTAGAAAAACGTTTTTGCAACCGTTCACAAAGGGGAACAGGCCCCTTGGAGACCCCTTCCTGGTTGAGAAAGGGTTAACTCCTACTTGAAGTAGGTGGTAAAATGTGAATGTTTTGCGACTGTATTTTGGTTGCAAAACATTCCCACTTACCATTGCGAGTCGCTATTAGAAAGGGAGGCCTTTAACACGGCCATTCCTAATACCGAATCGCAAGAATCGCTAGCCCATTTTGCGATTCAGTAATAGGTTACCGAATCACAAAAAAAGGTTTGCCGCATAGAAAAAAGGTATTTTTCCGGTCGCAAATGGCACAATTCTATGAATCAGGCCATTTGTGAGCTAGAAAAAACTGTGTGCATCTTGCCCCAAGTACATGAGACCTGTCACGGTTGCTGCAACATTTTCCTGAGTGCTCAAGTCAGCTAATCGGATCAATCCACGGTACTAGCACCAGTACCTCAGTACCAAAGTGATCGACAGGAGCAAAAGCTCCCTCGGCCAATCAGGATGGCCAATTTTTTGAGGTTTTTGATACCTTCCATCTAGGTACACCTAACGTTTTCTGAGAATTAACGCCTTCATGCCCAACGGTAACCTCACTTTAAACATTAATTTCTCAAAGGTGTCTGACAGTATTGAAACCAAAACACAAAAAAGCACACTTTCTGATTAAAGTTCTATTTTGTTTTGCATATTTGGTTCAATTCTGATTAGCCATTTTTCCTGTATTAGAGAGCAAAGTCTTCTATGTGAAACGCCATGGGAAATTGCAGTTTTGAGACCCCCACCCTATTTCTAGCCCACTGCTTGCTGGATCACTGTAAAACTTTCCATTGCGGAGCCAAAGTAGATTCACTTTTTTGGGGTGAGTTTCGTGCAGATTCATCAAACAAAGACAATCTATCTATCTATCTATCTATCTATCTATCTATCTTCAATCTATCTATCTATCTATCTATCTATCTGTCTGTCTGTCTGTCTGTCTGTCTATCTATCTATCTATCCTGAAAATACCAAAGGTTAAAGTGAAGTTATAGTTTAGTGACAATGTCAGTTGCACAATAACTAAAAAAAAGCAACTACTGAATTTCATGCTTCATTTTAATTTCATTTATGGTCAAGAAGCAAAACCTGGAGCTAGTCTATAAATGAATAAGCAGAAGAGGCACAACAGCATAAAAATAGCATCACATACACACACACACACTTTCTCAAAATCAAACACTAATGAGGGAAGGTTGCACTACTGCTGCCTGTGTTGGTACTGCTCTTCACATCCGAGGGAAATTTGACATTGTTGCTTCCCACTGGTATCTGTTCTGTGTGTGAGTAAAAGTTCCTGGTTCCGCTGTGTGTGCTGTACTTATTTTGGGGCATATTTACAAGGGCTTTATCTCCGCTTTTTGGCTTAAAAAGCCAAAAAGCGGAGATAAAACTATCGCCCTATTTACAAGAGGGTGCAAACATGCATAATCGCATGTTAGCACCTTTTTCCTAATGCCTCCCTTTGCATCTCTAATGAGATGCAAAGTGGGCGTCACTGGGCGTACCCCGGATGGACTACCTTGCAAATATCGCTGATGTTCACATCGCGATATTTACAAGGCAGCCCACAGGATTTTAGCATACGTTAGATTTTGGCGAAAACGTCAGTTTTCGCCAAAATCTAACATCTGCTAAAAACCTGACTTACCTATTTTTGACATAGGGGGTGGATTATGCTGATACGGCCACAGGGTCGTATCAGCAGAAGTTATCGCCGTTTGCAGGGAACATCGCTGGAAAACCAGCGATGTTCCCTGCAAAACGGCGATAACCTCGCTTATCTCTGGAATTTTTATCGCCCTGGAGAAACGCGTTGTTAATAACGCGCTACCAGGGCGATAAATTCCAGAGATAGCCTGCGATAGGAAATTCGTCGCTAAGCACGGCCAGCGATAATTATCGCTGGCCGTTGATAATATGCCCCTTTGTTTGTCTGGTGAAACATTGAACTGCTCTGCAACCTGTAGTGCACCTGTTATTTGTGTTGACAAAGCGTGCATGATAGCTATCCATGCTTTGGCTTCTGTTGTGTGTTTTCATTAAAAAGTTCCAAAACACCTATCGTTGTTAATGCTTACGTATTGGAATTAATCCCAGGACCACAAACTATGAGCAACAAACTTCATCAGATCTTTCGATACTGCGTTTGGGCAAATGCACACATTTTTAATGTGCGTACCTACATGCAAGTGAGCTTTTCTTCTATGTACTCTTTCCTCAGGGCACAGATGGATTTTTTGTAATGAATCACACTAGCAAGTACTTTGAGCGACCATTGGCTGGTGCGCTTAGAAAAAAACAAGCAAAATTATTGTTCATGAATTGACTCCAATATATGTTTATGTCCTGGCAGTGAAAATAAATGTGGCCCAACAGCGCACATTATTTAGAACAATTGTACTCATAAAAACACATTCACATACTTATTACTATAGTGAAAAGGTCTAATTCAAGTGTACAATTGTACAGCAACAGTGATATGATATAAACGCCTTTAAGTGCCTCACATATTTCATATAACAATTATTTTACTCAAGGAAGCCACTCACCTAATAGTCTTCCTATCTGTTCAGTGTGATTTTACCTTCCTGGACAAATGTGACCACTTTTATCCTTGTGTAAGCTAAATGTATTTGTTAAAACAAATAAAACCGAGGAAATACCACAGCATAAAGACGCGCAGAGTATAATATATTTATTACCATTTTTGAGGGAGGTGAGGGGCATCATGACTTGCTTGAATCTTCGCCTTTCTTGAATTATGGCCCCTACCCGCACTCAACAATGGTAATAAATAGAATATCCCCCTCTGCACATCTTTATATACACTATACATGTCTATGCATCCGTTCGCTTTTATTTAGCACCTCTATACAATATTTCCGCCTGGCTCGCTCAATTTTTTGCTCAAACTCTTTCTCAGCTCCTCTTTCTTTCGTTAATAATGAAATCTGGCTGAAGGATCAAAAGCAGCGGATGTCTGCAGGAGGGCAGGAGAGATAGAGTGCTGATCCCAAGCAATGTAATTACAAATGTGTTCTTGGAGGAGGAACCTGTCTTCTCTTTGATTTCACGGATGGTTGGGATTTCCCATTTGAGGTTATGGGAAGGAATGTGCTGGCTCGTCCAAATGTCTATTCTCTTGACATGGACTTTGTCCGAAAATGTGCTAAAAGGACACATAAAATATATACAGCGTCCGTTCCGTCCAATTGGAAGATTGTCTACTGCTACAAACAGCATTTTCAACAATAATGGCTACAGCAAGAAATGGTCACTGTCCAATATAGTTAGGAAAAAGGGGATTTTGTCCAATGTGTAAAAAAATAAATATCTTTTTTCCCCCATTCAGAGTAAAAGAGCAAATACAATATTGCACTAGGTACCAAAGGAAAGCGTAATTTACGGGAACTTTTTTCTTAAAATGTCAAGCGTAAAGTACAAAGTTTTGTTTATAATATCGGTTCTGTCTTTTATGGAATGTGCTCTTTTTATTTACATATGCAGCAATACCTCAATATGAGCAAAAGGATTACATTTTGCTTTTGTTGGTTTAAGTACTTGTGGGTTCTGGTGGGTAATAAATATGAAAGTCTAGCTCAGATGCAAATAGAATGGCTTGCATTCCAGTCAGACAATCACGTGATGCTTTCTTGGGATTCTCTGGCATTGATGATGGCTTTAATCTACAGTCACCTCGAGGTTTTCAAGAAGGTGGCACATGAAAGAGGAGAAATATGGAAGCACATCAATTGTCACTGACATATTTTCATTTTTGTTGATTGTACCTGGCAGAGGTTTGGACAGATCACCTTGAGTGCATGCGACTACCATTGCTCCATTTTACCTCTTCTTGGAGGAGAGGAGCTTTGCTTTTCAGTACTGTGTGCACAGCAATGTTTTGTATATTTTTACACTTCCTTTTGCTTATTGATAAGGCAATTAGACTACGGGTCACCTTTAGTATGTGTATTAGTCAAATTTGGCCAAAGAAAGGGGGTTTCTGTTCACAACAGAATGTGAAATGATTTTCATTTATAAATCCTCTTCCGTATATCAGTTTTCATTTGTATTGATGGTTAATTATATAGAGCGTTCCATACCCATTGAGAGGCCTAAAGTGCGAAGTGAGTGCTGAAATTTAAGCGTGGAACCAAAACAAAAGCTGTTTGATTATTTGTTTTAAATTTAGAGAATACCAGGAAAATTACAGCAAATATACACCATGAAACAACTACTAGGACCTGGGACAAGGAAGTACCAGTAACATCGATAAAGGGTATGATTACGAGCGATGGTGATATTTATTGCACCTCATAAATAATGATTACTCCGGGGCACGTTATTTATCAGATGTGATAAATAGTGCCTATTATGAGTTTTTGGGGAATAGCATGCAGATTTTGGTGCTTAACACACCAAAATCCGCATGGTACAATAAATACCAGACACATTTCCCCTGTTACATTTTAGCAGGTTTGACCTGGAATTTAACAACTGCTGAAACACATCCATACTTATCGGATATGTTAAATACCTCCCAACTCATAATTCTGACCCGTGCGAAAACAGAGTTTTATGAAGGGATCGGAATGTACCGACCTATTTGTAATCAGACCCTTTCGCTTTTATAGAACAATGCGCTTGATTGGAAGCTGCCAATCCATAAAGTCCAATAGTAACATTTCTAAAAACAGCGACCCCAGGAAAAGGAAAATAAAGTAGGTCTACAACAGGAAAGAAGGGGCAGCGCTATGCTGAATGGTGACTGCATGTTCAAAAGCAGTGCAGTACCTCTTAAATCACCCTATTTTGGAGGGTTTCGCCATCTTGTGAATCATCTTCATCTTCCAAACATGCACAATGTCTCTCATGCTCTTTTAGAGGATAATCCAGCTCTGAAAACAGTGCTTACCCTCAAAATTTTTTAATCTTGTCAGTGAAATTGCTCTCCCACCCTCGCAGCTCCACCATTAAGTGAGGCCTGCCCCTGCACTCTCGAGTGTTGGTGATCGAGGCCCTCCTCCACCCGCAGGTTTCCCTGCGCCTCATCCCTGGTGGTCCAGTGGACCTCTGTCTCCTTCCTCTAACTCTGCTCTTTCACTCGTTTTTCTACCCTTTTTATCTTTCACCTTTCTGCACTTTTCTGCATCTCTGCTCTTTTGTGCCTTATTTCTGCTCATTTTCCCTTCCTCTCGCTCTGCCCTTTCACTTGTTTTCACTCGTTTTTCTACCCTCTTTTATCTTTCACCTTTCTGCACTTTTCTGCATCTCTGCTCTTTTGTGCCTTATTTTTGCTCATTTTCCCTTCCTCTCGCTCTGCCCTTTCACTTGTTTTCACTCGTTTTTCTACCCTCTTTTATCTTTCACCTGTCTGCACTTTTCTGCATCTCTGCTCTTTTGTGCCTTATTTCTGCTCATTTTCCCTTCCTCTCGCTCTGCCCTTTCACTAGTTTTCACTCGTTTTTCTACCCTCTTTTATCTTTCACCTTTCTGCA
Organism: Calotriton arnoldi; assembly: GCA_963921515.1. Classification (NCBI taxonomy): domain Eukaryota; kingdom Metazoa; phylum Chordata; class Amphibia; order Caudata; family Salamandridae; genus Calotriton; species Calotriton arnoldi. The sequence goes on from CAWUFW010010701.1 coordinate 205,317, forward strand.
TCTCTGCTTTTTTGTGCCTTATTTCTGCCTATTTTCCCTTTTTTCTTTATCCCTTATTTCCTCCCTTTACCTTTCCCCGCCGCTGCTGCCCCCGCGGCCCCTCTCCCCCAGCGCGACCGGCCCAATCCAGCTCCCCTCCCCGCTCCCGCCTCCCAGCTGTCCAGGCCTCCTCGACTCCTACTTAATGGCGGCCACTGCGGGGACAGGCGAGCAAGACCACTGACTCATTGTCAGTGAAATTGCTCTCCCACCCTCGCAGCTCCACCATTAAGTGAGGCCTGCCCCTGCCCCTGCACTCTCGAGTGTTGGTGATCGAGGCCCTCCTCCACCCGCAGGTTTCCCTGCGCCTCATCCCTGGTGGTCCAGTGGACCTCTGTCTCCTTCCTCTAACTCTGCTCTTTCACTCGTTTTTCTACCCTTTTTATCTTTCACCTTTCTGCACTTTTCTGCATCTCTGCTCTTTTGTGCCTTATTTCTGCTCATTTTCCCTTCCTCTCGCTCTGCCCTTTCACTTGTTTTCACTCGTTTTTCTACCCTCTTTTATCTTTCACCTTTCTGCACTTTTCTGCATCTCTGCTCTTTTGTGCCTTATTTCTGCTCATTTTCCCTTCCTCTCGCTCTGCCCTTTCACTTGTTTTCACTCGTTTTTCTACCCTCTTTTATCTTTCACCTGTCTGCACTTTTCTGCATCTCTGCTCTTTTGTGCCTTATTTCTGCTCATTTTCCCTTCCTCTCGCTCTGCCCTTTCACTAGTTTTCACTCGTTTTTCTACCCTCTTTTATCTTTCACCTTTCTGCATCTCTGCTCTTTTGTGCCTTATTTCTGCCTATTTTCCCTTTTTTCTTTATCCCTTATTTCCTCCCTTTACCTTTCCCCGCTGCTGCTGCCCCCGCGGCCCCTCCCCCAGCGCGACTGGCCCAATCCAGCTCACCTCCCCGCTCCCGCCTCCCAGCTGTCCAGCCCTCCTCGACTCCTACTTAATGGCGGCCACTGCGGGGACAGGCGAGCAAGACCACTGACTCATTGTCAGTGAAATTGCTCTCCCACCCTCGCAGCTCCACCATTAAGTGAGGCCTGCCCCAGCCCCTGCACTCTCGAGTGTTGGTGATCGAGGCCCTCCTCCACCCGCAGGTTTCCCTGCGCCTCATCCCTGGTGGTCCAGTGGACCTCTGTCTCCTTCCTCTAACTCTGCTCTTTCACTCGTTTTTCTACCCTTTTTTATCTTTCACCTTTCTGCACTTTTCTGCATCTCTGCTCTTTTGTGCCTTATTTCTGCTCATTTTCCCTTCCTCTCGCTCTGCCCTTTCACTTGGCGAAGGCTTGTCAAAGGCAAGCCCGTCTGCGCCCGTCCGCGACCAGACCGCGACCAGCGCCAGGAACCCTGGACCTCCGCCCGCCAACGCTACGACCCAGCAGCACTCCACGCACTCAACCCAGGCCGCAACAACAACTGCAAGCTAGCATCACCAGCCGACTCCCACGGACCCTTCAGCTGTCACCGCTGCCGGCACACCTGCAGCACCGCCAAGAAAACGGATCCAGCACAACCCTCCCACAAGAACACAACCGAACCGAAGACCCTGCAGTGCATCCTCCTCAACGTCCGATCCCTCCACAAACATGCCACAGAAATCTGGGACATCCTCGACAGCACCACCCCGGACGTAGCGTTCTTCACCGAAACCTGGACCAACACCACCTCGGGACCGGACATCGCCATCGCCATCCCCCAAGGATACAAGATCTCCAGGAAGGACCGCCCCACCCGCCCAGGAGGAGGAATCGCCATCATCGACAAATCCAGCCTCCGCCTGAGCACACTCCCTGACGAGCCCACAGAACTGATGGAACACCTTCACTTCAAGATACTGGCCAGCCCCACCGCCACCCTCCGAGGAACCCTCATCTACCGACCCCCTGGACCCCGCGGACCCTTCGCCAACTCCATCACGGACATTATCTCCCCGCAGGCCATCGCATCCACCAACTACACCCTGCTGGGAGACCTCAACTTCCACCTCGACAGCCAACTGGACCCCAACACCACATTGCTCCTGGACAACCTCCACAACATTGGACTGTGCCAGATCGTGACCGAGCCCACGCACTCAGCAGGACACACCCTCGACCCCCTCTTCACTACAGGAAACTCCATCACCTTCAGCCACACCACCGAACTCCCATGGATCGACCATCGTTGCGTCCACTTCACCTTCAGAACACCCACCATCCACAGACACCAGCACCTGCTTCCACGAAGAAACTGGACCAAAATCACCGACGACCAGCTCACCTCCTCACTCAACAACTCCACCCCAACCATCGCGGAAAACGACGACCCCAACACCGGATCCCGAACCCTGCATAGATGGATCTCGGACAGCACCAACACCATAGCCCCCCTCAAGAAAAACAACAATACCCGCGCCAAGAAAGCCAGATGGTTTACCACCGAACTTCGAGAGTCCAGAAGCACATGCCGCCGCCTCGAAAAGGCCTGGAGGAACACCAAATCCACAGAAGCCCACGACAACTTCAGAGCCGCCACCAACGCCCACCATCAACTCATCAGAGAAACGAGGAAAAAGCGATTGAAGACAGAATCTCCACCCACGCGCACAACAGCAAGGAACTCTTCAGCATCATCAAGGAGTTCGCCCAACCCACTAGCGAGTCTACCGACATCCCTCCCTCACAAGACCTCTGCGACAAACTCAGCACCTTTTTCCACCACAAAATCAAGAGCATCTACGACAACTTCGACGAAGACAACCAACACACTGAACCCTCACCAACCACCCCCGACACCCGGAAACCAGCGATTGACGACTGGACAGCCCTCACCACCGAAGACACACTGAAGACAATGAAGTCAATCCACTCAGGGGCCCCCACGGACCCCTGCCCCCACCACATCTTCAACAGAGCCGCCGACACCATCGCACCCATGCTCCGCCACACCATCAACCGCTCCCTGGCGACCGCCTCATTCCCCGACGACTGGAAACACGCCGAGGTCAACCCCTCCTAAAGAAACCCTCAGCGGACCCCACCGACCTCAAAAACTACAGACCCATCTCCCTGCTCCCGTTCCCAGCGAAAGTCATCGAGAAAGCCATCAACAGCCAGCTCGCCACATTCATTGAAGAACACAACATCCTCGACTCCTCACAATCCGGCTTCAGAAAAAACCACAGTACGGAAACCGCCCTCCTCGCCGCAACAGACGACATCCACACCCTACTGGACAAAGGAGAAACAGTAGCCCTTATCCTCCTCGACCTATCAGCGGCGTTCGACACAGTCTCCCACTGCACCCTAATACGCAGACTCTATGACGCAGGAATCCAGGACAAGGCCCTCGACTGGATCCGCTCCTTCCTCTCCGGCAGGACACAGCGGGTCAGACTCCCCCCTTTCCTCTCGGACCCCACACCTACCACTTGTGGAGTCCCCCAGGGCTCCTCCCTCAGCCCGATTCTCTTCAACGTCTACATGGCTCCACTCGCCCCCATCGTCAGAACCTACGGACTCAACATCGTGTCATACGCAGACGACACCCAGCTCATCCTCTCCCTATCCAACGAGCCCAACACCGCCAGACGCAACTTTCGAGAAGGCATGGAAGCCGTCGCCAAATGGATGAAAAACAGCTGCCTACAACTAAACACCAACAAAACAGAAGTACTCATCATGGGTCCAAACCCCGATGCCTGGAGCGACACCTGGTGGCCCCCGCCCTCGGAAACCCGCCAACCCCCACGGACCACGCACGCAACCTGGGAATCATCCTGGACTCCGAGCTCAAAATGGACCGCCAGATCAACTCTGTCTCGTCTTCCTGCTTCCACACCCTCCGCCTCCTTCGTAAGACCTTCAAATGGATCCCCTCGAACACCGAAAGACCGTCACTCATGCCCTGGTCACCAGCAGACTCGACTACGGCAACGCACTCTACGCCGGAATAAACAAAAACCTCACCCGCAAGCTACAGAACATCCAGAACGCCGCCGCAAGACTGGTCCTCAACCTGCCAAAACATTGCCACATCTCCCAGCACCTGCGCACACTCCACTGGCTCCCTGTCGAGGCGAGAATCACCTTCAAGATGCTCACCCACGCACACAAGGCCCTCCACGGCACCGGACCAGCATACCTGAACAGCCGACTCAAATTCCACGCACCCCAAAGGACCCTACGATCAGCCCAGCTCTCCTACACCGTGGTCCCCCGCACCAGAAAGACCAGATCGGGAGGCCGCTCCTTCTCCTTCCTCGCGGCCAAAGCATGGAACGCCCTTCCGCTCCACCTCAGACAGACAACATCGCTCCCCATCTTCGCAAGAAACCTCAAAACCTGGCTCTTCGACAGACCCCCTCCTTGATGGATGGAACCTGCACCCCCCCCACCCCTAGCGCCTTGAGACCCTTACGGGTGAGTAGTCGCGCTTTAACAAACCCCTGATTGATTGATTGATTTTGATTGAGCTCATCCTCCGAACCCACTGAATCTCACCCTTCCTGGACACTCAAAATATTGAAAGGTAGGACATAAAAGACTCACATGCTCATTATCTAATTGCTCCTTCGCTGCGCAGACACAGTCCACAGTCTATCTATATATATAGATATATATTCACTGAAAAAACCATAGGTTTCAGGGGCGTTATAGTTAGTTGGACATTTCACTCGTACAAAACCATAGAAATTCCCCCGTTATAGTTAGTTCAGCTAACTATAACTCGCGCGCCCGCAATGCACTGCTGATGACGTCACATATTACATCACTCATGACATGGTCAGTGACATCACTCATGACATCACTGATGACATCTCAAATGACATCACTGATGACATCACTGATGACATCATCCTTGTGATAGAGTGGCAGACCTCCTCTCACCCTAATATAACCTTTGATACACACACTCAAAAATACAAACTAACATTTTCAAAACAATGGACATACCAATACCAGTTACAACACACCTATTCAGTAATTCCAAGATCTACACACACATCCACTCATTCACCAACAGTCCCTATACAGTCACTCATACATGTACTCACTCATCATATGTACTCATACACCTATACATCCTGTTACACACCACCACTCATCCATAGAGTTACTCACACACATAGTCACACATGCAAACAAAGTATCAAACATCCATTTACTTGCATATACAGTTATACACACACTACCACACTTACTTCTACAGAAACTTACACATACTTACTCTCTTAAACAATCACTTATAGAAACACCTACTTATTTGTACAGGAACTCTTCCAATCTCTCACTCTCACATATACTCACTTATATACACCAATACTCACATATACTAGTTTAAAACATATGTAGTTACTCATAAAGACACTATTGAGACAGTCATTCACTCACTAACACACCCATACACATACTCATCCACCTATACAGTCCTGCACACATGCTGTCTTCAACACATACAAACAGTGAGTCACTCATTCCTGCATCTATGCACTAAGTAATACCCCCACCGAACCATACAGACACTCAGACACTCATACTGATACTCAAAAAACCAACTAATAACCCATATAGACACTCATGTAGCTACTCACCAACCCATGCAGCCACTTATACACAAAGTGAGAGACTGATACAGATATTTTCATATTTAAACATTACTCACTAACCCATGTATTCACTAAGATACACTTAGTCAGTTATACAATCAATTTTACAAAAAAAATCATCCATTTAGACACTTATATACCCATTTATTCTTCCATCGACCTTGAGATATACATATATAAAACATATTTAATTTTCAGAAAAACACACATTCACTGGATGATGTCATCAGTGATGTCATCAGTGATGTCATTTGAGATGTCATGAGTGATGTCATGAGTGATGTCACTGACCATGTCATGAGTGATGTAATATGTGACGTCATCAGCAGTGCATTGCGGGCGCGCGAGTTATAGTTAGCTGAACTAACTATAACGGGGTAATTTCTATGGTTTTGTATGAGTGAAATGTCCAACTAACTATAACGCCCCTGAAACCTATGGTTTTTTCAGTGAATTTCTAAGGTTTTTTAAATGCTAATTTCTAACTATAACATGCCTGAAACCTATGGTTTTTTCAGTGAATTTCTAAGGTTTTTTAAATGCTAATTTCTAACCATAACGTGCCTGACACCTATGGTTTTTTCAGTGAATATATATATATTTATTATACTATGTATACATGTGAAAATGTCTCGGTCCCCTGTTTGCCTCGGTGGCACGGAAAAATGGGTGGAACTGACGTCAGCACGCCGACGAGGTCCTCTTATGGCTCCGATGACGTCATACGGTGTCGCGAGCGGAGCCGTGCTCGTTGACGTTGGAGAGTTAGGAAAGAATTTCCGTGGAATGCTGGTGCAGGGGATATTCACCTAAGTGTTCTGGCTAGTCCTTTGGGAGCAACTGTTTATGTTGCCACTCCAGAAACCGAAACCAGTGATCCGAGGGCAGAGGCCCTGCAGATGGCACACGAGGTGGGGTGCCCAGTCGTGTGCACCGGCGGGGCAGCGAAGTGACAAGCACCACAACCCACAAAAAAGGTAACAAGGGCACTGAATAACACAGGATCTTCTCTTTGTATCTGGCAGGAACAACGAAGTTAAAATGCCCTAGTACCAAAATGTAGAATTAGTGCTACAATGGTCTTCAAGAGGACCTGCGTTGCCGCTTCTGCCTCCCGTACCCTGGAGGCGGCACATGGGTCACGCAGTACGGTCATACTGCGGTGGGACGCACACTCGTTGACCTCTCATGACACTGCTCCACACTTCAGGGAGGACGCTTTCCATTAGCTATGTTTTCTGATGACATGTCGCGCCGGCCCCGTCCAACAACAGAACTCCTTTAGATCCAAACAGACTCTTCCACTCTCTCACCGGAAGTGAAACCAGGCCACGCGGACACTTTCACAATACAACAGCCGGGAATGCACTTTTTGGTAAAAAAAACACATTCCTTCCTCCTAATTAATCAAATAAACGTCTCCTTAAGAACAGGGGCCAGCTTCGATCGGTAAACAGCCGTTACAACAACTTTTTACTTTGCGATACCATTACAACGCATGCATTACCACGCATGCGTTGTACATCACGAAGTCATTACTACGCATTTTTAGAACGCATGGTCATTTACCACGCATGCCTTTACAACAAATTTTGTTGTAAAGGTATGTATGGTAAATGACCATGCGTTCTAAAAAAAATGTAGACGATCCATGTCGTTGTAAGGAAACAGAGGTTGTTCCGTTTCCTCACAACGACGTGCACCGCCCCTCAGAGATGATGTGAAGCAGGAACCACGAGGAGAGAGGAACCATGAGGAGGGAGGGGTAAGGGGGATTGGGCATGGGGTGTGGGCTTCTTTTCTAGGGTTTAGGGTAGTGCAGTGATGTTTGGGTGGTGTAGGGGGTCGTGCTGGGGGTAGTGTTTTAGGGTTTAGGGTAGTGCAGTGGTGTTTGGGTAGTGTAGGGGTCGTGCTGGGGGTAGTGTTTTAGGGTTTAGGGTAGTGCAGTAGTGTAGGGGTCGTGCTGTGGGTAGTGTTTTAGGGTTTAGGGTAGTGCAGTGGTGTATGGGTAGTGTAGGGGGTCATGCTGGGGTAGTGTTTTAGGGTTTAGGGTAGTGCAGTGGTGTTTGAGTAGGGTAGGGGTCATGCTGGTGGTGGTGTTTTAGGGTTTAGGGTAGTGCAGTGGTGTTTGTGTAGTGCAGGGGGTCATGCTGGGGGTAGTGTTTTATGGTTTAGGGTAGTGCAGTGGTGTTTTGGTAGTGTAGGGGGTCGTGCTGGGGGTAGATTTAGTGTTTAGGGTAGTGCAGTGGTGTTTGGGTAGTGTAGGGAGTCGTGCTGGGGGTAGTGTTTTAGGGTTTAGGGTAGTGCAGTGGTGTTTGTGTAGTGTAGGGGGTTGTGCTGGGGGTAGTGTTTTAGGGTTTATGTTAGTGCAGTGGTGTTTGGGTAGTGTAGGGGTAGTGCTGGGGTAGTGTTTTAGGGTTTAGGGCAGTACAGTGGTGTTTGTGTAGTGAAGGGGGTCATGCTGTGGGTAGTGTTTTAGGGTTTAGGGTAGTGCAGTGGTGTTTGTGTAGTGTAGGGGGTCATGTTTTAGGGTATAGGGTAGTGCAGTGGTGTTTGGGTAGTGTAGGGGTCATGCTGGGGTTAGTGTTTAGGGTTTAGGGTAGTGCAGTGGTGTTTGGGTAGTGTAGGGGGTCGTGCTGGGGGTAGTGTTTTAGTGTTTAGGGTAGTGCAGTGCTGTTTGTGTAGTGTGGGAGGTCATGCTGGGGGTATATTTAGGGTTTAGTGTAGTGCAGTGGTGTTTGGGTAGTGTAGGGAGTCGTGCTGGGGGTAGTGTTTTAGGGTTTAGGGCAGTGCAGTGGTGTTTGGGTAGTGTAGGGAGTCGTGCTGGTGTTAGGGTTTAGGGTAGTTCAGTTATGTTTGGGTAGTGTAGGGTGTCGTGCTGGGGGTAGTGTTTTAGGGTTTAGGGTAGTGCAGTGGTGTTTGGGTAGTGGAGGGGTAGTGTTTTAGGGTTTAGGGTAGTGCGCCCAACCAGCCACAATATCCGTGGACAAATGGGATCCTGACTCTTTGGAACGCTCCGTCAATTGAATAATTTGGGTCAAGGGCCCTACCACGTCCAAGACCTATCAATTCCTTTCTTGGGATCCCTCATATACTTGGAGAAAAAGGTACATAGTTTCTCATCAATTTCAGGCATGTGTGCCACCTTCCCCTTCAGTGAGGGCCTGGGGCATTCTCCCCTCATCCTATTCCTGACCTCCCTTTCAAGGGGTTGATGGATTTTCCCCACCACATACTCTGCCACTTTGGCATCAGGTGTCCACTCTGCCGACCTAGGATGGTAAATTTGGGTAGGCTAGAACATGTCCGAGTGGACCCCGTCCCCAACCGGGGACTGAGAGGAGTGGGACTCTGGACGCCAGGGACGCCCTGAGTCCTTATCCTCATCGGAGGAGAAATCGTCCTCCGATACACCCTCTCCCTCTAAGGGAAACCCACCGTCGGGGTCTACAATAGTGGTGACAGTGTCGCAATTTTCTCCGGGCCCCTCCTCCTCCCAGCAGGGTGCATGTTTTAGCGTTCGCGCACTCTTGAGGAAGGTCTCCGTAAGATTATCAAATCCTTCCAAGTGCCCCGCGTTATGCTTAACGGCCCTTTTATTCCCCATCTGGGAGCTACTTGGACCCGCCACCACCAGATCTGGGTCACTGAACACCCCCAGGGATGCTTTTCGCCAGCTTATCAACCTGATCCCTAAGAGTAGCCAGCGCCCTAGAAATAGCCAGAGAGAGGGCTTGGTCCACTGCTGGAGGGAGAAGTTGGGGGGCCATTCCTCCTCCACTTCCTGGTAGGAGGAGTAAAAATGGTCTTCTGGAGAAGACATGATAGCAGAGGGTGTGAGCACAGAACAAATGCCCTTAAAATCCTTAAGACAGCCCCCTCGCCGGTGCTCCAACAGCTGGGCTTTCCCCGAAGCTGTTATAAGAATAGACTGAGGCGCAATACCAATTACCACCACCAGGTGGCGCTGGTCACTAACGTGACCGTGTGGGAAAATCACCGCATAGCAGTGTCAAAATTAGGCGAGCGTTGGTCGGGAATCAAGCGGACACTAAAGGAGTGACCGGATTCCGAAACGCGCGTAAAGACCAGCGGGAGCGCTCGACGGAGCTGCCTCGCTCGGACCAGACACGCCTGACAGGATCTAACTGCGCGCAGAGCACACAGCGGGAGAAACTGCGAGGGGGAGAACGCGCTCGGGCAAGAGCCTGCTGCGCAGGGAATATGAAACAATACCAAGGCAATAATGCTAATAACGTGCACAAGAAACCGCTATACAAACAGCAACAATGTCAGATTAAGCCAAGAATGTAAGGAATGCACTTAACTGACGAGCAGTGAAGAAAGAGGAAGCAGAAGGGACGTCACGATATTATATACGATGGACTGTGATATGATTGGACTATAGTTGCCTTGGAGACTACCCCCTAATGGTTCATGGGTTGTGTAGTCTTTTGTTTAATGATTGTTGTGTTACGTTTTCTTTGAACTGCTATGCAAATAAAGTGAGGAAAGATATGCATAATCCTAGCCTCCGTCCTGCCATAGAATTCATTAAACTTGATTTGATCTGATTTAGAAACATAGATCATAAAAGTGTACATAAAAACAGTAAATCCTCTTTCCTAATACAATACAGTGAGAATTAATTAAAACCAGTAGGTAAAAACGGGTGTTACAAAGCCCGGTTCAGAGCAACTTCAGGTTAACAGAATCGTAAAGTTCATTGTTTCGCAAGATCAATCTCATGTACTTCGTGCAAAATACGCAATAAGGGGTCCAAGTAAGATGTAATGCTCCAATACCTGACCAGTTTGCACTATATAAAACTGCAGAAAAACTAAAAATAAAAAGTGTTTTGCACACTTCTGTCATTGGGCTATATGTGGGCTACATCTGGGTGATATTTGTGCTACATTTGGGCTCTTTTTTCTCTGGTGGCCATCTTGGGAGACTTATTTGTTATGAAGTTTCCTAATTTCGTCATTTACTGCAGTCTCCTCAGTAGGAAATGCTTTCAATTTTTACTTTGATTCCATCAAGAAGGCATTCAGATGTGTCACACATTTGCCATAAATTCAGAATGTTAGCACTCTAGTTGTTCATTAGATCACTGTAGTAAAGCTACTGCTCACCAGGGAGTCAACTGGAAGTCTACTGCTGGTATTGAAAGTGATTGTTTCAGTCTGCATGTCAGAATTTTCTAATGAAATAGAAGAGGATTTGAGATCTCACTAACATGCCCTAAATTTTCTTTCTGCAGCACTAACCATACTTTTTATGGCAAAATGAACCCCCTCATTTTGTTCCTTTTTAAATTAAATGTTTTAAGTGTTACCAGTTTATTCCAATCAAGATGGCTTCAGGTGTGCCATACTTTTGTCATAAGTAAGACTGTTAGCACTCTAGTTGTTCTTTAGAATACTCTGGGAAGCTGCAGTAGAACACAAAGGCATCAACTGACAGGCTGCTCCTTTGAAATATAACAGGAAGATATTTGAGATCACACTTGAAACATGTCCTAATTTTTCTTTCTACAGCACTAACCATAATTTCTATGACAAAATGAACCCCTCATTTTGTTCCTTTTTAAATTAAATGTTTTAAGTGTTACCAGTTTATTCCAATCAAGATGGCTTCAGGTGTGCCACACTTTTGTCATAAGTAAGACTGTTAGCTCTCTAGTTGTTCTTTAGAACACTCTGGGAAGCTGCAGTAGAACACAAAGGCATCAACTGACAGGCTGCTCCTGTTGAAATATAACAGGAAGATATTTGAGATCTCACTTAAAACATGTCCTAATTTTTCTTTCTACAGCATAATTTCTATGACAAAATGAACCCCTCATTTTGTTCCTTTTTAAATTAAATGTTTTAAGAGTTACCAGTTTATTCCAATCAAGATGGCTTCAGGTGTGCCATAATTTTGTCATAAGTAAGACTGTTAGCGCTCTAGTTGTTCTTTAGAACACTCTGGGAAGCTGCAGTAGAACACAAAGGCATCAACTGACAGGCTGCACCTGTTGAAATATAACAGGAAGATATTTGAGATCACACTTGAAACATGTTCTAATTTTTCTTTCTACAGCACTAACCATAATTTCTATGACAAAATGAACCCCGTTATTTTGTTCCTTTTTAAATTAAATGTTTTAAGTGTTACCAGTTTATTCCAATCAAGATGGCTTCAGGTGTGCCATACTTTTGTCATAAGTAAGGCTGTTAGCACTCTAGTTGTTCTTTAGAACACTCTGGGAAGCTGCAGTAGAACACAAAGGAATCAACTGACAGTCTCTGCCCTTGTTGGATGTACATGTTTTAATGAGAATGTCAGACTTCATTCTCACATGACTGAGAAAGATAATGTGAATTTACAGAAAATATGCTCTCATTTTAGCTTCTGGAGCACCTTCCAAAACTGTATGGGACAAGCATGTGAAAATAGTTTTCTCTCAAACATGATTCATGATATCCCAGCAGAAGGTTTTTCACAGGGTAAAATCACCTTAGAACACACCACAATTCCTGAAATTAGTATGGTACCATCAACAAATGAATTCTAATGTAACTAAAGTCTGTTATCACCCTTTATAGTTCTCCTTTTGGTAACCCTCAAAATCTTCGATTCACTACAATGCATTTCAATGGGGTACTATCATTTATATTGGTCCCAAGATGCCTGCCAGCAATTCCAGGATGAAGTGCTGACAGCCAATCAGATCTCACGATGACATGTGTGGTTAGGCTCCGCCCAGATATATATGTGTTTTCTTTTTAAAATTTCTCAGGAACTACTGAACGGATTTACACCATTTAACCAAAAGGCACGACTCTGCACCAAGGGCTAACTTTTTGCCAAATTTGGTGTAATTCCGTTCAGCAGTTCGGGCTGTAGCTGCGATGAAAGGTTCCTATGGAAAATTGCATGGGGAAAACACGTTTTGGGACCCCCTTTTTTTCTCGGCCTCCACTTGACGAATCACCCCGAGACTTTCAGGATAGGAGCGGACCGGAGCGCCCCACGAGTTTTGAAAAGTTCACGAAGATTCGTCAACCGGCGCCAAAGTTATTTCAAATAGAATGTTGCGGATTTCCTATGGAAAATAGGTCCTAACTATAACTATCTACTGGCGACCGCCAGTAGATAATATATATACATACATATATATATATTCACTGAAAAAACCATAGGTTTTAGGGACAGTTATAGTTAGTTGGACATTTCACTCGTACAAAACCATAGAAATTCCCCCGTTATAGTTAGTTCAGCTAACTATAACTCGCGCCCCGCAATGCACTGCTGATGACGTCACATATTACATCACTCATGACATGGTCAGTGACATCACTGATGACATCTCAAATGACATCACTGATGACATCACTGATGACATCATCCAGTGACTGTGTGTTTCTGTAAAGTTTAAATATGTTTAATATATATAGGGAAAGGCGTATTGAAGAATGAGTGGGTGTATAAGTGTCTGAATGGATGATTTAGTACATGAGTGACTGACTCTACAAGTGAGTGATTAAATGTATCTTACTGAATGCATGGGTTAGTGACTAAACTGTGTGAATGTCTGTATCCGTCTGTCTGTTGGTTTGTAAGCGGCTGCATGGCTTTCTGAATAGCTACATGAGTGTCTACATGGGTTATTGATTGATTGTCTGAGTATCTGTATGGGTGCCTGAGTGTTTGTGTGGGTGGGGTGTGTGTGACTCTGTGCATAGATGTGTGAGTTGGTGATTCACTGGGTGCATGGTTTCAAGAGTGCATCTGTGATGGACTGTATGGGTGGGTGAGTGTGTGTATGGGTGTGTTAGTGATTGAATGTATATCTCAGTGGTACATGTGTGAGTAACTACATATGTGAAAGGCAGTATATATGTGTGTTGGAGTATATAAATGGCTATAAGTGAGAGTGTGTGATTGTGAGAGTGGCTGTATGGATGAGTGTGTACTTGTATCAGTGATTGTATAAGAGCGTAAGAATGTGCTAGTATTTGTATGAGTAAGTGAGCTGGTGTGTGTATAACTGTATAGGTGAGTAAATGGGTGTGTGATTAAGTTTTTGCATGACTGACTAGGTGTGTGAGTACCTCTATGGATGAGTGGCGGTGTGTGAGTGTTTATATAGGTGTATGAGTGCATATGATAGTCCTGTACTGAGTGACTAAGTATGAGTGACTGTACGGGTGAGTGAGTGGATGTGTGTGTAGACCTAAGAATCAGTGAGTGGGTATGTAGTTTTTGGTGTTGGAGTGTCTATGGTTTTGAGAATGGCAGTCTGTAATTTAGAGTGGGTGTATCAAAAGTTATATTAGGGTGTGAGAAGATGCATGAAATTATCACATGGATGATGTCATCAGTGATGTCATTTGAGATGTCATCAGTGATGCCATCAGTGATGTCACTGACCATGTCATGAGTGATGTAATATGTGACGTCATCAGCAGTGCATTGCGGGGCGCGAGTTATAGTTAGCTGAACTAACTATAACGGGGAATTTCTATGGTTTTGTACGAACGAGTGAAATGTCCAACTAACTATAACTGTCCCTAAAACCTATGGTTTTTTCAGTGAATTTCAAAGGTTTTTTAAATGCTAATTTCGAACTATAACGTGTCTGAAACCTATGGTTTTTTCAGTGAATTTCAAAGGTTTTTTAAATGCTAATTTCTAACTATAACGTGCCTGAAACCTATGATTTTTTAAGTGAATTTCAAAGGTTTTTTTAAATGCTAGTTTCTAACTATGCCTACAGAGGTAGGACATGTGAAGAAAGAAGAAAAACGCACAGAAAGAAGCAAAAGATGTGCAGAAAGAACCAACAGAGGAGCAGAAAGAGGCCTTGTTGCAAAATCATCCTGTGCCCACAACTTTTTCAGACGGGTACTGGTGGTAACTGACTCTGACTAACCAGAGCCAGTGCTATGCTAAAAGACACTTAGAATACAGTGAAAACACCTACATACACTAGGGAACACTATGCGTTGGGGTACCCCTGTGATTAGCATGACCTCCTCTGCAAGTCCCTAGTACATAATAGGGCAGGGGGATTAAAACTACCTCTTAAAACGCGTTAGCAGGGCGCTGCTTGCACAGTGGTGAAGGGAGGGGGGCCTGAGGTGACATGTGTGCAAACGCACCCCGTGGCGCATTTTAAGTTGCAGGATTAAGTCCCCTTGAATTCTGAGGGTCCCTGGGGCCCAACTAGCCCCCATGTATCTACAGTTAGGACCACAGAGCTGAGTTGCAGAGAGGCGTTCCGAGGCCACGCACCTTTTTCACCTCTCTGCAACGCAACTCTGTTGTGCTTACTGAAGGTACCTGGTGGGCTAGTTGGCCCCCAGGGTCCCTCAGGATTCAAAGGGAATTAATTCCCCAACTTAAAACACACCACAGGGTGTGTTTGCGCACATGTCACCTGAGGCCCCGCCCCCTCCCTTCACCACTGTGCAAACGTGCCCCGTGGTGCGTTTTAAGTTGGGGGATTAGGTCACCTTGAATCCTGAGGGTCCCTGGGGCCCAACTAGCCCACTAGGTACTTCCAGTAAGCACCACAGGCCTGCGTTGCAACGCCTGTAACAAATTGTGCAGTTGTGTTTAGGTAGTGAAGAGGGTCGTGCTGGGGGTAGTGTTTTAGGGTTTAGGATAGTGCAGTGGTGTTTGTGTAGTGTAGGGGGTCATGCTGGGGGTAGATTTAGGGTTTAGGGTAGTGCAGTGGTGTTTGGGTAGTGTAGGGAGTCGTGCTGGGGGAGTGTTTTAGGGTTTAGGGTAGTGCAGTGGTGTTTGGGTAGTGTAGGGGGTCGTGCTGGGGGTAGTGATTTAGGGTAGTGCAGTGGTGTTTGGGTAGTGTAGGGGTACTGCTGGGGGTAGTGTTTTAGGGTTTAGGGTAGTGCAGTGGTGTTTGGGTAGTGTAGGGGTATTGCTGGGGGTAGTTTTTTAGGGTTTAGGGTAGTGCAGTGGTGTTTGGGTAGTGTAGTGGTTCGTGCTGGGGGTAGTTTTTTTGGGTTTAGGGTAGTGCAGTGGTGTTTGTGTAGGGGGTAGTGTTTTAGGGTTTAGGGTAGTGCAGTGGTGTTTGTGTAGTCTAGGAGGTCGTGTTTTAGGGTTTAGGGTAGTGCAGTGGTCTTTGGGTAGTGTAGGGAGTCGTGCGGGGTAGTGTTTTAGGGTTTAGGGTAGTGTAGGGGATCATGCGGGGGTAGTGTTTTAGGGATTAGGGTAGTGCATTGGTGTTTGGGTAGTGTAGGGGGTCATGCGGGGGTAGTGTTTTAGGGTTTAGGGCAGTGCAGTGGTGTTTGCGTAGTGTAGGGGGTCGTGCTGGGGCGAGTGTTTTAGGGTTTAGGGCAGTGCAGTGGTGTTCGGGTAGTGTAGGGGGTTATGCTGGGGGTAGTATTTTAGGGTTTAGGGTAGTGCAGTGGTGTTCGGGTAGTGTAGGGGGTAGTGTTCTAGGATTTAGGGCAGTGCAGTGGTGTTTGGGCAGTGTAGGGGGTAATGCTGGGGGTGGTGTTTTAGGGTTTAGGGCAGTGCAGTGGTGTTCGGGCAGTGTAGGGGTCGTGCTGGGGGTGGTGTTTCAAGGTTTAGGGCAGTGCAGTGGTGTTCGGGCAGTGTAGGGGGTCATTCAGGGGGTGGTGTTTCAGGGTTTAGGGCAGTGCAGTGGTGTTCGGGCAGTGTAGGGGGTCGTTCAGGGGGTGGTGTTTCAGGGTTTAGGGCAGTGGTGTTCGGGCAGTGTAGGGTGTCGTGCTGGGGGTGGTGTTTCATGGTTTGGGGCAGTGCAGTGGTGTTCGAGCAGTAAAGGGGGTCGTGCTGGGGGTGGTGTTTCAGGGTTTAGGGCAGTGCAGTGGTGTTCGGGCAGTGTAGGGGGCGGTGCAGGGGGTGGTGTTTCAGGGTTTAGGGCAGTGCAGTGGTGTTTGGGCAGTGTAGGGGGTGCTGCAGGGGGTGGTGTTTCAGGGTTTAGGGCAGTGCAGTGGTGTTCGGGCAGTGTAGGGGGTCATGCAGGGGGTGGTGTTTCAGGGTTTAGGGCAGTGCAGTGGTGTTCGGGCAGTGTAGGGGGTCGTGCTGGGGCTGGTGTTTCAGGGTTTAGGGCAGTACAGTGGTGTTCGGGCAGTGTAGGGGGTCGTGCTGGGGCTGGTGTTTCAGGGTTTAGGGCAGTGCAGTGGTGTTCGGGCAGTGTAGGGGGTCGTGCTGGGGCTGGTGTTTCAGGGTTTAGGGCAGTGCAGTGGTGTTTGGGCAGTGTAGGGGGTTGTGCTGGGGCTGGTGTTTCAGGGTTTAGGGCAGTGCAGTGGTGTTCGGGCAGTGTAGGTGGTCGTGCTGTGGCTGGTGTTTCAGGGTTTAGGGCAGTGCAGTGGTGTTTGGGCAGTGTAGGGGGTCATGCTGGGGCTGGTGTTTCAGGGTTTAGGGCAGTGCAGTGGTGTTCGGGCAGTGTAGGGGGTCTTGCTGGGGCTGGTGTTTCAGAGTCTAGGGCAGTGCAGTGGTGTTCGGGCAGTGTAGGGGGTCTTGCTGGGGCTGGTGTTTCAGGGTTTAGGGCAGTGCAGTGGTGTTCGGGCAGTGTAGGGGGTCATGCTGGGGGTGGTGTTTCAGGGTTTAGGGCATTGCAGTGGTGTTTGGGCAGTGTAGGGGGTCGTGCTGGGGCTAGTGTTTCAGGATTTAGGGCAGAGCAATGGTGTTCAGGCAGTGTAGGGGGTTTTGCTGGAGGTGGTGTTTCAGGGTTGAGGGCAGTGCAGTGGTGTTCGTGCAGTGTAGTCGGTGGTGTTTCAGGGTTTAGGGCAGTGGTGTTCAGGCAGTGTAGGGGGTCTTGCTGGGGTTGATGTTTCAGGGTTTAGGGCAGTGCAGTGGTGTTCGGGAAGTGTAGGGGGTCGTGCTGGGGGTGGTGTTTCAGGGTTTAGGGCAGTGCAGTGGTGTTCCGGCAGTGTAGGAGGTCATGCAGGGGGTGGTGTTTCAGGGTTTAGGGCAGTGCAGTGGTGTTCGGGCAGTGTAGGGTGTTGTGCTGAGGGGTGGTGTTTCAGGGTTTAGGGCAGTGCAGTGGTGTTCGGGCAGTGTAGGGGGTCGTGCAGGGGTGGTGTTTCAGGGTTTAGGGCAGTGCAGTGGTGTTTGGGCAGTGTAGGGGGTCGTGCAGGGGGTGGTGTTTCAGGGTTTAGGGCAGTGCAGTGGTGTTCGGCCAGTGTAGGTGGTCTTGCTGGGGGTGGTGTTTCAGGCTTTAGTGCAGTGGTGTTCGGGCAGTGTAGGGGGTCTTGCTGGGGGTGTGTTTCAGGGTTTAGGGCAGTGCAGTGGTGCTCGGGCAGTGTAGGGGATCTTGCTGGGGCTGGTGTTTCAGGGTTTAGGGCAGTGCAGTGGTGTTCGGGCAGTGTAGGGGGTCGTGCTGGGACTGGTGTTTGAGGGTTTAGGGTAGTGCAGTGGTGTTCGGGCAGTGTAGGGGGTCGTGCTGGGGCTGGTGTTTCAGGGTTTAGGGCAGTGCAGTGGTTTTCGGGCAGTGTAGGCGGTCGTGCTGGGGCTGGGGCTGGTGTTTCAGGGTTTAGGGCAGGGCAGTGGTGTTCGGGCAGTGTACGGGGTTGTGCTGGGGCTGGTGTTTCAGGGTTTAGGGCAGTGCAGTGGTGTTCGGACAGTGTAGGGGGTCGTGCTGGGGGTGGTGTTTCAGGGTTTAGGGCAGTGCAGTGGTGTTCGGGCAGTGTAGGGGGTCGTGCTGGGGCTGGTGTTTCATGGTTTAGGGCAGTGCAATGGTGTTCGGGCAGTGTAGGGGGTCATGCTGGGGGTGGTGTTTCTGGGTTTAGGGCAGTGCAGTGGTGTACGGGCAGTGTAGGGGGTCTTGCTGGGGTGGTGTTTCAGGGTTTAGGGCAGTGGTGTTCGGGCAGTCTAGGGGGTCTTGCTGGGGGTAGTGTTTCGGGGTTTAGGGCAGTGCAGTGGTGTTCGTGCAGTGTAGGGGGTCATGTTTCAGGGTTTAGGGCAGTGCAGTAGTGTTCGGGCAGTGTAGGGGATCGTGCAGGGGGTGGTGTTTCAGGGTTTAGGGCAGTGCAGTGGTGTTCGGGCAGTGTAGGGGGTCGTGCTGGGGGTGGTGTTTCAGGGTTTAGGGCAGTGCAGTGGTGTTCGGGCAGTGTAGGGGTCGTGCAGGGGGTGGTGTTTCAGGGTTTAGGGCAGTGCAGTGGTGTTCGGGCAGTGTAGGGGTCGTGCTGGGGCTGGTGTTTCAGGGTTTAGGGCAGTGCAGTGGTGTTCGGGCAGTGTAGGGGGTCTTGCTGGGGGTGGTGTTTCAGGGTTTAGGGCAGTGGTGTTCGGGCAGTGTAGGGGGTCTTGCTGGGGGTAATGTTTCAGGGTTTAGGGCAGTGCAGTGGTGTTCGGGCAGTGTAGGGGGTCTTGCTGCGGGTAGTGTTTCAGGGTTTAGGGCAGTGCAGTGGTGTTCGTGCAGTGTAGGGGGTCGTGCTGGGGATGGTGTTTCAGGGTTTAGGGCAGTGCAGTAGTGTTCGGGCTGTGTAGGGGGTCGTGCAGGGGGTGGTGTTTCAGGGTTTAGGGCAGTGCAGTGGTGTTCGGGCAGTGTAGGGGGTCGTGCTAGGGTATGTGTTTCAGGGTTTAGGGCAGTGCAGTGGTGTTCGGGCAGTGTAGGGGGTCGTGCAGGGGCTGGTGTTTCAGGGTTTAGGGCAGTGCAGTGGTGTTCGGGCAGTGTAGGGGGTCGTGCTGGGGTTAGTGTTTTAGGGTTTAGGGTAGTGCAGTGGTGCTTGTGTAGTGTAGGGGGTCGTGCTGGGGGTAGTGTTTTAGGGTTTAGGGTAGTGCAGTGGTGTTTGTGTAGTGTAGGGGGTCATGTTTTAGGGTAGTGCAGTGGTGTTTGGGTAGTGTAGGGGGTCGTGCTGGGGGTAGTGTTTTAGGATTTAGGTTAGTGCAGTGGTGTTCGGGCAGTGTAGGGGGTCGTGCTGGGGCTGGTGTTTCAGGGTTTAGGGCAGTGCAGTGGTGTTCGGGCAGTGTAGGGGGTTGTGCTGGGGCTGGTGTTTCAGGGTTTAGGGCAGTGCATTGGTGTTCGGGCAGTGTAGGTGGTCGTGCTGGGGCTGGTGTTTCAGGTTTTAGGGCAGTGCAGTGGTGTTTGGGCAGTGTAGGGGGTCATGCTGGGGCTGGTGTTTCAGGGTTTAGGGCAGTGCAGTGGTGTTCGGGCAGTGTAGGGGGTCTTGCTGGGGCTGGTGTTTCAGAGTCTAGGGCAGTGCAGTGGTGTTCGGGCAGTGTAGGGGGTCTTGCTGGGGCTGGTGTTTCAGGGTTTAGGGCAGTGCAGTGGTGTTCGGGCAGTGTAGGGGTCATGCTGGGGGTGGTGTTTCAGGGTTTAGTGCATTGCAGTGGTGTTTGGGCAGTGTAGGGGGTCGTGCTGGGGCTAGTGTTTCAGGATTTAGGGCAGAGCAATGGTGTTCAGGCAGTGTAGGGGGTTTTGCTGGAGGTGGTGTTTCAGGGTTGAGGGCAGTGCAGTGGTGTTCGTGCAGTGTAGTCGGTGGTGTTTCAGGGTTTAGGGCAGTGGTGTTCAGGCAGTGTAGGGGGTCTTGCTGGGGTTGATGTTTCAGGGTTTAGGGCAGTGCAGTGGTGTTCGGGAAGTATAGGGGGTCGTGCTGGGGGTGGTGTTTCAGGGTTTAGGGCAGTGCAGTGGTGTTCCGGCAGTGTAGGAGGTCGTGCAGGGGGTGGTGTTTCAGAGTTTAGGGCAGTGCAGTGGTGTTCGGGCAGTGTAGGGGGTTGTGCTGGGGGTGGTGTTTCAGGGTTTAGGGCAGTGCAGTGGTGTTCGGGCAGTGTAGGGTGTCGTGCTGAGGGGTGGTGTTTCAGGGTTTAGGGCAGTGCAGTGGTGTTCGGGCAGTGTAGGGGGTCGTGCAGGGGGTGGTGTTTCAGGGTTTAGGGCAGTGCAGTGGTGTTTGGGCAGTGTAGGGGGTCGTGCAGGGGGTGGTGTTTCAGGGTTTAGGGCAGTGCAGTGGTGTTCGGCCAGTGTAGGTGGTCTTGCTGGGGGTGGTGTTTCAGGCTTTAGTGCAGTGGTGTTCGGGCAGTGTAGGGGGTCTTGCTGGGGGTGGTGTTTCAGGGTTTAGGGCAGTGCAGTGGTGTTCGGGCAGTGTAGGGGGTCTTGCTGGGTCTGGTGTTTCAGGGTTTAGGGCAGTGCAGTGGTGTTCGGGCAGTGTAGGAGGTCGTGCTGGGGCTGGTGTTTCATGGTTTAGGGCAGTGCAATGGTGTTCGGGCAGTGTAGGGGGTCGTGCTGGGGGTGGTGTTTCAGGGTTTAGGGCAGTGCAGTGGTGTTCGGGCAGTGTAGGGGGTCATGCTGGGGGTGGTGTTTCTGGGTTTAGGGCAGTGCAGTGGTGTACGGGCAGTGTAGGTGGTCTTGCTGGGGGTGGTGTTTCTGGGTTTAGGGCAGTGGTGTTCGGGCAGTGTAGGGGGTCTTGCTGGGGGTAGTGTTTCGGGGTTTAGGGCAGTGCAGTGGTGTTCGTGCAGTGTAGGGGGTCATGTTTCAGGGTTTAGGGCAGTGCAGTAGTGTTCGGGCAGTGTAGGGGATCGTGCAGGGGGTGGTGTTTCAGGGTTTAGGGCAGTGCAGTGGTGTTCGGGCAGTGTAGGGGGTCATGCTGGGGGTGGTGTTTCAGGGTTTAGGGCAGTGCAGTGGTGTTCGGGCAGTGTAGGGGGTCGTGCAGGGGTGGTGTTTCAGGGTTTAGGGCAGTGCAGTGGTGTTCGTGCAGTGTAGGGGGTCGTGCTGGGGATGGTGTTTCAGGGTTTAGGGCAGTGCAGTAGTGTTCGGGCAGTGTAGGGGGTCGGCAGGGGGTGGTGTTTCAGGATTTAGGGCAGTGCAGTGGTGTTCGGGCAGTGTAGGGGGTCGTGCTAGGGTATGTGTTTCAGGGTTTAGGGCAGTGCAGTGGTGTTCGGGCAGTGTAGGGGGTCGTGCAGGGGCTGGTGTTTCAGGGTGTAGGGCAGTGCAGTGTTGTTCGGGCAGTGTAGGGGGTCATGCTGGGGTTAGTGTTTTAGGGTTTAGGGTAGTGCAGTGGTGCTTGTGTAGTGTAGGGGGTCGTGCTGGGGGTTGTGTTTTAGGGTTTAGGGTAGTGCAGTGGTGTTTGTGTAGTGTAGGGGGTCATGTTTTAGGGTAGTGCAGTGGTGTTTGGGTAGTGTAGGGGGTCGTGCTGGGGGTAGTGTTTTAGGATTTAGGTTAGTGCAGTGGTGTTTGTGTAGTGTAGGGGGTCGTGCTGGGAGTAGTGTTTTAGGGTTTAAGGTAGTGCAGTGGTGCTTGTGTAGTGTAGGGGGTCATGCTGGGGGTAGTGTTTTAGGTTTAGGGTAGTGCAGTGGTGTTTGTGTAGTGTAGGGGGTCATGTTTTAGGGCAGTGGTGTTTGGGTAGTGTAGGGGGTCATGCTGGGGTAGTGTTTTAGGATTTAGGTTAGTGCAGTGGTGTTGGGGTAGTGTTTTAGGGTTTAGGGTAGTGCAGTGGTGTTTGTGTAGTGTAGGGGGTCATGCTGGGGGTAGTGTTTTAGGGTTTAGGATAGTGCAGTGGTGCTTGTGTAGTGTAGGGGGTCGTGCTGGGGTAGTGTTTTAGGGTTTAGGGTAGTGCAGTGGTGTTTTTGTAGTGTAGGGGGTCATGTTTTAAGATGCAACGCTCCAATACCTGACCAGTCTGCACTACATAAAACTGCAAAAAGCTAAAAATAAAAAGTGTTTTGCACACTTTTGTCATTGGGCTATATGTGGGCTACATCTGGGTAATACTTGTGCTACATGTGGGCTCTTTTTTCACCGGTGGCCATCTTGGAAGACTTCTTTGTTATGAAGTTTCCTAATTTCCTCATTTACTGCAGTCTCCTCAGTAGGAAATGCTTTCAGTTTTTTACTTTGATTCCATCAAGAAGGCATTCAGATGTGTCATACATTTGCCATAAATTCAGAATGTTATTACTCTAGTTGTTCATTAGATCACTGTAGTAAAGCTACTGCTCACCAAGGAGTTAACTGGAAGTCTACTGCTGGTATTGAAAGTGATTGTTTCAGTCTGCATGTCAGAATTTTCTAATGAAATAGAAGAGGATTTGAGATCTCACTTAAAACATGCACTAAATTTTCTTTTTGCAGCACTAATCATAATTTCTATGGCAAAATGAACCCCCTCATTTTGTTCCTTTTTAAATTAAATGTTTTAAGTGTTACCAGTTTATTCCAATCAAGATGGCTTCAGGTGTGCCATACTTTTGTCATAAGTAAGGCTGTTAGCACTCTAGTTGTTCTTTAGAACACTCTGGGAAGCTGCAGTAGAACACAAAGGCATCAACTGACAGGCTGCTCCTGTTGAAATATAACAGGAAGATATTTGAGATCTCACTTAAAACATGTCCTAATTTTTCTTTCTACAGCACTAACCATAATTTCTATGGCAAAATGACCCCCTCATTTTGTTCCTTTTTAAATTAAATGTTTTAAGTGTTACCAGTTTATTCCAATCAAGATGGCTTCAGGTGTGCCATACTTTTGTCATAAGTAAGACTGTTAGCGCTCTAGTTGTTCTTTAGAACACTCTGGGAAGCTGCAGTAGAACACAAAGGCATCAACTGACAGGCTGCTCCTGTTGAAATATAACAGGAAGATATTTGAGATCACACTTGAAACATGTCCTAATTTTTCTTTCCAGAGCACTAACCATAATTTCTATGACAAGATGAACCCCATCATTTTGTTCCTTTTTAAATTAAATGTTTTAAGTGTTACCAGTTTATTCCAATCAAGATGGCTTCAGGTGTGCCATACTTTTGTCATAAGTAAGGCTGTTAGCACTCTAGTTGTTCTTTAGAACACTCTGGGAAGCTGCAGTAGAACACAAAGGAATCAACTGACAGTCTCTGCCCTTGTTGAATGTACATGTTTTACTGAGAATGTCAGACTTCATTCTCACATGACTGAGAAAGATAATGTGAATTTACAGAAAATATGCTCTCATTTTAGCTTCTGGAGCACCTTCCAAAACTGTATGGGACAAGCATGTGAAAATAGTTTTCTCTCAAACATGATTCATGATATCCCAGCAGAAGGTTTTTCACAGGGTAAAATCACCTTAGAACACACCACAATTCCTGAAATTAGTATGGTACCATCAACAAATGAATTCTAATGTAACTAAAGTCTGTTATCACCCTTTATAGTTCTCCTTTTGGTAACCCTCAAAATCTTCGATTCACTACAATGCATTTCAATGGGGTACTATCATTTATATTGGTCCCAAGATGGCTGCCAGCAATTCCAGGATGAAGTGCTGACAGCCAATCAGATCTCACGATGACATGTGTGGTTAGGCTCCGCCCAGATATATATGTGCTTTTACTTTTGATTTTCTCAGCAACTACTGAACGGATTTACACCATTTAACAAAAAGGGTTCTTTTTGAACCAAGAACTACCTCTTTGCCAAATTTGGTGTAATTCCGTTCAGCAGTTCGGGCTGTAGCCTTGCATAAAGTTTCCTATGGGAAATTGATTTTTTGACTCTTATTTTTTTAATTTCTCCGCAACTACTGAACGGATTTACACCATTTAACAAAAAGGGTTCTTTCTGAACCAAGAACTACCTCTTTGCCAAATTTGGTGTAATTCCGTTAAGCAGTTCGGGCTGTAGCCGTGTCTAAAGTTTCCTATGGGAAAATGGATGGGGAAAACACGTTTTGGGACCCCCCTTTTTTCTCGGCCCCAGCTTGACGAATCACCCTGAGACTTTCAGGGTAGGAGCGGACCGGAGCGGGCCATAAAGTTAGAAAATTTCTCGAAGATTCGTCAACCGACGCAAGAGTTATTTCAAATAGAATGTCGCGGATTTCCTATGGAAAATAGGTCCTAATTATAACTATCTACTGGCGACCGCCAGTAGATAATATATATATATATAAATATATACCAAATGATAGCACCCGAACTTGGAAGCCCACTCACAGCGTGTAAAATACTTTATTCAGCAAGGCGACATCACACTGGAGTACGGTAGGTACAGCATGCTTTAGCCATAAGTCCCGACGCGTTTCAGGCTCATCCGCCTTTATTCACAGGAATGGCAATGAGGAGGGGCAGCTCACAGACGATACTTGTTGTGTACCAATTGATAGTTCCGCCCAGTGGGCGTGTACACTTGCCCAGGTCGCGGAGAGCCCCTCCCTGCAGACGAGCAGGTCGAGCACCGTCACGAATACGGAGCAAAATAGAACATCGTGCAGTTCAGTGAGGAGACAAATCGGCATCGCAGCAGTACTGTGTGGATGCAGCAACCCACTGTGGCTGATGTAATCCCCTTAGGAGACTGGCGGCTGGCCCTACTATAGGATTTTAACCTTCAAAGACTCCAACTACCAGAGTGCAGCGCGTGTACACGCCCACTGGGTGGAACTATCAATTGGTACACAACAAGTATCATCTGTGAGCTGCCCCTCCTCATTGCCATCCCTGTGAATAAGGGCGGATGAGCCTGAAACGCGTCAGGACTTATGGCTAAAGCATGCTGTACCTACCGTACTCCTGTGTGATGTCGCCTTGCTGAATAAAGTATTTTACACGCTGTGAGTGGGCCTCCAAGTTCGGGTGCTATCATTTGGAACATTTAGCGGCCTGCCCAGGTCGCGGAGAGCCCCTCCCTGCAGACGAGCAGGTCGAGCACCGTTACGACGACGGAGCAAAATAGAACATCGTGCAGTTCAGTGAGGAGACAAATCGGCATCGCAGCAGTACTGTGTGGATGCAGCAACCCACTGTGGCTGATGTAATCCCCTTAGGAGACTGGCGGCTGGCCCTACTATAGGATTTTAACCTTCAAAGACTCCAACTACCAGAGTGCAGCGAGTGTACACGCCCACTGGGCGGAACTATCAATTGGTACACAACAAGTATCGTATGTGAGCTGCCCCTCCTCATTGCCATCCCTGTGAATAAGGGCGGATGAGCCTGAAACGCGTCAGGACTTATGGCTAAAGCATGCTGTACCTACCGTACTCCTGTGTGATGTCGCCTTGCTGAATAAAGTATTTTACACGCTGTGAGTGGGCCTCCAAGTTCGGGTGCTATCATTTGGAATATTTAGCGGCCTGCCCAGGTCGCGGAGAGCCCCTCCCTGCAGACGAGCAGGTCGAGCACCGTCACGAATACGGAGCAAAATAGAACATCGTGCAGTTCAGTGAGGAGACAAATCGGCATCGCAGCAGTACTGTGTGGATGCAGCAACCCACTGTGGCTGATGTAATCCCCTTAGGAGACTGGCGGCTGGCCTTACTATAGGATTTTAACCTTCAAAAACTCCAACTACCAGAGTGCAGCGAGTGTACACGCCCACTGGGCGGAACTATCAATTGGTACACAACAAGTATCGTCTGTGAGCTGCCCCTCCTCATTGCCATCCCTGTGAATAAGGGCGGATGAGCCTGAAACGTGTCGGGACTTATGGCTAAAGCATGCTGTACCTTCCGTACTCCTGTGTGATGTCGCCTTGCTGAATAAAGTATTTTACACGCTGTGAGTGGGCCTCCAAGTTCGGGTGCTATCATTTGGAATATGTAGGGGCCTGCCCAGGTCGCGGAGAGCCCCTCCCTGCAGACGAGCAGGTCGAGCACCGTCACGAATACGGAGCAAAATAGAACATCGTGCAGTTCAGTGAGGAGACAAATCGGCATCGCAGCAGTACTGTGTGGATGCAGCAACCCACTGTGGCTGATGTAATCCCCTTAGGAGACTGGCGGCTGGCCCTACTATAGGATTTTAACCTTCAAAGACTCCAACTACCAGAGTGCAGCGAGTGTACACGCCCACTGGGCGGAACTATCAATTGGTACACAACAAGTATCGTCTCTGAGCTGCCCCTCCTCATTGCCATCCCTGTGAATAAGGGCGGTTAAGCCTGAAACGCGTCGGGACTTATGGCTAAAGCATGCTGTACCTACCGTACTACTGTGTGATGTCGGCTTGCTGAATAAAGTAATTTACACGCTGTGAGTGGGCCTCCAAGTTCGGGTGCTATCATTTGGAATATTTAGCGGCCTGCCCAGGTCACGGAGAGGCCCTCCCTGCAGACGAGCAGGTCGAGCTCCGTCACGAATACGGAGCAAAATAGAACATCGTGCAGTTCAGTGAGGAGACAAATCGGCATCGCAGCAGTACTGTGTGGATGCAGCAACCCACTGTGGCTGATGTAATCCCCTTAGGAGACTGGCGGCTGGCCCTACTATAGGATTTTAACCTTCAAAGACTCCAACTACCAGAGTGCAGCGAGTGTACTCGCCCACTGGGCGGAACTATCAATTGGTACACAACAAGTATCGTCTGTGAGCTGCCCCTCCTCATTGCCATCCCTGTGAATAAGGGCGGATGAGCCTGAAATGCGTTGGGACTTATGGCTAAAGCATGCTGTACCTACCATACTCCTGTGTGATGTCGCCTTGCTGAATAAAGTATTTTACACGCTGTGAGTGGGCCTCCAAGTTCGGGTGCTATCATTTGGAATATATAAATATATATATATATATATATCTTCTATATCTATATCTATATAAAAAAAAAATATATTTATATATATATAGATATTCACTGAAAAAACACAGGTTTCAGGGACGTTATAGTTAGAAATTAGCATTTAAAAACCTTAGATATTCACTGAAAAAAACACAGGTTTCAGAGACATTATAGTTAGAAATTAGCATTTAAAACACCTTAGAAATTGGAAAAAACCAAAGGTTAGAGGAACGTTATAGTTAGTCTGATATTTCACTTGTACAAAACCAGAGAAATTCAGCTGTTATAGTTAACTGAGCTAACTATAACTCACGCCCCTGCAATGCACTGCTTATGACCTCACATATTACATCACTTATGACATGGTCAGTGACATCACTGATGGATTGCTGAGAAGTGGTCGGAGACCATGCCCCTTTTTCAGCAAACGCACCTCTTGGTGCACTGCCAGTGGGGGGATGAGGTCCCCTTGCATACTAACAGCCCCAGGACTGAAGTCGACTTCATCCCCCAAGCAGCAGTGCACCAGGAGTCGCATTTGCAGAGTGGTGGAGAAAGGGGGCATGGCCTCTGACCACCTCTCACCAATCTAGCTGTGTGGGGCTTACTGGAGGTAACATGAGGACTAGTTGGCC
Organism: Calotriton arnoldi; assembly: GCA_963921515.1. NCBI lineage: Eukaryota > Metazoa > Chordata > Amphibia > Caudata > Salamandridae > Calotriton > Calotriton arnoldi. The sequence goes on from CAWUFW010010701.1 coordinate 233,014, forward strand.
CCCAGGGACCATCAACAGGCAAGGGGACTGTTAGGTTCTGTATATCTTTAAATGCTTGCACATGCCACCATGACTATGTGTTCCATGCTGGAATGGTGGCATGTGGAATGGTCAGAAGGGCAGTTACTCTTGGCTGTCGCTCCGGCCAGTCGTTTACCCTGGAGATCTCTTGTACTTAATAAAGAGATTGTTCTTACCTATCGGAGTTCTCTCTTCCTTTCACTGGCAACGACTGGATTTGGACCCTGGACCGGCGAAGAGCATTTTCCCTTGCCCTGGAGACTTTTCCTGCAACCCTGTTCGTTGTCTCTGTTGCTGACAGCCACTGTGTTCCTACATGCTGCTGGAGCTCTTACGTGCAGCCGGAGCCTTTCCTGTGTTACAGTTTGAAATCGGACCCCGGTAGGATTTGCCTTTTATTTCATGCTTTGCACAGTTTCCCTCAGTGACAGTTTCCCTGGCTGCCTCGCTCCGTCCTCGAGCAAATGAGCGTGAAGTTGCTCGCGCTGTTTTCCTGCTCCTCTTTATGACGTCTGTGTTGCTTCTTACGCAATACGTACTTGCGAAGATGCTGACGCTGACCTAAGAGCTATGGGTCGGTAGGACGAGCAAAGGGCAGGGTCCTTACCTGACTTAGGGATCAAGGCAATCTCGGCCAGCCCCATGGACTGGGACGGCCCCTCATTGGCGGCGAAAGAGTTAAAAAGGCGAAGAAGGTGTGCCCTGAGCTGTGGCATAAACATGCGATAAAAGGAGAGAGGAAGGCCATCCGGCCCCGGAGTCTTTCCGAGGGGAAGCAGCCTTTAGGGCCCCTGCGAGCTCCTCTCACGTAATCGGCTCGTCCATTTGACTAGCATGATATTGGCTGAGCGGGGTCCAAGGGCAAGCGTCCAGCAGAGCTTGCATCTGGGGAGGGGAGGACTGTGCTGGAGCATAGAGAGTAGAATAATACGCTTGGAAAGCCTCGCATTTGGACGCTTCCATGACTGCACTTGTGCCATCGTTGGTGCGAATATGGGCTATGTGGGCCTTAGCTGCGTGCGCCCGCAGGCGCCTAGCTAGGACCGTGCCCACCTTGTGCCCCCCCTCATAGTAGCGCTGCTTTAACGTCAGCAGGGTCCGTTCGGCTTTGTTGGTTCTATGGGCTCGCAGTTGGCCGCGAAGAAGGGCCAGACGCCTTTTATGGACTAGGGAAGGGCGTTCCTGATCGAGTTTTTCAAGAGCCGTGAGCTCCCTAGTAAGATTGTCCTCAAAGAGACGCGCCTCCCGTGCCCGTGCAATCGCTATGGACGTGACGCGTCCGCGGATAGTAGCCTTAAAGGCGTCCCACACTACAGGAAAGGGAGTCTCCGGAAGATCATTGAGCGCAAAGTAATCGTCTATGGCCGTTCTGATTTCGGCTGCATCTGCCTGGTCACGAAGGACTTTAGGGAGAAAGCGCCAGCGTGGTGGGCGAGGAGCGCGCGTAGAACAGTGATGGACGAGGAGCTCGACATGGGCGTGGTCGGAGATCGTGTTGTCAGACATTGAGGCAGACACCGTCTCGCCTATCAGGGCATGTGAGATAAAAACGTGGTCAATCCGCGAGTACGAGCAATGTACATGCGAGTAGTATGAGTAGCCCCGCGCATCTGGAGAGTGATATCGCCAAGAGTTCAACAGAGTGAGGTCCGTCAACTGTTTCTTCAAGGCAGAGGACATGGCCCCCACCCCATGGAAAGACCCACTGCTGCGATCAAGGTCAGCATCCCACACCAGGTTGAAGTCGCCTCCAATGATAAGAGAAGGGTTCGGCTGCGGCACGTGTTCCCGCAGGAAGGCACGAAGATAGGGATCTTGCGCCTGGTTGGGCGCATATATATTGCAAAGGGTGAGGGATCGGTGCCCCATCCGGACCTCCACTTTAAGAAAGCGGCCATCATGGCTACGGATAACTTTCGAGTCCCCCTGCCTTACACCAGAGCCACAGAGTATAGCTATGCCAGCCGTTTTAGATGGGGCGGACGCCCAAAATTGGAGATGGTAGCGGGGATGGGCCATTCGGGAAACATCAGCTTTCAGCAGATGTGTCTCCTGAAGGAGGATAATATCAGGTTGTTGCTGCAGCAGGTAGCGCCATATCTGTTGCCTTTTGTTTGGTGAGTTAAGCCCTTTAACATTGAGGGAGAGAAGTTTCAAGGCAGGGCTAGCAGTCATGTCCAGGGGGAGGTAGATGCAAGCAGTAGCACCGGTGACGAAGCCTCAGGAGGGGGCGGGGCACGTCAGGAGCATGAGGAAGACAGGCCAGAGAACCACGGACCCCCCCAGAAGCATAAGGGGGACCACAAGAGGCCGCCCTGTCTACCACCAAGAAGAAGAGAAGACAGAGGGGAGAGGTAGAAAGGAAGAAGCAGAAAACAGGGACATGGGGATGAGAGAAGTGTAACGGTCAGTATAAAATACAACATTGGCCAACTGGGCCACAATGTCCTGTTCCAGTCCAAGGATAATCGCGGCCCTAGGGCGTAGATCATCCCGGAGAAGTCACTCTCCTAGGAGCAGGGGGATATCTTCCAAGCTCCAGGCGTGAGGGCAAAGGAGGGAGACCCGGGCCGCCCGCCGTCAGGGTGAGAAGCCGGGAGACCGTCCGGCATGAGGCAGGAACATGGGTCAGCGCCCTCCGGGTGCAGGAGCGGACAGAGCATCATGAAAGGGCACATTGGAATGCGTTGCTACACAGTCATGGCGTGGCGGGCCGAGAGCCAGGGGGAGAGCGAGACTCCTCCATGGAGCGGATGTGCTGGATGATTTCCTGTTTAGCCTGGGAAGCCGACTGCTCCCCTGCATGTGGTGCTCTCTTGTGGCGGCGCACCTGAGACCAAGAGGGCTTGGCAGGCTCCTGGGCACGAGAAGGATTGCGAGCTGGGCTGGACGATGTGGAGATAGGGATGTGCAAGAGTTGCGCCGCTTCCCGGAGGGATCGCACCATCCGACGTTTGGAGTCCCACTGGAAGAAAAGCGCGAAGGGATGGCCCCATTGATACTGAATGTTCAGGCTCCGCAACTTATCTGTTATTGGCTTGAAGTCTCTACGTCGACGCAGTGTTGTAGGGGCAAGATCCTGGAAAAGCTGTATTGGAGTACCTTTGTAGGCGAGGTCTGGTTTGGAGCGCGCCGCCTTGAGAATCGCTTCTTTCTCCGTAAAAAAGTGGACCCGGGTCAGGATGTCCGGGACAAGGCCCGCTCGAGCAGAGGGACCCGAGACTCGATGTGCTTGGTCGAGGGCCGGCGGGGAGGCGTCGTCATCGCCCCAGATGTCATGCAAAAGTTGTGCCACGAAGGTCATAATATCTGATCCCTCCGCTCCCACCAGGATCCCCCGGATGCGGAGATTGTTGCGGCGGCTCCGGTTCTCCAAATCCTCCTGCTTCAATTGTAGGTCAATGTGCTGCTCCTCCAAGGTAGCCATGCACTGCCAGAGCTGCTCCTGGTCCTCCGTCCGAGCATTTACTGTCCGCTCAAGGCCATCCACTCTCTCTCCGAGGTCAGTAACCTCCTTCCTGAGCTCCCGCACACAGGAGTGGACCTCCGATCGTAGAGAGTCTATCTCGGATTTGAGCTCCGCCATAAAGTTTGCCATGAAGGTTTGCGTGACTGGCGCTGAGTCATCCCCAACCGGCGCTGCCATAGCACCGGAGGCGCCAGAGCCCGGCTTGTTCCAAAGGGCGTCGACCGGGTTGTCCTTCTGGGGCACCGCCAACTCCTTCCCCAACTTAGTGCGTGTCATCTCCCTCGGGGATGAGGCACCCGGCAAGTTCCACTGAGGCGGCCAAGGCTAGCAGAATGAGTCCCTGCAGGTCAACCAAGGGGAGGCGAGAACCCCAGATGGCGAGTTGCAGTCCGCCTCTAGCGCCTCCCCACCCCGCAGTCCGCTGTCGATGGGGGGGGGAGAGACGGGCAGTCTGCAGCGTCCGAGACAGTGGCCGCACTGGGATCCCGCCATCAGGGTCACCCCCGAGGTGTAACCGGGGCACAGGAGCCGGGGCCACCAAAGCCTGCACCACAGGCGGCCAAAGGACAGACAGCCACAGGCTAGGGACCCAAGCCGTATTGCAGTGTTCAAGGCAGTGGGTTATCCGCGATGTCAGAGTCACTCGGAGTGGGGGGAAAGCGATGGGGGGTGGTGCAGCAGTAGCCAATGTACTCTCGTTTTTAACTTAGATGTTTTTATAAATGTATAAAATGCTATGAATGAATTCTAGATTTTATGTTAGGAATGTTACAAGTCAGAGACTAGGCATCAAATGGTTTATGTACTGTATGATACCATTATGAATAAATAGATCTATATATTTTTTACAAACAACCTTTTCCAGACTGTTGACCTTGAGTTTATAGTTATATTTCTCGCACAAGAGTGTTGAGAACTTGAATGTGTATGAATGAGTCTATCATGTGAGTGTGTAGATCAAGATATCAATTAAAAAGAAGCGCAACATCATTATGGAAAGTCATAAGTTTTATATGAGAAAACAATTACCTGGTGAGCTTGTCGAAGCTTTTGTAAGTGATTTAAGAGTTTTAGCATCCACTTGTGAATACAAAGATTTTCATGATGAAATGTTGAGAGACCAGTTAGTTGAAAAAACCAACAGTAAGAAAACTCAAGAGAAATTGTTAACTACGCAAGACTTAACTTTGGATAAAACTTTGGAAATAGCTAAAAATATAGAATCCACAGCGATGTACATGGATCAAATGGCTTTGGATACCAAGGTACATGCCCTCGCTGTTGACAAGGTTTCGATCAAGAAAGAAATTAAGTATGACAAACAACGTAGACTATTTGAATGTTACAGGTGTGGTAGCAGGAGTCATATAGGTAATGCTCCTTTTTGTCCTGCTTTAGATAAATATTGTGCCAAATGCAAAACGAAAGGTCATTTTTCTAAGGTTTGCAAATCTAGACCTGCAAACACCAATATCAAATCTTCAACCAAAAAGGTTCTTTCTATTGATACCAAATCCGAAGTAGATCCTAATTCGGACAGTGAGGATGGTAATGAAATCATGATGATCTCCAATGCTGAATTTCTGGTTAAAGAATCCCCTGACGTTTTGTCTCTTCCCCATGATTCCAGTCCCCCAATCAATCCTCCACAATCTGCCATCGTAAATCGACCCTATTGTCTAGTTGGAGTAAATGGTAATTACATTTCCATGATGGCTTATTCTGGCTCCTTTTTCACTTTAATTGGTACTGAGGAGTGGAGTAAGTTAACTAATATTTCCTTGAGGAAATCACTAGTGAAACCTGTAGCGTATGGGGGCAAGCCCATCCATGTTTTGGGAGAATTTGATTGTTCTTTAACTTTCAAAGAGCACTCAACTCCGGCCACTGTCTATGTTACGGAAGATGGATCTTCACTGCTAGGGTGGTTGGAACAAAGAAAGGTAGGTATCATTTTGGATCCCAACAGTCCTGAACAGGTTCTCCTTAAAGATGATTTTAAACCTGTTTTCAATGTAGGGACACATAATTGGAAAACATCTTTTCCACATGTTTTTAGTGAAGGTCTTGGTAAAATAAAAGGTTTTTCCCATCAGATTATTCTGAAGCAGGGAGTTCAACCTGTAATGCACAAGCCTAGATGAGTACCATTAGCTATGAGGAAAGAATTATCCCAAGAGCTCGAATCCCTTTGCAGCCAAGACATCATTGAGCCTATAGAATGTTCAAAATGGCTTTCCCCTGTAGTTTTAGCCAGAAAACCCAATGGGGCCCTTAGAATGTGTATAGACTTGAGAGACCTAAATGACAGGATATGGGTAGACAGACATCCTCTGCCCAACATCACAGAAATGTTGAGTTCTCTTAAGGGCGCAAAAGTATTTACTACTTTAGATATGTCATCCGCCTACCACCAGATTACACTCAAAAAAGATTGTCGTCATCTCACGTCTTTTGTCACTCCGTCTGGCGCCTACAGATTCAAAAGGATGCCTTTTGGTCTGGCGTCAGCTTCGGCTGTATTTCAAAGAGTAATGGAGTCTATGTTTTCCAATGTGCCTAATGTCAAGTGTTTTCAAGATGATATTTTGGTGTTTGGTAAAAATATGGAATCGCACGACAAGACTTTAGCTACAGTGTTATCAATTCTAACAGATCGAGGTGCAACTTTAAAAGCAGAGAAATGTAAATTTGCTGTTGAAGAGGTGAACTACCTGGGTTACAAATTATCTGCCAACGGTGTTGAACCTAAGGAAGATTTGGTCACTGCCATAAAGGGTTTTCCCACTCCTCAGAATAAAGACCAACTTCGCTCCTTTTTTGGCATGTTAGAGTTTTATGCCAGGTTTATCCCCAACTGCAGTAGTAAAATGCATAACATGAGACTACTTATGAAAAAAACCAACATTTTCTATGGTCATCTGATTCAGAGAAGGAATTCCAGTCCATAAAGTTAGAATTAAGTAATGCTATTCCTTTACAACCTTTCGATACACGTGACCAATTCATCGTTGCAACCGATGCTAGTCAGTATGGTTTGGGTGCTGTCCTTCTTCAAAAAAGAGAGGGGAAGGAGGAGGTAGTAGCTTTTGCCTCGCGTGTCTTAAAAGGTGCCAAATCCACTTACTCAGTTGTGGAGTGTGAAGCTTTAGCCTGTTGGTGGGGCGTGGATTATTTTAGACAATACTTATGGGGTTCTGAGTTTATAATTCGCATGGACCACAAGCCTTTGGTTAATTTGTTTACTACTAAGGGCGCTAGTAATGCCACTCCCCGCATTGCCAAGTGGCATTACAGGTTGATGGAATTTCATTTTCATTTAGAGTACATTCCTGGTGTTAAGAATATTTTTGCGGACTGTTTATCCAGACGGCCTCTTTTGAACGAACAATCATGTGAACAAGGGGAGGAGGAATTTTGTATTGTGGCTTCTTTAATGGATTCTAGTTTTAACTGTATTTTAGAGGAAGAATGGAAGCTTGCTGTTCAGCAGGATGAATTGATACAAGAAGTGGTTGGCATGTTAGGTAAGGGTTGGATGCCAAAGGATGAGAAAGTAAGTTCATTTAAACATGTTTTTCCTGAATTGAACATGCAGTCCGGTATTCTGAAGAGAATTGATTTATTGGTAGTACCTGTCTCTTTGCAGAACAAAGTTTTGATGCTCGCTCATGAAAGCCACATAGGTATGAGAGCCATGAAGAGAAGACTTAGAGAAGTATTCTGGTGGCCTGGAATGGATCGTTCTGTTGAGCATTTTGTAAGTGACTGTATTTCATGTGCTATCAGTGATAAAACTCAAATTACCTTTCCCAGTCCCATTGAAGCTATTCCTATTCCTAGCTTTAGACATCATTGGGCCCATGTTTGTATTGGATGAACGGAGCAGGTATGGGTTGGTGGTGGTGGATTATGGTTCCAGGTGGCCTGAGGTGAAATTTGTGAGGTCCGCAACCAGCGAAGAAGTAATGAATTTTCTCCAGTCTTTGTTTTTGAGGGAAGGTGCCCCAATTGAACTTGTCACGGATAATGGGGTGCAGTTCATGTCCAAGGAATTTCAAGAGTTTTTGTGTTATTGGGGCGTTAAACACATTACTACTTCTTTGTACCACCCCCGCAGCAATGGCTTAGTGGAGCGCTGCAACAGAGTCATAAAAGATAATATTCAATTGTTCATGGCCAATGGTTTGAACTGGAATTAGGAATTGGCGAATTTACTCTGGGCTGTACGTACGACACCCAATGCTGTCACCAAAGTATCTCCTTTCACATTATTGAAAGGTAGATCAGCTTCCACTAAATTGGTTAGACCTTGGATGCGTGATTTGAGTGCTTCTAATGTGAATCCTGAGTTAGTGAAAGACAATTGTGTCAAAGCTCAGAGCAAGTACGTTTCCAATGAACCTGTTAAAGGAAGGAAACAAGTGGTTTTCAAAGAAGGGGATTGGGTTAAGGTGAGACTTCCTGGTTTTGTTGCCAAAGGTCATTCCAAGTTTTCTTGTCCTATGCAAATTGTATTGCTGAGAAACAGATCCGTCAAACTAAGTGATGGAAAATGGTGGAATATGGAAAGATTGTCCAAACAGAGATTTGCTGGTGACCTTAGCATGGATTCCACTTCTCAAAGCGTTCCCAGTTCCATCATTCATGATGAACCTAGTTCGAATGTTCCTGCAAGGGAACGGAAACCACCTTTCTGGTTTAAGGATTACGTTAGATCTTGATGGTCTCTTATTACCACCGTTTAAATTTCTGCATAATGACTTAATGTTTTTTTTTTTTCCTTTTCTCAATTGTATGTATTACATAACCGTTTTTTTTCTGTGTTTAAGGGAAGAGATGTGTTAGGTTCTGTATATCTTTAAATGCTTGCACATGCCACCATGACTATTTGTTCCATGCTGGAATGGTGGCATGTGGAATGGTCAGAAGGGCAGTTACTCTTGGCTGTCGCTCTGGCCGGTCGTTTACCCTGGAGATCTCTTGTACTTAATAAAGAGATTGTTCTTACCTATTGGAGTTCTCTCTTACTTTCAGGGACTTCATGCCCCAACCAAGACAACTTCTCAGCAATCCCACTGTGTGGGACTTACTGAAGGTAGCAGGAGGGGTAGTTCGCCCCCAAGGACGTCCTTGGGGGCCACCTACCCCTCCTATTACCTCCAGCAAGTCCCACACAGCAGGATTGCTGAGTTCTGATAACAGGCCATGCCCCCTTTGTCCACCACTCTGCAAACGTGCTTCCTGGTGCTCTTGGTTGGGGGATGAAGTCCCCTTCGCTGTTGGGGGTCCTTAGGGGCCAACTAGCCTACCTGTTACCTCCAGTAAGCCCCACACAGTGGGATTGCTGAAAGCTGGTTGGAGGCCCAACCCCTTTTCTCCAACACTCCGCAAACGTGACTGCTAGTTAAAAAAACCTTAGAAATTCACTGAAAAAACCAAATTTTCAGGGACGTTATATTTAGGAATTAGCATTTAAAAAACCTTAGAAATTCACTGAAAAAACCTGATGACATCACATATTACATCACTCATGACATGGTCAGTGACATCCCTGATGACATCACTGATGACATCTCTGATGACATCTCAAATGACATCAATGATGACATCATCCACATAATCTCTAATGCACTTACGCACACCCCGATATAACCTTTCATACACCCACTCCAAATTCCAGACTACCATTCTCGAAACCATAGGCACACCAATACCAGTTAGTACATACCCACTCACTGACTCATAGGTCTACACACACATCCACTTACTCACCCATACAGCCACTCATACACCCAATTTACTCACCAATACAACCACTGATATATCCACTCATACACCCATACAGGCACTCACACACTGCCATTCACCCATAGAGCAACTCACACACCTAGTCACTGACGCATAGAGTCAATCACACTGCCACTTAGTCACCTATACAGTTATACACACACCACCTCGCTTATTCACACAGATACTAACACATACTCTCATACAATCACTGACACAAGCACACACTCATCCATACAGTCACTCTCATAATCACTCACTAACACATACAGTCACTTATATACTCCAACACTCACATATACTGCCTTTCACATATAGCACTGAGACATCCATTTGTTCATCGACACAGCCATACGCACACTCACTAACCCATACAGCCTCTCGCAGACGCACTCATGAACCCATACACCCAGTAAATCACCCACTCACACAGGTCCTTAGGAAACAAGGGGACCTCATCGCCCCACCAGCAGTGCACCGAAAGGCGCATTTGCAGAATGGTGTAAAAAGGGGTGTGACCTCCGACCACCTTTCAGCAATCCCACTCTGTGGGGTTTACTGGAGGTAACAGGTGGGATAGTTGGCCCCTAAGGACCCTTAGGATCGAAGAGGACTTCATCCCCCAACCAAGAGCGCGTCAGGAGGCATGTTTGCAGAGTAGTGGAGAAAGGGGGTGGGGCCTCTGGCAAATTGTCAGCTTCCTCTTTTTTAATTTAGGAAGGGGGTGGTGTGGCCACCTTTCCTTCTACCATTTTGGGCCCCTAGGGCCCCACCCCCAGGGCCTGACCCATTTTTTATTAAAATAAAAAGAGAGCAGGGTGCGCAGACCCCCTCCCGAGGCCGATTTAGGCCCCGGGGACCCCATCTTCCGGGGCTAGGCCTTACTTTATTTTTTTTTTTGGGGGAGGGGCCGTGTGGCCCCCCTCCCCAGGCCTATTTCAGCCCCGGTGACCCCATGCCCCAGGGCTTGGCCATTTTCTTTCTTTTTTTTTTTAAGGAAGGGGGCCCGTGTGGCCCCCCTTCCATGCCCCACTTTGGCCCCGGGGGCCCCATCCCCGGGGACTGCCCTGTCTTTTTATTCTTTTATTTTTGGGGGGCGTGCGGCCCCCCTCCTGAGGCCAATTTTGGCATGGGGACCTTATCCCCCGGGGCCAGTACTTACGTTTAAAACAAAAATGGGTAGGGGGGCCTGCGCAGCCCCCCTACCTGAGCCGATATTGCCCCGGGCCCATCCCCGGGGGCATGGCCACAACATTGGGGACTGCGGAAGAGCCTCAAGGCCCCCTGCGGTCCCTGCCAGCTCCCAGACTTCTGCAGGAGCTGGCTTTGCTTTTGGGCAGAGGGAGCTGCAAACATGCAGCTCCCTCTGCCCAAAAGCAATTCTGCTTTGCTTCATGGAAGTGCTACATTTACCAATCAGTTCCCAAAATTGAGGGAGAATCCGGACTTGTGAAATTTCAAAAGCTACCTTGGGAAGATTTTTTTTAAAAACATATGTGTTCGGGGGCGTGGCCAAGCCTTCGACCAAGATGGGCGCACGGCATTGAAGCTCTGGCGCTCGCTGCCCTTAATACAGCAGGAACGACATGACCCGGGCACTCTTCCTCTAAGCTGGCTGCCAGAACCACATGAGATGACCCGCCCGCTGAATCGGGGCCATGCAAAGTCCGTGCGGACATCCCCGCGATCCCCCTAAACTGCAGCGGTGAGTGCAGACCAAACCATCTTGCACTGCTTCCAGAATCTGATCCTTTTCTCACCTACAACCCGTCCTCTGGAATTCACTTCTAATGTCAACTTGGACTATCTCAAGAAAAAAACATTAAAGGTGCCTCCGCTAATAGGATTCTTTAATGTACAATGCAATCAATTCCATTATCTCACATGAATAAATCACATAAATGCATTAGTAAATTTGAGCAGATGTATTTTTACATCAAGTACATTGAGGAGCATGCTAATCTTTAACACATTTAGTACAAAATGATGAATATATTGTCTTGAACTCATTGCACTACTGCTTCTTGATTAGAAACATTCTGAAGAATCAAAATCGTCAATGGAGGGAAAAAAGAATCGGAAAGGCATGTCTTTCACCAGTGGAAGTGATCGCAGCATGTGAAAACATGAATGATTCAAATCAGTTTAAGAACTTTCTTGTTGGTAAGAACAGTAAAACATGATAAGCATATGATGTTGCGAGGTGGACACCAGTCCGTGATGGCGAGCGGGGGGCTGGCTTGAAAACAGTAAAGGCAAATTTCAGAATCCCACTGTAATTTTCTCCTGTCAAGGGCTAGAGAGTGTTTCGTCACAAGTTGGAGTCGCCTTTCACCATATCAGCTATTTTTTAAAAAGATTTTAGTGAAAAGTCAGCACAGAAAGAGAAAAAAAACAAAACAATGGGGCATATTTGCAAGGGCATTGCGCCACCGGAACATCACTTTTAATGATGCTCTGGTGGTTCTATGCCCTACTCCATATTTACAAAGCGGCATTCGGCCACTTTGTGTGGATTAATCCTGCTTTGTAAATATCTTACCCTCTCATGAAGGTATCTGCGTGAAAGAGGCCTACAATTAATGGGTGTTGCTGTGGGCGTTGCCCCGCAACATCGATTGCTTTTTGACACTGCTCCAGATTTAAAAGGATGTGAAAATCTGAGGCAGCAACAAAAACTAACGCTACTGAAAGGCATTAGTGTGGCGCAACGAGGAGAAATACTTTTATTTCTCCTCCTTTTTGCTCTTTCTACGCGTGCTACAATTTGCAGAACACTAGTCAAAGAAATTTTATTGTATGGCTAGTTAAAACATTGACAATGTAATAAAGGGGCATGTTATACAAAGAACAGTAAAAAAAAGAGAACATTATAAAACCATCTGACACAAAGGGATGCATGGTGTCAGAATATAAAGCAGGTTATTTAAAAGCAGTTATGGTTAACTTAAAAGCAATATGATTATTGAAAGTCAATTGCAGGTAAGCCAATGTGTTGACCAGAGTGCGAAAATATGTGTTAAAAAGTTTTGCTTTAAGTACAAAAAGGCTGGCACTTGGCGATCTTCTCTGGATTTTTACTTTTTTTTTAAGAAGGTCCTGCGTTGCTTTAAAGTATTTGCCTATTCTTGACAATTCGGAAGGGCCCATGGTGCTAAAAATCCAGTTTGTGGTTTTGTTACAAGTACTTATGCCATGAGTTAAAAAGAGTGGCTTTAATAGTGACTGTCTAAAGTGGAGCAGCGTCAGGCAGCAACATAGTCATTGCGCATAAGTTTCAGATTCGTAGCCGCACAGTCTGCACTTAACAATGATGGAAAGAAGCGGCCAGTTTGAATTCAGGGGCAAGGGCTTTATTATCAAGGGCTTTATCGCCCTATTAGCAAGCTGGCGCTAACATGCGTTAGCGACAGCTTTTAGGCGTTAGCAGCCGGGATTTACATCGCCTTGCATGTCAGCGATAATTATCGCTAATGACATGCAAGGAAGGCGTTCCCTACTAAAAGCGACTGAAAACAGTCGCTAACACCACTATCCCCTATTAGCAAGGCAGGCGAAGCGATAAAATATATCGCTAGATTTTATCACCTGCTAGTGAGGATGACTTACCTGTTTAAAGTATAGGAGGTGGATTCTAATGCTAAATCCACCTTAGCGATAATGCGAGAATATCGCTGCTTTTCCAGCGATATTCTCACATTTTGCCGCTATCGCTGGAAATTATATCGCTTTGGAGATAAACCTTGTTAATAGGGTGTTATCTCAGCGATATTTTCCAGCGATAGGTGGCGTTAACCAAAGTCGCGCTAAGCGCGGTTAGCGATAAATATCGCTATTCCTTGATAATATGCCCCTCAATTCTTTAATTTGTAATGCCAACATCCTTGCAGCCAGTATTTCGGTAATGCACACTTTCCCAATTGCGCAATTAAGATATGGTTGTGGCTGCAAGCCAACATGACAATCGTTATCGTACGAGGCTGCCAGAGCATTTGATAGCAGAGTGAACTTGATATTTTCCATATCCACAGTCTTCAAGAGAAGTTATATCTGTTTTCACAGTATATTTTTCACTGCAGAGTGCATCAGCTATGGGCGTTTAGTGCTGTCAGGTCTATTTGGAGGGTGTCTGCTTCTGCCATTAGGTAGGTGGACCAAGGACTGTTTTTAGTTTTAAATATGTTTTGAAGAGCAAACTTTAAGGTGCAGGGTGTGGCCAAGATGCATCTGTGATAGTATTTTAAGAAAGACCCAGAAAATTCCAAATTCAAGTCTCACCAGAGATCCCCTGACATAATACGAAACCTGAACATTCTCTTGTAACCTTTTAGGTGTAGTTTTTCCATAGTTTATTGAGTTGTCCCAGGAAGGCCTCACTGCCATAAGTGATTGCTGATGGTAAGATGGCCCTGAGTCATTTCCGTATTAGGGCTGAAGTGGGGCTTTCGATGGCGGCATTCAATTGGCAGAAGCTGGTGGTAATTAGTGCAACCTTATCCTTGAGGTGACTCAAGTGTGTTTTGGGGCTGCCATTTGCTGAGAGCCAGATGCCCAGATAGTTGTAAACTTTTGCTCTCATTATTTTTAGGGGGCCGAGAGACCAGTAACGATTTGATAGCTTGTGCATCCTCCCAAAGGATATCACCTTTGTTTTCAAGGCATTTACAATCATCTTGTATGTCATGTTGTATGTGGGAAGGGTGTTTAGAGATCTCCGGATCCCTATTTTGGAGTGGTCAAGAAAACAATGTACTCCGCATACTGCAATATCGTGATCTTGGCTTTTCCTATTTTTGGAGGAATTAAATTGGGGTGGTTTAAGGCAGAGGACATGTCTGCTGTGTATAGATGAGCTAACATTAGAGCTAAGACGCATCCTTGCTTTAGCCCTTGATTCATGTTGATCTTCTTGGTTAGTGCGGTGTCTGACAGCTTGACCCTCACCCAAGTTGATGTGTACAGCGATATGATAGCATTAAGCGGGTTGCTAGGAATCCCCCACACCTGGAATCTGCTCCATAGATTGCTCATATCCACCAGGTCACATGCCGAGGAGTAGTCGACAAAGCATGCATAAAGAGCTAATGACTTCTGGCTATTCGCCTGATGGATGAGGGGCGAGAGAGTGACTATGTTTTCCAGTGTGGAGGCATTCAATATGAATCCTGTTTGACGAAATGGAATTATCTCTATAGTTGTTGCCCATGACTCAAGATCTCTTCAAATGGCAGAGGTGTATATCTTGGCTTCAATGTCCAACAGGGCAATCAGGCGATAATTGATGGGATTCTCTCCATTGCCCTTTTTGAAAATTGGGTGCAGTATTGAACCTCTCCAACTATCGGGAACTCGGCAGGATTTAAAATATGTGCAGAACAGTGGAGAAAGTATTGCGGGCCACAGTACTAGGTCGTCTTTAAACAGTTGAGCTAGGAGCCCGTTTGGGCCTGGTGCACTTTATGCTCTTGTTTTGCGTACAGCTTTTTGAATGAAGTTAGGTGTATACTTGGGGTCACATCCCTTTGAATCATCTTCAGAGTCTAAGATTTCAGGTGAGAAAGTACTCGGTTGTTTGACTACGTATAGTTTTTTTAAATGCAGGGTCCACACAGCTTTGTCAATGGTATTAGATTCGATGTTGTGTCCTGTTGTGTTTTTTTTTTAATATGCCTCCATAAGTCGGCCTGATTACGCTTGATCATAAGTGAGCATACATGTTGCCACTCCTTGTCCCTCAGCTGGTTTTTTAACAGCAATACCAATTGCTTATGTTGTTTTCTTGCACCCCGCAGTTCCTGTTGCAAAGCAGCTTTGATTTGTTGATTATGGGCTTTACAGCTTGCTGTAGTCAGCCTGCAAATATTCTGTGAGCTAATCAGAGTGGAATGGTTTTTGTTAGAGGATTTTGGCAAAGAGTGCCCACGACTTGGGACAAGGTCCAATGAATTATGGATGCCCCTGAATATAGATTTCCAGTGGGTAAATAGATGTTCACCGCTTTGGGCCTGGCTTTTGCAGCACACATAGAAGGAGCAAGTCGCCTTTAATGATTGTTGATGTGCAGGTAAGTGTCCCTTCCTGCACATAAACAATCATCCCTGCAACTCAGGCACCCGTGCATCATGATGCAAGGGTATCTGTGTTGGCGCTATGTAGCTTCTTTAGTGCCGGCGCAAGGGAAAACACAGGTGTGTGCCACATACTTGTGAATATGATGCATCCCTGCATGTTTTAAATGATGCAGTTAAATGCTGCTAAATTGCTTGCAGCGCCGCTCTGTGCCATATCTTTGTAAATATGCCCCAATATTGGATTCACTTATAGCCAGGTCATTCATCTATGCCATTATATTTGATGAAGCACATTAAACGTTTAGTGTAGATTCATTCATCCAGATAATCCTTCCAAAACTGGGCTCCGAATTTTAGCAAGATGCCTCTAGTACTGTCTGTGGCTACTATCTGTGGCCATTATTTATATCTCCATGTCTGTGTCTTGAAAGTTCATCTGACAGCCACTGCTTAGCGATCCCGACTCTTGCTAAGATAACTGCAGTAAAAACAACCTGTTTGTGCTCCCTCTGACTCTCAGGTAAATAGCCACACAAGGAGGCATATTTACAAGGGCATTGTGCCACCAAATAGTCACTTTTTAGGATGCTCCAGTGGCGCAATGACGACTCCATATTTACAAAGCAGTGTTATGTCACTGTGTGTGGCCCAGCATCGCTTTGTAAATATCGTACCCTTTGACGCAGGTATCTGCATGAAATGGGCATGCAATGGGGGTTGCTGTGGGCGTTCCACCACAGTACTCATTGCTTTTTGATTCTGTCCCAGATTTACAAGGATGTGTAGATCTGAGGCAGCACCAAAAATGTGTTGCTTTCATTAAATAATGGACCCCAGCATTCCTGTAAATGATTGTATTACGTGAAAAGGTGGATCAGACAAGCCTCAGAGGTCGACCTTTTCCAACATTTGGAGTCCAGTTTGACTGGGTTTGAGGGGATTAATATGGGTTCTGTATGATTTTTAAATGTTCAATCTGTAAAATATCTGTATTTATTAGTTTATGACATTTCAAAATACTATTGTAACCAACAAGGAGAGAGAAAGGGTTTACACCAAGGGATACTCCCATTTCCCTTTAATAAAGATTGCAAAAACACTGAGAGGAGTATCGCCCGAGGAACTCAATAATGAAATCCGCGAGATACGACAGACTAGTCAAAAAGGAAAAAGAAATCTTCCTTTTTATAAAAGACCCGTCACCACCAACCTGGTTGGTGACATGCTTCATCATGAGAGTACAACTCTCATTGTGAACAACCAGCTCCACTGTAATCAGGTGTTGAAGCACACCCGGGTAACATTCGGTTACTCGGGTGGGACCCCTATGATGAAGCATGTCACCAACCAGGTTGGTGAGTGAGGGGTCGATTATAAAAAAGGAAGATTTCTTTTTCCTTTTTGACTGGTCTGTCGTATCTCGCGGATTTCACTCTGAGAGCGGCGACGTTGATGGGCGGGGGAGGAGGCCCGCGCTCGGAAATTAGCCCGGTTCATTGTACTGCCTGGGCGTGGAAGGCCCTTGCGATTTGAACACAGTCAGATTATCTGTACGCACCAAACCTACCGCTTGCTGCACACCCTGGTATATCGGCCGCTGGGGATCCGGCAGCCTTGAAGACATTGAGTAAGGCGGGAATTATTAATATTGGCGACTTATATAAACAGGGTCGATTCCGAACCATGACTGATCTGCAGGCGGATCAGGACACTGGCATGATTTTGGGATTTACCTTTGTGAGGGTGCGACAGGCGATTCGGGATGTTTATCCAGAGTTCCCAAATGAACCGCGAACGCTGCTAGCCTTACGGGCTGTTTTAGGAGGGGAAAACCGAAGCGGCCTAATCACCAAATTATACAATGCATCTCACCGGGAACAAGAGATAAGTGAATCTCCCTCTTATACGAGGTGGAATAGCCTCCTATCCTCTCCACTGACGTTGGAGGCTTGGAAGTCTTGCTGTGTCTTAACGGGGCACCTGACGGCAAACTGCAATCTCCGCATCATCCATTTTAAATATTTACACCAACTTTATTACACACCGATTCAATTATGTAGATTTGGCTTGCGTGAAAGTGCGTGCTGTGTGCGCTGCGGCCAGGCTGACGCAGATTTTATACATTTAGCATGGTCTTGTGCTGGTATCTCCAAATTTTGGACGCGTGTCACGCAGGTGTTAACTGAGATCATTACAGAACCTGTTGGGTGTGTACCTGAGGTGTGTCTGCTGGGATGGGTGCAGAAACTTAAGCCCTGTAATAGGCGAATAGTAGCCATAGCAACCCTGTTTGCTAAGAGAGCCGTGGCACAGTGCTGGGGGGCTCGGGCTGTGCCAACGGTCGGGAGGTGGATCCAGGATTTAATATATTGTAGGGACCAATTGGAAATATACGCGGACGAGCTGCCCGAGGCGTCTCGCCCAAAGGACTTCTGGGCCCCCCTCACTGGATATCTTCTCACCAATCCAGATCTGTCATAACTCCCTGCACAGGTGAATATTGCATACCAACCGAGAGTTATGGGACTATGCATACCACAATGTATTACTACCAGAAACCATGAATGTATATACAAGTGCCGGGGGTGAGGGGGGATGGGGGAAGGGTTTGTTTGCAATATGATGTTGTTTCTTATATGTAAAATAGCTTGTACGAGATGCGCTGTCACATACAGAATTGCTACCCCCCATGCTGGGGCTATGATTTTAACAATTAACAAGCTGCTCAATAAACAAAACAAAAAAAAAGAAAAGACTGGGCCCAGATTGCGTGGCATTGTACACGTGACTGGATTGTCCTAATTATAAAAACAGCTGTGAGGTTATCTGAATCCATGCTAGTTGAAATACAACTCACTGAAACTCACATTAAGACCACCATCACTGGCTACAAAAAGAAACTAGATGAGCTGAATAGAGAGATTAACGAATATAAGGAAAACCTAACCCAACAAAATGTACAAAAATTTCAAAAAGACCTCAAACGTTTTTCCTATGTGAAAACATATCCCTATTCAGATCCTGATTACATCCCTCCTGTAAAAACAGAGAGAAACTCAGATCTCTCTAGCGATGATTCCTCAGCCAGCAGTAATTCTAGCACAGGCAGTGGGAGATTTAGACAGAGAGGGCAAAATAGGCCCCCAAATACATGTACCAATTACCAGGTCCCGTTAATGGGTGGCTACCAGGGCCCCTACAACCCACACCAACAATACCCTATGTTTGGTTGGCAACCACCTTTCCCACAACCTCTGTTCCCACAAAATACTTTCAGACCGCCTTTTTTAGGCAGGGGCAGGAGGGGAAGAGGCAGAAGAAAGGGGCAGAATCAGGTACACTGGGGAGATGAGGAGAACCCAGTGGGCAACAACACGAGGAGCAAGACACGGGAGCCACAGGCGGGGACAAGCAACAGCAGGGTTTAGTCACCAACCTGGCCTCCCGTCCACTCTCCAAAATTGAAGAACAGGTCCTGAACAAAGGTTTAGGCTTCGTCCCAACAACTAGGCTAGACAAGTTCAATCTCCATTGTGAACTGGCTGGTTTCTTTCGGAAATTAAGACTGAAAGCCTTTTTTGAGAAACAAGGCAAAGGTGATCTCACCCAAGATCAAAATGATACAGGTCTACGTCTTAAGTCAACTTTCGCTCCTCCACCACATACTATTCCTGTGGAAGTGTTAACATTTGAGCAAGCTGTCTTTAATGACATTGAGAAAATGGATGTAAAAAAACCCTTCTATAACATGAGCAAAGAAGAGAATCAGGCTCTGAATAATCTGAGGAACTGTGATGAGATCATCATAAAGCAGGTGGACAAAGGAGGCGGCGTAGTAGTACAGGACAAGCTGGCATACCAGATGGAATGCCGCCGACTGTTGGCCGAGAGGAAGAATTACGTCCCCCTAACCGCAGACCCTACAAATGAGTTGAAACAAGAAATAAAGTCCTTAGTTGATCACGCTGAGTCTAGTGGATATATATCGAAGCAGGAGGCAGCCTACCTGACAACTTGTGAAGGCAAAGTCCCCTACCTTTACATACTACCAAAGATGCACAAAAATAAGAACCCTCCTCCTGGCAGACCCATCATGTCTGGAATAGGTTCTCTCCTTGAACCTCTGTCACGATTCTGTGACTATTTTTTAAAAACCCTTGTTCAGAACACAGAAACCTACCTGCAGGACACCAAAAGCCTACTAAATCTCCTAAAGGATTTGAATGTTGATGACACAACGATCCTGGTGAGCTTCGATATTGAAAGCCTCTACACAAATATCCCCCAGGATGACACCCTGGAGGTTATTAGGAAGGTTTTGAAGGAAACTGAATGGACACACAGTACACCCAAACACTTTATTCTCGACTGTGCCACACTAACTCTCAAGAGGAACTACTTTGAATTCGAAGGGGAACTATACCTACAGATAGGTGGTACTTCAATGGGTAGTACCTTCGCTCCCAGTGTGGAGGGGTTGTATGTTTTCGATTTTGAGAATAAATTCATAGTAGGTGATGCCAACCCTTTCTCAACACACATAGTATTTTGGAAAAGATACATTGACGATGTCCTTGCCATCTGGCAAGGACCCATGAACCTCCTGATGGATTTCATTGCATGGATCAACTCCTGTGACAGGAACCTAAGGTTCCCCCATGCGGTGGATCAAAAAACCATGATTTTCTTGGACATTGTGATTACAAAGGAGAATGGCAAACTAGAGACACGAACATACCACACACAACTTACTCAGGTTTGAGAGTTTTCATCCGAGGGCACTAAGGGAAAATCTGCCTTATGGACAGTACCTGAGACTAAGACGCAATTGCAGCAAGCTCAGCGACTACAAAATCCAAGCCGCTGACCTCTCTAAAAAACTCACGGAGAGAAGTTATCCAAAGAGAATATTGAATAGCTGCCAAAAACGGGCAAGAAATCAACATCGAGATGTCCTTGTGGAAGAAAAAGGTACAACAACAAGAGACATCCCTCTTACGTGTGTTACTACGTACAGCACGATCTCGAACCAAGTGACCCGTTCCATAAATAGACATTGTGGTATCCTTCAGACAGGTGCCCAACATTGGGAAAAAACACTCTTTTCTTTCAAGAAGGAGAGAAGTCTTAAGGATGTACTGGTATCCACCCGCCCCCGCAAAATTGAACATGACAAGATGCCCACAGTCTTGAACGCATGGGGGCTACCAGACGTCATGGGCCACTATCCAACGTGGCAGCTGTAGTGTGTTCCACCTTACCACGGCCACAAAAACACTGAGCCTAGAACCGGGTAAGGTATGGACCCAACGGGCGCACACCAACTGTAACAGTACAAACGTCGTATACCTGATAACATGCCCTTGTGGACTCCAATATGTTGGTATGACCGGGAGAAAAATCAAACAGAGAATTTGCGAGCATCGCAGTACAATCAGGTGTAAAAAGGGAACTACGAAACTAACCGAACATTTCCTCCAGGTCAATCACACCACCAACGACATGAAATGGACAATCATTGAAAAAGTCAATACCAATGAACAAGTACATCGCCTCTTTGAAAAAGAGCAGCGTTGGATCTATAGATTGTCCTCTAACAAGAATGGGCTAAATGACAATATTCCATGGAACTCCGTCATGCAGAACTAAGTTCCATCTAAGTCCCTGGTCCTACATTGGTCAGAATTTCCTATCGCCTTTTTGGGAGAAGCTAACTCACCCCTAAAGAAAAATGTATTTTCCTTTTCGATGGCGACTACGCCAATACAGCTGGATCAATTAATCACTGATCGTTTTTTGAAAAAGATTTTTTATATATATAAATATGGTTTAATAATAACCTTTTTTCAGATACACCCGTTTTGTTTGTCTTGTCCTCGACGCCTCAGAGGCGAATACACGATATTTTGCAATAACTTGACCACAGCGACTTACCATTTAGCCATGGTTTGGTCCTTTTTATTTTTATCCTCATAGTTACACCAGCAGGTTGGTGCATTGGTATTTTATTCTAATCCTTTGACTGGTCTAGGCTACACGCCCGGCCTCTCGTATTTTTCGCAGGTCTTTCACCTACGTTTGACAGCAGTTCCGCCCCCTTTGACGCAATCACGCGGTGCGCGATTACGTCTTTAGTCACATGACACGCTCCGTTACGGCTTTTTCCGCAATAAAAACAATAGGAATTGCCGACTGCCGGATCCTCGGGATTCCGTGCAGGGCTCCGAAATAGGTGGACCTTCGGGCATTCTGGTCTGATGCAGTAAGTACTACCAACTGTACGCGGGTGGGCTCCACTTATTTCTGCTTTTGACCTAATTTTAAACAATTGCCGTAGTTTACATTGACAGAATGCAACTATTACCAGCGTCCCCCGCGGTCTCCATGAGGTGTCTTAACTAATAGTTATCAGTAAGCCTACTTCTTCTGTTTTCCTTCTTTTTCCTTTGTGTGTGTTTAGTCTTGGTTTGTGTCTGCACGAGTGGTGCAATGTACTTTCACGCACTCCACCTTATTTTAGAACAATGCTCACTCTTCGATTGAGCACACTGTCACCCACTTTGAATGTTGATTGTGGGTCGGTAATTATAGCCGATTGGCGGCTTTGCGCTAATAGGGCGATTCAGTCTTGAATGACTTCGGCTCTGCATACATGCTCACTTCCTGTTGAGCAACTGACACCCACTGCATTTTGCTCACTGTGGGTATGTATGCACGGACAGGGGTTTTTTCTCACTCCTACTCTATGGTATACCATCACCTATAGCACACGTAGTAGCTCATGTACCAACATTGTGTTTAAGCATGACACGTGTGTTTTACTGCACGTACCACATTGGAGAAATCTACTTATTTCATGCGACAGTATTACCGTGACCATCCAGCATACCTTGAACGTTGTATGATTGTTTTTTATTTTCCAGATCATTACCCTTTAACAGAAGGCTGGAAGGGCACTATATATTCTTTTTTCCTCTCACAGAAGGCTGAGAGGTCACCATACTGTGAGTACGCGGCATGGTTCACAGTTGACTCAGGGACGTGGTGCACTTTAGCGTGTGCATACCGCCCGGGTCTTCTTTCCTGGTCCTGAAGAAAACCTAGAAGTAACACTTACAGGTTGAAACATGTAGACCTCCACGAGCACTTTTTTACAGATATCACGGGTCATTGTAGCCTCTTTTAGGTATGACACACTGTTTTTAAACGTGTCTTATTGCTCCACATTAAATATTAGGGAGTACAATAAAGACATTTTTAAACTCACTTCACACTCACTTGCACTCTCATTGTGAACAACCAGCTCCACTGTAATCAGGTGTTGAAGCACACCCGGGTAACATCCGGTTACTCAGGTGGGACCCCTATGATGAAGCATGTCACCAACCAGGTTGGTGAGTGAGGGGTCTTTTATAAATTCTATCTTTACCATCCTTTTCCATCAGAGTTTTAATTCATATAATTGGATTTCTACACATTTCTTCAATTTTTGAATGGTTTAGATAATCCCAAATTTTAAGTAAAGGAATATGATAGCTGCCCCGGATCACTGACAGAATATAGAATGCCAAAATATCGACCTGCAAAAATATAGTGGATAAAATATAGAATGCCAAAATATCGAATTCCTATCTACAAACAGGTAAGTACAAAAATATCGAATCCAAAATATCGTTGTAAATAATATAGGGGCCCATTAGGATGGTGGGCGGAAGCACCACCGCCGTGCTGGCGGATGGAAAAACCACCAGTTACCGTCCGCCCGCCGCAGCCCACACGCCCGCCCAATTAGGATGTGAAAAGTCAGCCAAACACCGCCCGTAAGCCAGCGACGCCGCCCGCCATCAAAGTGCGCCCATTCACGTAGCGGCGTGGCACAATGGAGACACACCGCCCGACGGAATCACGTACCGCCCGGCGTACAAATTACGATGCCACAACCAAACAGCTCCCCCGGCTAAGAGACACCGCACGTGAAAGCAAGGCGGAAACCCGACCGCACAGTACGGATACCAAAGAGGCGGACCCCCCGAGCATGAATCCAGCACTGCAGGCCCTCCCCATGCTCTACCTGATGCAGAACCTAGGAGTCAACGCACCGCGGAGACGCAGGTAGGCAGACACACAACAAGGGCACGCAAACACCTCACACAGTGCAAGTGCGGTAAAACTGTACATGGCCCCCCGACACCCCTGCGTGGACGCGACACATCCACCACTGCACCCACAAATGTCACATCGGGCAAATTGTAACAACTCGCAACAACCGGGGACACACCACCTGGGACCAGGAACTAACGTCCCCGTCACGGCCCCGCAGCGCAGCGGCGACGACGCAGCCACACATGCGCACAACGCATAGGCCAACGGCAGCGCCATGTATGCGCCGCACACAAACAACACAGGGTCACAACCAAACACCACACACACCAGCCCCACCCAGAACGCACATGTCACGTGACAGTCCTGCCACAGTCATGTCGCCAACCGGCAATTCACTGTTGCCAACCTGACGTCACACAACTGACCCAAACATGTCAGTGATGTCACGCCAAGTTAGGACACACTCCTGTGTGCAAAACATGGCGAAGCACACAGCGGTGGCAACATCACCCAGCAGAATATGGACCCCGTCGGAAAAAGGTACGCCAGTACCACACAGAAACACTGATACCACCCTGCACCCAATACCAAGACATGCAATACGTAACATCAAAGATCCCGGGGGACCGACAACAGGTGGCTCCAATTACAACACCCACACACAAGGCCCAACGTATAGCGGAAACGCAGCGTGCCGCCCACACACGGGAGAGGAGATAGCACTGAATGGCCTTCCATACCCACACCGAAACCACAGCTCAACTATTCAAGCAGGACAACACAGTCATTATTCCAAAAAAGCCCAACACAGGCATGCAGAGGGAACCGTCCACTGGGCAGATAGCGCATAACACGAAAGAACATTCCGAAGGGAAAAAAAAATGATACCACTCCCCCATGTGGTTCACATGCAAGTTATCGGGAAGGAGTCAGACACCACTGACCTTGACCATTCATAGAAGCATGTGGGATGAGGGCCCGTGTCCTTCGCACAAGCTACTATAACCCAAGCCCTGTCACCCTACGACCATAACAGAATTCCCAGCAACGTCGGAGGTTGCACTCTGCAGACTGCACAGACAGCCGGAGCACGCCATCACATCGCCCTTCAGCAAAATGGCACTTGCACCACACCTACCCAACTACGCCGGACAGATGAAGCTGTACAAATATTACCTGATACAGATATTGGGATGTGAAAATCTGGCCTTGCTGAACGTAAGTTACTGACTAACTTACCGCATCGCATTGTTCAGCTGCGTCATCCCCGTCTTCTACTGTCGGAGGTGTCCTTTCCACTATCCTGTGGATTTATGTCTCTCCAACCCTGCATGTCCAATGGCGGACCTGGTACAACTGTTCAACCCCCTGGACGTCCACGACAGGGTCTGTTCAGCCTATGGGGGCATGGCGTATGTGGCTGCAATCGGACCCACACTGCAATGGGACCACTGTACCTCCACACGACCGATTCTGGATCACAGTTTCATCGAATGTCATCCAACATGTCCCATCATGCTCCTACAAGGGACAACTTACGACCAACACCTTGACAGCCACCATCCGCTACATTGGATGGCATCCATGTTTACCACCAATGCCATGGAAGCCCTGCTGGAAGGTATCGCATTCCTGACAACCTGTCAATTCGTCGGGCCCCGACGCAACACCCCCAATTGAACAATGATGTCCCACACCGTACCCATGCCTGGCATCCGCACGGACTGAGCAGTTACCAGTACAACAACTATACCACACAACCTGCAACTAACACCACACCATCAACTACACTGCCATGACATCGGATATTTTCGGGACATGCACTCTGTACCTCATCACATCCAGTAACTCTGCATGAACAGGGGGAGGCAGAGGCATGGGATTTGTGTATGGCAACCACATGGACATAACTGCACATACAACTATGCCATAATATGTATCCTGCGCCCATCAACATATGCACCGGTCAGTGGACAGTAATCGTTCGGCTGTAGTATGTGAGAGCTGTCACCTCACCTCCCTCTGAACTTCCGTGCCAGGACTTTTGCATGGACAACAAGTGCATCCCCCAACAACATGACCCCAGTGACTGTGTCATGTCCAGTAGCCACCACATTGCAACAACAAGTGGGACGCCGTTGCATGCACGTAAGCCCATGCCCTGATGTCACCTCCACGCACGTGTGTATGAGTAACCATAGCAGCAAACCTGTAACATGGAACTGAGATGTACTGTGCCCATGATGTCAAGCGGTCTGGTAGGCGAAATGTATACTGTCTGTGTCAAAGTTAGCAGCTCCACAGTAATTAGCAAATGTACATTAGCACAGCAACGGCTAAGCAGTTGTAACTCTGAAGCACACATCCCACAGTCAACAACTAATGACATGTGCCCCTACACCCTATGCTATGTGTAATCATGCCGAGTATATCCTCCACATGCATTTCGCTGCCAGTAGTGTCCACTATACTGCATCACAGAGGACATAAGTCCCAATACATGGCTTGAAGCAAAAATGTGTCTCTGCTGATTCATTTCACAAGTACGAATGAGAGAGGATGAGAGTGTGTGAAGTACACGGCAGTCGTGAGATGAACATGTAGTCCACTGTCATTGGATGTCAACGCAATTGAGTAGCCGCAACAGTGGCCACAGGGAAATACCACAGCTCGTGGAGCAGGACTTGTCACACTCTGAAGTCGCCCGAAAGATCATCACATTAACACTGACGGCCTGCTCACTACAAAGCACAGTCATACACATGTTTACAATGACCCACACAGTCTGACCACACACTCAGCAACAAAAAGTGGGAGCCACGCTAAAGCATGCCACAGCAATGCCTGACAAAACACACACACGACATCAGAGTGGGTGGGCAGCACTGCACAGTGAGCAAGAACTGCTGAAATGCTGACATGCACAATTGGACTAGACACAATCTTGACAGTCACACACCCTGCACACACACAACGTCTGAACCATAACAAGTAGGAGTCAGCCTGCACTGCAAGGACACACCCACACACCGCATACTGTGCAACATACAACACACCCATCACATCATAAACAAAGACCTCAGCACGGTAACAAACATCCACCATGTCCCGGGGTGACATATGTGTGCAGTCGACATGGACACGACACACACATACACACCAACGCTACCACAATCACACACCACACACCACCACCTCCCAAATGCACACATTGAAAGTAAGCCATGTGCCCAGTCACAATATCCATCACAGCCACCACTGTCTCAGAAGGAGATGGGTCAGTGTGCCTACCAATTTAACAGGATACCAGTACGAATCGGTGCTGTGTGTGTGCTACGGGACAGTTGCAGGTCCGGCCCTGAGAGAGTAGCACAACTGTGGATGACACACATGTGTCATGTGAAGCGGGAGTTACGCTTGGCTCAGGTGGGTGGGTGTGACGGGTAGGTGCGCACATGCAATGTTGAAACACGCTGTGTTGGGAGGATTCCGGAACAGTACATTGCTGCTCTCCTGGGAATTTATAAACACCACCTGTCTGGGGATGAATGTGAACTTGTGTGTGCACAACAGGCGGGCACACGATCAATGCTGCATCAGGTGTAGACGTCAGCCCACCCTCCGTGGACATGCTGGATACTGCTGTGCGTCCGCCAGGCCCTTGCCAAGGCACTCACATCCCCTGTCGACCAGGTGTATCCCCAACATTGTCCACCTGCACAGGCAATCCAGGGCACGGGATGGCAGTGGAGCATGGTGGGTGAGATGTCATGGCGCGCTCCTCCTGGACACATCACGCAGGCAACACATCCTCAATTAGTAGTATGGCACAAGTCTAATGGAAGTAGTGGGGGACGCACACATCACGAGCAGGAGTGACGTCACGGAAGGTGGCTCGCACCATCTCACTCATTGCCTATATCCCCACACACGTTACATGCCATTGCAACAGAGAAGCCAGCGCGTGCAGAAGCAGCTCCAAGCTCGCCCCCGAGAGGCCAAAGAGTGAATGTGTGGGTCCATGAGCTCCAGTTGGACGCGGCCTGGGCCGCTAGGGCAGCTACAGCCTCTGTGTGTTGCAGGTGGTGTATCCGGACTGCCGGGCCTGTCATGCATTGTCAATGTTGCCCGGGTGTCGAGTCGGGGCACCACGCAGGTGGACGGCATCCCGCCACTTATTATGCCGCGAGACAGACCACTTGTTCAACTGGACCCACACATACACTCCTTGGCCTCTCTGGGGTGAGCTTGGAGCTGCTTGTGTATGCGCTGGCTTCCCAGGTGCTAACGCATATATTGGTGAGCGAGGGGAGGCCATGAGGACAGGGTAAAATATGACTGTTTGACTTCCAGTCAGTTCAAGGAATGACCCTGATGTGGTCATGAAAAGACGTGTCTCGTGTGTATTGCAACTAGTAGATAAGCCGATGAACTTCCCATGTCTTGCATGTAGCCCCGCACCTAGCCCCGCCCACTCGACACATTAAAATGAATACCAGCACCACATCCTTCCCATTCGAAGCACTGACTGGGGGTGATAACCATTGGACAGTCTTGTGTAGTCCACCCACGTACATGTGGGCCCTCCATGATCCATGTCACCTGCGGCAAAGTGATGTCATGGGCAATGACGGAAGTGAGGAGAGCTGTCTGCCCCACGCACAGATGGCGCATCAGCTCAACAGACCCAGCACTGAGGGCAGCAGGGGTCACACGTGCAGGGGCAGCTGTGCCTGGTGTGAAGGCACAAGAATATAGACAGCACATCGACCAATGTGTAGTCTGCCCACATCTACTGTCCATTGTCAGGCGGACCTAGCAAAAGTTCACAAGGCAACACATCTGTGTTGGTGTACCCACTGTGACCAACACTGCGCAACAACCAACGTACTCGCCCTGCGCATGGCCCACCCCGCAACGGTGGTCATTCAGTGGCACTACCTCACACACACATCCCTTTCACGAGGCATGGTGTGACCAATGTACAGGGCTGAGTTTGCGCTCATCCAGAGAGTGCTGAACAGGTGACACATGTAACCCACTAGTCATTCTGTGTTGTCACCTACTGGCATTGTGCAGTCAATGTGCAGGCCAGGCCTGCTGGGACTGAGAAGGGCAGCATGGCCCCAGCCTGACATGCACACGAGCAACAAGTGCACTGAGACCTGCATTGCCAATTGTCTGTGTCACTGGATGTCTGACATGAAGTTGCCATGTACCACCACTCGGGAGGGACAGACATGTCAAAGCGCCCGAGAGCTCACATACCACTGCCACCTGCAGTCAGCATGGTGAGCAGTGCATGTTTGAACACCACAGGCTCTGACTCATAGTGCTGCGGATCAACGACATGTGTGACCCCCACATGCACTCCCACACACACTGCAGTTGTCTCTCACACACAACTTTCGCAAGGAATAGCCATGTGCAGTGTGCGTGGAGCTCGGAATCCAGGATCTCCAGCTCCTCGCTGGTGAGTGGACCTGGACATATCCTCAGCGTCATCCACGTGTAGATGGAGAGGTGGCAGCAGCAGGTGTTGTTGAGGGGTGCCAGGCTGCAGTCCCAGGTAGCTGTGGTAATGCCGGTCTCACTCACACACTCACATAGCCCCCTGGGGCAGTTTCAGTGGGTCCAAGCTGCTGCAATTTGTGTACCATGTCTGCCAGCTTCAATTGCAGACAATGGCCTGCTCCCAGCTGGCCCGGGACGCTTACCTCCATGGTGGAACACGCAGGGTGCAACCGCGAGGGTCATTGGAGTTGGCCGTAAGGGCCTGGCCCATGGCAGGTACAGTCCGCTGATGCCATGTGCACCACACAGTTTAATGTGCGCAATGCATCTGCAGGTGTGGCCATGATTTGTGTGTGGGTGCAGGTCCACAATGGATGGGGCCACAACATGCTGTGTGCATAGGCAGGGACGGCCAGTGGCCAGCCTCCACATGTCTGTTGGCATATCATCATGTACACATTGGCATGGGAGCATGGGATATGCATATGCACACACATGCCATCTTTCACTATGTACATCTGCCACTTGGCACGTGCGACGTTACGTGTCACTTGTGATGTGTATTTGCAATCACACAGCCGTGTTGGCATGGAGCTGTCAATATGTACACCTGTCAATGTTTCTGGAGGTGTGATCCGTACAGTTCTGTACATAGGGTGCAGTAGGGACATCAATGATTGTCTCACATCCCCTCGTGCCACAGGTCCCACTTGTTTTGGCCGCGCAGCCTGTGTCCATAGCGTTGTTGGTGTGTGCCCTACACACCCAGCCTCGGAAGCAGTGTGATGCACAGCAGCTAGTCATGTTGCCGTGGTGTTGCAGCTTTCCGAATATGCAGTCTGTTTCCATCAGCATGCCTTACAAGTTGTTAAGGCCTAACTCCCCATGTGCATGCTCATAGCAATGGTGTGTGTCACTGCCCATTGCTATTGGTAGGGGACCTGTGTATGTGTATTGTGGCTGTGCTGTCCCTACTTGTCAGCTGTTCTGTGATTCAATTGCTTGGTCAGTCATTTCTGATTTGTGTATGTGTAAATGCCCTGTGGCGTGTTGCTTTGACATGTGTCCACTTCCATCTTTCCTAGGAGGAGGCCAAACATACATCGCCCCTACCAATTGCTGTCAAACATGGAGGATGTGGAGGTGATCCGGAAGTTCCGTCTGGACCGACCCACCCTGCATCGCTTATGTGCCTTATTGGAACCCCACCTCCGTCCTCGCAGGGTGTATCCTACTGCATTTACCCCCACGGCTAAGGTGATGGCTGCACTGCATTTCTTCGCCAGTGGGTCATTCCAACACACAGTGGGCAGTGGAGGTGGGATGTCCCAGCCCATGTTCAGCATGGTGCTGAGGGATGTACTGTCAGCTATGATGCTGTACAGGAACAGGTACATACGATTCCCCAGGGCTCGTGAATTGGCGGCAGTGAAGGGTGATTTCTATGCCCTTGGACGGATCCCCCACGTTGTTGGTGCAATAGATTGCACCCATGTTGGCCTTGTTGCACCACAGGCCACTGAGCACCTCTACCGCAATAGGAAGCACACCCACTCCCTGAATGTGCAAGTGGTGTGCCTTGCGGACATGGTCATTTCACACGTGTGTGCGAAGTTTCCAGGATCGGCACATGACGCGCACATCATGCGCAACAGCATCCTACCACGTATGATGACCAATCTGCAACGGGACCGTGCTTGGATTGTTGGTGAGTATGTGGAGTAGTGTAGCGTGCTGGCTGTGCGATGCTGTATTGTGTCCAGTTGGAATTGCAACGATTCTCTGTGTCCCTCACACCCAAGTGACTCTGCTTACCCGAATGGGCCCTGGCTGCTCAGCCCATTACGACATCCTCGTACCCCAGCGGATGTCCGCTACAATGAGGCACATGGGAGGACCAGACGTGTGGTTGAGCGGACCTTTGGCCTCCTCAAGTCCAGGTTCAGATGCCTGGACCGCACAGGGGGCGCACTGGCGTACTCCCCACAGAAGGTGTGCCAGATAGTAGTGGCTTGCTGCATGCTGCACAATCTGGCTACTCGCAAGCAGATCCCCCTAATTGTGGATGACGGAGATCGACCAGGGCCCCAGCCTGCAGACCAGGACGGGTCGAGTGAAGAGGACAGTGGGGAGGAGGGAGCTGTGAATGTGCGTCAGCAGCTCATCGCCCGCTACTTCACTCGACGGTGAGTGTCCATGTACGACGGCTGATGTAGCTGTAGTTGTGCAGGTGTATGTGTGCGCTGTCACGGAGGCCTTTTGTTCACTGAGTGCTGGGTGTCAATGGTCCATGTCCAGGTTAGTATGCCACTGACAGTGGCTGTTGCATTGTGCCCTGTTGCTGTGTGAGATGTGTGTACATTGCTTGTAGTTTGTGACAAGTACTGTGTGATGAGTGTGTGACACACTCATTGACTGTACTCTTGTTCTGTTTTTCACCACTAGGTCCCTACAGCCTCTCCTGTCCCATCGACATACTACACAGCAGATGCATTTCTGCTCATGGTGGCGATTGCACATCGTTGAATAAACCCAGGACACATAATGCAGATTGTGATCAAGGTGTATTTATTTACAGCGGTGACATGTGATTGTGTGCAAGGTGATGACAAAAGTGGTGCATGCTGTGACAATGATTTGACGGCCATGGCTGCGTGATGGTCAAGGTGTACCCATGAAGTTCTATGTCCACAGTCCAACAGACACATGACATTCACATGGCAGTGTGGGGTAGGATCGTAGTCCAAGTCAGTGCAGTAGGTGGTCAGGGTGGCTGGCTGACTCACTGGCATTTGGTGCGTGCGAAGTCCTCTCTGGACACCTGTTTCCTCTTCGGACGGCCCCTTCCACGTTTGGTAGGGGGTTGTGTTGGTGGGCTGCTGGTGGTGGCTGAGGACTGCTCACTCGCTGTGGACGCAGGGGAACTAGATGTTGCACGAGCCTGCGCCACAGCACGTGGTGGTGGCGGTGGTGTGGCTGGCCTTGCTTGGGCCCTCCCCCCCACCACCAGCTGGCCCATGAGGTCCACAAGTCGGTCCATACGGGTCACGAATTGGCCCATATGGGCGTCCATGGACCTCAACACCCCAAGGACCTCCCGCGTGTCGGCAGCCGACCTGGCCCATTGCCCTTGGGCCTCTTCATAGGCTCCAAGGACTCTTGAGATTTGCGGCAGGGCTTGGCTCCCAGGCTCAGATGGCATTGGCCTGACCCTGCTCCTCCCACCGGTACTGCTGCCACCGACCGGCCCACTCGCCACATTGGTCACCACGGTCCTCTGTCTGGCTCCCAGGGTCGAGCACGACGGGCGTGCCACCCCTTGCGCAGGTGCTGTGGCCAGGGATGGCGTGGTGGTGGTGGTGGTGGTGGTTGTTGCGGTGGTGGTGGTGGCCGCAACGACTGTGGCAGCAGGGGTCTGTGACTGGTCAGCCCTGGGTGATGTGTTGGTGGGTAGGAGGGGCCCTGGGGAGCGGTTGGGCCCTGCCACACCAGACGGGCCTGGTGGGTGGTCCTCGTTCGAAGAGGTGTCCAGGTCTTCTACATCCGTGAGTCCGGGTCGGGGGCTTGCGGGCTGGCTGTGCTGGCTGCTGTCTCCCTCTCCAGCATCCAGCTGTTCGGCACCTGTGGGGAGAATGTGATAGGTCATTGTGTTGCACCTAGCAAAGTATGTATTGGTTGTCTGACATTCACAGTTCGTGCACTGTCGTGCACAGGTTTCCCAGGGGCATGTGTGTGGATGTACGATGTATGTATGCGTGGGCTAGGCAATGGTACTGTGTGATGTGGACATGTGGCATGGGACGGATTAGCAATGCCGATGGGTGTGTGGTGCTATGCTCCTACATTTTGTGGCTCGGGTGTATGCGGGCTCCAGACCCATCGACGATGGTGGGTTGAACTATGGTTTTGGGGTTCAAATGGAACACTTAGAAATGCAGATGGCAAAAGGGGGTACAGCCCCCTCAACGCTTTTGGGTTGAACTATGGTTTTGGGGTTCAAATGGAACGCTTAGAAACGCAGATGGCTAAAGGGGGTACAGCCCCCTCAACGCTTTTGGGTTGAAATATGGTTTTGGGGTTCAAATGGAACGCTTAGAAACGCAGATGGCTAAAGGGGTACAGCCCCCTCAACGCTTTTGGGTTGAACTATGGTTTTGGGGTTCAAATGGAACGCTTAGAAACGCAGATGGCTAAAGGGGTACAGCCCCCTCAACGCTTTTGGGTTGAAATATGGTTTTGGGGTACATACTGTGAGTCATGGGTGCAGTACGTGACATGTGTTCTGGCAACATGACAGTGCATAGACAAAGGTGTGTGTCTGTCTAACATACCCGGCATATCTGCTGACTGTCATCATTTGTGGACATTACATTGGTGGCATTGTTGTGAGTTCGTGCTTGTTGTGTGCCACACGACCTATTGCAGATGGGCAAAATCCTTGGTGTGCGTGCTGCCCTCGAACATGTGCATCAATGCAGTGCTCTTGGGGTGTTGACTATATTATGTGTGTTGTTACTCACAGTGTGACGTGCGCTTCAGTCACTGCAGGCACATGATTTGTCATGGGCAGGTATCTCTGCATGACTGCTGTATGAGGGCCAGCTGTTCGGATGACATACCTTCCATGACACTGGGGCTGACAGATGAGATGGATGATATGTTGAATGTGCATTGTGTGCCTGTGTGTTTCATGGGTCCAGTGGTGTTTGTGTGCAATATTGTGGTTCCACGCTGTTACTTCTAGTAAGGTTTGTCTTACATGGGCGTTGTTGTACGATGTGTGGGTGACAGGCAGTGAGGACTACATGGACAAGACTTCGATGGTGTTGCTGATGTGTGTGATGGGTGGCACAGTGCCTGCCGTGTGGGTCTGTACTCCAGTGGGACTTGTGCATGCAGACGTGGCTCCTTAGGTGTTGCTGTATCTGTGATGGGTCATGTGGGGTATGACTCTGTGATACATGTCCTTGTGCACATTGGTCACATGATTGTGACAGGGAGCAGTGCTGCGTGTTCCTCTGCTACGTGACATGTCACATGTGTCAGTCGTAATAATGTCCTCATGCCTACAGACACCCCGCCCTGTACTGTCTCCCACCTACAGGTTGTTTTTGAGTGCGCAATTCAATGGATGCCACATGGTTATGGGCGGGAGGGGTGCTCCATGTTGCTGGTCTGTGGGAGTGGGGGCGGTGTTGTGAGTTGTGGTGATGGCCTGACACCCACAGGAACCCCAGCATGTGGGGTGAGATGTCTACCTGTCGGATGCTGGTGTGCACTGCAGTGGCTGACGCATGGGTGTGGGGGGTGCTCCACCTTGCTGCGCTGTGGGACTGGGGGCCTGGTGGCTGTTGTACTTCAGCTGTCCCCCCTCCGACCCACTGCCTTTGTGTTGTGACTCCTTACCTGTTACTTGTCGGTTAGTGCAGCTATGGTTGACACATGGGTGTGGGGAGTGCTCCTTCTGGCGCTTCTGGAGTACGAGGGGACCTGGTGGGAGTTGCGGTGCTGGCTGACTGTACACATGCCCCCATGGTTATGTCAGTTGGTAGGTTTGGGCTGTGTGTGTGAGTGTCTGTTGCATGAGTGAGTGAAGTCTTGTGTATTGTGTACAGGACATGGGGGTGTTACTGGACATGGGGGTGTTTGTCCCTCGGTGCTATGGCATAGTGGTAGTGCATGTGAGTACATAGCGGTGTGCTGGTATACGTTTGTTTGTACTTACCAGCCTCGACTCCCCCTGGTAATCCGGTGAGGATCTCCGGATGTATGATGACTCGCACCTTCTCCTCCCACGCCTTGAAGGTCTTGAATAGCGCGGGATTACCTCCGCCAGTCCTGGCAGCCAGCTGCTGATTTTTGGCCTCCTTCTTCTTGACCACGCTTTTCAGGTCGTTCCACCTTTTGTTGATTTTGCCTCTGTTGCGTGGCACGTTCCCGACTGCATTGACCTGGTCAGATCCGGTTTCTGGTGGATAGTGGTGTCTGTTGGACCTGGTTGCCATAGATTTGTGGGTGCACCTTGACGATCTCGTCGACCATGACCGTCAGCTCAGTGGAAGTGAACTTGGGCATTCTGTGTGATGCCATGGTGTGTGTTTTGGTGTTTGTGGTGCTGGTGTGGTGTGTGGTGTGTGATGTGCAGGGGGTTTGTGGGTCAGGTGTTTGGTGGTGGTGGTGATGGGTGTGATGGGTGCGTGTCTGTGGTGTGCTGCTGTCCTTTCTGTCTCGCTGTGTTCTGTGCTTTCGTCCTCAGTTTGTAGTGTTGCAAGGGATTGTGGTCTGTGAAGGAGCTGCTTTTGTACTTACCTATGTGGGTGTGTCATGATGGTCTGTTGTTTTCAGGTGTGTTGTGGCTGGTGTTCTGGGATTTGTAGTTTATTTGTTTGTCCAGGGGGGATGTGTTTTCGGGATGTGTACTGTGTTTGGGTATTTGTGCGTGGGTTGCTGTGTGGACTTGTTGGCCATGTTGTGTGTGTTTGTTTTTGTCCGCGGATGATTTCTGTGCAGGGAAGTGGCCACCTGAGCTTCCGCCGTGTCCATTTCCGTCACTGTTGTTTACGCTGGCGGGCGGTGTATTTGTGGATTTACCGCGCTCATGTCGGTGCGATCCTAATTTCACGGCCGGTATGTCGGTCGTCAGGGCGGGCGGTTTTGGGTTGTCGTGCGTATTTCCGTCCGTGGCGGGCGGATGGACTTGGATCCGGACATGGGAGGGCGGTATTTTTTGTGTATTTTCCGCCGCCGGCGGTTTGCGGCTCGCACCATTGTAATTGCTCGGTCGGTATTCAGACGGTGTGGGCGGGCGGATTTCTACCGCTATGATAGATGGCGGATTTTTTACCGCCCGGTATCGTAATGGACACCATAGTTTGTTAAAATATCGAATTTTTTAAATGTATTAAAAGTAATGTAAAATTAATAAAATAATAAATATAATTAACTGAAACATACTTAAAAATACTTAAATAACCTTAAAATTAATAAATAATTAATGTAAGTTAAAAAAATAAACATACCTTTTTATTTTTTAATACATATATATATTAACTTAATATTAATAAAAAATATTCAATATTTTTAGCGTAGGATAGCGGGAGGGTAAAATGTACTATTCCCACTCCAGTGTGTGCAACAGTAGGGAAAGCATTGGATAGCGTAGGGGTAAAAATTACTTTTCCCACTCCAGAGAGTGCAACAGTAGGGAAAGCGTTGGATAGCGGGAGGGTAAAAATTACTATTCCCACTCCAGTGAGTGCAACAGTAGGGAAAGCGTTGGATAGCGGGAGGGTAAAAATTACTATTCCAACTACAGTGAGTGCAACAGTAGGGAAAGCATTGGATAGCGGGAGGGTAAAAATTACTATTCCCACTCCAGTAAGTGCAACAGTAGGGAAAGCATTGGATAGCGTAGGGGTAAAAATTACTATTCCCACTCCAGTGAGTGCAACAGTAGGGAAAGCGTTGGATAGCGGGAGGGTAAAAATTACTATTCCCACTACAGTGAGTGCAACAGTAGGGAAAGCGTTGGATAGCGGGAGGGTAAAAATTACTATTCCCACTACAGTGAGTGCAACAGTAGGGAAAGCGTTGGATAGCGGGAGGGTAAAAATTACTATTCCCACTCCAGTAAGTGCAACAGTAGGGAAAGCATTGGATAGCGTAGGGGTAAAAATTACTATTCCCACTCCAGAGAGTGCAACAGTAGGGAAAGCGTTGGATAGCGTAGGGGTAAAAATTACTATTCTGACTCCAGTGAGTGCAACAGTAGGGATAGCGTTGGATAGCGTAGGGGTAACAATTACTATTCCCACTCCAGAGAGTGCAACAGTAAGGAAAGCGTTGGATAGCGTAGGGGTAAAAATTACTATTCCCACTCCAGTGACTGCAACAGTAAGGAAAGCGTTGGATAGCGTAGGGGTAAAAATTACTATTCCCACTCCAGTGAGTGGAACAGTAGGGAAAGTAATGATTTAATATTTAAATAAAAATAAATTAATTATCAATACCAATAAAAAATTAATTAAAATTAATTACCAATTACAAAATATTTAATAATTAATTAATTATAAATACCAATAAATATTATTTATTAAAAATTAATTATCTATTAATAATTAATTAAACAACTAATTAATTTTCAATACCAAAAATGTAATAAGTAATAAAAAAATTACCAATTAATAATTAATTAACAATAAATTAATCAATACACAAAAAGAATTTCAATAATTACTTAATTACCATTAAATTACTTCCCACCCTATTCCCCTATAAACCCACTACCCGCTCCGAATAATAAATGAATACAATTAACATAATTATCAATTAATCAATTAATAAAAATGTATTACCAATTAATAAAAATTAATTACCAATTAATAATTAATTAACAATAAATTAATTATCAATACCAATAAATAAAAATAAATATTTTCTTAATTACAATTAAATTACTTCCCACCCTATTCCCCTATAAACCCACAACCCGCTACAGAACTAAAACGCAAAATTAAATTAAAAATAATTAATAATTCCTAAAAATTAATATTTAATTTACTATAATTAAATTACTTCCCACCCTATTCCCCTATAAACCCACAACCCGCTACAGAATTAAATTACGCAAAAATAATTTTACATAAATTTCGTAACTTTAAAAAATATTAAACATACATTACAAAAATAATATACATTTTTAACTCATATACTAACATACTAAACACTTACAAAAATTCGATATTACTAAAAATTGGATATTTTTTAATGCCTATATTATGTACTTCTATATTTTGAAAATCGATATTACTTACCTTCATTTCGATATTATTAACCACTATATTATGTCCATTCGATATTATGTCCATTCTATATTTTGAATTCGATATTCTGTCCATTCTATATTTTTTTCTCGATATTATGTCTATTTACCAAAAAAAAACATTGACAAATACAATAGATGGAACACAGGCAAGACCTATTGGCTTTGCCAGTGCTTGTTTCTCCCTGAAATGAACATTAAGAATTGAATTCTCAGACCCTGGCGTGTGGTGATGGGCGATTTGGAACAGGTGTGTCGATGGGGAGGGAGCGCCTGTGACGGCGGGTTCGGGCATTGGCGCTGGAGGCAACAGGTGATTCCAGCTGCATAGTTAGGCTGGTCCCAGGTGAGTACTGCATAGCAGTTGTTTAAGCTACCACGTGTTGTGGGGATCGTAGTGTGCTTTTTTTCTTTGTGTGGTGTGACGTCATGGACTTTCTGCCTCAATGGGGAAGCATGCCAGCAAGTGTAAGCATGTGGAGGCTTCTTCCTCTTCCTCCTCAGTTACCTCTCGTTCTTCTCCTTCCACGCCTAGATCAAAATGCTGCAGGGAGGGTGAGGATGCCTGACTACGGTGCCTGATTCTAGAGACTTTGCAGGACATGGGCAGTGGAGGCAAGCACAAAGAATCTGTCCTGGTTCAGGCCTCTCATTCTTCAGGTTCATAGGAGGAGAGACTGGGGCTGGAGGAGCACAAAGGCAAATACATTGACAGGGACATGTTGCCTAAATTGTTGAAACATGTGAAGTCCTATATGGGGTTTCATGATGAGGATGTTCCAGGCACTTCTGTTGGATCCCTGCTTTGCCAGTTCCAGAGTGCTGCCACAGTGAATGTTCCTGTCCATCCTTACATCCACAAGGTGTTAAAGAGGGAATGGAAGCATCCTGATAGAATCATGCTTCCCCGATTCATGGCCTAGTTGTACCCCCTTCATGATATGTCCAAAGAGTTGCCAGACTTTATTCACATCGATTCGCTTGTGGCCAGTCTGATGAAGCGGATGTCACTGACTGGGGAGGCTGTTATTAAAGATTCAGGCGACAAGAAAGTGGATGCTTCTCTTCAAAAGGTGTACCCAGGCTCTCATCCGGCTCTGTGCACTGGCATTTATGGGACAAATTTAGCCCAGTCCCTGATTATGGATGTCAAGGCCCTGTTTAGGTCCCTGGATGACACTTCTGACTGTTCTTGGCACGTGGAACTGGTCGAGAGGCAGGTTGAATTTCTTTCTGATATGTCTTTTGATGTGGTGTGGGCCTCTGCTCTGTCTGGTGGGGCTTGTGTGGCAGTTTGCTGCAATCTGGTTTTGAAGGATTGGAAGACTGATTCAGCCCAGAATGCCTTAGCCCTGCTGTTGCCCTTCCAGAGGAGTATAATGTTAGGAAAGGATTTGGAGGGTAAGTTACACAAGCTTTTTAAGCAGTCCTCCGCTGATAAACAGCTTTCGAAACCAAAGTCCCCCTTTCATCAGCCTTCCCAGAGGCAGTTTTCCTAGGAGCAGGGCAGGTTTTCTTCTGGATGGGTAAGGGACAGGAAAGCCAGATCTCCCCAGCCTAAGCCTCGTTCCTGACTATATGATGGAGGAGCAGGAATTGTTGGGCGGCAGACGGATTCAGCACTTTCTTCCTGCCTGGGAGGAGTCTTCTTCAGATGTGTGAGGGCTGGACATTGTACAACAGGGTTACCAGATCACTGCACCTCCTTCGGATTTCGAGTTCATCCAACTCTGTGGCCTTCCAATCAGTGAAGAGGGCAGCATTGTCTGTGGTAATTGGCTCGCTTCTGCAGAAAGGGAATATTCCGGAGGTCCCTCTGATGGAGATAAGACGGGGCTTTTACTCCATTATCTTCCTGGTGGCCAAGTCGATGGGGGGGAGGGGTTCCGACTGGTATTGAACTTGAAGGTCCTGAACAAATTTGTGATCCACATGCTCTTCAAGATGGAGACCCTGCAGAGGGTGATCTCGTTGGTTTTCAGGGATCATCTCATGTGCAATCTGGATCTGTAGGACGCATACTATCATCTACAATACATCACGACTACCAACGATTCCTGAGATTCTGCATTTCTGTAAATCATTATCAGTTTCGTGTCCTGCCTTTTGGCCTTTGGTCTGCCCCAAGGATTTCACCAAAGTAGTGGCTCCGTTAGTGGCTATGTTACATCTGTGGGGCATCCACCTCAATCCTTAGCTGGACGATTGGCTGCTCCTGGCTGTTCGACTACAGGTGGTTTGTTTGGCCCTGAAGTCTCATGGTTCCTGCTGAACCATTCGAAATGTCAAATGGAGCCTTCTCTGGACATGACAGTTATAGGGGCCGGATTTTGCACCACCCTGAACAGGATGTTCTTGCCAGTCCCCAGAGCTAAGGCCTTGATGTCCTTGGTGGTGAAGGTGATTAGGGGTGCCTTCTGTCAGGTTTGATTGTGATTCTGGCTTATGGGACTCTTGGCAGTGGCAGTGTTCACCGTACCCTGGGCAGGTTTCCATCTCAGGCCTCTGTGGGCCCATCTGCTGACTTATTGGGATCCAGTGTCTTGGGACCTCGACCGTCTGGCTCGTGTCTTCAGCCATCATTCCAGTTCTGCACTGGTGGACAGTGGTGGACATTCTTTCCAGGGGGTGCAATTACAGCCCGATTCCCCTGTGGTCCTTACTACAGATGCCAGTTCTCTTGGGTGGGGGACCACGTTGGGGGACAGGTCTCTGCAGGAAGGAAGGTGTTCTTCCAATTGGAGGGAGATGATGGCTGTCTACAGGATGATCATGGGTTTCCGTCTTCATCTGGTGGGACTGAATGTGGTGGTCCGGTCTGACAATATGGTGCTGATGGCCAATCTGAACCAGCAGGGTGGGATTCAGTCCCAGTCTCTGAATGCGTGGCTGTTCCCTTGTTTTTCTGGGCAGAGTGGCATCTGTTGTCTCTAGTGACAGTTCATATCAGTCAGGTCTTTCCTCCCTCCCAGGAGATGTCTCTCACCCGGGAGGTCTTTTAGCAGGTGTGAGGGAGGTTTGGTTTTCCTTTCCTGGAAAAATTTGTTTCCCGGCTAAATGCTCAGCTGTGCCGGTTTTGTGCCTGTGTTCAGCTGGTGGGGGCTGGGGGGTAGATGCCTTAACCATTCCTTGGCCGTCCTGCCAGTTGTATGCCTTTCCGCCAATTGCTCTGATTCCCCGGTTCTTGGCACGTCTGATATGGGAGTTCAGGGAAGTTGTGCCTTGGCAATCTTGGTTCCCCACTCTCGAATTCCTAGCTGTTCAGGGTCCCTGGGTACTTCCCTGCTTCCCCTCTCCCCTGAGGTCAGCTCCCATGTTGCCTCTCCCATGGCTGCTGGTATCGAAGTTGATAGGTGGGGTGGTAGCACAAGGGGCTCCCCAGGCATTTAGCTTTGGCCATTCAGCAGTCTCGTAAGCCTTCTGCCCCTCAAGTCCTATGGGAGGCACTGGGAGAATTTCCGGCATTGGTGTAGGTCCCTTCAGTTGTCTCCCCTGGAGTGTTCCCTGATGGATGTGTTGCAGTTTCTTTGGGAGGGTTACAAGAATCATTTGGCTGTGACGACCTTACAGGTCCAGTGGTCTGCGATTAAGGCGTTTCGTTCACCGTGGGGGAAATTAGGCAGATGTGGACGATTTGGTCTTGCAGTTACTGAAAAGTTTGTCTTTGTCTCATCCTTTGGTGAAGCCTCTGTTTCCATTGTGGGACCTACCTCTTGTATTGTGGGCTTTGGTTGAGGCTCCCTTTGAGCCTTTGGACTTGGTGGACATTAAATTTGTCACTTTGAAGGTTGTTTTTCTGGTGGCCATCACTTCGGCCAGGCGCATTGGTGAATTGGGGGCTCTGATGGCAAAGGAACCCTTTCTGTGGGGTTTGTCTTGCTTTTGGATTCATCTTTCGTGCCCAAGGTGGCTTCTCAGTTACATCATTCTCAGAAAGTGATTTTGCCTGCTTTAGGGGTGAAGCAGAAGTCTGGGGATGATCTTACTTGGTAATTTCTGGATGTCAAGAGAGCCTTGCACATCGATCTAGATTGTACCAGCCCATTTAGGAAGTCAGACTGCCTGTTTGTTTCCTTTGGGGTCTCCTCACGGGGTGGGAAGGCCTCTTCTTTGTGCATTGGCTGTTGGCTTAAGCAGGTCATTGAGTTGGCTTACTCTCTTTCAGGGTCTCTGCCTCCTGCAGGGATGCAGGGGCGCTCTACTCGGAGGATGGAGGCTTCCTAGGCCGAATTGTTTGGGGTTTCCCTGTCTGAGATTTACATGGACGCTTCTTGGTCCTCCTCTAATACTTTTGTACGGCATTATAGGTTCCAGAATTTGCTGTGTGAAGATACCAATTCTGGATTGGGGGTGTTGCAGTCTGTGAGCTCCTAAATTTCTGGTTTCTGTTCCAATCAATTACTTGGTTGCTGTTGTTGTCATTGTGTTCTTGTGTTTCTGTTGATATAAATGCTGATGTGTTGCTTGGGTATTCTCATTATGTAATGAATGCGAAGAGGACAGGAGGGACCTGGTGGTAATGCCCTATTACTTACCGGTAATCTTCATTACTCCTAGTCCCATTGTCCTCATCCTATTCATTACTCCCCTCCCTCCCTCCCTCTCTCCCAGGCAGCTGTCATATTAGGGCTTGGTAGTTCAGAAGGAATTCTGGGTAAGTACAACTAAGCACTCCCGTTGGGAGGGGGTGGGGTAGGGATCTAGCATTCCTCTTGTTCTTTTTTCTGTTTGTGAGATAGGTATATCTCATTATGTAATGAATGGAACGAGGACAACTGGACAAGGGGTAATGAAGATTACAGGTAAGTAATA
The DNA here is from genome assembly GCA_963921515.1 of Calotriton arnoldi. Classification (NCBI taxonomy): domain Eukaryota; kingdom Metazoa; phylum Chordata; class Amphibia; order Caudata; family Salamandridae; genus Calotriton; species Calotriton arnoldi. Next base: position 275,615 of record CAWUFW010010701.1, read on the forward strand.
GGGCATTTCTATGCATGGGGCACACACAGTTGCGATGGCTTATCAGTGCCTTTTTTTAGGCACAGTTTATGCTGAAGGCATCTCCCTGCTTCCCAGCATTGATAATTCTTTTTTTCCTGCAGAGAGCCAAGCACTGGTCATGTGATTAGGTCCTCTTTATTCTTGTGATATACAGTTAGACTCTCTTTCAGTTTGTAGGCTAGCTCCCTCTTATCTTTGCAGGGCAGGCATTGCCATAACCAGAAAAAGCACGTACATGGGCAAATATAAGTCCAAATTTGGTTAACCGAGCAGCAGAGATTTTTTCCACAAACATTTTGCATATTTGTGCGGGAACAATCCAGTGGTGTGGCAAGGATTCCATGGGCCCTAATACAAGCAAGAGAACTGTGCCCCTTTGGGTTAGGCACCAATCCCTGAGCCACCTGACTGCTCCTCAACATTCTTTAACACAATTTGCCACTGTCATCTCACCCCCAACTCTCCATGTACTGCCATAACCTTCAGAAGAGAGAATGGTAGAAAGACATATAACTGACAGCATTATTTTTACTGCATTTAATAACTAAAATGTCTGTTGGAATAACTGGTTAAAGAAGCAAGCCAATAGATCTCACCTTTAAATGACATTACCTGATTCTTTTGGCTTTGGCAATGCGTTTTCCAGATGCTGTTCCACATCAGCAACATGAAAAGGAATGGTTGTCTGATAATGCAAAATGCAGTAGCAAAGATAAAATAAAACCACAGGGTAATAAAGTGTGTATATGCATGCACCACCATACATGTGTTGTCGCATTGAGGCCATTACATTGGATAGCAGAAGGACAAGTTTCCTCATGTGAAGCAGCAGGTAAAACACTGGGGTGCACCTGTAAAAGCTTGACTGGCATACACAGAACAAGTACAGTACTGGACAGCAGCAGCAATGCAAACACCCAAAAAATAAATAGACTCTTACGATGGACAGCAGCTGGGCAAACAGCTGCATATATACATGGAACAACTGAACCACTGGAAAGAGGCAGAGCACAGCAAGATGTCCTCATTTAAAAAACAGATGCAGCAGAAACCAGCAGCATAGCAGGCTTTCCCCACATAGACCATGAACAGCAGAGGTGGCAGAAGCAGTACAAGCTTCCTTCACAGAGAAAATGTGTATCAACAGTGCAGGCCTGTGTGAATGTACTCTCTCTCACATATGCATGTGCGTGCACACACACACACCCACACACATGCCAGTAATAGTGCTGGCCTCACCCCCATACTGAGAACATGTGCTGTATCTGACAACAGAAGGATTAGCTTCTCTCATGCATTATACAGGAACAGGATAGTAAGCAGCAGTGCAGGCTGATCTTCCTTCACATACAGAACAGGTAGACTATCGGCGGCAGTACTGAGACACAGATTAAACAGAACACAAAGCTGCTGCAGAACAAACTTCCCTGAAAAGCAGAGCAGGTACAGGATAGGCAGCTACAGTGGGCCTGATTCACAGAACTAACTTACGTCAAAAACGTAAAGTTAGTACTTTTTGGTATTCACAGAATACACTTACTCATTTTGGCATTCACAGAATTAACTTACTCATTTTGGTATTCACAGAATGAACTTGCTCATTTTGGTATTCACAGAATGAACTTACTCATCCTAACTTTATGTCCGCACTCGGGCCGGAGTTTACGGCCCAGCGACGGAGACTCCGGCACAATGGCAGACTCTCCGCCTCCGGCCCGGAATCTCCGCTTCCAGCCCGGAAACTCCACTTCCGGGCCGGAATATCCGCATTTTGGCCGTTTGAGCATTACCTCAATGCTAAACACCTGTCCAAGTGTCTACCATCCCCCATGATGCATCAGCTGACACACTGCAGCCAATCCCAGCCATGCAGCGCATATGAAAGCAGAGCAGACACACAGAAACACTTTCAACATGTCGCTGAATGTATTTGTTGCTCTGCCCCTTGCCATGCGGCAAGAAAACTTGAGGAGGAGAAGAGAGAGGATCAACATATTTGGGATGTCCACCCAAGATGTAAGGGCCAGATACCGCTTCCCTCCAGAAGTCATCTTGGAGATGGTATGTGATTGGGAGGAGGAACTTGACTCTGCTACCTGCTGCTCCCATGCCATTCCAGCCTATCTAAAGGTCCTTTCTGCTCTCCATTTCTTTGCGATGGGATCATTCCAAAGGGTTACCAGTGATGTTGTGGGCATCTCCCAGGCTAGCCAGTCGCGGTGCTTGCATCAGGTACTGAGCTGCATCAATTCTAGAGCCCACCTTCACATAGGAATGCCCCATACACTGGCCAGCAGACAAAGGGCAGCTAGGGATGTTTTCCCCATCTCCCGCTTCCCACGTGTGCTGGGTGCAATTGACTGTTCCCATGTGGCCCTTCAACCACCCCGCCGCATTGCACACATATACTGCAACAGACACCGATGGTATTCCATCAATGTGCAGGCTGTCTGTGATGCCAGTGGTAGATTCCTAGATGTGCATGCAGCGTTCCCAGGCAGTACCCATGACAGCTTCGTATTCCGCATGTCACCTCTTGCCCGGTGTATGGCTGCGGCAGAATTTGGCAACATGTGGTTACTGGGTAAGTACCAAGCACTGAAAAAGAGTGATGTGTGCTTATGAAAGGGCTAATTCACATGCCCCTTGCGCTGCCGGTACGTCACTTTCTCACATATGAAAAGTGACGCACTGGTGGCGCAAGGGGCCTGTCAAGAAGCCCAGTAATGAATGAATGCCACCTTATATCAACAACCATTCTACAATAAGAAACACCAAGACACATACACGGTCACAACAGACACTACATGTACTGAGTAAAGATCATGTTCTGTTCAAATTTTAGATGGAAATGGAACCTATTGCCCTATCTTCCCTCCTCAGGCGATGCTGGGTATGCACTCTCCCCTCAACTCCTTACACCTTACAGACATCCAACCACTGTACCTCAGCGTAGGTACAATCGGGCACACATACGAACTGGAGCCATCATAGAGCGCACTTTTGGCCTGTTGAAGTCACGTTTCAGATGTCTCAGCCGTACAGGGGGTGTGCTGACGTACTCCCCTGAAGTTGTGTGCAAGATCATTATGGCCTGTTGTGTCTTGCACAATATCGCTTTAACGCATGGCTTACACATACCTCTTGAACCTCGGCTAGCTCTGAATCCGGGCAACCGGGCCATTGCACATAACCGAGGTCAGGGTATGCAAGTCCGTGATCAGCTGTTGTGTCATGGACAAAATGTGGTTTGCGGTCTGTTGTCAATGATGAAAAATGGATATTTACGACTCTGTCCAAAAACTCCATCCTGAGACTACTTTGCAAACCACACTAACTGTATGTCAACCACAACTGTTGACATGAGTCAAAATATTGACTGTGCATCAGGTCATGTGCCAATGTCAGCAATCAGTGTAGTGGATTTCCCAAGGATTTCATTGAATCTGAGGATGAGATGTACATGTTCTGAGAGACCCTCCCGTACCTTTTGACAATGGGTCTCTGTGGCTAACAAGTGCATAACAATAGCATTTTTTGATATTTGGGCCCCAAACGAGTTACATACACCAATAATGTCGGGCCCACTACGTGAGTGATGATGTTGTGGCTGAATCTGCCACTATGTGTCTGGGATGCACAGCACTGCTACCCCTAATACACTGTAACACAACAGCCAACTCTTGTGTTGATCACTAAATATGGACTACATGTACCATAATGCAATGCAGTTGAAAAGTAAACTGGGGGGTGATGTTGTGCCAGGCCCCTCCCCTTGTCCCAGCCCAAATCTCATAACATGGTCTGTTCCCCCTTGTTTTTCATGTCTATGAATTAATCTTACACTGTTATTTCAGGTTTCTCTGTTACAGAATAACAGGATGGCAGTGGATTTGTTCTGTGATTGTGGATGAATCAGAATGAACACAAAATGGCTGACAACTACTTCCTGTGTTGTATTTCCTGTCTCCCACTACCTGTTTGTCACTTCTTGTATGAAAAAATGGGTTCCTGGTCGATTTCGCACATTCCGGCACAGTAGCGTACTCCGCGCATGCGTAGCGTACTCCGCGCATGCGCAGAGTACTCTACGCATGCGGAACGTACTCCACGCATGCCCAGAGTACTCTCCGTATGCGGAACGTACGTTTTCGGGCCGTAAACTCCGAAAAGTAACCGGAACCCATCATTTCAGACAGGAAATGACATACAGGAAGTGGGAGGCAGGAAATACATCACAGGAAGTTGTTGACAGCCATTTTGTGTCATTCTGAGTCATCCTCTCTCACAGATCAGATCCTCTGACATCCTGCTGCTCTCATCAACCTTATTTCCCCCAAAATGGCTGAGGGTTATGAAGAGAAAGCACCCCCTTTCAGTGAAGGGGAATTAGAGATCCTAGCTGAGGGGGTGATACTGAAATATCCTCAGCTATATGGGGGGCCAGAGGAACAGCTGAGCAATGCAGCGCATGCCAGATTATGGGCCAGAATTGGTGAGCGCTGCAGTACAGTGGGCGTTCACACCAGGAACGCGAGGGCATGCCGCAAGCGCTGGGAGGACCTGAAACGCTGGGCCCGGATCAAGGCTGAAGAACTACTGGGCCAGTCTTCCCAGCACCATGTGCATCGTCCTCGCCTCTCGCTACTGTACAGGAGGGTCCTGCGTGCAGCTCTTCCGACCCTCCATGCTCAGCTGGAGGAGCAAGAGCAGCAGAGCCCTGGTAAGTGCATTATAGGCAAAATGTGTCTTGAAGTATGATGCGAGTGCAGACAGAGCGGTACCATTCTGTGTCCCATGCCTCCAGTCACCTATTCTGTGTCTATGCAGCAGTCATCATGAAGCAAAAAGCTCACTTTTGCACATTATCTGTACAGGCCAGAGTGCATTCTGGGAGTTGTAGTGTCATCATGAAAACTGGGGATTTGAGACACACAGTTGCATTACTAATGAAATATGCACTGCCAGCACCACTAACAGTGAACCAAGGGAATCATAACTGATGTGTGCATTGGATGAGGAATGGTACAGACACTGTCCAGTGTGTGTATGTGAGGCCAATGGGAATTGGATGCTGTGACTTACTTTGCTTTCGGAGAGTTTGGGTTCTGATTGAGACAGATCATCATGTGCCATGGAGTCAAGACAGACTTTGAGACCCTTGCCACACTCATAAGTGTTTCAAATGTTGCCAAGTGTGTCCACAGACACACGTCTTACCCCCAGTAGCTTGTATGCCATGTTTCATGTACAGGTAGCTGTAACAACGAGCCACTACTAATCACCAGTGCACAGCACTACCTGCTCAGCCTCCACAGCCAATATGTGGCACTGGATTGACAGCTGTTGTGAGAGGATATCAAAAGCTAAGACTCACAACTTAGCAAACCTAATTGGCCAGACCCTATATGGATGTGTTACCCCCATTCAGCCTTTGTGTTGTCCCATCCAATGCTACACAGCAGATAACATTAATCCAGACGTGAAAGTGCAGACACTCCATATCACAGGCCCTTTCCAATTTCATCTGGACTCTCTCTGATCTCCTTTTGTGGACTGGGTTGTGGAACCTGCCCATGTAGCAGTGACAGGACACATAGGTCACAAGAATGCCATAGCTGAGGGTTGGCAGAACAGACGTGCAAACCAACAATAATCTTGTGAGATGTCCATGTCAGACTCAAATCAGGAGATGACATTGAACATGCACGTAATTTAAGCTCATAAACACTGACAACTCAATAGTGTGATAAGAGGAGAACAAAGTCTGACCTTGGCTCATCTTGATATGTGTCTTGTCCTGACGTGTACACCAACTACATAATGATTTGTCTCACATTTCAGTGGACTCCGCTGGCCAAGAGGACTGGGTTCAGAGCAGGACATCTGTGGTGCACCGGTAGCTACGACCTCTTTCCAGTACTGAGGAAGAGGACGATGAGGCGGAACTCTCAACATCAGGAGGCATGGGGATTGCGCCCACCCGGACTGACCAGGATGACAACTCTGGTGCTACAGACCGGGTGGAGGCTGAGGACATTGAAGGGGGGGGGGTGATGAACTGGACACCTCTGGCCAGGGGGAGGTGGAGAGCCACTCTCCCACGGACCATTCACCTAGGAGTATTGCCGAGGTGTCCCCGGGGCAGGCCACCACTCAACCTGGGCCTGCCTTCAGCCCCTCCCTAACTCCAGAGGCCCCCATTCCATCGGGGCCTCCAGCTGCAACCCCTGCAATCTGTCCCCCTCATTGTAGCTGCCAGGTCGACTCCCACATTGGCTCCGAACCTGAGGCACCACACCCCCCACGTGCGACCCAAAACCCTCCCTGTGTTGTTCCATCTGTGGCTATACCAGATGACTTGATGTGTGCATGTGAGGGTCAGCCAGACATGTCCTCTCGCATCTTGCTGCAATTGTGTCTAGAGGTGTGCATGATGCGAGAGGAAATGGTAAGAGCTCTGGCCACCCTCACTGCCAGTTTCAATTCCCTGAGTGCAGCCATGTCATCTGTTGTGTCCCAACATCCCTCCCACACCACTGTCAATGTCTCCCCCTGTCCGTTGCCCCACACTCTTTCCCCCCCTACTCCTCATGTGTCCCGACCCCGTGTGGTGCCTGTCCATGCACCGGCCAGCCAGGAGCATGCATGGGACTCAGAGGATCTGGACATTGTGGTCCTAGAGGATGACCCGAAGGACACTTGAACAGTTGGACAGATTTTTCTTTGTGGACAATGATTTACTTTTCCCCTTGTAAATAGACTGGTTTCCCTGACGCTCCCTGACGTGCTATATTTATGTTTCCCCACCCCAATCCAAGTTCCCTTCTCCTTCTGCAGTAAGTACATCATTTGTTTTCCATTCTCCCTTCCAGACGGACTGTTGTTGTTTTTCTAACCACACATATTTTTTACATAAAAACTTATTTTGATTAGTACTTTCTCTATCTTGTTTGGCTTCATTGTGAATGTCTTGTACAAAATATGCCCATGTATTTTGGTAGTCATCTGCTCCAGCACATGACGGCTTGCTGCAATGACGGGGTTACACTTGTACATGTGTCCCACACACACATACATCCTCTCATCTCTACGCCAACTAACTTGGTGATCATTAGCCTATCAGGACATGATACGCCACAGAGTTTTGACTTGGGATTTATTTTTTAGTGACACATATTCACACTGGTCAAAAAGTTCCTGGGATGTGATCAATGGGGATCGTGCTTGTGACTTCGCAATTTCGGGGGTGATGACCGCTGTGAGGGATTAAGTCTGGGTTGACGCCGAGGTGCAGGTTGGTCTCGTGCATGTGCCTGTACAGGGTGCAGTTCATGTGCAGGGGCGGATTGTGTCTGTACACTTGGTGTATGTGCATGGACAGGGGGGATGTTGTGCAGGTGGTGGTAGTGCTGTTCAGGGGGTGGGGGTGGATGTTCAGGTGGGGGGAGTGCCTGGATGGGGGGCAGTGGTGGGTGTGTACCATTGCTGTGGTCCTGTGCAGTTTGTGGTACAGGTGTGTGGGTGTGATGTGCTGCAGGCAGATGTGATAGCTCCCCTCCCTGCGTTGACCGTGAAGGGAGACTTTGGATCACTTTCATCATGCCGTCCATCATCTTCATGGCCAAGGCATGGTGTCTTAAACTCTCTTCCCTTTGGAAAGATATCATGTCCCTGATATTCTTGGACATGTCTTGCCAAGTTCTATCCAACCTATCCAAAACATGGGTCTGTCTGTCCACCACCTGAGGGAATTGGCGCAGGGCCTCAGACATGTCTGACAGGGTGGCCCCTATGGCACGAATGTCCTGCCTCACATCTGTCTGCTGTTTGAAGAAGTCCTGCTTCCACTGGCTACCATGGCCATGTGCAGGCCCTCTCTGCAGGGGTCACCATGGGTGAGACTGCCAGGTCCAACAGCAGGGGGGGTGTTGGCATGTGGAAGCCTGTGGACAGGAGAATGGTGCCCAGGGGATACCTGCACCACAACAGGGTTGGTACTTCCCTCAGATGGTGAAGATGATGCCTGGGATACACTGTACGGGGAGGAATGTGTAGGGGAACCACCATGTCTGTCCCGGATGTGAGGGCTGTGAGGGAGTGAGGTCTGTGTTGGTGTGTGGGTGAACTGTGGCTGGTTATCTCTATGCTGAGGACAGGCAATCTTTTTCATTGGAGGAGGCTGACACACTTTGCTGGGCGGAGGGTGTGAGGCCTTGCTAAATGTGGGCGATGTGGGAAAATTACTGTCCATGGCATCAGATTCTTCATCCTCTGAGGGGATGAACAGACAGTCACTATCGTCCGGTATTTCATCATCCCCAGGTACTTCCTCCTCCTCCTCCTCTTGCACAGTACTTGCAGCTGACATTACTGCCTGTAGGAGCAGTGGATTTTCACCTCTGATTGCCCGCCGCCCAACACTGGTGGAAGGTCCATCCTCCTCATCGTCACCATCACCTGGAACACAGAGGTTGCAACAGGATAAGTAATTGACCTAGTATGAGATGTGGTGCAACACAAGGGTTGGTTCTACTGTACTTTGCATCAACAGATGATGCACATGTGACCTGGTTTGGGTACCCCTACAAGTGACAGCTCACACAATAGCACTGAGGGGTGAAACGGAGATGTACACTGATAAACCAAACTTACCAGCTTCATCCACAGCTTTGTGTCCTTCTGCAATCTCCCCTGATGTCAACTGCTGAACCATGCTCCTCATAGGTACTGTTGATGAAGCGTTCCCGATCCAGCAGCTGTAGAGGGAAGTGACACCAATGTCAATCATCTGCATTACAAATTTACAAACAGGCACATGTGACACTTATGATATGGATGAAACATGTCAACAACAACTGCAGGTTCTATGCAGAAGGGGATTTTGATGTTTGTCATGGTTTTGATAGGGAAACACTTCACACCACATTTACCTGATGTACATGTGCGAGAGGGTTTCACTGCTGCAGCCAGGATGTAATGCATTCCCCGGGATGGTGTTCTACGCTGCACTGGTCTCATCCTGTCAGCAGCTGTGATGAGACATACATATCCATATTTCAGTACACCAGATGGTAGCTATGAGCTAACATGTACATGTCATTCTCACTGACCATTGATAGGATATTCCTGGACAATGTGCAGGATGTGTACCTCATGGACTTTACATGTGGGCCCCTGCTCACATGCAGCAATTGGCAGCTGTACCTCCACACAGCACTGACATCAATGAGATGGCACATCAACAGACAAACGTATATGAGAAGGTTACTGATATAGGAAGGAAGGGGAGAAACGATCAGGACGCCACCGCATTACATTGCTTACACCTTCACCGTTAAGACTAATATGTCTCATGTGTATGATGTTGTCTGTTGACAAGTTGGAAGGAGTGTACATCCACAGGCTGACCAGTTTCACATTTGCACATCAGTTCAAACATTGCATTGCAGAGTTCATATGTGAGATGTGCAATAGTCAGGTACCTTTTGTGTGTCATTTGTGCTTCCCTGACAATGGAGTCACAAAGCTCATTTTGGATTGAGAGATCACACATTTGTTATGGTCATCCTTGGAGTGTCCTCTGTTCCCATTATCCATTTCATACATCATGGTAGAACTAAGCTGACAACGGATGATGTCTTGTACAGCAGACATCCTTACCTCATATATCATACACTCCTTTCATTTAGTCTTAGTGAAGTTAGGAATGGGATCGACGCCTGCAGTCGGGGTAAAGCCCCGGGCCCTAATGGGGTTCCAATGGACTTTTGTTTTTGATAACCTAGATATATGGGTTCCTTTATTAACAAATGTTTTTAATAAAATTGCCATAATAGGCCCACCACAGTCATGGAAAACGAGTACCATCGTACCAATCCATAAAAAGGGTGACAAAAATAATCCAAAAAATGATCGCCCAATATCTCTGATTGATACAACGTCTAAGCTTATGGGAAGTCTCTTATTAACAAGACTAGAGGATTGGGCGAGGTCTAAAAATATTTTAATGCCATCACAATACGGCTTTCAGGAGGGCAAAGGAACGATTGATCAGTGTCTGAACCTGTCATTAATTATTGATAGATATACCAGAGTCAAGGGTGGGAAGATCTATCTTGCCTTTATGGACCTTTCCGCAGCTTTCGACTGCGTGTCCCACCCGAGACTCTGGCAGATAATGGGTGAGATGGGATTTGATCAGGCCCTGTATACGGATGCTTCATCCGCAGTCCGCTATGGGAGACATGGGGAGTGTACCCGCCCATTTAAGATCTTGAGAGGGGTAAGACAGGGCTGCGTCCTGGCACCATTCTTGTTTTTGATTTACACGAATGGTGTGGGGAACCATCTAGAGGCCGCAGCCTTGGATGTCCCGGTACTTGAAAACCACCAGCGCCTCCCTATGCTGGCATATGCGGATGATGCCGTTCTGATGGCAAGAACAGGGAGGGGGTTGCAACACCTCATCTCGGCCTATGCGTCCTTTATGGAATTATTAGATCTAAGGGTCAATCAAAGTAAATCCTTTGTCATCATTGCGGGGGGGCGGAAACAGGATAAACTTCCTAGTTTTTTTATGGATTCTGGTAAGATTGAGGTGGTGGACTCTTTCCCCTATTTGGGTGTCCTTTTTGATAAGAACCAATCTTGGGCCAAATTAGTGGAGGGCAGAGAATTAGGCATGCAGAGAAGTTTGGGATTATTGAAACAGTTTGCGAAAAAGCTGGGAGCCAAACCCTTGATACCAATCAAAAAGATCTACCACGCCAAAACTAAGGCGGCGGTGGTTTATGGCACAGCAATCTGGGGAATGGCTCCCACTGCTACTCTCCAGTCTTTAGAGAATACGTTTTTAAGTCTTTTACCTCTGTCCCACAGTCGTACTCAAACTATGTGCTACATAGGGAGCTGGATTTACCATATATCACTGACACTATTAAATTGGCTCCGCTCCTATTGTGGCACTCTATTTGGCGTAGGACAACAGTGCCTCTCACGCAAAACCTGATATTATTGCTTTTAAAATCAGCAAATCTTACCCGGGTTAAGTGGCTGCATTATGTGGAAGCGGAATTCTCGGCAATTGGGTTAAGTCTCCTTTTTAAAAATCCCCCCCCTTGTAAATCTTTTTCAAAAAGCAAACTGGTGGAGACATTTATACTTAGGGCACAATATCTGAGAAGGGAAAAAAACTATTCCTCCCAAGCTGCCCGCCTCTGTGAATTAACACCAGTATTGATGGAGGGAAGCGTTTTGTATTTGGGCAATGTACCACTTTCTTACCATAAATATATTTTACTGAGATTCTGCTTAAATATGATACCTTTGATGTTAGGGTTCCCAGGTAATCAATACAAACATTCTGATCTTGCACTGTGTCCTTGTGACAAAAAGTCTGTACAAAATGATCTTCATATCTTGTTTTTCTGTGGTTTTAACTCAGATGAACGTCGTAAATTCATAGTTCCGATATGTAAAAGGTACAATTTTAAATTTTGTCGAGTGGCCCTATTTTACTTTAAATTGCTGGAGAATCCCTATGTATGTTATGCTCTGGCATCTTATCTCTGGCTATGTGTTAAAAAAAGAAAGAGGTTGATCTCTGACTAATTACTGCTGTGTTTACTATTGCTAGTATTTTTAACACAGACATGAAGTGATCATTACAATGAAGACTGTTTACACTATTTTTATTACGTCTGTATGTAAATTTTATTAATATTTTAAGGTATCACACATTATTGTAAATACTTTTATGATCTTAATTTTAAGACCGAATAAAGGATTTTGGATTGGATTGGATTGGATATCATACACTAACTTATATAGGTGGATACAGTAGAAGAGGAGGCAAGCAGAGTGCAACATTTGACTAGGATACCACACTGTGGGTAAGTTGTGAATCTTTAATGGTTGACGGCTACACTGGATTTGGTTTGGGCCTTTCAGCCAAGGGATTTTGAAATGTGACTTCCTGAAGATTCACCTTGGCAGCCCATACATCCATCACAAACGTACAGAACTGGCATCAGTGTGAGCATCATCCACACCAATTTCAAATTGTTTTGTCCTTTGGAATTCTGCTAGGGAGTTTTCATATAATTGAATTATGATCCAGTTGTGTCTAGTACACTTAATGTGACACTATATACTATTTTTATGTCCATTCTACACTCACTTGTCATATGTTTTGTGACATCCTTTCAGTAGCCACCATGGTGTGATCTGGTATATGGTTCAATGCCATATGTAGGCATATTGTGATGCAGGACAACAGTTATGTGAAAAACATACAACATACAGCGGAGATTAAAGGCACATTTCATGGGCATGAGCATTCAGGTTCATTGTTCCTGGGTTTACTTACCATGGCCCTGCACCTGCCCACTGTGTGGTCCCTGACCAGATGTCACAGCCAACCTTGTATCAGAAGTCAATGTGGGTCTTGGACTCTGGGAGGACATCATTGGACCTACAGTGATAAGTGTGTTTGCAACTTTACATTTCGGCTGCCACATGTGATGCACTCAATTTGAGGCACAAAGGATGAGCACAAGCAGTGTGGGCCCTACTGTTGCAGAAGTGTCTACCACAAATTATCATGAGTGATCCCACATTCGACTTATTATTATGGCCCCACTGCCTAGTAGCAACGTCTATCAAATTGACACAACAACACTTCCTGAAGTAAGGTCCACTATCATGTTAATGGACCAAAAGACATACCATACAATTATGACATCTATGACCAGCTGGTTGGACTTGACAAATTCATGTATGGAAGAGAAACATTCTAAGTTGGACAGTAGACGCATTCTCAATCCTGATATTTGAATCTCACTTCTTGATCATCATTGTCATATTTGTTCTCATTGAATTTTTGGATTTAGTCTACAAAAATAATTGCAATCTAGAGGTGGATACATTTAGACTTGCTCTGGCACTCGATTCCACGATCGAGTTCCCAGGCCTGGAACTGTTGGTGGAATACATGTAATGTTCTGAAAACACAATGATATGATGAGCCTAGATATGTTATATTTTGTCTTTTGCTATTCACAGATATAGTTTGGTAAAGGTAAATGTCCTTTGAGAATTCGAATAGTTGTAAGGCTAGTTTTTCCACTCCGGTTGCTTTGAGATGCAGACACTATGTATCTCCCTCTGTTGTCTGCTGCCTATGTGTGCATTTTGACCATCTCCTGACAAGTTTGGCTTACCAGTTGGTGAGTGTGCTCTACGTTGCTCTGGATGATGTTTCCTCCCAGAAGATGCAGGGACCTCTGCTACTGTGGTTGTCTGTACTCTGGCTGAATGTGTCAATGGGTGAGAAGAGAGAAAAATCAACACATGGAAAATGTACATGTGGAACTTGTCAGGCATTTCCTCATATCTTCTGCATGCGAACAGTATTGTGAAGTAGTGCCACAGCCGGTGCAGGTAGGAGCAGTGGGGTGTTGGTGATGTGATGGCGTGGCAGGGTGGGAATTAAACAATGGGATATGGGAATGAAATATTTTGAAATAAGGATTCTCTCACCTTCAGGTTTGTGATTTTGGCAGGCCCAAGGTGAGTTGTTTTTAGGATATTTTATAGTTATTTTCTCTATTCCGTTGTCTGTTGATTTGCCTCTGCACCGCACCCCCACCCCCTTACGTTCTTGACTGACCCAGCCGCATCTGGATAAGTGGAAGGGACACTTTGACAATTGCTACTTAACGGTGTTAGGTATATACGGCATCAGTACTGGGCCTTTGTATTTAATAGTGTGAAAGGGATTTGCCATTTCTAATACAAAGGATTCTGGGACTTGTGCTGCAACATACAGAGGGAAACACATGAGCCTCTGACTGACTATATTTGTATATGAACTTTGGACAACTTCCTTACTCACAATGGCAGTGCGACACAGACATACATTTTGTATACTTGTTCTTGTCATCCCATTTACCTGGTGCCACATTGCGGACAACACACACAGGCAGCCCATGGAGCATGTGGGGGTGGATTGTAGTGATGATATCCTCCTCTAGTGGTGTGAGACGGAGGCGGGGTCCAGATTGTGAGGCAGGGAGAACTCTGTTTAACTCGATCCTGGAGTACTTCTCCTTCTTCTTTTCATCCTGCCACTTCCTCTTTATTTCATGGACTGTGCGCACATCCTCCCCCAATGCTGTGACAGCAGTGGCTAACTGCTACCAGAGAGCTGCCTTCTGTCTGCCACTGGTGCTGTAAGGTGGGAGACCATGTAGGCGTTTGTGGTGCCTCACAATGAACTCCACAATCATGGTGGTCTCCTCAGTTGTGAAGTTCTTCTTCCTCCTCAGTGTGTACATTGTGCAGTAGCGATGAACAGCAAAGCAAACAGGAACTCTCTGTGGCCAAACCTGGTCCTTGAATGTGTGCTTCTTTTATGTGGTGCTGGTTTTGCAGTTAGTCTTAATTGACTTCAGCTGGAGCATGGTGGGGGATGGTAGGCACTTGAAATGCTCAAATGGCCAAAATGCAGTTTTTCCGGCCCGGAGTCGGAGTTTCTGGGCCGGAGGCGGAGATTCCGGGCCGGAGGTGGAGATTCCGGGCCGGAGACGGAGATTCCGCCATTGGGCCGGAGTCTCCGCCGCCCGGCCGTAAACTCCGGCCCGAGTGCGGACATAAAGTTAGGATGAGTAAGTTCATTCTGTGAATACCAAAATGAGTAAGTTCATTCTGTGAATACCAAAATGAGTAAGTTCATTCTGTGAATACCAAAATGAGTAAGTGTATTCTGTGAATACCAAAAAGTACTAACTTTACGTTTTTGACGTAAGTTAGTTCTGTGAATCAGGCCCAGTGCATATATCCTTACATGGAGAACAAGGAGTTGTGATGCAAGCTTCAATCGTACATAAAACATGTATGCCATGGACAGTAGCAGTGCAATTTTCTCTCAAGCAAATCCAGCCCAAGACAGAAAAAGAACATATAGCAGGAACTCAAAGTTCCCTAGCTGAACTGAATGTATGTGGTTGAATGTGGTGAGTTAGCTTTTCCGATTCTTGGATGGAACATAAAATAATAATTTATATGTTTCCCTTTATTTGAAGGGTAGTTTTAGTCCAAATGAACAGAGCTTTACGTAGATGATGATGAACATATTTTTTGCCATGTGGCTTCCAAATGAACGACATAACAACGCCCATGAATGAGTCAGACACATCCAGTAGATGGGTAACATTTTGATCGTCAAAGACATGCAAGGCAAACGCAGGATATTTTCCCAGCAGACTTAGAGAGAGGGGGTGATACTAGCTGCATCACTAGATCAGAGGTGAACCTGGTCATATGCAAATAAATTGCAGGACGATAAATTGGAATGCAGGGACATAAATCGTTTTATTTCTTCTTTTTATAACGGAAGCTAGATAGGTGGAAAGGGAGAGAGAGAGAGATAGGAGAGGAAGAGGACAAACTTGCAGCCAGTAGGTGAATAAACTTAGAAGAAAAGGTGGAAAGGTATACACTAGATGAAAAATAGATGGCGCTACTACTATTAGAAAATAACCGAAACCTGACAAGATGTGCGTGGGTTGGCTTGGGACATAGCCACCTCGTCTCCAGTGTAAATCTGGCCATTGAAGGTGGTCGGCCACATGTGTGTTGGCCTATGGACAGGATATGGCGGACACAGAGACACATGCAGTAGTTACTTTGGTGGCCATCCCGAAACTGAACCACGCCCAGAGCCCCGGGCTATTTATTCACGACATACGCTGGCCAAGGCCACTCCGCTCACGCTTACAGGGGGGACGACAAAGCTACATGTCCAAGGTCTTCCACACTGCCTGGGAAGTTTGCAATGACATTCGTGAACAGGCCCTGGTGGTCCACTTTTGCCTGCACATTGATGGAATGTGTGTGGTTTCTGTTGCGGTTATTGTGTGCAGTGTTAGCAGGGGGCACAAGTAGTACATGTGTGCAGTCAATTGCCCCCGACACGTGTCCTGCGCAGTTTGGGGGAAGTGAAGGTGCAGGGGTATCAAGCTGATACTAACCGTGATGCTTACAGGTATGATAAATCCTGCATAATAAGAACGTAACAGAAGTTCGTGTGGTCGTAACCTTCCTTTTCTTTACTGCGAAGGTTACGACCGCACAAACTTCTGTTACGGTCTTGTTATGCAGGATTTATCATACCTGTTAGCATTCCGGTTTGTCCAAGTGCAATACACTGTGCCAGATTATGTTTGTGACTATACGGATGCTTGACCATTGTCACCATTTATCCAACAGGTTTCTGAATAGTGACTTTCGGAATATGGAATTGTATTGGGGAGTTCCCGCAGCATATGCAGTTAATTGAATCCACACGTTGCCCTGATGAAGTTCCCCGTTGGGAATGGAACGCGTTGGCTGAGCTTTTCGTATTGTTGATTTATGTATTTGTAATAAAGAACTGTTTTTACACTACTGTTGACTACTGGACTTCATGACCTGGCGCATCCCCATTTCAGTAACTACAATCTTGGATCTGGAGCACAGAGGCGTCAAGCAACGGCTGGCATTGGGGTTGGTTGCGCAGGAACACTACGAATTGGAACTAGCGTGTGGTGCGGATACAGGGGCCCGCCGTTGCTTTTGTGGACATGCATCCAAGACAGGTGTGAGGAACTTTGATAGGGCTGGCTGTGAGACTCCTTCGACTCTGGCAGTTGTTGGTTGGAAGGTACCAGAGTCCAACAGGTGCAGCACAGCCAGCAGCTTTGTCTGCGGAGGGATGTTGGTTGTCCGCTGTGTTGGTACCGTCAGCCTGTGGGCAGTGTGGGTCAGGATGAGGAGGATGGTTGTCCTTTAGAGCCTGTAGTGGGCAATGGCATCCTCTGGCGTTGAGTGTCTGAGGCTGGTGCGTTTTAGGAACGTCCGCTGTCTTCTTCTGCGCTGCCTAAGTGGTAGTCTGGGGGGGATCCTGGGGGTGGTGGCGGTGGGTGTTGTGGCCCTCTTGGTCTCCAAGCTGCATGATCATTGGCTCCATGGCATCTGTTGGTCTTCAGATGTGGCTCTGGGCTGGGCTCCCTTTCTACTGCAGGTTGTCGTCCTGCTTAGCCCCAGCAATAGGCAGGTGTTAAATTCCTGCTGCTAATGCGCCTTATCGCCTGTGTTTGGATCGCTTCGCCGATCTGGCTGGTCGTTGAGAATATCGCGAAGTGGTGTTTTCGTGTGTTTTTGCACGGGAACGCCTACTCTGCATATCATTAGCGTTAGTTGTCGTTCTCATCCGTGGCGATGTTTTTTGCGGCAGCTATCGCTGGAAAACTGGCGATATCGGCAGTTTGCACCAGCTTGAGAATAGGGCAAAAAATCTATCGCCTCTTTTGCGGTGCTAAAGTGCCGATAAATCGGCGATAAGTCCTTGAGAATATGCCCCTTTGTGCTCTTAGCAAAACTGTCTCTTACTAACCCATTGACCTCCTTTGGTCCGGATGTGCATCTCAGCTCCGTTAATGCTCACTCTCTGACTGCAGGCAGAGAGGCCATGTCTAACCAGGAGCAAACCCAATCTAGCAACACGCAATTCTAGCGGCAGCGCGTACCCAAGGTCAGAACCCGTCAATGAAGGCATGCTGCTTGGAGTACAGAAGAGTTTTGAAGGCCTTCACAGAGTACCCGCCCTCAGTCCAACCACGGGGGGATTAAAGTGTTATTTCAGGTTAATCTGCCCTCGCATATGCGAGGACAGCAGACCCTGCTGCCCAGATTTACTACCACTTTGTGCCAGGTTTGCGCTACTTTTGTAACCCAAACCTGATGCAAAGTGTTATGTTGGCATTTTGGCCCAGATGTACTATCACTTTGTGCCAAGTTTGCATTACTTTTGTAACACAAACCTGACGCAAAGTGTTTTGTTGGGATTTACTATCCAAACCAAATCAGGTGTCCGTTGGATAGTTTCCCAAACTAACGCAAAGTTGCACAATGCGCTGCTTTGTGTTACTCTATGTCAGGGGAGGTTCCAAATATGGTGAATTGGCATTCCCTTGCAAGCACCCATGAGTTTTGATGCAAATTCCTATCAATAAACAATCTTAAACTAGGATTCGCAGCAAAGTCCCATGGGGCAGATTCACAAGAACTGAAGCATCTCTGCATATCAGCAGAGATGCGTCAGTTAATTTGCGTCACGCAAAAAAAACCTTGTGCCACCTGGATGCGTCGCATTTACAATGCGGTTCACCAGGGCGCAAGGATTGACAGATGCGTGACGCATCTGTCGGCGTAAATGTAACGCATTGCTGGAGTCGTGTGGCAAGCGCGACGCAACCCCAGCAATGCTCAGGGGCGGCCTATACTTATTGTGCTGCGTCACTCCATACGCCTGCTTCAAGTAGGCTTAAGGTTTTGATGCAGCGGCATCGTAAAAGTGACTCCGTGAAATCTTGTAGATTTCACTGCGTCACTTTTACAAGGCTTTCTTGCGTGGGAACGCCCACCCTGCATACATTATACCTGACGCAGGTATAATGTGACGCAGGGCTTTACAACGTGACGCATCTCCCTTGATGCATCACGTTGTAAATGTGTCGCAACGTGGCGCATTATTTACAACACCGCTGCGTCACAAAAGTGATGCAACGGAGGCGTAAAAGTGTCGCAAGGGGCTTGTAAATCTGCCCCCAAATGTTTTAATTTCTCCTCATTTTAACTATTTTACTTGCGCGCTGCATTATACAGCACACATACAAAGCAGGAAAAGTGCCATTGGATAGTTTTTGTACTGGAAGAGGTCCCCTCTGGTGCAAAAACTATTCCCTACAGAATGCACACACCCTTGCGCTATAGGGCAAGGGTGTGTGCATTGGTGCATGGAAACCAAAAGTTCACCAGCACAGGAAGAGAAGAAAACAGCTGCATTTGTTTGCAGACATGGCACTGCTCTGCTCTCTCTCTTTCAAACAACACAGCAAGTTTAGTTGCTGAGCTTCGATGCGTTATTTTTTAGTAAATCTGGACCTGATTTCTAATAAAGGCATTCTAATAAAGACTCACTTATAGTTGTGTGGACTGATAAGCAACCATTCTTAGTTTTAACTTGCTTTTGTATCTTTATATATTGATTTCCTAGGGGCATATTATCAAGAACGCCGTTAAAATTATCGCCGCTTTAGCGGCAGAAAACTACCGCTAAAGCGGCGATAATGGGCTTGATAATATGCCCTGGAGAATTCCAATAGAAGCCCATGTTGACACCAGAACATGGGCTTCTATTGGAATTCTCAAGGGCATATTATCAAGCCCTTATCACCGCTTTAGCGGCAGTTTTCTGCCGCTAAAGCGGCGATAATTTTAACGCAGTTTCTTGATAATATGCCCCCTAGTTTTTTTAATGTATTTGCATTAGAACATGAGTGCAAATTTACACCAAAATTATTACTTTGCTTTATCTAAGATATTATCACGAATTTCCATATTTTCTATTAGTCAAGGAGCTTAAAACAATTTTGAAGAGTTTTGTTAGGAACTGATGGAAAGCACTTGTAAAGACAAATGATAATTACAGATACCAAAAATTTGCATTCAGTGTCGGATGAAATTGCAGTGTGATACGTTCAGACCAATGCAGTGATCTCCATGAAATTATAATTTGATCCTATTATTCTTAGGTAAACGTAAGTTTTTTGTGAGCAAGCACATCTTTTACAAGATAAGAAGCTAAGATCACATGAAACGATGCAATGTTCAAATATTCAACACTGTAGACAATATAGTTAATAAAATATAATCGAGTAAAAATGTAATGGGTGCTATGTGCCAAGTTGGATTTTGACGTGTGTTCACTAGCACAAAATCCAATGAGAAATTCCGGTTTGTCAGTGAGCTCCCTCACTAATCACTAATTCTGGTAAATAGCTGTGTAGTGGGAAAGAATGTCTTATGAGTAGGTGTGACTTACTCATATAGTACTCCTGCCTTACTCGTCGATTTCAATGGTAAGCCAGGAGTATTCATGACTTTTTTCTGGCTTACCCCTAGGATTTAGCAGAAATCCAGGAGTACTACAAAAGTAAGTTACAGCAAAATCTTTGTGAATCAAGCCCATAATATCTTTTACAATTATGTCATTTTTCTGCTGCCAAGTTTCTTGTTGACGGATGATATCTGGAAGATCAAACTCTGGGCCATTATTATCCTCAAATAAGCCCTTCAGTACCAGTCCCAATTTAAGATTGTCAGAGTGCAAGCTCAAGAGAACTGAGGGGCATATTAGCAAGGGCTTTATCGCCGCTTTAGCTGCACTTTTTGCCGCTAAAGCGGCGATTTTTTTATCGCCCTATCAGCAAGCTGTCGCTAACAGGCGTTAGCGACAGCTTTCTGGCGATAGCGGGCGGTTTTCCCATCGCCTTGCATGCCAGCGATAATTATCGCTAATGACATGCAAGGTAGGCGTTCCCAACTAAAAGCGACTGAAAACAGTCGCTAACACAACTTCCCCCTATTAGCAACGCAGGCGAAGCGATAAAAAAAGTCGCGCTAAGCGCGATTATCGCTAGAATTTAACACCTGTTAAAAACATGACTTACCTGTTTCTTCAATGGGAGGTGGATTGTCAGGCTAAGTCCACCATGGCGTTAATGCATGAATATCGCTGGATTTCCAGCAATATTCACGCATTTCGCCGCTATCGATGGATATTTTATCGCATTGGAGATAAACGTTGCTAATAGCGTGTTATCTCTGCGATAATATCCAGCGATAGGCGGCGATAAAAAAAAACGCGCTAAGCGCGGTTTGCGATAATTATCGCAAGTTGTTGCTAATATCCCCGAGATCCTTTTGAAGGGTTCTTGGGCTGAAAGGTGGCAGGTAACCTGTTCAAATTTTCTCCAGCTGTGCCCACATTTGTATATGTAAGCGGCCAGAGTTCAAATGCTTGCTTGCCTTTTACTTGAGATATTTTTTATGCAAAAGTCTGTCTATGATTTCTGATGGCTTGTCCAGATCAATTTAAGAATATTTCCTTTTTACTACTGTCATGTGCATGCATTTCCGCAAATTTTAGCATTTATACTTTGGAAAATAACATATGGCATGTATCTGTAGACAGAGAAAATAATTCTGTGATGAATATTAATTGGTCTATAATACTTAGAATTAGGTTTTAGGTTGAAATATGGTACATAAAAGGGTACATAAATCGGAAAATTATTGCTTTCCCAGAGGTGATTCACGTGTGCATCCTGTTATGTTTACAACTTTGAGTTGAAAGTTCTTCCCCCCCAAATATTACCGATTGAAAAATCTTTGGACCTAGATTTGAGGTTAGACCTAAAATGAGTGATGGGGTATTGATGCGTATTCTTGCAAAAAAAACGTGTCAGTCTGTTTTAATTGTTTGTTTTGATACCTATTTCGAGCTGAATATTTCCTCTGTTGTCAAAGGACATTTGGACGTTTAATTCCCCTTGTATGGGTCGTTTGATTTATATTCAATTATTATTTGACTTTTTTGGGTATTTCACGATCCCGCCTCACGCTAGTTTTTTTGTTTTTATATTTATCTTCCCACTGCAGCCTTATCGGCAGTAGCAAGAACATGTCAGAATAAATCTCTATTATTTATATCTGCCAATATTAAGTCACCTGAAGTTTCTCTTGGATCAAACCACGTGTGGGTGCTTAACATTCATGCGTGTTATACCAAAAATGAGGCTGCCATTTCGTGCAGTCAGAGAATTCAGAAATCCTTCCTTAGTACTCAGGTTCAAGCAGCTGGTACCCTGTAGGAATGGTATGCAGCCTTCCTCTGAACTCAGAGCTTTGGACTGAAATAGGTTGAATTATGTCTGTAGAACGGCTTAGTTAGCGAAGATGTCCTAAAAACTGGCAATGTGAGCTGACATTTGCCCCTCATATTCCAATACCTAGGCACAGGTGAGTGTTCAGTACTGAAAGTGGAGGGTGCAGAGGTGGCACTGATCATGTGCATTTATGTTTAAGGCTCTGAAGTATTACCATCGTTACCCTAAAACTAGGGGTACACAGCTTCGAGGAGGAGACATTTTGCACTTTGAGTAAGGAGGCAGACAATGATTTAGAAGTCTTTGGAAGCAAATAGGTGGACTGGCCTGGCTCTTGCTCCATGTCAGGAGGAGTAGTGGAAGTTCCTGCTTCTCATTTGTAACTCTCAGCTTGGCTTGGCCTCTCTTCCCAGGATTGACAGCACCAACCCCCTGTCCATCCTCAAGGTAAAATGAGAGGTGGGCTTGCAGCACACTTGGGGATAGTTAGCTGTGCCAGCCCTTGGAAGAATCCCCTTTTGCTAAGCATGTGCTTCCCACCCTCGTGAAGAGGCTGCTGAGCCCCGGAAACCCGGATAAATGCTGGTACCCTGGCAAACCGTTTCCATGAAGATTGAGTGTCCCATCAGACTGAGATGGCTTAGAACTACAGTCAGGACTCTTGTGTACTACATGCTCTTGTTTCCCTGTGTGGAACATCCATCAGATGGTGCAAGAATCTGTTGGCACTGCAGACACCCCACCCATGTCTGCAGGCAACAAGAATCAGCATAACAAAATAGCCTGCTGCTTCCTTTACTGGGGCAAAGACAGAGCCTGCATTTCCATATCCCAGAAGGAAGAGTACACCAGCCAAGAGGGCAACTGACTCTGTCCTAGACCTCCTTGACTCTGTGAGATCAAGCAGCTTGCTAGTGACTTGTTGCAGGACCTGTTTCCAGCAGACACTCTGGATAACACTCGGTGAATGACTTCTTGGAAGCGAACATTTTCCTTTAAAACGCATAACTCTTGATCAAATGAAAAGATTTTTATAATTTTTATAATGTTGAAATTGGTATTTTACTTGTTAGTTTCTATCTCGCGAAGTTTCTTGCTGTATGAACCTCATGGAAGGAGAGGTAAATGTTAACTCTTTTATTTAAAGGATGCCAGGAGAAAGGCCGGCATTGCAACTCCCATCTACAGAAATCTCCCCAACATTCCCTTATTCCAAACAAAACAAAAACCACGCTCTGTGCATCGTCACACCAGTGTCAGCACGTGGTATAAAGATAAACACAACACATATTCCACTTTATGCACAATAAAAAAACAAATTATACTATACTAAAACATTGCTAAAAGTGTCATTAGAGAAACTGTTGACAATAATTAAGTTTCTACCAATTACACCTTAATGCCAACAATTTACACCATCTCTCAATTCATTACTATTCAACATAGTCTCTCAAATATACTGGATGTTTGATTTCTGTCTTGGACCTGATAATCGGCTGTTCTTTTTCCCCAGCCATCCACCTGCACCACTACCTTACTCACACCAGTCGTTCTCTCCACATCCACACTACCTTCAACTTCACTCACCTCCCTACTCTAATCCAACCAGCCATAACTATCTGCCACTTCACTTTCAACAGCTCCAACTTTCCTGTTTCTATTATACTTAACAATACTGCCAAAGTTCCGTACACGTCCATCACTCAACTTAGCAGAATTTCTATATTCTTCTGCTACACTTACCAGGTCAGAATATCTACTCTCCCCCTTCTTCACCCTCCAGGGCAATTTCACATTTACCACATCTCCATTCTTTACCACTACCTCCTTACTGCCCCTCTTACTATCAGTAAATTCCTTATACTTACCTTGCGCCTTCTCAGTGTTCTCTTACATCTTCTGGTGACCACTGCTGCAAGGAAGACTCAGCCATCTACCTTTGGTTGTTCTTCATAAAAGGCACTCTCCCTCTCATAATGGTAAAAGGACTATACCCATTCACAGAGGGTGTGGTGCGATACATCCACACAGTACGTTTGACACAAGCCATCCAGTTTAACCCTTTGCCCTTAGCCAGTTGCAAAGTTCCTTTTATTACACAATTAAACCTTTCGAGTTCACCATTTCCACTGGGAAGATAAATTGAGGTGAATTTGTGTTCAATCCCATTGCGACAGAGGAACCCTTCCATCATCTCACTCCTGAACTGAACTCCATTGTCCGTAATTACTTTCTTTGGTAGTCCTTTCCTATGAAAGATGTTGTTTAAGAATTTAACCACATTCTCTGAACATGCACTGTTCATAAATACCACTTACGGCCATTTGGACAAATAATCAATGACTACCAAGGCATACCAAGATTCTCCACCATCATCCTCAATAGGCGCCATGATGTCTACACCCAACACCTCCCAAGCCATTTCAGGACAAGGAATGGGATACAACTGGAATTTCAGCTGTACCTGTGATTTATCCATTCCCTACACAAATCACAATCTCTGACAACCCTCTCAATTTCGGTATCTACACCTGGCCACCAATAGTTTTTTTTTTACCCTTCTCTTACTTTTAACAATACCTAAGTGCCCCTTATGGAACAATTGTATGACCATCGCCCTCATCTTCTTAGGAGGAACAGTCTTCACCCCTCTCATGATATACTCTGCATAACAGTGAGTTCACTGTGAACCTCCCAAAAGTTCCTACAGTTCTCATCCAACAATTTCTTCTCGGGCGCATCCTCGCCAAAGTGCCATCCTGTTCACTAGTCCTATGCCAATCTTCTTCAGAAATGGCAACCATCCTTTCATCCCAGATCCATGCTGGACACCCTTCGTCTCTGTCATCAATGACTCTGTCTTCCAGTGGTAAAGGTATCCTACTAAGGCAAGCCACTACCTTGTTCTTCACACCTGGGTGATACTTAAAAGTGTACCTATAATCCAACAGGCGCATCAACATTCTCACAATCCTGGGTGTGGCATTAAACAGACCTTCTGAGGACAACACAAATAGTAAAGGTTTATGATCACATCTCACCCCCACTTCAAAACCCCACACAAAATTTCTGAAATTCTCCACACTCCACACAATGGCCAGCGCTTTTTTTTCGATGACAGAATACCATTCCTCAGCTGGCGACAAGGTCCTTGATGGAATCCCCTCCGTGTGTTCACTCCCACAGGAATCCTTCTGAGACAGTACAGCACCAATCCCCTTGTTGCTTGCATTAGTGGTCAAGATGCAATCCAACTTGGGATCAAAACCCTGCAAACTTCCAGTCATACAGATGCTATCTTTAATTTGTTGGAAGTCACATTGTAAAGTGTCAGACCAAGTAAATTTGACCTTGTCCTTGAGAAGCTGTCGTAAACGTAGTCTTCTCAGAAAAATTCCTTTCAAATTTAGCATAGAACTCCTCGAATCCAAGGAAAAATTGTAATTCAACCTTGTTAGCGGGTGCTGGAGCCTCCTTAACAGCGCTAAGGAGACTCTTCTTAGGTCTGACACCTTTCGCCGTGACCTCATGCCCAAGATAGTCCAACGCTTCCATTTATGATTTTACACTTATCATGTTCAGCTGTGAGCCCATTCTCTCTAAGAATTTCCAACACTTCATGCAACCTGCATTTATGCTGGTCCCCGTTTTCCCCCATGACCAAAATATTGTCCTGGAAAAATACAGTCCCCCCTTTGTCTCTGAGCAACGTACACATTAGTTTTTGAAAAAACGCAGCCTCTAACCTGAGTCCAAATGGCATGCATATAAACTGATAGCATCCTTGGGGGTCAAAAATGTGGTTAGTGATTTACTATCTTCATGAAGCTTTACCTAGTGGTGAGCGGAGGACAAATCAATTGAAAAAACCACTCCATGCCTTTAGTGACCATCAAAAACTGATTTATTTTAGGCAAAGGGAATCTCTCAATTAAAATGTTGCTGTTAAGATAGCTGAGATCCACACACAGGCAGACCTTCCCATTGGCGTGTCTGGCTATAACCAATGGGTCAATCCACTGAGAGGTATGTACCAGTTCAATGACCCCTGCAAGGAGGAGCTTTTCAATTTCGCTACTCACTTCTTTCCTAAAAATCCACGGAATCTCTCTGACCTTTTGCACTTTGTGGATATCATTCTTTTTTAGCACTATCTTGTGCAAAAACCCTTTAAGTGTGTCAATCTTTCCCGTAAACACTTCTGGGTACATCTCTTTAAAAGCTAACCCCCTCTGCTTATCAGCCCCAATTACGAATACTTGTTCATCACTGTTGGGGTCCAAAATAATGTTTAGGGCCCTCTGGTCAATCCAACCAAGAACTGAAGGACCCTCCTCTGCCACATAAAGTTTGCACATTGCTTTTCTCACTTTAAATTCAAATGACAACCTTCTAATTCCAATCATATGAATGGGATATCCTGTAAAGCTTTCAGAGGCTACATCAGATTCTGAGGTTCTGAGAAGGAGTTTCCTAAAACTTCTGCAAATTTCTCCTTTCACAGTCGTTGATTCACAATCGCTTAAAGAGAATCAGAGTCTGCCACAATAGAGATTTCCACCCCACCAATTTTCATGTCGCACACTGGTTTAAACCTAAAATGTTTACGAACGAGATTGACATCACCACCATCATAATGTGAATGCCAAGCACACAGTCACTGTCCTTATGGTTTGCCTCTGAATCAGACTCATCCGAGCCAGTATCCGAGTCCGTCTCCTCCCGCACCCTGGCCTGGCTATAGTTTTAGTAGCTTTCCCTTTCCTACACACTTTGACAAAATGCCCTTTTATACTACACTCTTTACATTTTTGGTCTCTCACAGGGCATTTTTTAATATATGCCAAAGGGTCCTTACTCCTACACCTATAGCAACGCCTCTCCTCATTTTCACTTACACCCTTCCAAGTATCATCCTGAAATTTGGCGATGTCCCTTTTAACCTTCTGTTTCACTTTACGGACCACCTCCTTAGACTCCTCCTTCAAAGGTGTCCCAGCCGCTTTTGCACGCTTGTTTGAAATTTCTGCCTTATTAACTTCTGCAATCACTTCCGCTAAAGATGCCTTCCCGTATAGCCATAGCCTCTCCTGAATATGCTTGTGGTTAACATCAGTCATGGCTCCTGGAGGGAGTGCTGCGGGGAGGTGGGGTGGGGCGGGGGAGGGGCAGGGTGGGGGGTAGCAAACTCCGGCATACGGCCGAATGGAGTTAAGTACATAAATAAATAAATAAATAAAACAAATGACATTGCGTGCGCCGCATCGCCATTTGGCGTTGCAGCGCGCGCAATGTAATTCGTTTTATTTATTTATTTATGTACTTAACTCCGTTCGGCAGTATGCCAGAGTTTACTACCCCCACCCTGCCCCTCCCCCGCCCCGCCCCACCGCCCCGCAGCACTCCCTCCAGGAGCCGCGACTGGTTAACATGCATAATGAGCTGGTCACTAATGAGCATATCATGCAAAACCACTAATCTACATGTAAGAGCAATCATTTTAAGGGCTGAGACATAATCTTCCACAAGCTCTAATTTGTTCTGCTTACTCCTGAAAAAATTGTCCCTTTCGATCGCAATACAAGCTGATGTTGAGTAATATTTCTCCATATCCTCTAGTACATGTTGGAAAACATAATATGCACTAGAACTATGAGGTTATTTCTCCATAGCATTGTACACAATGAGCCCTTGTGGACCTAATGAGTGCAAGAACATGCAACAACTCCTCATCTTCAATGGTATCATTATAATTAAGAAAGTACTCTTTCCACTCATGCCATTTAACGAGTGGCTCACCTGCAGAAGTAAAGAATAGTTGAGGTGTGCCAATGAAAAAGTATGAGGCACACATGACTCAACAATTGTCCCTGACACTAACACACTAAACGTGGTTATTACCTCTACAAATTACAATTGAAGAACAGAACATGGTAACGTCACTTCCAAATGCCCCAAACGTAAGGTGATACTCTAGAACGAAGATGTCCCTGTACTCGCTCTGCCACCGTAGAGGTTTGTGCTACAAAGGTATAAGGTTGCTTTAAGGCACTGTGTGCAGCTGCACACGCAAGGAAAACCCAGTGCACCTTATAATGGTTGGGTAAAATAAACACTGCCATGCCAAAACGAAAGCAAAGTATCAGGCCGCACTGGCAAGAATCCCAATACAAAATACAGTTCTCACTGCCCACAATCCATAAAGATTTCCTGGAAGGGGAGACACTCCTTTGGGTTTTTTTATTTACTATTCGTCACACTTCCAGAAACACTCACAGATGAACTCCCTCTCTGTGTGTGAGTGCCTACAATCTCCGACAGTCCTTGAACATTTAAACAGCTGTGCTCCATTGAGTGCTGGTCAACGCACGTCTTCTGACCCCAGTCCAACAGGTAGGTCACATTGCATGCATTGCTTGTTTTGCATCAGGTCACGTCACTGGTTCCCTAGCAACCCTCATTCTATGCGGTTGCCTCCAGTTAACCTGATGCTCACGTACCTCAGTGACTTTCCCCATATCCTCTGAAATCCTTTGGGATGTAGCTGAATGTCGGCCTCTCCTCAGTGTCCGAAGTCTCGCCCGAGCCCACGGAACCAGGCTGACTTGGACAGCACTGGTTCCGCTTCCATTGGTGCCTCTATTAACCCCTTTGACAAGCAGCAAGCCGAACTGGATGCTAGCTCGTCGCCAAATTTGTTGAATATGAACGGCACGGAAGTGTAGTGTCTTCCTACAGGAACCACGCATAGACCGGTGAGTGATCATATATTCTTTATTTCTGTTTCTTGCGCCGTGCTCACTGGCACGTCTCGTCCCCTGCCCTTGCAGTAGCATACTAACGTCCCCCACTCCCTGACCTGAAGTGGTGTCCGGTTGCTGTCCCCTCTGGCCACTGGGTGCAGGGTCCTAGTGCCCTTTGCCCAGGTCACGACAGGAAGCAGAGGCAAATATTAACTCCTTTATTCAAGTATTGCAAGGAGAAAGGCCGGCACTTCCTTTTGCTGTGAAGTCCCACTGCCACTCCCAACTTCAGTACTCTCCCCAACATTCCCTTATTCCAAACAAAACAACAACCACATGCTGTGCATCATAATACCGGTATCAGCACATGGTTTAAAGATAAGCACCCCTTACTTTAAATAATATCACAACTGCTCCCTCTGAAGTCAGCCTTGTTAGTTACTGATCATCTCAGACTCATGTTCATTGGACTTTAAATGATTTCAGACGTCTCAGGAATCAGCGAGCTAGAAAATTGGCATCAGGCATACACAGTGAGAGCAAGAGGCATGTACAAGCATTTGAGAGTCACAAGTGTAGAAACAGGGTTCAGAACAAAATAAAGCCCTCACCAGTCCATAACTAAATGAGAACTGTTAGAAAGAGACTGGAACCTGGGAGTGGTGGCTTTGGAAAATAGACTGATGGCATATGGGGAGAAGACTAGTAAATAGTACCTTCAGGTCATCTGGCCCTTTAGTTTATTAGGTCACACAATGGTTCCAGGTCATGCTAGTCAGTATCAGTTTAAGGAAGCTGGAAATTTTGACAATGGTATCTGGTAATATAGCATTTGGTTGCTGTGACTCCACTACTCACTCTAGTTTGTTCACTGGACCTATGCATTCTTGCACCATTATTGTTTTGTTTCCTCTTAGCTCCTCCATGTTTCCCATTTCCCAACATCCTCCCTCTTCCTTTGTAGCTGATTGTTGGAAGTTTGAGCCTGTGCTGTATTTATTGTCCACCTAGCAGGTGTCATCTGGTAGACCTCAGATTCCAGGAGCTATCCTGGTACTTTATGGGGTTCATCACAGCTTGACCTTAGCGTACCCTGGTAAGTGTACTCCTAACTTTTAATTGATTGATATTTTACCAACCTTCAATGCAAAGTACTGAAGCCTACTCGTCCATTCCAGGATGCACATGTAACCAGACAAGATATGGTGAAGAACCTCCTTAAGTTGAAACCTGACGGTACCCTGTAACAGTCACTGAAACAATACGTGTTTCCTCTCTGTCCATTTTTTGTTCCCTCCATTCCCTAGGGTCTTCACTAGTGAGCCTCCCACTGTTCCAGGGCAGTCTCTAAGGGGGCTTGCGTCAAATCTGTCTCCCAGTGCACTCACATATTCTGTGCTGAACATTATGTTTAGGACCTAACAATGTGGATCACTCGCAGCATGATAGATATGACTCTACAATAATGCCCACTAGTGAATCATGGAGTGATTAATTTGTGCAGGTGTTTGTAGGTGGTGAATATCAGCTCCCATTTTTGGGATAACATATGTTTTCCTTATCAGACTTTGACCCAAAACAATAGAAAGAAAGATTAATAGAAAAATTGAAAGAGGGGGGAAGATAACGATAGGAAAACCATGACAGTGAGAGAAAATATGAAAGAACAAGCACTGGCAAAGCTAACAGGTCTGGCATTCTCCGCCAGCCTTTAGTCACATCTTGTTTTGCCATGGTTTTTGTAAAACTCCAATGTTCAAGAAGCTGCCGGGCCCTCATCAGTCTGAAAAAAAAAAACATTGGCTAAAGGCAACATTTTTATTTTGGTCTCAAAAATGAAGGCATTACCATAGAATCTCCTGGCACTAAAGGGAACTACTTTGTGTGTGGATGTGTTCCTTGTACATGGGAAGTATGACATAAGTCATAGTGAAGTCAGCCAATGGCTCAAGAGGGCTGATCAATTGCCCTATGAAGCATGTTGGAGTGGGTGCAAGAAAAATGTGAATGATGAAACCACAGACTGATAGATGAGGTCTGGTTGAAAACCCCTATAGGTAAGCATGTTATACAAATAACTTCAGTAAGGTCTTGACTAACACAGACCTGCAACTGACAATTGGTCTGATATTGGCTGCCACCCTCTTGCCTTTAAGAAGGAAGGAACGAAAGAAAGAAAGAAAGAAAAAAAGAAAGAAAGAAAGAAAGCCAGAAAGAAGGCCAGAAAGAAGAAAACAAAGAAATATAGTGTTCACAAGATTGACAATTCACATTGATTAGCTTATAGTCACAGTTCATGTGAGATGAAATGGCAGCAGTCAGATAAGCAAGGCCATTCAGAAAGGAATTTACAACAGCATTAGCAGGAAATGGGGTCTGATAATGCCTTGTGCTCACATCTAAAGTGTCCTGCTATCATTTCAGACTCTAAACATAAAAGAACACAAAAGTAATTATAAAGTAAAACCAAAAACATTGGCACTGAAGGGAACTACCTAGTGTGCTTAACCAGTGGCTTAATGAGACTGACCCATTGTCCCAAGCTGCATGCTGTAGTGGGAGTAAGCAAAATGTGAATTGCTAAACAGACCAGTTGAAGAAGAGAGCTTGCTATAAGCCTCATTAAGTAAATATATTATACGTATAATTTTAGTAAAATCAAAAGATCTTGGCTAACACCAGGCCTAAAAAGAACCTGATAGAGAGGAAGAGTTGGGTGATGAAATAAGGCATGAGGTGGAATCACATCTTGGTAGTGTTGTTATTCAACAAACCCGAATTTCTGCAGTGAAGACTGTGGGCACCTAAGAAAATGTTTAGGCCCCATATTTATTACAAGTTAAGCTCTGGAACCATGACTTGGTTAAGCATCAGCATCTTCTATTTTGGAATCATGCTTTTTCTGCTGTGCTATCTTACAAGAAAAATTCGGTAACACCAGTAACATCTTCACAGAGACCTTATGGTGAAATGTTTGATTTACCTGAGGAGGAGGCTTCACTTACAGACAGTAGCGGTCCGTGGTAGGAGTGCCGGCCGGGCGGTGATGTGGGGCTGGGGAGGGGCAGGGTGGGGGTAGTAAACCACGGATTACGGCCGAATACAGGTAAGTAAACATTTAAATAAACAAGACGAATTTCGTTGCGCGCACTGCATCGCATTACCTGTATTCGTCCGTAATCCGTGGTTTACTACCCCCCACCCTGCCCCGCCCCCGCCCCACGTCACCGCCCGGCCGGCACTCCTACCACGGACCGCTACTGCTTACAGACTTACAGACCAGTTAATGTGAGTAGATTCTTTATTGGTATTTGAAGTGCTTATTATCTTTCCATTCTTTTAAAAAAGGAACAAATCCTCTTGCCTTTCAAATTGCTGCATGAAATGCTTTAATTAATTGTAGAAGTCAACATTCCTACTTAAGCTGGCTGCACGTGGGAGAGGCGGCAGGGGAAGGACGGACACACAGAAGTGGATATGGAAGGGCTGACGTCACGTAGCATGTCACACCAGGCACAGGGGAGCAGCAAGCAGCGAGGCAAGGCGGCCGAGGGGGCTGTGAGTAAAGGTCAGAGTCGTGCCGGCATGGGCAGATTGAGAGTGGATTGAGAGCGGGTGGAGAGTGGAGCAGGAGGGTAGCGATGAGCGGGGTTTGGCACCCAGCACAATGCCGGACCTGTGACTCTCAACTGCAATGAACCACTGACACAACTGGGTGAGGTGCCGGTGAGTCTTGCATCATGCCACTGTGCACCTCCCTGCACTATCCTGCAACCCCGCACTGTCTTCTCAGCCTCTCCTGTTACTTCTGCTGCCCCCTGCTCCTGGCAACAGGCAATTGCCCCCCAAAAGCTTCAAGGCCCCCCTCTCCCATCAGAAGGTGTTTGTTAGATACAGGGGCCAGAAGCAGGGGAGTAATTAAGTGGCTGTATTCTATTCTATTTATTCTATTCACATGTCTTGTAGAGCGCGTGGCTCCCCAAAATCGGCTTCCCGACACTATTGGTCCTATCTAGATGAACATATTTAGGATTAGAGATAGGTATTCAATTGTTTTCTGAAGCTCATTAAGTTGCCATCTAATTTCAGGCTAGTAGGTAAAGAGTTCCAGAGTTTTGGCGCAAGGTATGTAAATGAACGACCTCCACCTCTAGCTCTCCTGACTCTGGGGATGATGAGAAGGCCTTGATTGCTTGACCTAACATCTATGATGGCTCAAAGGGAGGTGACAAGCTGATGGAGAATACGTGGGCCCACTTTATGTTTTGCCCGGTGAGTGATACTATTTGCGATTCACAATGGTCTTGCAATTCGCCTGCCTCATGAATATTAATGAGGCTGTCGCAATTTGCGACCCTATTGGGAATTACTAGCACTCCCAGGGATGGTGGCCTGCTGGGGTCAGCAGACCACCATGTCTGGAACTACTTTGTCAATAAAGCAGGTTTGTTTTTTAAATGCAGCCCATTTTCCTTGAACAAAAATGGGATGCATTTAAAAAATAAAAATGAAACTTTTCAGTTTCATTTTTTAAGGGCAGGCAGTGGTCCCTGGGGACCCCTTTCCATTTGCGATTGCCTTATCACCCTTCTGAGAAGGGTGGTAAACTGCGAGTGTTTTGCGACCGTAATTGCGGTCGCAAAACATTCATACATGGGTTCTGGACTCGCTATTAGGAAGGGACGCCCTTGGCATGCACCTTCCTAATAGTGAGTCGCTTACCCTATTATGCAAGTCGCTAATTGATTAAGGCCTAAAACCCCTTTGCGACCGCAACAAAGGGTCTCACATCTGGCCCACAGTGCCTTAAATTGCATTCTACAATGTATTGGCAACCAGTGAAGGGTTTTGAGTGTGGCGCGTGCTGATTGCACTTTGGGAATGCCCAGCAGTATTCGAGCTGCAGCGTTCTGGATGATCTGAATATTTTTAATGACAAACATTGGGCTGCCCAGGTAAAGTGAGTTGCCATAGTCCAGGCGGGGCAGAAATATACCTTGAATCACTGTCCTTCGGACATCCAAAGGGAGCCATTTCAGAGTCTTCCTCAGAGCTTTAAGGCAGC
Organism: Calotriton arnoldi; assembly: GCA_963921515.1. Classification (NCBI taxonomy): domain Eukaryota; kingdom Metazoa; phylum Chordata; class Amphibia; order Caudata; family Salamandridae; genus Calotriton; species Calotriton arnoldi. The sequence goes on from CAWUFW010010701.1 coordinate 309,217, forward strand.
CGAAGCAGCTGGCAGCAACCTTCTTTACTTGGGAAGTCACAGAGAGATGTTTTTCCAGAATAATCCTCAGACTTTTAATTCCCACCTGGGCGACGGATGTTGCCCTAGGGACTGGGGCCAGTTAAGTTGGTCCCAAAGTTATGGATTGTTGCACTAATAACACTAAAGAAGTGCTAAAGAAGAAGAGACAAAAGACGAACAGGACATACGCCCCACATAAGCTTGTCAGCACACAGGCAAGACTATCGCTGGGTATAGGGATGGGGTAGGGTCAGTGGGTTAGCTTTCCCTGTCTGATTTGGTTGAGCACAGAGCCACAGAAGGAGCCCACCTAGTCCTGGGTGAGGCTTGTGACCGGGTGAGCTCCCACCCCTCCCACCCCTCCCACAGACTCCAGATTTCTGCCATCTTGAGACTTTGAACTGTCACAGTCACAAGAGCCCTTTGAGCCATCACAGCCTTTGGCAGGGCCCCCAGCTCATCAACTGAACAACAGTCAGCGCGTTCGTGCCCCCCCCCTTTATCACACAGGCAATAGTTGGGGGTGAGGAGGCGCAGGGCAAGGTTAAAGAGAGATTGATCCTTGCCAGCGCATTCCCACTAGGAAGATCACAGGCAGAATTGCACCTGGGAGTGCTCAAGATCGATCACCCATTGCATTCCAGCGTCTGCAGGTTCACCTCAGCACAATCAGTGTAATCATTTAGCCTGCAAGATATTTCTCATAGCAGGGAAGTGCAATTGTTCATCTCTCTCCCAACAAATACAGAGATGCTCATCAAGGATGAGATCAGGCAAAACCAGGGCTCATGATGCATCTGGGCCAAACAAGAGGAAGCGTGAATTGATCCTTGGGATTCAGCATCAAAAAGGAAAGTTAAAAGCATGGTGGCTTAGGGTTCACCCTCGGCCAAACTCGACCCTGTTATATGGTGGAGTAGTAGTTCAAGAACAAGCTTGACTGACAAGGATGGTTCTGAAGCCAGCCAAGTTACTGCATGGACTCAAAGACCAGTCCCCCCAAAAACATCAAAGATCTCTGACTTTTTCCAGTCATTGAACAGAATTAGTGATGGAATGGACACCAGCTGTGCATGTTGCAGCCACCACAATGGGACGGAGGACAGTCATGTTGCAGCAACCACATTGCAAAGCCTTGTCACCCCTTTAACTCCTGGATCTGTTGGGGAAGACAATAACGCTTTTTCACTGGAGGGTCCCTTTCCAGTCCCCATGTCCCTCATCGTCGTGATTACAAGAAATGTACCTCCTCCTTTGCCCAGTCTGGACATTCCAGTTTTGGAAGGCCCAGGTGTTGAGCTCCCTAATGCTAGCCAGATGGTGACTGACTTGTAATTTGCCCAGATGACCATCGCCCCAATGCACAGTACAACCTCGGCCTCCAGCTTAGGCAGCTTGGAAAGCATTCAATCTGCATATTATAAGTTTCCATCATTTAGGGTGAGCACAGTTACTTTCCCAGGCACGCCACAAGGGAGCCCAGGACCTGTTAGCCCATCACAGGATCAAGAGATTGGGAGTGCAACCCCCCCCCCTCCCCAGCCTGGCATCCACAGGATATTGCTGGGGATGAAAAACCTAATGGTAATTTTTAAGCTCACCAGATTCAAAACAGGCTGTGGGCAGCCATCATCCTAAAGTTTATGCAAGCTACACTAATGGCCCTCAACCATCATACCATTAAAATAGACATTCAGGTGGACCTACTCAACACCATGACAGTCTTTGTGTTGAGGCATTGATGAAAAACTAGAAACATGAAATGCTCTCATTACTTGAGTACAAACGAATAAGGATACCACCTTCATCTTATGCTCATGCAAAGAAGTAATTGACAAGCTAGTCGAGCTTGTGGCTATCCTCAAAGAAATCTTGGGGGAAGTGAGGACCAACTCCACCCTAAATGGTGAACAGCTAGGTTCTCTTGCATGAAGCAATGTGCTAAATAAACCCATCCCTCCTGGGAGTCCGGGAGAACAAAAATCAACTGGCATAGAAGAGAAAAGGAGGGATACTTCACCTGGAGAGCCTGCGAGCAGTGGGGTGAGGCAAATCCAGGAAACCAGCCTGGTCTCAGACACCGCAGTGGTGCCACCCCATCTGATAAAGCTGGAAAGAAAACGTGCTAGAAAGGGCAGAGATAAGGCTCAGCCTGCGGTCGCTGGGGACCTAATCTGTCATACAATTGGGTCCCCTAGGGAGGAAAAGGGTCCCGTTGAAGCTATCCTCATGCCTGCAGATAGCTCTAAGCTGGCAGGGACCGCTTCAATAATGGATGTAATGCCCACAATGCAAAGGGCGCAACAGTCTTCCACCACAACCTAATGAAGCTATGAAGCACATTTTAATCAATGAAGAAATAACTCGGCTTAAGGTCCATTGTCCATTAGTACACAAAGGCATTTTCAACAGCAGGTGTGGTATGGCACTAGGAAGGTCAATTGGACCCGAAACACAAATCCACCTCACTGGGAAAGAGAAGTTGCTCTGTATTCTGGAAAATACTCATACCGAAGCAAAGCTTGTTAAAGAAATCTACGCTCCCTCCCCCATGCGAGGGGGAAGGAACTAGTGAATCATCAGACGAGACTGAAGCCCAAGTCAGACTCAAGCGGAACAGGAAGAGCAGTAACTCCAGCTTCAGTTTTAAATCGTGCAAACATTCTCAAATTGATAAAGGCCTTGCCTGGAGCATGTTGTGTCAGATGACATCTTTGCCATCAAATTCTTACCAGTGACAGGAAGGCAGGTTTCGGAGTCCACCCTCACCACATTTTCTGCAAAAGGCCTCTGCATAAACATTTTAGACAGTAAAAGGTTGTTAAAGAATTGAGGCATAGAGGCCATTGCTTTTCAGGAAGATCGATACCCCCCATTTGTTTGCAACAAGGACACTCCATTAAGGGGAAAGGCCCTAAAGAGCAATAATGAGAAGTGCATTGGGGTGCCATTCCCCCTCTTCTTTCTCAACTCCTTCTGGCCAGCACCCCAGCTTGACAATTCATGCAAATCTAGAGTGCCAGCCTGCTGAACAGAGAAGGCGTATAAGGCCGCAAAATGATCCGGAGGGCTGGAGCTGGCTTCCTCTGTCCTAACTGTGACTACCCACAAGGATTGAATTGGGATGCAACCTAGTGCTATCATCAAGGGAAAAAGTGGCCTAAATATATGCTCATGGAACTTGGGAGGATTCAAACCAAATATTGAGGATGCCTCTGTAGTGGAATACCTGAATACATTTGACACAATAGCAGTACAGAAAACTTGGGGCTTAGTCAACACTCACCCATTAGGGTTGTGGAGTACTGCAGGCCTTCACAAAAAAATAGTCTTTTTGTAAGAGCAAAGTGTGATTTAGCCCTTTATGTAAATTCCAATCTATCTGCAAAATGACAGTGTTCGACATACAAGAATCATGGTTACGGACTCTCCGTTTGGATGGCTGTTCTCAACAGATGGCCGATCCTCTGATCCTTGTTAATGTTTATATCCACCCCAAAGGGAAATCCACAACAGTGGATAAGTTCATTACATATCTGCTGTAGTTGAAAAACATCGGTCAGTCAGCCAATCTGTTAATCACTGGTGATTTCAACTCAAACTTATTCCATCACCCGGACGACAAGCATGGTAATGCAACTAGAGTACTGCCAGACCAAAGTGATCCATTAACAGGCATCAAGACAGGATTGGGCAAAGACAGTTCAGAGACTGTGAGGTGGCTGGCCCCAATGTCCTGAATGGCTGCTTCCCGAGCGATATCCCACCATCATGGACCAGGTCAACAGATAAAACTGTCTCATATTTTGATTACTCCATGCCAAACTGTTATCTTTATAGCCAAGTCACGGATTTTAGAATCACACATCGACCAGAGAGCGATCATCAGCCTCAAACTATATGGATTGGAATTGCAGAGAACAATCATGGCCCTGCAAGAACCTTGCAAAAAGACGCCCATGCTGAAGACCTAAAAAGCTTGAAGTGGAATTCAAGTGCTATCAACGCACTGTCAGGAACTGCTGTAGAGATTTTAAAAGCTACTGCTGCTAAAGAGTCCAACCCAATATCAGTTTGGGAATGTTTCTTCGACTGTCTGATGGCTAAATACCCAGCCAAAAGCTCAAACAAGGGGGTGTGCATTGTGCATTAAAAGAGCTTTATTATGCCGAGGCCCATTCGACTGATCAGATCCAAAACTGGCAGAACACTCAGACAATTGCTGGGTTTCCTGCAAAATCCAGATCTGTTACAATCACTACATAGGGATAGGAAAATCTTGAAAAAAGAGGTGTGGGCCTTCAAGAGAAATAGACAAGAAACACCATGGGCTAAACTCCTACACACCTCAAAGCAAAAAGACTTGAGGAACTTTTGGAAACTGGTCAACGAAACTGACAAAGGTACAAGGGCAGCAATTAATGCGAAAATCAGTGACGACACCTGGATAGAATACCTGAAGATGCACTTTGCAGGGAGCTTGACTGGTTTAGCCTCTTCAGAGCCATCCTCAGAATACTCTCAGGTGGCCAGTACTGCCTGTGCCCCACTACATTACTCAGCCTCAGCAATAACTAAGATTATTGCAAATTTGCGATCTGACTGTGCTCCTGGACAGAATGGAACCCCCAAGCACGTTTCAAACAAAATATACCTGTATTGACAAATTGTCTGGCGATGATGTTGAATGCAGTGCTAGTTGGTGGGATTATTCCAGGCAGCTGGAGGGGCTCAATCACCTATCCAATCTTCAAAGGAGGATCGTCCTAGTCCTCAAGTAACTACCCATCTAATAACACTGTTGGACTTGGACCTCAAATTCTTTTCATTATTGCTGCTTCAAGATGTATTGGCATGGCACTTGAAACAGGCAGGCTGCCCCAAAACCATCTGGGGTTTACAAAGAGCAAAGAGACGCTCTCAAACTTGATGGCTATAGAACTAATCATGAGAAGAGCAAAGGACACCCATACATCGCTGTATCTGTGCTTGTCGATTTCAAAGCAGTGTTTGACCGTGTTTCGTGGGACAAACTGCCAGAAAAGCTTCGGCATTGGGGGATCCCACATAACCTTCGGAGCACAATCAGGCCACTCTATGCGTTGACTTGGGTTAAGACCAAGGTTGGAGACAGGACCCATTTGTCAAGTGAGTTGAGGACATCGATTGGCCTAAAACAAGGGTGCGTCCTTACTTCCCTTCTATTCGACCTTTACATCTCGGATCTTTCTCCAGCTCTTGATTAGGCCTGGAAGGAGCTCGTGGAGTTTCACTCCGTGGAATTCCCCAGAGTTACTGAAAAACTCTGTGAAATTCCGCAGAGTTCCGCGAGTAGGCAGAGTTCCATAGACCAGATACTGACAATCCTCTCTTACCACCATTTACCCAAATATCAAGTCTATAAAATCTGTCTTGATGCTCCCCAAGTCCCAATAAAAACACAGAAGCAGAACAGCATAAATCCAATGCTTGGAGAAACCATGCACCCAGCTGTGCTTATTTCTATGGTCCGGTGTGCAGCGTTTCAAAGCCAGTATGCGCAGCAGGGCTGGGTCGTGTGCGGCAGTGGGCTGCTTGCTGGAGATGAATGTGGTTTGCTTTGCTTATTGCCATGCTACCTGGCTGTGGTTGGGGTGCTGGAGCTGCCGCTACGCTCTGCTTTGCCTTCCTCGATGTGTACTGCTTGGCTCTGGCACTAGCTCTGTTACAGACGGGCCTCCCAGGTGCCAGGGACGGTGCACTGGTAGCCTGCATTAAGGAGCACATCTCAGGAGCAGGGGGATTGTAAACTCAGTCGGCCTTCCACCAAGACACTGCCTCCTAACTTATTTGGGGCATGCTTACTGCATTATGAAAATCTTCATTTGCACAAAGAGTGCAACGACAAACAATTCGATTAAAACAACCAAACAATTAATGAGGGGCCACGGCTTCTAATGTAAAGCATGCTAAAAGGCTTTGGCAACCTGAAGCCGCCCTTTAAATCCTGTTCACTTTCCAAATATGAGACATGATGAACACGGATGTTTAACAAATGCTAGCAAAGAGTGACTTACGGAATGTGAGAACAGCAAAACATCCCCATCTTCTAGAAAGTGCCAAGGGTGGGGGAACACAGGGGTTACAGTAATTCCTAGTGTTCTACTATGGTGAGAAGTGGCCCAGGCCTGATGTGGTAGAACCCAGTTCTTGGTGTAAACTGTGGGTTCCAGTGCTGGCGTGGGCCACCCTGGAATGAGTGTAAACACTGGTGGGTTTTGTGCTGGGTATAAACACTGCCAAGTCCTGGGCTGATGTATGGATGACGAGGGCTTCTATGCGTTGCTCTCTGGATGGCTCCCAGGCTCTAGTCTTTGTGGATATGTGAGTCCGGGTCATGATGAGCAGCACACATGGGCTGACAGTAGCCCGGCCCATGCTGGATAGTTACAGCTCTTGCTTCTTCTGCCAGTGACATGCACGTGAATGTGGAGAGACGTTCCGGTGAGTGCTGTTCCCCGCTTGCCAGAAGTCTAGAACCCGACTGCTTACTGCCCTGCTGCGGCATTAGAGCATACTTAAGCAAAGGATAGGGAGTGGCGCTGGGAAGGGGGGAGTACAGGGGCTTGGCGGCATTGGTGTGAGGGTTCCTTCTGTGCCCTACGAAGCCTCCTCTTTCTGCTGCTATTACTGCAGGTTCTCCTTGAGCTTCCCTGGTGTCCGTAATGTCATTCGGCGCCAGCAGGCGGAGGGTCCAGGCTGCTGAGTGCCAACAAAGTGCAGTTTTCATTGGCTAATAAATAAAGACAGAAGTGTGGCTTTGTTTGGTTTGAAATTTTCGGAGTGGGCGCCGGTAAACTGAACTCTGCTCTGCCATCGGTTATCAGAGGTTTTTTCAGAACTTCGCACTCCAAGTGAAGCGCGGAGTGGCAAAACTCCACAATCTCCGCTGACGGAATGGAGTTTACCGCCCACTCCTAGCCAAGATCCCCTATTGTTGCCACAAGTAAGTCACCCCCTCAGGATTGCTGAGTCCTCATCGGAGGACCCGACCCCTTTTTCAACCACTTTGCAAAAGTGCCTCATGACGCCCTACTTTTGGGGGATGAAGTCAAGGCATAACTGCATTCTTAAGCTCCACTCTGCCGGCAATTGGTGGAGTTTTGCTGAACTCTGCATTCCAATTACACAGGTTACTCAACCACCTAGCGGTGTATGTAGTTGATAACCAGCTAGAGGTATAGCTTAAGAAAACCAAGGTCATCCCATTAAATTGGTGCATTTCCAAGCAGAGCAGGTTTCTCCTCAATGGATCCACGATAGATGATACAACCAGCTATGTTTATCTAGGGGTTAAGATAGACTCAAGGGCCTCAGTTGCACCACAAAAGGAAGCTATCAAAGGAAAAGCTATGGCAGTCAACTTTGTTTTTTCAAACCTAAAGAAATCCCTCCAAGGTCATAATCTGAAACCCTTGGTTACAGTAATCAAGTGGAAATTGATGCCAACCCTCTCATATGGAAGTAAAATAATGTTGGGATCAGACACCGGCCTGCTGGACATAATTACAATAGAAAAAGGAACATGGAAACCCTTATAGTCAGAAGGGACCAAGGGTAGTAGTTTGTAAGAAAAGACAGTGGTCCCTTACCAGGTAAGTCAGTATAATACCACAATTTCACAATCAAGATTGGGTCTGTTGTAGTCTCAACAATTTCAAGGATTTATTTAACAATTAGAAAAAACCAAACATTACATGAAAAGGTGAGTGAGCAGGACGTGACAGGGTAATGGGAAACCAGCCGATTTCATTACCCCAGGCAAGTGACTTAAAAGTGACTTTTAAGGTGAGAAAATGTAAATACGCAAAAGTCACAATCCAAAACACATCTTGTACTCCACAATTATGATTACAGTTTAGAGTTTAAGATGCAAGTGTCGACGGCGTTTTGATCCCCAACAGGGTTAGGGGATCATCATCAGGACTAAACAATGAAGTAAGTGCCTGGGAAGTTGCCTGGATAAGTAAAGAGAGGGAGGAAGGGAGAGGGGTGAAGGTAAACAAGGGAAAAGGAGAGGAATTAAAATATGGCATGTAACAGAAGCGAGGTCACATAGTATGTTAATTAATTCAGAGACGCATGATGAGCTATATAAGACCAGGCACTGGAGCCCCAGTGTGGTGTACCCGTATGGGCGGAGAAAGGCAATGATAGTGAAGGGAGAAGGTCTCAGTCAATGCGAGCACATAAGCAAAGATTATCGTGAATTAAGTGCGCACAATACAACCAACAATAATTGAACCAAATAGTCGGAAAAGCAGAAGGCGGAAGACGAGATAAAACCCATCATGAGATAGATGGGCCCAGAGTGAACAATGGCTGAAAGCTACAGGTCAGGTGGTGTGAATAGGTAAGGGTAAGAATTAATCAAAACTCTATCGCACAAGCGCCTATAAGGGGTGAAGTCTCCATACAACCGGGGGCAGGATCACACATGCTGGGCAGATGTATACCAGAGCGGACCACACAAGTTTAGAGGAAGGAGAGTGAACGCAGAAATGCATAACAAAAAAATTACCGTGTGGTAGACTTACTCGTGGTCAGCGTGTGAAGGAATGCGAACCGAGTGGTTTGTGGTGCGAATCCCAAGAAGGGAAGCAAGAATATCCTAGAGGTAGAAGGGAAGGGAATTGTGAGGAGTGGCGAATAGAAGCCAGGCTCAATTTGCGCGGTGGGTAGGAGCAAGCAGCGCTGCTTACCTAGGCAAGTATGTAAGGGGTTCCGTCGCGGCTGGAAATGAAGAAGATGGTGGGGAGTCCCGTCCCCCTGGGGACGCGTAATGAAGGGAAATTTGCACGCCTAGGAGAGAGGGAAATGAAGTCAGGGAGAGGTAGGCGGAGGTGCGGCAAAGCGGAAAAGCGTCGGACGGTCTGCTTACCGAGTCCGATGAATGAAGCAGGTATGCTAGCGGGGTCAGTTCCAATGGACTTCTGCTCGTGGTGGAAGATGCCGGGAACTGGAGACGGCATGGGAAGCAACTCATTAAAGGGAGACGCGCTGCGGAGGAGAAGCGCGAGACCGCGCACGCGTCAGTTTACGAAAACTAAAGCGGCAATGCCGGAGGGAGAGGGGAATATGGCGGCCATCTTAGGGGTATGAGTACCTTGCTGGAATAGCGTGAGGAAAGGCAACAGATGATCAGAAGAGAATAAAATAATCTGAGATGAGGGGGGAAAAAAGGGGGAGAGGGGTGGACAGACCAGAATAAAGAAAATAAGTATCCTAGCTGCCAATTGCGAAGAAACAGTCCAATACAATTTAAATAGTGTAAAGTACGGCTATTGTGATACAATAACAACAGTAGTGAAGACATGAACAGAGGACAATAAGAATAGTCCTATTCAACAAGGGAGTGGTAACCATAATTGCCCTAGTGTCATAGTTACCAGATGTCAATTATACAGTTGTAACCACAATTAGAATTTGCTAAGTGAAGCTGGTATAATTAAGTAGTATGGTTATAGGTTAGATGGATGGAACTAGAATTGAGAGCCATATTGCAAAATATAAATGCAAGCATATTCACAATAGTGGTACCACACGGGGTGATTATATACTGATCAAGTGTAAGGTGGTCAAGGAAGGCTGGTCAATTTTTTCCATGATAACATATCAGAGAAGGTTGGTCCAATCCTCCATGCGGTTGAGCCCTGTGTGGAGACTGTCCGTACGAATGATCCATTTGAGCTCCTCTTTGTGTAGGATGCCGGTGATGCTGGAGTTCCTCAAGGGCTGCTGAATCACATTGATGACTTGCCAGCGTAGGTCATCTTCGGAATGTTCGCGGGAGGTAAAATGTTCAACCAATGGTGCATTGGGTGTTCTGCATCGTATTCGACTCCTATGTTGACAGATTCGAATTCTGATTGTTTGCGTCGTTTGGCCCACATAGATCAGGTTACAAGGGCAAGTAATGGCATATATCACATTTGCAGTGTTACAGTTGGAAACGTTACTTAGAGTGACATCAATATTAGCATGCACACATTTTTGTATCTGTAGTGAGATGGCATACACTGCATCCGCCACATTTGAAATGTCCTAATACAGGTGGGAGACCCCACATCTCCGTTAAAGTAGGAATTCTTTTATTTGTGAGGGCTGCTCTTACCAAATGGTCTTTAATACTTTTACTCTTTTTGAAAGCAAAGAGTGGGCGCTCAAACTTAAGGTCACCTGAGTTCAATGTAGGCCAATGTTTAAGAATACACTTTCTTACTGCATTTGAAACGGGTGAGAAGGTAGTGACGCAGACAGTTTTGTCCCCATTGTTTCTAGTTTTGGGGCTCAGGAGTGTTTCCCTTGGGCAATACCAGGTGCGTTTGAGGGCATTCTTGACTAGTTTGCGTGGGTACCCCCTGCTGGTCAGTTTTTTGGACAGTATTTTGGCCTCACTAAAGTAATCCTCTTTGCGATAACAATGGCGTCGGATCCGTAGGAATTGTGAGTAAGGAAGGGAATCCCGTAAGGCTCTGGGATGGTGGCTGTCATAGGCTAGTAAGGTGTTTTTCTCCATGGGTTTGCGATAGTGGGTCGTGTACAGGGTTCCATCGTGTGCTATGATAGTTAAATCTAGAAAAGCCACCTCCTGTTTGCTTCTAGTTAGGGTGAAGTTGAGGCCATTGCTGTGAGCATTCAGCCAGTCCCCGAACTCAAGAAGGGTATCCTCAGTTCCTTCCCAGATAAGAAAGATATCATCAATGTATCTCTTCCATTCCCTGATGTTAGAAGAAAATGGGTTGAATGGGGATAATATTCTCTGTGTTTCAAGCCAGTCCATATATAATATGGCAAAGTTTGGTGCAAAAACTGCGCCCATAGAAGTTCCCTTAACCTGTTGGTAAAAATTCCCATTTAATAAGAATTTTTTTTGAGTGAGACAGATTTTCAGTAGGTGGAGAATAAAGGAAGTCGGGAACGGATGGGGTTGAGGTCTTGAATTGGGGATGCTCCCCATGATGTCAATGCCCTCGTCCTGGGGGATATTTGTGTAGAGTGACTCAACGTCGAGAGTACACAAAAAACAGTGTTCCGGGTTAAAAGGGAGTCCCTCAATCAGGTTAACCATAGCCATGGTATCCTTGATGTAGCACCGTGTAATGGGTACAAAGTCCTTAATGAAATGATCAACATATCTACCTAATGGCTCAAGAATGGAGCCACACCCAGATACGATAGGACGACCTGGTGGCGAGGCGGCATTTTTGTGCACCTTGGGCAAGGTGTAAATCACTGGTGTGCGAGGTGACTTAGTGTTGAGGTATAGGAATTCATTTTTACTAAGGAACCCCAGTGAAAGCCCTTCCTCTGTGATGTCATGAATCAGTGTTTGAATCTCCTTAGTGGGATCAGAAGGAAGTAACAAGTAGTGGTCTGATCTGGATAGTTGCCTCTGAATTTCCTGTGTGTAGGTGTCAATATCCTGAAGGACAATCCCACCTCCCTTATCTGCTGGTTTGATAATTATATTATCCATTTGTTTGAGACCAGCTAGGGCATTTTTCTCCGCCAATGGGGGGTTATATGGGATGTATCTGCGGTCCTGTTCTAATTCCTTGATATTTTTAAGGACTAGTTTCTCAAATGTCTAGATCTCTACGGGAATACTGTTTAGTGGTGGTGAGAAAGTGGAGGGTGGACGGAACGCAGTGTAGGCTGTAGATGGTGTATATGGCTTGTCAAGGAAGAATGCTTGAAGGCGTATCTTTCTAAAGAACTGTAGGAGTTCAATTTGTAGCTCGAGAAAGTTAGGTTTAATAGTGGGGACGAAGGATAATCCCTTACTAAGTAGTGTGATTTCTTTCTCTGATAGTTGGTATTTTGAAAGATTAAAAATCGGGATAGAGTCGGCCTCAGGCATGTTGTCAGTATTGGCAGTTGTAGTAGCTACCGTATCTGTGTTCTGTCTTGATCGGTTTACCATTGGTAATATCTCTGCCGTGTTTGTCTGTCTCCTGGTGCGCTGATCCAGCGTGGGGGCCGTGTCGTCCCTCGGTTGGCTTGGCGTCCTTCATCTTTCTCTAAACAATTTGTGTTGTTACCCCTATTCCTGGACGTACTTGGGCCTTCAGTAGAATCTGAGTTATCGGACAAAACAGTATTCCCGTAGAGATCCAGACATTTGAGAAACTAGTCCTTAAAAATATCAAGGAATTAGAACAGGACCGCAGATACATCCCATATAACCTCCCATTGGCGGAGAAAAATGCCCTAGCTGGTCTCAAACAAATGGATAATATAATTATCAAACCAGCAGATAAGGGAGGTGGGATTGTCCTTCAAGATATTGACACCTACACACAGGAAATCCAGAGGCAACTATCCAGATCAGACCACTACTTGTTACTTCCTTCTGATTCCACTAAGGAGATTCAAACACTGATTCATGACATCACAGAGGAAGGGCTGTCACTGGGGTTCCTTAGTAAAAATGAATTCCTATACCTCAACACTAAGTCACCTCGCACACCGGTGATTTACACCTTGCCCAAGGTGCACAAAAATGCTGCCTCGCCACAAGGTCGTCCTATCGTATCTGGGTGTGGCTCCATTCTTGAGCCATTAGGTAGATATGTTGATCATTTCATTAAGGACTTTGTACCCATTACACGGTGCTACATCAAGGATACCATGGCTATGGTTAACCTGATTGAGGGACTCCCCTTTAACCCGGAACACTGTTTTTTGTGTACTCTCGACGTTGAGTCACTCTACACAAATATCCCCCAGGACGAGGGCATTGACATCATGGGGAGCATCCTCAATTCAAAACCTCAACCCCATCCGGTCCCGACTTCCTTTATTCTCCACCTACTGAAAATCTGTCTCACTCGAAATATTTTCTTATTCAATGGGAATTTTTACCAACAGGTTAAGGGAACTTCTATGGGCGCAGTTTTTGCACCAAACTTTGCCATATTATATATGGACTGGCTTGAAACACAGAGAATATTATCCCCATTCAACCCATTTTCTTCTAACATCAGGGAATGGAAGAGATACATTTATGATATCTTTCTTATCTGGGAAGGAACTGAGGATACCCTTCTTGAGTTCGGGGACTGGCTGAATGCTCACAGCAATGGCCTCAACTTCACCCTAACTAGAAGCAAACAGGAGGTGGCTTTTCTAGATTTAACTATCATAGCACACGATGGAACCCTGTACACGACCCTCTATCGCAAACCCACGGAGAAAAACACCTTACTAGCCTATGACAGCCATCCACCCAGAGCCTTACGGGATTCCCTTCCTTACTCACAATTCCTACGGATCCAACGCAATTCTTATCTCAAAGAGGATTACTTTAGTGAGGCCAAAATACTGTCCAAAAAACTGACCAGCAGGGGGTACCCACGCAAACTAGTCCAGAATGCCCTCAAACGCGCCTGGTATTGCCCAAGGGAAACACTCCTGAGCCCCAAAACTAGAAACAATGGGGACAAAACTGTCTGCGTCACTACCTTCTCACCCGTTTCAAATGCAGTAAGAAAGTGTATTCTTAAACATTGGCCTACATTGAACTCAGGTGACCTTAAGTTTGAGTGCCCACTCTTTGCTTTCAAAAAGAGTAAAAGTATTAAACACCATTTGGTAAGAGCAGCCCTCACAAATAAAAGAATTCCTACTTTAACGGAGATGTGGGGTCTCCCACCTGTATTAGGACATTTCAAATGTGGCGGATGCAGAGTATGCCATCTCACTACAGATACAAAAAATTGTGTGCATGCTAATATCGATGTCACTCTAAGTAACTTTTCCAACTGTAACACTGCAAATGTGATATATGCCATTACTTGCCCTTGTAACCTGATCTATGTGGGCCAAACGATGCAAAAAATCAGAATTCGAACCTGTCAATATAGGAGTCGAATACGATGCAGAACACCCAATGCACCATTGGTTGAACATTTTACCTCCCGCGAACATTCCGAAGATGACCTACGCTGGCAATTCATCAATGTGATTCAGCAGCCCTTGAGGAACTCCAGCATCACCGGCATCCTAAACAAAGAGGAGCTCAAATGGATCATTCGTACGGACAGTCTCCACACAGGGCTCAACCGCATGGAGGATTGGACCAACCTTCTCTGATATTTTATCATGGAAAACATTGACCAGCCTTCCTTGACCACCTTACACTTGATCAGTATATAATCACCCCGTGTGGTACCACTATTGTGAATATGCTTGCATTTATATTTTGCAATATGGCTCTCAATTCTAGTTCCATCCATCTAACCTATAACCATACTACTTAATTATACCAGCTTCACTTAGCAAATTCTAATTGTGGTTACAACTGTATAATTGACATCTGGTAACTATGACACTAGGGCAATTATGGTTACCACTCCCTTGTTGAATAGGACTATTCTTATTGTCCTCTGTTCATGTCTTCACTACTGTTGTTATTGTATCACAATAGCCGTACTTTACACTATTTAAATTGTATTGGACTGTTTCTTCGCAATTGGCAGCTAGGGTACTTATTTTCTTTATTCTGGTCTGTCCTCCCTCTCCCCTTTTTTCCCCCTCCTCTCAGATTATTTTCTTCTCTTCTGATCATCTGTTGCCTTTCCTCACGCTATTCCAGCAAGGTACTCACACCCCTAAGATGGCCGCCATATTCCCCTCTCCCTCCGGCATTGCCGCTTTAGTTTTCGTAAACTGACGCATGCGCGGTCTCGCGCTTCTCCTCCGCAGCGCGTCTCCCTTTAATGAGTTGCTTCCCATGCCGTCTCCAGTTCCCGGCATCTTCCGCCGCGAGCAGAAGTCCATTGGAACTGACCCCGCTAGCATACCTGCTTCATTCATCGGACTCGGTAAGCAGACCGTCCGACGCTTTTCCGCTTTGCCGCACCTCCGCCTACCTCTCCCTGACTTCATTGCCCTCTCTCCTAGGCGTGCGAATTTCTCTTCATTACGCGTCCCCAGGAGGACGGGACCCCCCACCATCTTCTTCATTTCCAGCTGCGACAGAACCCCTTACATACCTGCCTAGGTAAGCAGCACTGCTTGCTCCTACCCACCTCGCCAATTGAGCCCGGCTTCTATTCGCCACCCCTCACAATTCCCTTCCCTTCTACCTCTAGGATATTCTTGCTTCCCTTCTGGGGATTCGCGCCACAAACCACTCGGTTTGCATTCCTTCACACGCTGACCACGAGTAAGTCTACCACACGGTCATTTTTTTGTTATGCATTTCTGCGTTCACTCTCCTTCCTCTCAACTTGTGTGGTCCGCTCTGGTATACTTCTGCCCAGCATGTGTGATCCTGCCCCCGGTTGTATGGAGACTTCACCCCTTATAGGCGCTTGTGCGATAGAGTTTTGATTAAGTCTTACCCTTACCTATTCACACCACCTGACCTGTAGCTTTCAGCCCTTGTTCACTCTGGGCCCATCTATCTTATGATGGGTTTTATCTCGTCTTCCGCCTTCCGCTTTTCCGACTATTTGGTTCAATTATTGTTGGTTGTATTGTGCGCGCTTAATTCACGATAATCATTGCTTATGTGCTCGCATTGACTGAGACCTTCTCCCTTCACTATCATTGCCTTTCTCCGCCCATACGGGTAGCCACACTGGGGCTCCAGTGCCTGGTCTTATATAGCTGATCATGCGTCTCTGAATTAATGAACATACTATGTGACCTCGCTTCTGTTACATGCCATATTTTAATCCCTCTCCTTTTCCCTTGTTTCCCTTCACCCTCTCCCTTCCTCCCTCTCTTTACTTAACCAGGCAACTTCCCAGGCACTTACTTCATTGTTTAGTCCTGATGATGATCCCCCAACCCTGTTTGGGATCGAAACGTCGTCGACACTTGCATCTTAAACTCTAAACTGTAATCATAATTGTGGAGTACAAGATGTGCTTTGGATTGTGACTTTTGCGTATTTACATTTTCTCACCTTAAAAGTCACTTTTAAGTCACTTGCCTGGGGTAATGAAATCGGCTGGTTTCCCCTTACCCTGTCATGTCCTGCTCACTCACCTTTTCATGTAATGTTTGGTTTTTCTAATTGTTAAATAAATCCTTGAAATTGTCAATTGAGACTACAACAGATCCAATCTTGATTGTGAAATTGTGGTATTATACTGACTTACCTGGTAAGGGACCACTGTCTTTTCTTACGGACATAATTACAATGCATACCTTCAACTGAGTCTTCCAACTACCGAGATCAGCATTACCAGCACAAGTCAGGCTTGAGTTCTCACTGGTAAGACAAACTCTAACCAGGCCTGGCACATTTATTAAATGCTGTCACAAGCTGAGGAATGAAACCAAGGAGTTATTAGTTCATCACATTTGTTCCAAAATTAACCTCCAAGGAGGGAAGGGCGGCTTTAAAGGGTACCTTGAGGAAAGCATTGAAAATATCGGCCTTGGTGAGCTTTGGCAGTTAGACACAAGGGAGCGAGTGTTCAAGAGAATGGTGAATAAAAGCATCAGTCTGCAGAGCCGGGTAAAGGATAAAAGAACAGTAGCCAAGTGAGAACATGGAAGGTTGGTGTTAAATACATATGACACTCAAAAGGACCAGTCTTTCCTTGAGGCTGCATATTCTTTTAAAGTTAAGAAGAAGCTACTTTCAATGAGACTGGATGTGCTTTCCACCCTAAACATTAAGCCTAAATTGCAAGAGGAAGGGCAACAGGGGGACATGATGTGCCGTTTATGGGATCAGTCAAAGAAAACGCTACTGCACATTCTCTGCATTTGCCCCTATTTAGGCTTGCAGTGAAGGGCCTTGTTGCGAGGTGAATTCAAGAACCTAGGAATTATGACCTGTTGATCAGCAGCAATGGAATCAGTAAACCCATGGAACATCATGCTTAATATTCAGCTGGTGGAGTTTATGGATATTTCAAGACACTTGTAGGGGCCAAAGATGGCACATAGGACCTAAGGTCCTTGCATGAGGCTGGCGCCATAAGGTGGGGTGGGGGTGTTCGGATCCTTTGAAAGGCGTGCACTAGGATTAATAACACTCCATCCCCTATCCCGCCATGTTCAGTTTAACGTTGGGCTGCTAGGGGGGTTGCAAGAACAACAAGGCTATAGAAATCTTCCAGATGAGGGTTCGGTTACTGCAGGCTCAATAATATGCACCTTAGTGTAGATGTCCCGCCCGTTCAGGTTAAAGGTGGGCTGGTAGTAGTGTGGTAAGACCGACAAAGTTCTAATCCCCTGTCCCGCCTGTTGAGGCTTTGTCTATATGCAGGCTATAGATATGCACTTTGGCGCTTTATGTACAGTGGACACCTCGCTTTGTTAGGTTAAGGGTGGGTCGCTAGGGGTCCAGCAAGAATACCAATGCCCTACCTGTTATGTTAAGGTGCTCTTAAGGCATAGCAGCTGTTCTGGCCCCAGAGACATAATTTGGGTTGCCCCCCACTCTTTAGTAACTTCATGGCCAGGCCGGGCTTAGGGATCCATGTTCCCGTCAAAACGCCACTTCCCGATTTAGAAACGTATGAGATATTTTGCTGGGGGACCACGGTAATCCACCACACACTTTATGGACATTAGCCAGGTTGAGCTTCTTATTAGTTTTTTAGAGAGAAAGCAAGGGGAGGCCTCAAATGTGAAATGTGATGTTTGTCTTTTATACTTCATCTTTTTTAACAATTGGAAGGTATGTTGGATGTATTTTTTGTATATGTTTATGGTTTTAATTAACTAATGAACTATTTTACACACTATTTTACCTCAGCATGTTAGAGCTGTGTCTGTCTTATTTGAGCAAAATGTTTTTACCCTTCATGTGTCCACTTTATGAGGCAGTATTTGCAGTGGATGCTTTACAATTAAGATTCTAGCTTCTGAGATTATACTATGAATTTGTTTGGCTCAACTTTCCTCCATAAACCATATCCAGCATCTGCTCTGGACACACTAATAATGTACCCAGCAGGGCCGGCTTTAACACTGGTGGCACCCTGTGCGACAATGTTTGTTGGCGCCCCCCCAATGACCACCTCTGCCACGGATTCCTTCACTACCACCCTTTAACAGTGCCCCTCAAGTCTCCATCACCACTGTCTCTCGGATTCATTTAGTTTCATAGCACCACTCATACCTGTGTAGGGTGTCAGAGCACTTTACATCACACACACATTGCACAGAGACAATCATATATGTGTAAATCAGTATAGAGGAAATGTTACATCAAACAGGACTACAAGGTGTATGAGTGACGTCATGGATACTGGTAGGCAATATAGCTTAAGAGTCCCTATTCTGGAAAAGCACAAGTTCAGAATTTTAAATGTAACACCATTGTTAGGGCTTCTCTTTAATAATAAGAATTATTTTCTACCCAAATGAACCCTTTTAGCAAAATTAGGATAATGAAAGACTGGGCAAAAAAACATATAACTCTAACATGTACCTTGCAGGCTGCATGCAGCTCTTTGATGACAGTTAATAGCTTAATGTTTTTAATATTAGGATTTTGACTTACAAACCACAAGTAACAAAAGGAGCTTTCTTACAGAAGCAGTAAACCACTGACCTAGTTATATTATATGCACTTTATCTTCATGGTACACATTCTTAGCAGCAGGCATTTTAACCCTCTGCGCTACCTTTGGATGAGTCAAACTTCCATTAGACAAACCTCGTCTCTTTCCAGGAAGATGATTAATCAATAACAAAGTTATCTTGACATTTTAATTGATGCCTGAAAATTGCTGGAGGCCAGGAACGCGGCAGCAGGAGCTCTTTTAAATGATAATATACTTGCAAAAATGACGCCCCCACCCCAAGTCAGCGCCCGGTGCGGTGGCACCGATCGCACCGTCCTAGAGCCGGCCCTGGTACCCAGAACGACCAATGCTCTGATATTTTTGTTTCAAATCACTTGCAGTTTCCCCCTTTATTCTAGATGATGTTGTAATTGCTTTGGAAAGGAACAATGTCAATTAATTGGTTTATTATTTTCTATATAGCGCTACAAGCATCTCTGGTGATGGACAGACACAGTGCTGGTAGCACTGGTAAGAGTCCCACTAAAACTGCACACCACAAAATATTTATTATAAATATCTCAGACAGCTTTTGTTTTTCATAGACATTTGAATGCGGAATTGCCTGAAGAAATCAATGCTTCTGTGGGTTGTTCCTCAATCATTCAGACATGTTAACAATATTTTGTAAATGGATGGTGGTAATATTAATCCTAGAACAACATTTAAGCATTATCTTCTGATGTTTTACATTGGGGCCTAAAGATCTTGCTCCCAAAACTACCTTCTTCAGAAATAGTTACTAGGAGAAAAGAGACTAAATCACAAACAATTGCAAAAGCTTTTTATTTTTGTGTGCGACTGAAATCTATTCCCTTTTCTTCAGTACTGGAGTGCACAAGGATTGTTGGACTTGCCCCTTTTTGTAGGACCATCCTCAAAACATTTGCCTTTACTACTCCTATTTTTTGCTAAATTTGTTTTTGTTGACATTAGCACTCTGTGCACTATACCACTGTTTACCAGCGCTAAGGTGCTTGTGCTCTCTCCTCTAAACATGATAAAGTTGGCTTATACCCAATTGGCATATCTAATTTACTTGTAAGTCCCTTGTAACGTGGTACTATATATATATCCAGGACCTATAAATTAAATGCTACTGATGGGCCTGCAGCACTGATTATGCCACCCACTTGAGTAGCCCTTTAAACAAGTCTCAGATCTGCCATTGCAGCCCGTGTGTGCAGTTTTTAATTGCCATTTTTACCTGACAAAAGAAACCTTTCTCCAGGCCCAAACCTTCCTTTTTAATACATATAAGTCAATCCTAGGTTAAAACCCGGACAGACCAGAGGGCAGGATGCATTGTGTCCAAAATGTTTGCATGTACTTTTAAGTTTTATATGTCCTGGTAGTGAAAGCTCTTAAATTCGTTTTTCACTACTGTAAGGCCTACCTCTCTCATAGGATAACATTTGAGTTGCCTTATTACATTTAATAAACTGTAACTTCCAAATGGGAACTGGTAACTAGTTCACGTTTGTTGTCTTTGTAATGGTAATGTGAAATCCTCTCTTATGGTAAAGTTAGATTTTAAATTGCAATTTTTAAAATGCCACTTTCAGAAAGTTAGCATTTTCCTGCCTTAGCCATTTAGTGCCTGAAACCTCTCTCTGGGTCACATGACGGGGTGTAGTTAGAAGTTGGTCTTTGTGTATTCCTCCTAGACAGACACACACAATAGAGGACTTAGATTTTCCTAGATGGGCCATCACTGGCAGGATGGGAGAGCAGAGCTAGGCACAGTCCTACTTTCACTTGAATAGGCTGTGTCCTGCCTCCCCACAAAAGGCTGCATACTCCCTGTAGTTTGTCTGGATCAGAGCAGGAGAGGAAAGAGACCTGTGCACTTCAAAGGGAAACCTCAAGAAGCATCTCCCACTTGAAAGGAAGCACCTGGTATACATATTGGACCTCAAACACCAACTCTTCAGTACACTTCTGGACCTGTGGAGATTTTGCCAGGAAGGAGGACATTTGTGCTGCTGAAAGGACTGCTGCCCTGCTGGACTCCTGCCCTGCTACACTGCCTTGCTGGATTGCTACCCTGCTGCCCGTCTTCCCTGCTGCCTTCCTGCCAGAGTCAGAGAGATTTAGGTCTGTACAAGAACGCAGGGCTCCCAGAGTATTTCCAAGGGCTAGTCTGTTGGCCTCCTGTTGAGAGCCACAGGGACATAACAGGCTCCCAACCACCTGAACCAGCACCCAGATCCAGCTGGAGTAATAACAGGCTCTTTGCGATACAACAACGACCATCAGCAACACTTCTCACATCCCCGCGGTCCCCTCCACCGTGAATGGGACTCTTTGCTTTGGAATGAGAAGGTAACTTTTCAGTAGGACTAACCTGGTCCGTGTATCAGACCCATTTTGGGAGCCTGCCGGGTATTACAGTGCCCACCTAGCGAGGAGCAGGCCCCATGATGAACCCAGGTGGGTGAGGGCTTTTGCATCCTAAGGAGAGGATCCCCGGAACCTGTTCGATTGTAACAGACATTCACAGTAACATTTGGTAACCCAGTCAAACAGCACATTCTGCTTTATTGAATAATTCATGCTCTTAGGCTGCCAGGTGTGCAGGCAAAAAAAGCTTGGTTAGGAAACTTAGTGGGAGGTTGGACGAACCATTTCTAGACTCAGGTTGGGGCCAATTATACTCCCTTCATTCAGTCTGCTCACCTTGGTTGTTCCATGCTCTGGGCATAGCAGCTGGGCTTCTCATCCTCACACTGCCATCTCCATACAAAATCAGACATTCCTTCTCTCTATCAGCAAGCCAGGAAGTCTTCCAGTATCCTGGCACACCCACAGCTATTCTAGCGAGATGATGCAGACTCAGGTGGTGTCCACTGACTTCTGTAAGACTGGTTGGTGAGGACACCAGACCTGAATCACAGTAGTTCTTTTTTTTATTGGAAGAGTTCATACAGCCATCAATCCACACTTCATTAAAACATTACATCAGAACGATAAACAGAAAAGAAAGAAACATTATACAAATTCCATATGTAGCAGAAACGTTATATTACAGGCAATGCAAAGCCTTTCATTGAACATTGTCCCAGATATCAAATTGGTTTGTTTCTAATATTATGCTTTTTCTCCAGAAAGGGGAAGAGAACCCCTCTCTTGTCACCCAACCTATACCGGCACCCCCAACATGCTCTGAAATTTGTTATGTGTTCCAGACCTTAACGAATAGCGATATTCTAGCCCCTTAACTCTTTACATTTTAGACCACCATTGTTGGAAAGTAGGAATCACTTCCAACCTCCAGTTTTGAAGAATTATTGATCTTGCTATTAAGGGAAAGATAGATAATCATTTCTTCTACAGTGGTTCTATATTGACGTTGGGGGAATATCCCAAAATTGCTGTCTGGGCATCAATTGGATGTTCGATCTCTAATGCGTGGAGGCAATATTCCTGAAACTCAACCCAGTACTGATTCATTTTAGGGCAGCCCCAGATGATGTGTGCCAGTTGCTCCCCCCCCCCCACCCCCACCCCTCCCTCCCTCCCTCCACTGAGCACCTACAACAGCTTTCCGGAATCTGGGGGTTAATTTGCTGAAAAAAATCCAGGGTTCTTTAGAGCAACCATTTTGTATAAAATTGCATTTGATGAAAATTCGACTGCATCATTAAAGAAAAATTAAACAGATTGATCTTATTCTAGGTCTCTACCTACATCTGGAGGCCTTCCTGGGACTGCCTCTTATCTTGGGCCTTCACAAATACTTCACTTCTCTTTTTTGTCTAAGGATTGTTACCCCATCAGCTAATGGACCTACGCTGTCTAGTCTCTATCAAATACTCAATCATATCCAGACTTGTCAGGATTCTTCTGAGATCCAGTTCTTTAAAAAAATGTCTTATAAAGGACCATTGCATCACTATTTTAAAGGGCCTGATTGTAGGCTCAACTTCAGTCCAATCTTTCTAGGAGTCCAGATTCAGAAAGCCTGCAATATCTCGATATCCATTGCTCTCCAATCTAGAGGTGGTTTTCTTATCTAATAAGGGTTGATACACAGTATGTACATTCACCAAGCAGGTGACTCCACTAATAGCGGAAACATCATACTGTTTATACAGTTGTTCCTTACGTTTTAGAGACCATTGCAAAATCTTATATCTAACCTTTTTTGGGTGATCTAGGGAGGCCTAAAAAATCATCTATCTCATATTCCTGATAAATGAAATGTAGAAAAAATGTATCTATCCAATTCATTGCTGGAGGCTTAAAAAAACTATAAGCACAATGTTCAAAATAATATATTCTTTTAAATCTGGGAGGACGAGGCCTCCTTCTTCAACTTCCTTAATTCATGTCCCTATAGCCAATCTAGGCATTTTATTGTCCCATATGTAGGTGGAGAACATTCCCTCCAATTCCTTAAAAAACATAATCTGAAGAGCGCAGGAAATTGCAGCAAAGAAGAAAGTGCACAAAGAAGCCCGTTATTCTCCCTTAATTCAGTCTGCTCGTCTTGGTTGTTCCATGCTCTGGGCACAGCAGCTGGGCTTCTCATCCTGAACTGTAATCTCCATAGAAGATCAAACATTCCTTCCCTCTATCAGGAAGCCAGGAAGCCTTCCAGACTCCAGGCACACCAACAGCTATTCCAGTAAGATGGTGCAGACTCAGGCGGTGTCCACTGACTTCTGCAAGACTGGTTGGTGAGGACACCAGCCCTGAAACTCATCAGTTCTTGAAGTACTCTCAGGAGCACTCTCTCATATGGTGATGAAGAGACTGGAACTGGAACCAAGTGGCATAGTTTGAGTCCCACTTTTATATTCAGGGGATGATGATTCTACTGTCAAGGTTCTGTAAGCAGATTGAATATTCCCTTTGAAAAGTACCTTCTTTTTTTCGGCACAGCAGACACAGTCTTTGTTGAAGTTGCTGTCTCCAAACCAATCACCTAAAAGATAAGCACAATGAGTATGAAGAGTCTATACCTGGATATCATCAGTCTTCTGGAGTGGCACTCTAGGGAGAGACAAAGGTATACAGCCTTGCCTACAAGATTCTCTCTGCACATCCAAAAGGCCCCCCTTCTCACTCAAGCAGTCTCACCATCACCCAACTGACAGTGATCAGAAAGCGAAGGTTAGCTAATCCTCCCACTCGTCATGTGACTATGTCTTGCCAGGGGCATCCAAAAGAGATCCCTGTGGTCCCAGCAACCATACACTCACATTAAACATGGACCACGCTACGTGCAAACATACCTACAACATCCAAATGACACAGATGGGGCCACCAGCACAAGGCATTCAAGCAGAAAAAACGGTCTCACTGTGGTTAAATGAGATATACAAAGTCATTTTAACAATATGCCCTATGGAAAATATCTGAGCAGAGGAACCAATTACCTTTTTGTAATTATTTATTGGGTGCCTCATATTTATGAGAATCTGTGGCCTTGACGTCTCCGAGGGAGTTTTTTAATTTGTATTTTAACAACATCCCCTACTGCGTTTTACACATTTATCGCTGCTTTAAATCTTTTAACAAACAGTATTTGCAGCATTGTGTTTTCCTTTCGATTTTGTTACTCAGCATTGTGAAATGCTATTTTGAAAAGCAGGTTGTATTATAAAGCAAATGGGAAAATGGACGAAATTGAAGGTATTTCTGAATTCCAAGAACTAAAGGCCTTATTTATGAGCCCTTTAGTCCGCCCTTGTGTCACTTTTTGTGACGCTGCAGCGGCGTAAAATATGCACCACACTGCGCCATATTTACAAAGTGACGCATCTAGGCAGATGCGTCACTTTGTAAACCCCTGCACTACATTATATCTGTGTCAGGTATAATGTAGACAGGGTGGGCATTACCCTGCAAAAAAAGCTCGAAGTAGTGGCACAGTGAAATCTATGACATTTCACTACACCACTACTAGGACGCCACTGCGTCAAATCCTTACGCCTGCTTCACAGAAGGCATAAGTAGTGATGCAGGCCCTTTCACATGGGGCTTGCCATATGTGAAGGGACTCATTGCTGGAGTTGCATCTGTTTTCAGACACACCACAGCAATGTGCCACTTTTGCGCCTACAGATACATCAGTAATACAGGTGTATCTGTAAAACCTTGCGACATGGAGAGCCGTAGAGTAAATATGGTGCATTCATGTTGTTGCAAGGATGGCGGACTGAAAATTGTTGTATCGCTGTTTTCACGCAGCGATACAACACTTTTTTATAAATGAGGCTCTGTATTTTCCTAATTTGATGCCTGATTTAGGGAAGTGTAGTAATGCCCAATTCACCGAAAAGAAGCGGAAACTTAATTTTCTAAATAAGGATAATTTCCACCTGAAAATTCAACAACATGCTGTATAAGGAGATTGTTCCTTTTTGAGTAGAGATTCTGGTACAGAACTTATAACGTGAAACATTACAGCACCATTATCTAACTTCAGAAATTTCTGTCTATCTCAAAAAGATACACTACCAGTAAACTATGGAAAAACTGTGTTATATTACTACTTCCGATAAAAAGCTAAATATAAAAAACACAAGGGGCCTCATTTAAGAGCCCTTTATGCCGCCGTTCCGTCACTTTTTGTGACGCTGCAGCAGCGTAAAATATGCGCCACACTGAGCTATAGTTACAAAGTGACTCATCTAGGCAGATGCGACACTTTGTAAACACCTGCGCTACATTATACCTGCGTCAGGTATAATGTATAGGGCGTTCCCCCGCAAACAAGGCTCATAGTAGTGGCACAGTGAAATTTATGAGATTTCATGACGCCACTTCTAGGATGCCACTGCATCATATCCGTACGCCTGCTTCACAGCAGGCGTAAGGAGTGACGCAGACCCTTTCACATGGGGCGTACCCCATGTGAAGGGCCACACTGCTGGAGTTGCGTCTGTTTTCAGACACACCACAGCAATGCACCACTTTTGCACCTACAGATACGTCAGGAATACTGACTTATCAGTAAATCCTTGCGAAATGGAGCACCGTAGAGTAAATACGGCACATCCATAGTGTCATAAGGATGGTGGACTGAAACGTATTGCATCGCTGTTTTCACACAGCAATACAACACTTTTCATAAATGAGGCCAAAAGTGATTGATGGAAGATGTTTTTAAAAAAAAAAAAGTAAAGCAACATTGGCTGACATTGCAGAGGTATCCTCATCTGAAGGCAACATCTGTTGACTCTAAGTTGAAGTAGAAACAGTGTGGCTACTACGATGTATATTAGTTTTACAATATATTTCTCAGTGGCAACACTGAGTACAAGAGATGTAGGGGCAGGAAACTTAGATTGTAAAACTTAAAGAATGACGAGAAAAAGGTATGGCCACAAGAAATAAGCATAGCAGAATAGTGTTACAGTGTGTGATGTTTTGACTGCATAAGTACAATATGGAGGTAGCATTTGGTTATATTTTAGTAGGGTTGATGTTTTTGGGCCGGCACTGAGGGGATGGAGGAAGTAAAGGATGGTCTATTAATTTCCTGGGATGAAACCCAGGCACCCTTTGATTCTATGCTGTCACAGCCACAATCATAGCTTTGGTGCCCAACCTAACTGGCATGAAACCCTACAGAGCAGCACTCCAGTTGTGTCAACAAGTGTAGAAAAGAAGGGGCAGAGAATGAATTTGATTGTGTTATCTGGTCTGCAGCAAATGAGAGAACTGTAAGGTTCTTTTCAAGTTCAAAATCGTACTGCCACCCCAATCTTACTTTGACAGACCATTCCCAAAACAAGTAATACATTCTGCAAACTCTCAAAGAAATCTAATTTGTTGGTAACAGACCCATCTCAAGTCTGCGAGATCAGGAATAAATCCAGCACTGCTGACTCAAGCAAACTGCTCAGGTATTCTTGCCAGACATTTCTGCATAGCAGAAAAATAAGATTGCAGAAAACCAGAATATATAAATTAAAAATGTAAGGATTCATTAAAGTAAGAATCTAGAAAGCAGAAATATAATACCAAACAGTAAGACGATAACACAACCAAGTTAAGTTAGGTAAATGGATATTATTATGATACACACATTAATAAAATCACATGTTTGGGTGAGATTGTGACAGAGCAGAGGTAGTGACACCTTGTTTCTGTAAGCCTAGTAGATAAAACTTTTGATGGAAGTCTTCTCTGAGCGAGGCAGTGGTGGCTGGTGACAATTGAAAGTGGTGGAGTGTAAAAGTTGGGAATGACTTTTATGTAGCGAGCGATACAGGCAAGCTTAATGGACAAACCTGAGGTCCACGGTGGGTCCTCCTCCCGAGAAACAAATAAAAGATTGGCAAATGGTGCATTTTACAGCAAATTAATTATTGATAAGGCAAGGTTTGTAAAGCAGAGGGAACATATAGTCTTGAAATAATAAGCACATTAAAAAGTGCCCCATATCTTACTGCATTAATATGTACAACAGTTACTGTAATGTGCAATTGTGCAGCGCAGCCACTTCAGACCCTTAAAGTGTGTGCTTGCCCAGTATCATGCACTGCACGCAACATCAACTTTGGAAGAAAATTCTCTAACCAGGCTTCAGGAAGCACCCACAGCTTGCAGCAATCAGTCACATAGACATATGTGCAGACAGGTCTTAAGTAGGATGAAAAAAGTGGGGACTCTCCAAAAAGGAACATATAAAATAAATTTCTGTGATTCCCATAGTGTGCCACCTGACCAATATTTTGATTTCTCTCTGAGATGTCATTGCATCTAGCTATATAACACAACAACTGACATGCACCTAAAACCTGTCAGTACGATTGGCTTTGTCAATGGTTGTTAGTTGTTTAAGATAAATGAGTAACAACAATGATTTGTTATAAATAATTAACATTGGAAATGTTTAAGTTCTGAAATTGTGAGTCTGTGAATTAGATAGTATTGAGGCCTGTGTGGGGAGTTTTAGCCTTCAGTTATGTGCGCTTTATGTTAGATAAGTAAGCCCTTTCTCTCTCCATATGTTGTCCATCTGCACATCTTCATTTCCCTCTCTTTCGTCTTCAGCACCCTCTTTCCACTCTTCACTGACTGCACTTCCTCATATCACCCTCACTTCACCACTTCCAAACATACACTGCACTCACTCACATTTAAGCAATTTATTTAGTTTTGCTTTTCCTTGTAAATATTTTGACATTAGTGTACCCCCTTCACACACATTTCCACAGAATTCATATTGCAATTGGAATACATAACCATTGTTCTGTGTGCTCTGCAGAGAGGCAAACCCACTGACAGACACTTTGCTTTGGCTTCAGGCTCTGTGTCAGAGCTCTCAATCAAAGCCCCTCATAAACACCTGGCATGGCTCAAAGTATGCACTGTTGCTCGAATAGGAATTTACCTTGGAAAAACAAAGCCAAGCATTGGAAAAACAGAAACATTTGGTTTAATCAAACACTACTGCCGAGAGCACAGTTACAGAGTCGGGCTCTGAGGACTATCTCAAAGTACAATAGTTTTGAACGTCATTTTATAAATTTTCGAGGCATTATAAACCAATTCATGGATCCTATTTTGGGTGTGGAATGTGGGTTTAGTCATGAAGCCATAAATTCCTCCCACCTGATGACAAATGCAGGTGGATCTCGAACTTGCAAGGACACATTGAGGGACAGTGGGTAGCGTGTTCAGATGTCCGGCATGAGAAGCGCGTGATCACTGCATGTGTTGTGTGTGCTGTGTCCTGATTGTCTGAGTGTTCTTAACTTCATGTGGCATCTAACTTTATGGTGTTTTGTGAATGCGCGGCCCTTCGGCCATGTGCGTTTTATTGGGGCTAATCTCCCAGGACCATTGTGGTGTTGCTGCCTATCTGTGGGACCAATCTGGGTTTTTCCTGTTGGCGCATTTGTCCTGCTGGTTACGTGCCACCCCACCTGCTATCTGCCAATCAGTAGCCTCAGGCCTGGGTGCAGGGTCTGCCTGACAAAATATTTCTTACTCGGGGATGATGAAGAGGTCATATCGGGAGATTTCAACAACAGTGATTTGATTTTTGTACATACATGTATCTTTGCGTGCATCGATATCAATATTAACAGCATTATGCAAGAGTTATAAGAACCACAGAAAAAAATACAGAAACACAACATAATAAAAAGCTAACATTCTTGGGGAATGCAAGATTAAGTAAATCATGAGAAAGAAGAGAGGAACTAAATCACTGACATGCATTGCCTTAACGTGTTTAACAAATATTAAGGGCATGAAGATAGGGCCAGTATTATCGCCATACAGCAGATTACTGTCTTTACTATAAGCACATATTCTTCCCTTTGTGCTTGACTCGGAAATTTGGATCAACTTTACAAGGGAACAAAAACCTTGCTCTTCTTTTGGATCAATTTTGCGGAGAAACAAATACAGCAGTTCTTCTCTAAAGGGGACTGCGATATGCAGCCCAGACCTGAGGGTGTCACAGTGGGGGAGGTTAGTGTGACCAGGGGTCTCAGCAAAAAATACATAATACAAGATCAGCATTATAACACTTACAATTTCCGAGGACAAGGCACCAAAGCACACGTGTTTGCATCAACTCCTATGTGGGATTTATACCTATGAATGACAGACTGTGCTACGCAAACAAATGATGTACGTAATGCTGAATGAATCATACATTCAACACCAGTCAAGAGATCTGGGCTAAATCCATCGTTCTTTTGCTCACCATGCAACCCCAGTGTAGACCCAGCCATATTCAAATCAGTCATGACCCTCTTCCTCATGGGAACAGTCCAGCCTGAACTGCCAAGCCAGGTCCTCTCTGGACCGGAAACAAGCATCCTGGGACTGGTTCCAGGGTATTACCCCTCATCAGCCAGGCTAGCTTGAATCGAGTGGCACAGTGAGCAACGGACCCTCGTCTGGGCATTCCTATCCACTAAGGGTGAAAAGTGCTATGTAAACAAATGATGGACAGAATGCTGAATGAATCATACATTCACCCCCAGTCAAGAGATCCGGGTTAAATCCATCGTTCTTTTGTGTACCTTCCTCCAATAACTTCATTTGTTTAAAAAAAAGAATAATTCCAAGATGCATGCCATTGTCACATTCATATGCACAGTGGACACAATAAATAAGAAAAAAAGATTCCATGGTGGCCAAACGGCATATTCACCCATGCGTGACAGCCATCTTTGTATGTTTTTTCTTTTGATTTAAGAAAAATCATTCAAAGATGACTGCCATGCATGTGTGTTAATATGCAATGGCTATATTTGACTTAAATATTGTGAAACAAAAGGGCAATAATTTCAAGAAGGCCGCCATGCATACACACACACACCCACACACACATACACACACACGGGCAACCATCATGGAATGCGTATGAATCTATTTAAAGATTGCTGCCTCTCAGTACAGTGGCAGGTGGCAGTGAGAGAGCAAGTGGGATGGGGGAAACACTGAGAGTACTAATTATTTAGAGATCATGAAGAACAAAAAGGGCAGAAGAAGGGAAAAACACACAGAAATAGGGAAATAGTCCCTTATACAATATAGTCAAGGTTCTTACATCAGCATTAGAAGGTTACAGCTCAAACAATGAAAACATGATAAGGGCTCAATGCCACATGGGAGGGACAACAACAAGAACAGAGAGGAAAGAGATTGAATAAGGAGCAGGAAACTGCGATAGACAATAGTGCCATCACCTAATGAGAAAGAGGTGTATATTGAATGCACTCGATCTGTTTGCCTATAGCTGTCCATGTTTAAGACCTCAAAAGGAAAATGATTGCCATATATGCAGAGATGTTTCTGAATGATTTAAATCAGTGCAGATTAGAGTACAATTGCTACATATGCCTTTGGGGCCTGATTCCAAAAGCCTTACCTATGAGTAGTTGGGATTTACTTTTGCAGACCTCTTGGTTTACTCCTGGATTTCAGGAGTATGTCTGCAGTTCTACAATAGTTAGCCACAGGAAAATCTTTCTGACGTGGGTCCTCAGTGTCTTAGGGAGATGCTTAGAGGTCCAAATGACAAACAATTTTCAGAGATTTACTCTGATAGTACTCCTGACTAACTCCTGGATTCCAGGAGTAAGGCAAGAGTAAACCATGAATATTCATGGCTTGCTCCATGAATCCAGGGTCAAGTATGACGTACTGCAAGAGTAAGTCACACCTACTCAGACAAGAATCTTTGTGAACCAGGCCCATAGTGATGTAGCTGAATACAATGACAGAAGGGGTACTGCTTGAGTAAGAACTGAGAGAGAAGTGAGAATGGAGAGACGTGGTGACAGAGGATGAGAATCTGGGAAAGGTTCAGCAATGGAATGAGTGGGAAAGACTTGGTTGGAGAAGGGGAAAGTAACACATTGAAATAGTAAGACAGTAAGACGTAGTTTGTGAACTGAAAAAGGGACTGTGTTTAAAAGAGAAAGAGTGATACTGCCTGAAAATGTAAGGGGCTGTTCTGTACAACAAACAGTTGTGTATATTTTTGTTTGTGCTTTAAAAATCCCAGTTGATTGATTGATTGATGCTGAAATGGATTAATTGACAACAAAGTATAATAACAGGGCAACGGCAGAAGGTCAGTTTTGACATTATGGGTAGATTCACTGGAAAATGTGATTGAGTTAATATGGCATTTTTTGCATAAATATGAATGCACTGGACTCAGGGCATCACTCTTCATCTGCTCTATAATTTTCAGATTTTAACAAAAAATCTTTTTCAAACTTAAGCGGATGAAATGTTATTAAAATTCTTCACAATTGCTACAATACTTAGCCAGCATCTATATATGAGCATATCACCGATAGCTGTTGATTATTGTAATGAGCCATTTAACAAGGTAACAATGTTGCCAACATATTGCAAACATCCCCATTTGATGGAGTCAGGAAAACCTTTTGGCTATAGCAGAAAACAAGAACTTTAACCCCTTTACCGCAGCGGCAATTCCGCCGTGGTGCGGCGGTTTAGCGGAGTGGGCGGGGCCGCGTCGGCCAACGGACGTGCGCAGCACTACGGAGGTAGTGCTCGAGACGGCCGTTGGCCGTCAGAAGCAGCGAAGGGGTTAAATACATAAATATAATTTGTTAGAAATGGGGGTCTCTAATTGGCAGTGGTGCACCCTGTCCAAGTAGGGACCCTTTCTTCTAGTCAGGGTAAGGGAGTTACACACCCAAGATAACCCCTGCTCACCCCCTTAGTAGCTTGGCACAGGCAGTCAGGCTTATCTCAGAGGCAATGTGTAAAACATTTGTACATAAAACACATAGTAACACAGTGAAAACACTACAAATGGACACCACACCAGTTTAGAAAAATAGCCAATCTTTATCTAAACAAAACAAGACCAAAACAACAAAAATCCAACGTACACAACTCAAGATATCACTTTTTAAATGTTTAAGCAATTCAGTCCATAGAACTTTATGGCTGCATTGATTTTAGCTCGAAGTACCTTTCATGCGTCAAACTCCAAGATGAAAAACAGCCGCAAGGGAGTTAAGCATCAGAAAACACAGATATGTGTCGATTTTTGAGTCCCAGGGGAATGGAGGGGTCAGTTCTGATGCACGCAGAAGTGTTGTGTCGATTCCTTATTGCGAAGAGAAGTGATGCATCAAATTCTGAAAGCGGCTCCTTACAGCGGAGTGATGCGATGGAAACATGGTGCACAGGTCCCACCACTCTAGCTCAGGAAGGCCCATCAGCCTGGTGATGGGCAATCGGGATATGCAGGGCACACCTCAGCTCCCTTTGTGTGACTGTCTAGAGTGAATGCACAAACAGCACAAAAAGCCCAACTGTCAGTCTAAACCAGACATGGATTCCACAGCATTAGCGGCCCGTGGTGGGAGTGCTGCCGGGCGGTGACGTGGGGCGGGGGAGGGGGGTAGTAAACTACGGAATACGGCCGAATAGAGGTAAGTAAACATATAAATAAATAAAATGAATTCCGTTGCGCGCGCTGCATCGCATTTGGTTTTAGAGAGGGACATAGCACTGAGTCTGCGCTCATTAAGGCCACCGAGGAGATCAGGGAAGCCGTGGATCGAGGAGGCAGGGCAGCCTTGATTTTATTGGATTTGTCCGCGGCCTTTGATACGGTCCATCATGAGATTCTGATGGACCGACTCAGGGCCTGTGGGGTCCAGGGGAAAGCGTGGGATCTTCTTAAATCTTTTTTATCAGATAGGGGACAGATTGTATCCCTAGGTAAATTTCAGTCCAAGCCCTTTGCACTGCCTTGTGGTGTACCGCAGGGATCATCATTGAGCCCCACACTCTTTAATGTGTATGTCTCATCATTGGCCCCCGTCATCAGTACATATGGGTTTGGTCTCACTTCCTACGCTGATGACACACAAATTGTGGTGTCTCTATTACCTGGCCAAGAACTGGGATTAGATAAACGGTTTCAGGATTGTATGGAATCTGTAGGGAGATGGATGGCAGATAATTGCCTGAAACTGAATTCAGGAAAAACGGAGGTAATGCTGTTTGGGAACGACCTTAATTTTTGGGCGCCTAATTGGTGGCCTGCATCCATGGGGTCTCTCCCTACACCCTCAAAAAAGGTGAAAAATGTGGGTATAATCCTGGATGAGAAACTCTCCTTTGGGGCCCAAGTAAATGCAGTAACCTCAACAACAGTGCATGTTCTTAGAACTGTCAAGAAGGTATTGAGGTTTTTACCTTCGGAGACCCGGCAAACGGTAGTCACAGCATTGGTTATGTCAAGACTGGACTACTGTAATAGCCTATACTTAAACATACAACAAAGACTTCTGTATAGGCTTCAGCTGCTACAAAATGCCGCGGCCAGATTACTTACGGGCACTTCCAAGTTTTCTCCAATCTCCAAGGAGATTAAAAAACTGCACTGGCTCCCGGTGAGGAACCGGGTGCATTTTAAATCTCTGTGTATGGTCTTTAAAGCACTTCAAGGCTCAGGACCAGATCATTTGAGGCGCCAGTTCCAATGGTACATACCAGCAAGAACTCTTAGATCTTTAGGAGCTAAGCTGGTTGTAGTCCCATCAACAAAAAAGCTCAATGGGGAGGCAGAAGTTTCTCTTCGTGCGCAGCAAAAGCCTGGAATGACTTGCCATTCTATTTGAGAAATGCCACCAATCTTCTAGCATTCAGGAAGGGGTTAAAGACCTGGCTTTTTGATAAATAATCCTCCTTTTCAGCTCAGCACTAAGGAGTAGTAACTAGCGCCAGGACACCTCCGGGTAATCATGCGCTCTAAAAGTTCCCATAACATAACATGCAGCGCACGCAACGAAATTCGTTTTATTTATTTATATGTCTACTTACCTCTATTCGGCCGTATTCCGTAGTTTACAACCCCCCACCCTGCCCCTCCCCCGCCCCACGTCACCGCCCGGCAGCACTCCCTCCACAGGCCGCTACTGTTCCACAGGCAGGCAGAGGCACAGGATGGAAAAGCAGAAAAATGCCCACTTTCTAAAAGTGGCATTTTCAAACACACATTTGAAAAACCACCTTCACAGAGAGATGCGTCTTTAAATCCTGAGTTCAGGGAACCCATACTCCAAATCTCTATCTTTATCCAACTGAAAGTTACACTTGTAAGTTGTTACAAGGCAGCTCCAATGATAACCTATGGGATAGATAGTCCTTACCATTGTGAAAGACAAAATTGGCGATATTTCACTATCAGGACAAGTAAAACATACCAGCACATGTTCTGCCTTTCACATACACTGCACACTGCCCATGGGAATACCTTGGGCCTAATTTTGGGGTGCCTTACATGTACCAACAGGGAAGGTTTAGGCCTGGAAAGTGGGTGGGTGCACTTGCCAGGTCGACATGGCAGTTTAAAACTGCGCTTGCAGACTCTGCAGTGGCAGGCCTGAGACATATTTGCAGGGCTACTCATGGGGGTGGCACAAGCAGCGCTGCAGGCCCACTGGTAGCATTTGATTAACAGGCCCTGGGCACACACAGTGCACTTTACTAAGGACTTACCAGTAAAGCAAATATGCCAATCACGGATAACCAAACATAATCACAATTTGCCTAGGGAGCACTTGCACTTTAGCACTGATCAGCAGTGGTAAAGTGCCCAGAGTTCAAAAACCAGCAAAAACAAAGTCCAGCATACTGTCAAAAATACAGGGGGTAGAGGCAAAACGACTGGGGAAACCATGCCAAGGATACCAGGTTTAACATAAGTTAAGAGGATGATATAAGGATTTGTTTGTCATTTGACTTTTTATTTACCAAATGCATCTATTCATGTTCACATAAGAAGCTGCAGTGCTTTCATCAGGAAACCCACATAAGGTATTTGTATTGCAAACCAATATTCCAAGTGGTCAGATTAAAAAGAAGTGAATGATCTGACAACACAACCCACTGTGTGAAGAAACCTTACATAGAAATTCAGAGGGTGGTATTTCCAAATTGAAATTTAATTCAAAATTAAGCTACTATAAAGTGAAAACGTGCAATATCTGAGAAGAACCAGGTGGAATGCCAGCGCACTGTGGGCCTGATTCTCAAAAGTAACTGACCCTTTTGAATAACTTCACTACTTTTGAGTATTTACAAAGGTATTGATTCACAAAGTTAACTTACACTTTTGAGTAATTTACACCTTTGAGTAAGTTTACTACTTTTTGCTTATTCACAAACTCCATGTGTAACTCACTACTAAAAAAAAATAGTAAGCCTAGCACCCCAGATGGCCAATGTCTGGTACTGCAACACCATCCCATAGAAAATAATGCTGTGAAGGAATTAAAATAAAACCGCACAGGAAATAATGCAAGTTATGAGTGAAGTGGGCAATAGGAAAAACGGAATGAATTCTCATCATAAAGCAATTTGGATTTCCAAATCTGCTCCTTGTTTAATAAGACTGGAATAGTCTCAATCTTGGACTTTACATTTCTTTTTCATAAGATCAGAATGCGTCTATGGCAAATTGGCTAAAATTAGGATTGTCTGCTGCTTTCCAGCAGAATTAGGAGATTTCTAAGTGCGCCTTGGAAAAGTGAAACTGAAGAAGAGCACAATTTCTTCTTTAACAACTGAAAAAGCACCAAACACCACTTGGGTACTATTATAAATCCTGAGCACAGAGAAGCCGGCAAAAAACAAATAAGTTGGAGATTGACTTTGAAGAATTCTACTTTGTTGCACCTGCCACACTTATTACTCCCTTCCAGATTGATGTCCTTGTTGCTGCTGCACAAGTCATGTGGAGTGATGGGTTCTCCTATTTGCTACTAATGAAATGATTGATAAGTTACTCTCTTCAAGCAGACATGTCTTTCCATCACATTTTTTACTATCCATGGGATGATAGAGCTCTATATATTTCACTTGCTGAGAACTGCCTTGGCCTACTTGTTAGGCCCTCATTAAGAGATGGCTGGTAGCCAGAGGTGCAGCATGCTATAGATTCTAGCCAGTATAGTCAAGATGTCACTAGTCGTGATGAGTTTTCACAGGTAACCGGGAGTAAAATCTCGATCTCGGAATTCCCTGATTTCAGGCACTTATATGCAGATTTTTTCCACTGGTTTCAGCAGATGGAAAATGCATGAATATATATATATATTTTTTTTTACTGGGTATGTTACTGCACCTGGTAAAAGCCCGTAATCGTGCTGAGTGGTGATTCCCCAAAACACATGCAGTGTTACCACCCCTCCCTAAACATAAAAGGAGTCTTAATGCTAAACTTTATATTTATTTCACGAATTTGCTGCATATCAATTCCTGACTTTTAACAGTATTTATTTCAGATTTACAAACATTTTTTGTGTCGTGGTCTTGTTATCATCTGACAAAATGTATGTTGACATTTTTCTTCCAGTGTTTAATTTGACACTGCATGAAGTACTCGGGGATTGTCAATGTGCAGATTCTAAGCTCTAATTGAAAACGATGCTCCCTTTGTGCTGATGTCAACGATTTCGCTGAACAGGTAAACCATCCTTTTCTCAGGACTGAGGCATTTTTTCTGCTTGCTCATCACTACTTGAGTGATTGTCAAGTCGGGAAAACATGAAGTATTAATGCATCCGTCGGCTGAGTGAAGGAGCACACAATGGTATCTTCGCGGGCAGCAATAAAAATATGACTGGTACAAGGTTAAAATTACCAATAAGACTTTAAGCTTCCATATTAAGTAAAAATGTCATACCTGTTACTCTAAAGCATCGACTACCACAGACTGCTCATTGTCTAAGCAGTCATCATTGCCAATGCAGAATGCATTTTGAAGGCACTGTAATGTAAAAGAGTGCATTCAAAATGATAACATGTTTGGCACCACCGATTAAATAAATATCACTCTGTTAATGGACTATAAGGAGGACCAATGGAATTATGCGGCAGGGTTGCCTCAATTATGCGTCAAGAGAAGGCAAATTATGCAGGAAATATTTTGATAGTGTTACTTTATTAGTGCGTATATTTTACACCTTATTCCTGTCTGGGCGAACACATCACCTCATTAGTATCAGTTTAACAACCAAATACAGAAATAATCAACTGAGAGATGATGAGTTTAGTTAACCTTTGGGAAGGGCGTTCTATTGCGCACAAACACATGTCGCCACATTTTTAGTAACTTTTGATCAGTTTGAGCAAGAATTAAAATTATTTTTCTGTTAAATGCGGCCGATTATGCAGCAAATGATTGATTATGTGGAAAATGTGGCAAATACATTATTATGCACACAAAAAACTGCAGCAGCAGAACCTCATAATTCCAGTCCGCAATAACTGTTCCGGCATTGTTTCTGCAAATGGGTGCATAACAATAGTAAATTAAAGACAAAGATGGTGACGTTGCTATTATTTATTTTCAGACTAATAAAGTTGGCACACGCATTTCTCCAACATAGACGTGAAATTGCTTTCGAAGTTATTTTATACACATTCGGTGTGGCTGTTTCAAATGAAATCACACTCTTACACAAAAAGTGTGGCTGTTTTCACTGAGCTATAAACTTTTATTAACAAAAGACATAGGTCTATATTAATCTAAAACCAACAGACTTGGGTTTCTGTTTTTTTTTTCTTTCAAATCCCACTAAATTGTCAAGCTGTCATATTTTATGAGGCTTTGTACTTATGAGAAATCTGTAATGTGCACAGCCAGGGGAAGGCCTGGTGTACAATGAGGTGTATATGCTTTATCAATGATAAAACTGAAAGCATATCTTTAGACCTTTGCGTCCAAATAATGATTTTCAAGCAGCTGAGGGAACTTTCAGCATGCTAAATAATAATATGCCACTTTTATGGCTAGTGTGGGAGGAAACTTGGTCATTATCTTTTTTTCAGTTTCTGGAGGAGACTCATAACTCACTTGAGGAAATATTAAGGATGTTCTCAAGGGTGGAAGAAACATAATAATCACTCTTTACTGGTGATGATATTCTGTTTATGCTTTAAGAAACATTTTTTTTTTATTTCAGATGGCCAAGCACGTTGCCTGCTTTTCCTTTGATAAATGGTGATGCTTGCAGTGCAGCTAAAACGCTTTTTACCATTTAGAGTGCATTTTCTCGGGTACACCTCACTGTTGTTGATTGCTAAAGAGCCATGCTTGTTCAAGTCAACAACACCCCCAAATCTCTTGTGTCAGAATAACCCCTGAAAAGCTGAAATAATATATTTATTAAACATTTTTGTGCGGTAGTTGATTTTTTCATCTAATCACATTCATTACTGTGAATGAAAAGAGGGAGACGGAAATAATACCTTTTCAGAATTATAGGGGAAACGCTGCAATTAGCTCAAGACCGGTAGCAAGGGAATGTAGGGCACACACTGTCTGGTTGAGTAAGCGCCTCTCACCACAGAGTTGCCTCCATGTCTCAAGAGGAATAAAATATAGGAAGTATGGCTTCCTTTTGACAACATTAGAAAATGCAGCTTGGCCTTACCTCCTACGTGTATAAATGTGGCACATCATAGAAGGGTCTGTTTTTTTGAAACTTCAAAGGCATCTATACAGTTCCTGAGTGGAGGAGCCAGCATTGGGCAGCTGAACAGCACCCTTGTGAAAAGAGCAAACAAACGGGATAAACTAGCTTCAGGTTCAGTAGGAACCCCAACAAGGGAAGAGGAGCTAGTTTTAACACTTAGGAATGCAACCAGAAAGGGATACAAGAGACTTGTACATTATTGGAGAAAAGTTTAGAAGAACTAGGGAACAGTACCTCCACAATGGTGTAAATATGCAACAGACTAAAGAGGACGTGGAGGTGAACGGACGAGAGATAATTAAATTAGAACATCAGGAAAAACATTTCATGGAAATTCTAGAGAGGCTAGAGAATCAATCAAGAAGAAACAATATGAACTTGTTAAAAATTTCTGAAGGTCACGAGGGCAGTGACAGCAAGCAGTTATCTCCCATCCCCAAGAATCTTTATTTAAAGATCAGCAGACTGTTGTTCTAGAGAAAGAAATACAAAGTATACATAAAGATTCCTTTAAACTTAAGCCTGATAGTCAGAAACCAAGGAAAATACTGGTCTGTTTCCAAACGTATGCTGTGAAAGAACATATTCTTGAAATAGCATTGAAGAAAAAA
The DNA here is from genome assembly GCA_963921515.1 of Calotriton arnoldi. Taxonomy (NCBI): domain Eukaryota; kingdom Metazoa; phylum Chordata; class Amphibia; order Caudata; family Salamandridae; genus Calotriton; species Calotriton arnoldi. The sequence continues at coordinate 348,394 of CAWUFW010010701.1, forward strand.
ATACTTGAGACAAAGAAAACACCTTTGTTATACGTTTTAATATACACACGGTCACAGAAAAGAGACAGTGGGAGCTGGATAAGCACATTTCAGCACTACAGCAGTTGGAAGCCACCACCCAGGTGAGACTCCCCGAGTCTTTAAAAGTTATGTGGCAAAACAAAATACATACTTTCAGGAGTTCTGAGGAGTTCGACGGTTTTGAAGAGAATAAAAAGTCAGCAAAATACTAGAAAGATTTATTAGCACTAATACATGCATGCCAAGACTGAGATAGTTCCTAACAAAGCCTTGGGGGTGAAAATTGGGAAGATCCAGTCAGATATGCAATTTATTGAACATGATCAGCAAGAAAAGTTAGGGGAGTTAAGTAAAGATTTGGAAATAGCACAACAAGAATAAAATCATTCTGAAAGACATGATCAGGAAAAGATGGGAAGTCAGTAAGATTAATTACTTTGAGCATGGTTAAAAAAGAGGCGCTTTTCTGGCCTGGAAAGGTAGGACAGACAGTGTAAGGAACAATATAGCTAAACTAATTTTCACCCAAACAAGCCAGGTAACAGCGGATTCAAAGCAGACTGTGGAGATCATATATAGATACTACATGGTAATATATCAAGAGAAGTTAGTAGTATATCCCCATCAATGCCAGTCCTGGCTAAAAAAGCAAAATCTACCAGTAATTTCCGTGAAAAAGTTAAAGGACTCAAATATCCCCATAACTGAAGAAGAAATATGTGTGGCCATAAAGAGACTTAAAAAGGGAATAACTGCCAGGCCTAGACAGTATCCTGGGAGAGGGATATAAATTAGCCCTGGAGTCCTTGGGTGTTGTGTTAAAAAAGCTGTTTAATTGAATTCTAGAGGAAGGACAGCAAGTGCCTGAATGTTGGTCTCGGCAACACTTATCCTTATATTGAGACAAAAAACTCTAAGCAATGTAATGCCTACAGTATAATCTTTCTGCTTAACAGTGATTACAAATAATTCTCTAGCATACTGGCCAACAGGTTAAGTAGAATGATGAGGACCAGAAAGAGTTAATTCCCGAAAGGCAAATAGAAGAACTAGCACACTTGCTAGAGGAAACTATAGATATAGCAGTAGAAACACAGGCTCCCCCCTCACGAAAGTCACCTTGTGCGCCGCCAAGTCTTTTGATGGGATTCATTTGACATACTTATGGGATGCCCTTGGCCATTATGGTATAAGACTAAGGGTCATATTTACAGGGAAATGGCGAAGTGTGGAGCGGCACCAAATTTGGCAGTGCCACTCTCTACCATTTCCAAGAGGCAGGGATGCACCGTATTTAAAACAATATGGTGCACCCCTGTGTTTTCCCTAGCACTGGTGCTAAAAAAGCTGCCTAGCACCAACGCAGGCACCCTTGCACTATAGTGCATGGGTGCCTACATTGCAGGGAATTAATGTTTTCTTTGTGTAAGAAGAAGTATACTAATTACCATTGGTGAGCATGGTATGATGAGGGGCGCTTGAATTTCTATTTTATGTGAAGCAAAACTAGTTCTAGAGTGCGCAATGGACTTTAATTAGAACATCCATAGACCAGGATTAAAACCAGACTATGACAGAGGAGAATTAGACAAGTCATAGAATGAAAAAGTAGGTCAACATGTTTCAGCCTGATACCCTCATAAGAGGTGTGGTGGTCTTCTTTAGGAGCTAATGTGTGCTACTGCAAATGTATGTAACCAAGGAAAAGAAAATTAGTCAATACACAAAACCAGTGGTTTGAGTGGTAATCCACTCATTCATTGTTCCACTGGTGCGTGTTTGCCTAAAAGAGACAACGTAATGAGTTATAACATAGATTTCATACTGTATGCTAATTCAAAGCACTCATTGCAGAAAATTATTTGTCCACAGGAAAATCCTGGAACCAATCTAGTCTTTAATATGAGCAACTAATACATCAATACGCTCTGTGCTATTTAGTGGGATGTATTAGCTTACCTGCAGCAGTCAGGCAATGTACCCCAACTTGACCTTGGCGCAAACTCAAGGTTGCATCCAGTTCTACAAGATTAAGAAGACCAATGCATATAAAAACCTTGTAAGCTAAAATGAATGACTCTATTGCAAACCAAGTAAAATACCTCATTGTGTGTGAATCATATAGATCATGGTTAAAAGCATATCATATGGAATATTCACCTCATTGGGTTAAAAATCCTATGAGTAATGTATATTGATGTCAAAAGGCAAGAGAAAATCATCAGGGAGATGGATGGAATCACATGGCTAGTACAAGTGTGCCAGAGATGTCAGCAAGTGGCAGAGCATGGCTTATTAGTATTGAATTCTTAACAAGCCTTGTTGAAAAATCGCTCTTCTCACTTTCACAACAAGGATATGATTTAATAATAAGGTCCATGTCAACGTAGTCTGGGGGCAAGGAAACCAAATGTAACTGAGTTACTGAATGGACTCAGTATAGAGATAACCCCAGGGGCAGTGCATCAAAGTTATCAATTGCAGAAGTGATGACTGCTGGGAGCACACGGCAGATGAGTGCAGTAGAAGCCCATGAGCCTGGTGGAGACCTGTGCATTACCAGCCAACCTCAACTTGACCTTATCGGTGTGAGTCCCAACTCCCGCTATAGAATTGGACCTTTTAGGATGAGATGCTCGGCGGCTCAGATTGCGCCGAGGAAGGTTGTAGAACCCGACCGCAAAACCGGGTTGTTTAAGTCGCCTAAGTGAGTGATGTAAGGGAAATGTCACAGTTGAGACATGAGTGCCAATTAGGATCTAATATGGAGGACTACAAGATTGATGGAAATTGTAGTCCTCTCATGGTTCATGGGAGCTAAGGACTAGGCCTGGGTGGAGTTCGCGGAGTTCTGCGAAACTCTGCCGTGCTACGCAGAGATACGCAAGCGGCAGAGTGCATTAAGTAGCACCATTCGCTAGTGCCGGGTGTTTGTCCTGTGCTACAAAATCAGCGTGAACGGCACCATACACAGTGCAAGAGGGCGCTGCTTCTTTTTGCAGCTCAGGTAGATGTTCTACTCGACCGGCAGCTTCCTCAAAGCAAACAGAAGGTTTCTCAACATGAGCGGTAGCTGCCATTCGCGACCGCCCACTGTGATAAATCTTGCAGAGAGGTGGTCTGGAGTTGGTGAGCGCGAGAATGGAGAAAGCTCCGCTCTATGTACGTGGAGCACGGAGTGGGAAAAACACCATAAACTCCGCCACAGGAGCGGAATTTCACACCCAAGCCTACTAAGGACGTTTTAACATGCCTATGATGAAGTGGAAAAAAACAGATAAAAACATTTGTCTTCTTTGTCACAAAAAATATTGTGTGTGGCAAATGTCGTGGTTATGTCTCTATAATGACTAATTAAGCCCCTCATGATTTACTGGGATAGACTGCAAGGTTTGTGGGAACTGCAGTCCTCCATTGGTACATGTAAATTGAGGATGTTATTCTATGTTCATAATAAATGAAACTTGATGAGGACATTTGTCTTCTGTCTCCCGATAAGTATTGTTTGATAAAAACTATATAAGGGCCTAGTATTATGACGGCCATAGATGTGTCAGTTCTGTGACCTATAGGTCTAGATATCTCACTGTACTGTATGTGACAATGTTGTGGTTATATCTCTGTGATGATTAAATAGGTAAGCCCCTTCCTGCACATAAACAATCATTAATGGCGTTTTGCGTATTTCTCCTCATTGCGCCATTCTAATGCCTGCTATTGCATGACGCTAGTTTTTGGCGCTGCCTCAGGTTTACACATCCTTGTAAATCTGGGGCAGCATCAAAATGCAATGGGTATTGTGGTGGAATGCTAACAGCAACACCCATCGCACGCCCTTTTCACGCAAAGTGATACATGTAATAAAGTCACCACACTGGATATAGATGTAGATAAAGAGAGAGGCTTTATTGTAAAACCCCATCCATCGGTGTCTTCCGCCAACTGTCCCAGGTAAGAACCCTCTCAATCAACACTCCATGTTCTAACATGGAACGACGCTACATCACACTTCTTCCTCTTTACATTTTAAACAAAAAGGCAAAAGAAACCCAAACAGATTACTTCCTACAATAGAATCACAGAGCAATGAGAACCCCAACCTTGCCACCCTTATAACACAAAATTAATAATTTTCACTTTCCTTTAAAAAACACTATTTTCTTACAAAATCTTTGAGATATACAGGAATTTTGCAAGATCTTAAACTTTTGCGTATAGATTCCAAAGACTGCTTTCCTGAAAGAGGTGCCTCATGTGTCCGTTTTTCACTGACATCACCATTGTTTGTTCCAAATGGACCAAACGGCTATGATTCCAAATGCGACCACCATTGGTCTTCACCGCATTTTTGAACAATTTTACCACAGACTTAACACCAGTGAACTTAAACCAGTTCATACAGCCCACTGGCGCTTTGATTTTAACTTTGTCTCCAACCCTGAATTCCACAGATTTAACCGATTTGTGGGAGTCATAATAAATCTTCCTTTTCTTTTGCAAGGCCAATTCTTTCTCTCTCCACTGACCAATGTCATTATCCTTAACACCTTTGTCCAAACACATCCAGCCTGGACAAATGATGGTATTTGCAGATCTTCCTTTGAATAACTCAAAAGGAGTTTTCCCGTAGAGGAGTGTGGAGTAAACCTGTAAGCTGAAATTCTATTTTGCAATTCATCCCTCCAATTCAAATTGTTGACTCTAGCGAGTTGAATGCTTTCCTTTATAGTTTTATTCAATCTTTCAATCGCACCATTGCTCTCGGGATGATAAAAGAGATTTTTTTATGTTTAATTCCACACTTTACTAAATATTCTTCCATTTCACCTGAACAAAATTGTGGACCATTATCTGAAAGCAAAGAATTAGGAAAACTTTCCCGCTTGAAAATTGCATCAAGAAACTTAATGACAGACTGTGTTGTGATATCACGCACTGAGCTAACTTCAATCCAACGTGAGTACAAATCAATTAAAACAATTAAGTATGGAGTTTGATGTTCCCCATGAAGAGGACCGACAATATCAATTGCAACTTCATCCCACGGACATAAGGGTAATCTCCTACAAACCATGGGAGATTGTCTGGGCTTGAGAATCTTGTCGCTCAAAGAGCAAGGGACACAATCACGCACCACCCGTTCCACCATGAGATCTAAACCCGGCCACCAAAAATCCTGTCTAATCCATTCTTTTGTTTTACAAATACCCATGTGTCCTTCGTGAGCCATGTTAATAATATTGTTCCTCAGACTCTCCGGAGGCACTAACCTTGTCCCTCTTGTTAGAATGTCATTATAAATAGCTAACTCATCACACACCAAAGACCAAGGTTTATCAAGCCTGCTTCCTCTATCTTGTGAAACCATCTCTATGACTCTCATCATTTCAGGATCTTTTTTTATCTCTTCCTTCCATTCATCCTCTTTGATAGCCCCTAAAGTGATTTCACACACTTTCACCTCAAAATCATCCATAAAATCATCATCTTCCTTTAAGTCTTCAGATTCCACACAGTCTACTAAACATGAGAGACAATCTGCTGAAACATTTGTAGCTCCTGGAATATATTCAATTCCAAAATCAAAATCTTGAAGAGCGATCACCCACCTTCTGATCCTAGAAGAAATAGAGTCCAAACCCTTCTTCTCAAAAATTTCTTTAAGTGGCTTGTGATCGGATCTAACAATGAATCGAGTACCCCACACAAATTTTTTAAACTTATTCAAAGCCCAGAAGATGGCAAGCGCTTCTTTCTCAATGACTGAGTAGTTCACCTCAGCACCTCTTAAACATCTTGAAGCACAAGCAACCAATCTCTCTTGATTATCTTTCTTCTGAATCAACAAAGCCCCAAGTCCTTTTTTACTCGCATCAGTTACAATGTAAGTCAGATCACCAGGTTTGAAAGCCTGTAAATCTGGAGCATTCCTAAGATCAAACTTAACTTTTGCGAACTCTTCTTTGCACACTTCATCCCACTCAAACTCAGTTTTTACACAATAAACTTCTTAAATGACAAGTTTTATCTGCAAAATTCCTTATAAACTTGCTGTAAAACTCAGCCATTCCCAAGAAAGATGCAAGCTCTTCCTTTGAACACGGTTCTTTTAGATTCGCAATAGTATCTACCAGTTCTTTTTTCGGTTTTACACCACACCCAGATATGTGGTGCCCCAGATAATCAACTTCAGTGACCCCAAATCTACATTTGTCAAAACGTAAAGTCAGACCAGCTTTAAGTAATCTCTCCAACACTTTCTCCACCCTATCATCATGTTCCTCAATGCTCTTACCATAAATTAAAAGATCATCCTGATAACACCTGACCCCCGAGATTCCCTTGACCACATCACTCATAATCCTTTGAAACACGGAGGCCGCTGAAACCAAACCGAAAGGCATTCTCAAGAACTTGACCGCCCCCATAGGAGTAATGAAAGCAGTAACCTCCTGAGAACCCTTATCTAGAGGAACTTGGTGATATGCTGAAGCCAAGTCTAGTGTACTGAAAAAACATGCACCATCCAGTGTCGACACCATCTCATCTATGTTTGGTAACGGGAACTTGTCCACAACAACCTCCTTATTTAATGCACGTAGATCAACACATAAACGAATCTCATTATTACTCTTTCTCGCTACCACAATGGGAGCCAACCACTCTGTCGCTTCTACAGGCTCAATCACACCAGAATGAAGTAGTCTATTAATCTCTTTTTGTACGGATTCTTGCACACTCAGTGGAATCCTCCTGACCTTTGCTGCAATGGGCTTGGCACCCAATTTCAGCTTAATACTGTGAGTATATCCCTTCAAGCGCCCCAACTTATCCTTGAACAGTTCTTCAAACTTCTTCACATATTTATTTTCAACATTCCCTACAGACTGTACCTGCACAGGGGATTTCCATTAGGATTTAGTATAATTCCAAGCCATGCCTGATGTGTGCAACTCAGTAAGTTAGCTCCCTTCTCTGCCACATAGATTTTTGCATCAGTAAATCTCTTATTGCACTCCACACATGCCTGGAAATACCCCAACATTCTTATTGGAGTTCCTCCATAACCAGTTGGTCTTACATCAGATTTGAGAAGTTTAACCTTTTCTTTAAAATCTTTTTCATACACTTCTTTTGAAATAAACGTGAGGTGTGAGCAAGAGTCAAATTTCATTTTTATCCTCACATTTCCTACATTTACCCACTCAGAAGGATGTTCTACACCACACTCATTCACTTGAAAACTGACTTCTTTCACCTCATTCCTGCCATCTCTTTTGTTGCGGAAACGGCAGTTCTTTGAAAAGTGACCCCTTTTTCCACAGTAAATGCAAACCACTCTGAGAGCAGGACAAGAACTTGCGTTGGCTTTGTGACCAACTTTACCACAACGATAACAAGTTCCTTGAAAGGCCATAATATTATTCTTTCCTTCATCCCCTCTCTTGTTTCTCTTCTCTTCCTCCCCAGACTTGTTACTAGTTATGTCAGACTTGTGTATTGCTTGACACACAACTTCTTCTACTTTTCCTGCAGCATTACCTGTTTTTCCTGCCTTACTTAATTCACTCACACATTTCAACATGTGTTCAACACGCTTTGCAATAACCATCACTTCATCCAATGGTGGTTCGTCTTTTAACCAAAGTTCCTCTCTAATCTTGTCACTGCAACATTTTAACACCAATTGATCACGTATTCTCTCTTCCACTAGTTCCCCAAATTTGCAACTTGAGGCTAAGTTCCTGAGAGCAGTCACATATTCTTCAACAGTTTCCTCTTTCCCTTGTTCTCTTAATCCAAAATAATAACGTTCCATGATAGTACTCACTTTAGGTAGATAATGTATATCTAACTGCTTTATACATACTTCATACTCATTTAATCCTCTTTGACTCACGGGGCTTAATTGAGGCAAATTCTCCAACACCTCCTGCCCCTCACCACCTAGACAATGAAGCAAAAGTGCCTGTTTCCTCTCCGCATTCAAATTTGTCCCACACACTCTGGCATAATTTTCAAATATTTTCTTCCATTTCTGCCACTTTACTGGTGGTTCCCCTGGACTTGTCATAAAAAATGGAGGAGGAGTTACATTTTGCATTCTACTACCTCTTTTCACACTTCTTTTTTTAAATTCACACTCTAACTTATCTTTGTATGTTACCTTGCAATTACTTCTTCTGTTTTTTTCACTTAACTGTCCATTAAACTATTTTCCAACATATATTTTACATTTCATTTTCAAATACAAACATTGTGTTTCTCACTATTTAAAACAGTTATTGCTCTCAAAACTGGAAAAAATATTCCAATCTCCTGTAATCTTTTCACAAGAGTTCTTTTTTTTAAAGTCTTTAAATAATAGATAAGTAATTTTCCTTCCAAAAAAACCGACGAATTTCTATTATTTTCTCATTAATCCTCTTTTAAATTGCACCCTGCGTCCCAACCTGAAGATTAGTGCCAGTTTCCTTTGCTGTTTTAATCTATTTCTTCCCCGCCGGTAAAACTCTTTGCTCCGATTAAAATCCAATGGTGAATCCTCTTTAAAAATGGCCGCCGACGTCGCTACGTGAACATTGGTGCCAGTTTCCTCAGTTGATCTGGCTTGTATTCTTATGGCCGGAATATCTTTACCTTGGGTCTTTTTTCATTGGGCGATTGGGCACACACTGACGCAAGCCGGATTTTCACTGCGCAGGACGTGAAACGCAGACGAATTTTGCGTTCCAGCTACCTGCGCTTTCCTCCGCTTTACTTTACGCCCGCACTCTCACCATTTAACTTCGAAACAGCGAAGCAGACACCATCCGCTGTCTTCAGTTTCCCTTTTCGTTCTTTTCCACGCTTCTGCAACGCTGAAATCCACCGTTTCTTCTTTGTTGCACGCCGCTCGCGTGTTCCGTACTTCAACCTCACCACGATGTTGGGGTTTACATGTCCAGTAAACACGCAATCGTCGCCAGTGTAATAAAGTCATCACACTGGATATAGATGTAGATAAAGAGGGATGCTTTATTGTAAAACCCCATCCATCGGTGTCTTCCGCCAACTGTCCCAGGTAAGAACCCTCTCAATCAACACTCCATGTTCTAACATGGAACGACGCTACATCACAATACATGTAAAGGGGCTGTATTTATAAGGCAGTGTTAAGCCACTGAAAGTGGCTTAGCGCTGCTTTGTAAATATGGAGAAGGGCATAGCGCCAACAGAACATCACTAAATATGATGTTCTGGTGGTGCTATCCCCTTGTAAAAATGCCCCTAAATTTTGGGAATGTGCTGCAAGCTCTTTACAAGACCTCTGTCGCGAATGTGGATGTAAAAGATACTTTGACATCAAATTTTAGGATAGAGAAGGGAACACGTCAGGGATGTCCAATGGCACCATTGCTTTTTAACCTGTAATGTGAGCCACAAGCTCCCGCAACTAGACTAGAGGTGCAGATCATTCCATTCAAGTGTGGCAAATCGAAAAAGAAGAGAACGATGTATGCCGATGGTTTATTGATCTTTATAGCAGATAGTAGAAGTGCACTGAGTAAAATCAATTAGCTCACCATAGAAGTTGGAAACATTTCCGGTTATTCAATGTTTGAAGAGAAATCAGGAATAATGCTGTGGAGTATAAGTTTCAAGGATAGCAGGGTCAAGCAGATATTTCGATATTTGGGGATAACTATTGTCCAGGAATTGAGGACATTCCTAAAAAGAAGATTTAGAGGGTAAAGTAGGATATTTGCTAGTGCCTCAGAAGGTGGGGAAATAACCCCTTAACAATACATGGAAGAGTAAATCTTTTTAAAATTTCTATTATACCAAAAACGATTATTTATTATTATCCCACTGAACATTGATAAAGCCGAAACAAATGGCCTTCAATCCAAAATCAACAGTTTCTTCTGAAGTTCTAGGGAGCTAGACTTTCCTGGAAAAATCTTAGAAAAAGAACAAAGGTGTCCTAAGTTTACCAGATGTGATGTTCTACTGTTGAGCCTTCCAATAAAAGCTTTCAAGTTGCTATACAGGCTCCCTGGCAAATCCCAATTGGGGCTGGTATACCAGGAAATGATGGTAGTGATGGAAGGATGATCTGAGGGAAATTTTTTGCATAGTTACCGAGCACCGAAGTACTTCAAGGAAGTTAGGCTGCAGACACTGAGATCAGCTGTATGACAGTGAAATGAGATCAAGAAACCTTTGGGTACCCCCTTCTATAGTGTGTTGGCACCTATTTGGGACTCCCCCAATACACCAGAGGTGTTAAAGGCTTATTTGAGAGCACCTCTCAAGATGGGAGGTATAGTAAAGTGGGAAAAACTGTTGAAGGAAATGGAGGTTTTAAGCTGGGAAAGAATATCTGAACAGACTAAAGGCTCACTCACACCTTTTGGGTACTTAAACTTTTATTGTATTCAAACATTGTAGGTATACCATACAGTAAAATCCCCCACATAAGGTAGAACATTACAGGATAAAAAGGTTAACAAAGAGAAAGAAAAAAGGGAAACAACAGTCAGTTCATAAACAAGAACACAGCCGACATGGAGAACCTTGACTGAAACCATCTAGCCAAATGCTGCATGGGTTCACAGGAGTCAATAATGTGCCAGTCTTCCCTTAGGAACATCAACAGGCAAATGTTAGCTCAAAATCAGCCAAACCAATATGTGGCAAAATCTTACTAGAGCAGCGGGGCCAACCTCCTATCCCAGATCTTTTTACTTCCAGGTCTAGTCGATTTGGGCAGTTGTACACACCAAATATACCTGTAGCAGGCCCCAAAAGTCCCTAGGCCAGCTGACCTCTGGCAGAGTTTGCAGTATAGCTCCAATTGGGCATTGCAATACACCATGTCCGTTAGCCATTTTTTTACTGTAGGAGTTTTCTCTCTGCCTCAAACACAGGCCGCCTGATGCTTTGCCAAAAGCAATGCAATGGAGACAAATCACACCAAATACTTCCTTATGACCATGGTGCATCCCAGTAAGGCCATTTTCAGGGATGGATGCAGCAGCTCGCCGATCTTATTTAAAATCCAGCAAAACCAGTTTGTTCCAATACTCCCTAATATATGCACCACACCAGGCAGGATGCATAACGTCTACAGCCAGGGCTCTGCATCTCTGACAGTAGGGGCCTGATTCACAGAACTAACTTACGTCAAAAACGTAAAGTTAGTACTTTTTGGTATTCACAGAATACACTTACTCATTTTGGTATTCACAGAATGAACTTACTCATTTCAGTATTCACAGAAGTTAGTAGTCCTAACTTTAGGACTCCTAAATGCCTTCTGTGAATACCGAAAGTCTTAAAGTTAGGATTTTTCTCAGTTTAGGAGTAGTAAAGTTAGGACTCCTAACTTTAGGACTCCTAAATGCCTTCTGTGAATACCGAAAGTCTTAAAGTTAGGATTTTCTCAGTTTAGGAGTAGTTAAGTTAGGAGTCCTAACTTTACTACTCTTAAACTGAGAAAAATCTAACTTAAGACTTTCGGTATTCACAGAAGGCATTTAGGAAGTCCTAAAGTTAGGACTACTAACTTCTGTGAATACCGAAATGAGTAAGTTCATTCTGTGAATACCAAAATGAGTAAGTGTATTCTGTGAATACCAAAAAGTACTAACTTTACGATTTTGACGTAAGTTAGTTCTGTGAATCAGGCCCGAGGAGTTTGACCTCCACGCACACTTGGCCACACTCGGGTGGATATGATAGAGTTGATGCAGATACTTAAAGTGAATGAGGCACAGCCTTCCATTGGGGGACATCCCCCCTATTTGCTCACAGCAGTAGGTCCACTCTTTGTCTGTTGCAGCACCCCTATGTCAGCTGCCTGGCCTGTGGTCAAGCTATCTGTTTTTATTGGGCAGTAGAGTTCATGACAAGGTGTCCGCTAGATGGCTTGTGATTAGCAATCCCAACCCCTTACAAGCCTGGGGCTCCCATGGCAAAGAAGGGTAGTGTGCTCTACGTAGAGCACATAGTCTAAGATACACAAAGGTGTCCATCACTGGATAGGCCTCCCCACCCTCCATGTCTGGGTAGGCAAGAAACCTAATGTTCTGGGAGAGTCGCCGGCCTTGTCTACCCCCAAGCTAGTAGTCTACGGAGTGGCTACATCTCTTTAGAGAGTTGCATAAATGGGTAGTGGGTCAGGGGTTGAACTGGGAAGTACAGTATTGAGTGCTTCCGGTGCTGGTAAATCCTATCTCAGGTCCACACTGCACACTTCAGAAATGGGCAAATTGCACCTGCGCACATTTATAATATAGTTAAAAGTTGGGTCACCCAACCCGCCCGTCCCATACGGTAGGGTTAGCACCTCCCAGCAAATTCTTGGCTTTTTTCCCACCCATGCCAGAGATATCGTCAGGCATATGAGTATCTCATAAAATGTTTGTGTCAATATTATGGGGACATTGTAAAACAATTTAGCTAGTTCCATCATTTTCATTTTGGCAAGTCTGCCTGCCAATGACAGAAGCAGTCCACTCCATTTAGCTACTTGGTCCTCATGTTTTGCTATCGTAACACCATATTTCTCTGAGGCAATAGTGATAGAGTCCCAACTGACCCAGACCCCAAGTTATTTGACCGATGTTGTGCACCACAGGAGGGGATTGATGAATAGAGAAGATGAATGTAACTCGCAGAAACCTGAACATGAAAAACTCGTGTTGTGCAACTGATAAAAATACATGTACTAGATGTGCTTATTAATTATGTCATTTCATACATAGCTAAAAGCATTAGTTGAAAGTGCCTTAACGTTATGTGAATTTGTAAAGCTTATATGATGCTCTCTTAGGTTAATTGAATTTCATAGGCCAGAAATGCAAGTCCCTGAATCCTCTCGCTTTAGAATTAAAAGCTTGAATTTCATGTGTGCTGTAGAATTTGTTCTTTCTCATGTTTTGGTTTGCAGGTGAAAGAGGCACTCTCATTAGATAGAATAATGCCTTTGTTTTACTAGTTAGGCCAGGAGAGAGGAAGTTACGATCCTGTGGTTTGAGCCGATAAAGGAAGGTCATTGTGCTTCACATAGGAGAAGGCCTGGGAACCAATTACAAATTGTATCAATGAAGAAGCACTGTTGTCGCGTGGAATGTGTCCTTTAGGACTGTGCCCAAGTTGGATGGTGTGATCCGGAGCGCACGCTGGGAGTACCAAATGGGAAAAATTGTATGTTGGAATAAGGGATAGTGTGCCACTTCTTTCTTGCCTTCAGAGAGAGAGCATCCTAGAACAAGCTCTGTCTTTGGTAGCTTTATACTACATGACCCATTGAACATGGAGAGACTTCTTAGGGAGACTCCACATACTGACACCTTTTATCCTTCCTCCTGAAAATACTTATTTAGGGATGTCACCTTTGTATTAGAGTAGCAATAGATTTAATGCTTTTTACTCACCAACCCTCGATGTAAGGAAACTTGGACTCATGATTCCTGATTATCTGTATTTTACCTATTGAATTCATCGTATTACTTATGCTGCACCATTTAAACTGGATGTGCAGATTTGGCCTTATGCTGAGTCCCCTGTACTTATATACTCTCGTGTTGAGGTGTCTTTATGTTCAGCTGTTTTTGGCTTTGTAATGAATTAACTAAGCTTAAGTAGGTGTCCGTGAGTATTATGTATCAAGGGGAATTGTTAGCTAATTGATTGTTTCCTAATGACTTTTCTCCCATTCACACTTTCATGCTGTGAAAAAGAACCATCAAATTGTAGCTCTAGAACAGGTGTAGAACTTATGGGCCCGGCCCTATCAAAGTAAAATCTGCAACATTAAGACAGAATCATTTTTTCACGCTCATAGAATCTACATACAGGACCTCTAAAAAACTGGCCAAATTCTCCAGCTCGGATGAAGGGAGATGCAAAAAGCTTTTTCAGGCTAAAGCAGATAGCATTCATATGTTGACGAGCTACCCAGCCCTGAAACGTTACTGGAAATAGTGGAATGATGATTTGCAAAAAATTTTAACAGGAGATCAAGGTAAGATCCTACCTTATTATTTTTGGGTTAACGGAAGCCGATACCAGCATTCAACCGAGCAAATCAGATTTGGAGCTTCTGTTCTATTTAATTCTTTTGGCAAGAACATTGATAAGTAAAATGTGGATCATGCCGACAGACCCCCACCTCAAAAAAAGGATGATGAGAATATTATACATGGCAGATTTAGATAAAAAAGTGCCAGCATAAGTCTAGTTGAAGTTACTAGGATCAATTTGATGTGTGTCCGAATCAGATTTTTGGTCCAATGATTACATCACAAAAGCCCCTGGACCGTTTTGTTCAATGCGCAAGGCCTTTCATTTGAGGTTAGAATCCGCTTACCAGTACAGATTAGTTATATGGAGTATCAAAAGGAATGCACTGGACGATAGTCGGGAGCAGGTTAACCGTATTTTAATGTGGTGGATGAGGATCAAAAAAAGAAGAAAATAGAATTATAAGTATTTCTTCTCTCCTGGGAGGGCTATTTTCCATGATGCCTTAGGATTTCCTACACCACTAATGCCGCCTTCTTGAGAAACTTGGGCTTCTGGTGGTTTTACATCCCATTTTTTATGCTGTGTTTCTTTGTTGTTTTACAATTGTGTGCTGTGAGCTGAATGTAAATTGGTATTAAACATCACTGACTCACACCGCTTCTGACACTGACATGGAGGATGATCAGCAGGTTTGTTTGACAAGACGTCTTCTAGGCTTGAATCTGAATTTGGAGGTATGGAAATGGCTTCTTGGAAAGCAGTGTTGATCCAGTCTTACTCATTATCCTTTGTAATCAGAGCCTAATACAGTCTGGGTTTATATCAATGTTGTGTACCTCGCAGAGGGATTGTAGTCTTTAAGGGGCATATTTATGAGAGGCGTGCGCCATGTATGCACCACACAAAGTGGTACATGCGTGACACAAGCCTCTATGTCAGATTTATGAAGCCACACAAAGCCACTTTGCATGGCTTTGAATGGCTTCAAAAATCTTGAGTAAGGCAACTCAGCGCAAATCACTGCGTAGACTTACTCTGAGCAAGGGAAGCATTTCATGGGCATTGCAGTGGGTGTTCCCACGCAACTCCCAGGGTTTTTGACGCATTCCCTGATTTACAAGGACTTTTAAGCCTGGGAATGTGCCAAAATCTTGCGCCTCCCAGGTGAGGCATACCGAGGAGAAATATCTTTGTGCAGTGCACATAGAAAGATGAAAAATACTCTCAGGATTGTTTTTGTGCCGGAAGGTACTTCTTCCTGCACAAAATCAATCCTGCATTCAATTAAGGCACTCTTGCACCATGGTGCAAGGGTTCCTGCGTTGGCGCTAGGGTGCCAAAATGGCACCAGGGCAAGAGGAAAGGATAGGAATGGTACGTATTGGATAAAAAATGGCGCATATCTGCCCTTTCCCTCTGGCACAGCAAGCTGACTTCCTGCACTGCGTCAGAATCTCGTAAATATACCCCAAATTCTCTGTAGTGAGGCCTAGCCCAGGTAGGTTGAAGGCCTCTGGAGAGGCTTGCTCCCTCCTAATGGAACTATAAGACATTTGTGAGAGAAGGATAATGCTCCTTTTTGCTAGGTTTGGCAGTACTTATCTAGTCCTAATTCTAAATTTTACTACAAGAATGAAGGCTAGCTTTGTGCCTCCAGCTCTTTAAAACACATTTATAATAGCAGGGAGATTAACATGACCAAGAAAGACATTAGCAAGAGTATTTCCGTGAATGGGGCTGGGCGAGTTATTCATCTTTGAGCCCATCTCTCGGGATGCTGTGTTTGGACAGGGAGATTGACAGCAGCAGTTATAGCATGCAAGTTTCTTGCCTGATTAGTGGAATCAACTAGACTAACTCCACCCATGCACACTCAAGGGAAATAATCAACATACCAAATCAGTCAAAAAGGTAAAAAGAAAAAATGACAGCACTGTGCTGTTAAACCGTCATAAATTTACGAAAGTGTGACTTAATCTAAAGAGGGGTTAACAGTGTTGGAACTAATGTTATTTTCCAATGGAGTATGGCATAACACTCATTTATCTGAATGCAAAGGGAAATAAGTCTGACTGTTTTGTATAGTATTGATACTTAACAACTCTACAAAAAAACTCAAGTGTTTTAAATGTACAGTCCACATGTTTATGTTCCTAATCAGAAATGCAGTTTAGTTACTGTTAAAACAGAGAACAAATCAATCGTCAAGGGAGAGCAAAAGTTAAGTACAGCAATTGAGAAGACAGGTGGGTGGATTCATATTTGAAGTAAATAAGTTGTTATATATTAAAGTGATTAACGTGATTCAAACAGTTAAAAGATTTAGAAGTACTTGAAATTTTAGGTTTAATGTCCATGTATTTTTCGAAACTATCTAGGATCTATCAGCCTTACAGGAAGAAGAAGACTGAATAAAAAGCTGAGTGACTAGAACCTGTTGAAAAATGTTTCATTTCTCTATCCCTCTCTTCTCATTCCTTTTCCGATGGAGTGGATCAATGCCTTGTTGATTATATTATTGCTCAAGGAGAGAGTGGAGTTTAGCTTCTGATTCCTGCTCGAAAACATGTTAGGGCCTGTGACAAGTATAAATATTAGCATCACTGTAATGCCTTCCGCTTTCAAGTGCTGCTCCTCAGACAGCCCACTAGATCTTCAGGGCCTCATTTATGAAAAGTGTTGCATCGCTGGTTGAAAACAACGATGCAACACTTTTCAGTGTGCCCTCCTTGCGACACCATGAATGCACCGTATTTACAGTACGGCGCTCCACGACTCAAGGATTGACCAGATACGTCAGGAATTCTGATGTATCTGGTGGAGCAATTGCTGGGGTGTGTCGCAAAACAGACGCAACTCCAGCAATGTGTCATTACACATGGGCGAGTCTCATGTCTGATGCAGGTATAATGTAGTGCAGGGGTTTACAAAGTGACGCATCTGCCAAGATGCGCCACTTTGAAAATATCAATCAATTAATCAGGGTATTATAAGCGCGCTACTCACCCATGGGTGTCTCAAGGCGCAGTGTGGCGCATTGTTTACGCTGCTGCAGCGTCACAGAAAAGTGATGCAACGGTGGCGTAAGGCCTCATAAATAAGGCCCTTAGTTGTTTCCGATATCGCTAAAATGTTTAATTAGTTGATATGAGATATTTTACGGCTCGTTTGCTCTATTCAGTTGTGCCTATACATATATATTTTGTTATCAGTAGTCAGTTTGTCTTTCAGCAGGCTTTAAAGATGCGAAAATGTTAGCCTCAGAAATTTACATAAAATTATGATTCTTCAAGTGTGTTTTGGGGGATCTGGATTTCGGGAAAAACATGGCGGAAGTCATTATCCCTTCTATTCCTCATGTTACAGGTGAATAGTGCATATTAGATAGTAACAAGGAATACATTTACACAAGAGGAACTAAAAAGGGTTTTAACAACTGAAAAAAGAGAGGAAAGTTAAATGGAATGTTTTTTAAAGTTTGAATGTTAAAAAAGGGTTTTTGTGGATTTTTAGGGTAATACTGCATGTGCAATTGTTGAGGACACAGGGATCTTTTCTTCATCCTTTGTGTTTTTCAGAAGAATAATGATGAGTCTGTGAGGTTCGATTCCTGCTAATAGAAGGCTAAGATTACAGAGATCATCAGCATTCTGGGGATGATAAAGTTGATTAAGTTTGGCTGTCTTAAAAGCACCAAGGAAAAAGGCTTAATTAAGAATGTAGTTTGTGATTGTTCTATACTCAACAACTTTCCTGTTGCTGTTACTCTCTGTGATTTTCAATTATGTTGATGAAGATGTAGCATTAAAGAGTTGGATCCATTCTTCAACTCACACTGGGGCGCACTATTCCACACCAAATAGAGGCCTGCCTACTGGGAAGGTTTTCTAGACCTAAGAAGCTTTAAGTGGGGACTAGGTTTTTGGACCTAGCACTAGCATTAACAAAATGCAGGATAGCAATAGCTTGGAAATTGGTGGGGGGGTCCCAGATTTGACACATGTGCAGCCGCAGTCCGTGCATGTAACAGCGGTGAGGCCGTGAAAGGGGGGATTTCAAGGGACGATTCAGAGGGAAAATTAATTATTTATTTAATTTTCACTCTGCATCGTCCCTCGAAATCCCCTTACCCGGCCCCACCGCCCCACCGCTGTTACCTGTACGGACCCCGGCTGCACATGTGCACAAGCGGAAGCAGAGGGGAGGGCTCTCCGCAGGGAGGAGGCCAGATGGATCAGGAGACGTTAGTTAGCAGGCCTCTGGACTGAAATCCTAGGGAGCTGGGAGCATCCTGGAGACACCTTGGGTGCAGACCGGAGAGCTTCTGATGACCCTGGAGATAACACCCAGGGATATGAGATAAATGGAAAGAACATCGGGGAGACGCTGGCTTGTGCTCTGGAGAGACACCCAGATTAGGGCTCCCATTCATGTTTTGATTTGGGCTGACAGACACGTTGCTCCTTACCTATCTGGACTCGAGGACTCACATCCTCACAATATGAGATACATTTTAGACTCAGATCCTTACTGATGAACAGCCCACCCAGTCGCACTAGTTAATTGACATAGATTATGCCCCTCGAACAGTTTTCGTTGGCATTGCACCTTTCCTTTTTCTTTCTGCGTTGCAGTTTATGTTCTAGCTTGGCTATTATAACGAATGACATTAACCTTTGTTCACATTGCAACACCCACCTTTTATGAGTCATTCAGACCACCCCCTCTGCCTCAGTGCTCCTGTCACAGAGCTAACCGGGATGTGCACACACACACATTGTCAACGGACCATACCGGACACTCAATCCACACTTACTCGACAGCTAAGAGTTGATAACCTATCCCAAAAAGAAATAGACAGACTGTCAAGTATATTGCAGGGCACCGTAGGCCTATTTGGGGAAAATGCCAAGGATATGAGCAGCTAACTACAGACATCTTTACGCATATCTCATTGTTTGCTATGAAATGTTATTGCTACACTAGAGATGTTGATGTTGTAATGGAAGTTGCAAACGAAATGTATTAGATGTTTAAAATGCCATTTATAAATATTTGAAAAAGAGTTGGATCCATAATGCTAGCATCACTATCTTTAATAAAATCCAGATTCTTCTAACATTGACTTTGGGAATCTCAATTCTCTTCACTGATTGTTTGGCCTTTGCCCCTTCAAAGTGAGTCTCTTCCCAGGTGTGACAGGATCTGGCCTTGGGGTGGGGAGTCAAAAGGTTGAGGAATTCAACTTTCGTTTCTCGTTGGAACCAGCCTAAACAAAGAAAGATTACAAGACATGCCTTCATGTTCCAACCAACATAAATTTGAGTAAGTCAAGTGGAATAAACGCTCAATGATTTTTAATAGCACAATAAGGATACTTTATTGTTGTTTTTGAAAGGATAAGCGTAGATGATTTCAAGACATTACTAAGCCCTACTATGCAGTGAAGTAAACATTTGACATTAAAACAAAATGCAATGGAATAAAAAAAAATTAAAACAAGAGTCTCTTGAAACACAATCATCTCTCAGAGCCTTGCCATTCCCTACCTCTCCTCTCACATATCTCTTCTGTCAACTATTATTAGCAAACAGAAGGAGGGTGGGAGCACCAGTTTGCCCCAATGTATCATGGTAAATGTAGTGCATGATAACACTTTCTTCAGTAATAGTCTTTAATGTTTCACACTTGTTGGTGCAGCCTGTGCTGTGTAACTCTAAACACGTGATTCTGGATTCATTCCTTCATCAGTAGAGAGCAACAAGTCGCTTTAGGGGTGCTGGAAATGCTGCCCAAAGTCTTCTCAAGTCTCTCCGTACCACTCACTGGGCACAGGTGCATCAACACAAGCTCATCAGCTTTCTAGCTCACTGGAGCCTTTTTTCAAACAGAAGGTGGGTGGGAGCACACTGCCTCACACCCCAGCACTCAGTTTGCCCAAAATGCACTGCATTTACCATGATGCACTGGGGCAAACTGAGTACTGGGACATGAGGCAGTGACCTTGTTACTTTTGTTGGAGGGAGGTATTTCCAGTGCTTTGAGGTGGGAGGTGAATACCTCATAAAAAGGCTTGTCTTCAGTTTACTCTTGAAAGCTTTGTGTTTGGTTGAGTTCTAAGGTGCATACACAATAAGTTCCAGAGCTGTGTATCCTACACCTGTATTCACCTGCCTCAGTTAGGGTTGCGGTTTAATATGGTATGTAGGATTAGGTTTGAATTGCGGGACCTTGGCTGGGTGTAGTTTGGGAAGCAATTCTAGGAAGCATTTTAGGCCATGGCATTCACATTCTTTGAAAACATGCAGAGAAATTTTAACTTTATTCTCTCAGCCACTGAAAGCCAGTGAAGATCTAAGAGGCCCAGAGTTATATGAGCTGACTTGTTTGTTTTAAGTGAGAGTATGGCAACTGGTTATGCAGTCCCTAGACATTCAAGATATTTTTGAAATTGAAAATATTACATTAATGAAGTCATGAGTGGGACAGCGCATCATTATAATTATGCAAGCAAAATCTTGGGCAAATCCCAATTATTGGGATAAGCGCATCATGCTTAATTTCTTATGTATTTTGCTTGCACAATTATTAGTGGAGTGTTCAGAGGTAGGTAGTTGCGACTAGGACACCACTGTTACAGATGGTTCCATCAACATTTATGGTAGGGAGTTAGGAGGAAGCAATGTGATGGGCGTGGGGCATGGTCAGATGTCCCACAATGGTTATATGGATGTCCATGACATGGGGAGAGACCTGGGATGAGAATTCATGTAGATAGTGGGGTTGGACAGAACTTCTTTTGGGAAGTGCCTTTGTCACTTCTAGTTAAACCTTTCTGGTACACTCTGGAAGTTTAAAAGTACCTCTGTTACAGTGCCGCAAGAGGGGTTGGGTCTTTCTCGCCCCTATGAGTGCATGTACCATACTTTGGTGGCCACAAATTAACCACATGCTAAGTATCCCCTGGCTGTCTCAAATATAGAATACTAAGCACTGCTAATCATTATAGGTAAACGTCACTGTCTATTTTCACGCTCTCTGCAATACCTTATGTTTAGGATGAGTGTCATTTTTTTTTTGCACATTGTTTGTAACATGTCATTGGATCTCACACAGATCATCCACTAACTCCCATATATGACATACTAGGGGAAGCCGCTTTCAGCAACCTCGCACCGGGGGCCACAGTTCCCAGTCTGCTTCACGCCAGGAGGAGCTCCCACTGATTTCCGCACCCGGAGGCGCTACAAAATCACTGCGCGGCTCCCGCAGCGCAGGAAGCCGCTTTCAGCAACCTTGCACCGGGGGCCACAGGGACTTCAGTTCCCAGTCTGCTTCGCGCTAGGAGGCGCTCCCACTGATTTCCGCGCCCGGAGGCGCTACAAAATCACTGCGCGGCTTCCACAGCACGGGAAGCCGCTTTCAGCAACCTTGCCACAGGGACTTCAGTTCCCAGTCTGCTTCGCACCAGGAGGCGCTCCCACTGATTTCCGTGCCTGGAGGCGCTACAAAATCACCTCGCGGCTCTTGCAGCGCGGGAAGCTACTTTCAGCAACCTTGCACCGGGGGCCACAGGGACTTCAGTTCCCAGTCTGCTTCACGCCAGGAGGCGCTCCCACTGATTTCCGCGCCCGGAGGCGCTACAAAATCACCGCGCGGCTCCCGCAGTGCCGGACGCGCGCCCGGGCAAAGCCCGGGCCAAGGGCGGGCCCGTCTGCACCCGTCAGCGACCGAAAGAGGCTGGGCGGGGCGCCCCCCTTAACATCGGCAGTGTCAGAAGCGACAATGGGTAAGCGCAAAACCCCATGTTCCCACGTCCAGGGATGTGATAGGGTAAAGGTCCCCAGGAACTCTGCATCAATAATTTCTTATCTGACTTCTGCTGTGGGGGCTTTGAACAAGGAAATACAAAATGCGGAGGTTGAACTGGGGTTGAGTCCAGATCCGGTGCAGAGCGATATTTTATCTGATAATACCTCCCAAATCCCACCGTCTATTGAGCCTAATATACTGATATTGAAGCAAAGAATAGGGGGGGGAAGCAGCCCACTCATTGACATTTTGCCTAGTGCTGAAGGGGGTGATCATATGGTGGAAGTACCCACAGAGCATTTTTCCCCACAAAAGGGGTATGTGAGCAAACAAGGGAAAAAGAAAGCGAAGAAAAGGGCAAGCAAATCTGGACATGGGCATGCAAATGTAACTGTTGAAACAACCCCGGTTCAAATGGAAGACCTGGTGCAACGTGCCCAAACGGCCGTCAGGCTTACAATGGAGGAAGTTTTAAACTCACGTATGAATTCCATTCTAATCAACATTGTAAAAGAAATTACTGACATGATGAACACCTGTGTAGAGGGGATTATGTCGAAACTGGAACGTGTTGAATCCCTTTTGGGTGATCCAGAAGTCAACATTTTAGCAAGTTCAAATAGTGGCTCCGCAGAGGGTCAAAGACAGTCTAGTACCCAAAACGGGGAGAGGGGTTCTACTAGTTCTAATAAAATAACTATGAGGAGTAAGACAGGGCCCTTTGCCATAACTAAGTCCGATTTAGATCTGGGTAGACAGGTAGTGGCCCGTACCCATAGTCAAACAGCTTTAGTGCAAAACCCTTCACTTAACCCTGTGATTCCGATTGGGAATAGGGTCAATTGTCCTCAGAGGAACAATATTGAGCCGAATAGAGATAGACTTAATCTGCCTCCAGAAGCTACCCCCTTAGTTGCTATCCTCACAGGGGTTCCCCCACTTAGAAAGAATTGTGTAGAATCAACCATGGAGTTGCTCCGAAAAACTAAATTTTGGTGTGGCCAGAAATGTAAAGATGGCTCCAAGGTCTCTTCTCACATTATAATGGTGAGACGAGTGGGGAAAGTTGGCCATAAAATAAAACAGGGCACAGATGATTGTATTGTAATAAATTTTGACAGGGCAGACATAGCTGCGCAGCTATTCATGGATGACGATTGTGAGGGCCAGGGGAGTATTAGGGCTTTGCCGCTTGGTTTTTTGTATCCACCATTAAGGAGGCCACACTCATCTAGTGGCCACCCACGGGGTTCAGATTCTGGCGAAACTAAGCGGGGCAGTTTTTTCCCTCACCCATTTATAAGGGAGAAGAATTATACCGCTAGTACAAATGGAGGATCAGCTAATGCTGTTCCACCACTACACACGCCCTTAGAGAGTGTGGATGATGGGCGTGGGCTAGCGTGCCAAAATAGATTTCACCCGTTGTCATTCTTGGATGAGAATGATTGACTGGAGCTGCCTTGCTGTCATCAGAATCAGAGTGAGGAACCTATTACAGGGCAGGTGGTATATGATGAAGTAGCCAGTTGCAAGATCATTAGCTGGAACATTGCAGGTTTAAGAAGCAAAAAGGAAGACCCTAGGTGGTGTGACTTTTTAAAAACCCATGATATAGTGAGCTTGCAGGAGACATGGGACATGGAAAATAATTTTTGGATTGATGGTTTCAAAACATATAGTGTCCCAGCACGCCCTTCGATGGCAGGTAGGCCAAAAGGGGGCTTACTAATGTTATTTTCACTTGAATTGGCAGGGGTCAATAGGGTGGTGGAGTCGGGGTCCCATAATCTTCAGATAATTGAATCTGTTGCCCCTAATCAAGCCAAAACTCTGTTTGTCAATTTTTATAATTCTGGGGAGAGTAGCTTTTTAAATGAATATCTATGTAAATTGAAATGTTTTTTAGAGGATTATTGTTTAAAGCAAACCACTTCTTATGCAATTGTACTTATGGGCGATTTTAACATTCATGTTTGCGAGATGAGTTGCCAAGTAGCTGACCCCGTAGGCCCAGCAATTTCCTCGACTCCCCACTTTGAGCATACACAACGTGGGGAATGCTTGGAGGAGCTTTTGGCCGCGTCAGACCTCTGCGACCCTTGTCACATGAACATTAAGGAAAGGGTTCCCACTTTTAAAGGAAGAGGGAAGGATACTATTATAGATTTCATTTTCATCTCCCCTCTTTTTCAACCCCATGTTGTCTTCTATAATGCTAGGTGGTCCCCTTATAGCGACCATAATCCAGTTATTCTGGTTTTGAATAGAGACTGTGGTTTAAAGAGGGACCTGGGCAAGATAGATAGCGTCCATTGTGTGAAAGTTACCGACCAGGGTCGCAGGTTAAAATGGGCAAAGGTAATCCCGGATCGCTTTTTTAAAGAATTGTGTGAGAGGGCGGAGGACGAGGTAGATATCTGCCTTGGTAACTTTAGCCATGGGGCGGAGGTATTAACAGCCTTTGAAGGGATATGTGCGCAGGTAGCATCAGAACTAACTGTGGAAACCACCTCTAGAACAAGTAATGGCGAAAGGTGGTTTGACAAAAAATGTTCCATGGCACATTGCAAATTAATTGCAGCCTTGAAATCAATCCCACGAGATAAAACACAAATAGCTATGCTAAGGAAGCAGTATAAGTTGGCAATGGCTAATCGCAAAAAGGAAATTCAGGAAGAGGCATGGGAGGCGCTTTCATCAGTGGAGGTTTTGAAAAATAGCTCGCGTTTTTGGGCTATTGTTAATAAACCATTCTTTTCAGGAATAGAGAATAGCCCATTAGATTGTAATATCACTGAGGCTCAGTGGCTCTCTCACTTTGAAAGCATTTATGAGGCCACTTCGATACCAGTCTCGTTAGGCAACCACGAGCGAGGTTGGGATTCCCAAAGTACTGTCTTTAATGAAGGAGACGCACAACGGACTATAATGCAAATGACCAGCAATAAGGCCCCTGGCCCTGATGGTGTACCCGCCCATTTATATAAACAACACCCGGCTTTCTGGGCTAAACTTTTAACTAACGTCTTTAATGTAACCAGCGATCAGGGATTCCCTCCATCGTGGTCGCTTTCCACGATCATTCCAATTTTTAAAAAAGGCTCAAGAGGGGATCCACGATGTTACAGGCCAATTTCCTAATTGACTCAGCAGTAAAAGTCTTAGGGAGGGTTATTTTAACTAAATTAATGGATTGGCTGAATGAAAAGGAGGTTTTAACAAATTTTCAATACGGTTTTAGAAAAGGGAGGAGCACCCTGGATCAGTGCTTAAATTTACACTTATTAGCTGGGAAATATACATTAGCCAAAATGGGGTCATTACACCTTGCGTTCATGGATCTCAGCTCGGCCTTTGACCTGGTCAATAGGTCGAAGCTGTGGTTGATCCTGCTAGACATGGGAATTGAACCAAGTCTGGTTTACTTTCTGGCTGATTTGCACAAGGACCTCCATGCCAACATAAGGCCTAATCAAGAAGGAAAATGCACAAAGCACTTTAAATCTAGCAGAGGGGTGCAACAGGGCTGCATTTTAGCGCCCCTACTTTTTACATTATATATTAATAACTTAGCCAAATCCCTTGAAACTGCCAGCCAGGATATTCCACGAATAGGGGGCATGGTAGTTCCTGTGCTCCTATACGCGGATGACGCTGTCTTATTAGCCCGCACACCAATAGGGCTTCAGAGGTTATTGGATTCATTTGGGGCTTACATGAAATCTCTTGATCTTGTAGTGAATATAGCAAAATCCCAAACGATGTCTATGGGTCAGAAAAACAAAAAAGTAAAATGCTTTTACTGTGAAGGTGTTGAGCTATCTAGGGTGCCCTTTTTAACTACCTGGGGGTTTTATTTGATGAGAAGGAAACATGGGCCCCCCAACAAATAGTGAAAAAGAATTTGATGGCAAGATCAACGGCTGCTGTTCATGGCTTTGCTCAACGGCTGGGGGCCAAGCCAATCGAAGTCATGCTTAACATTTACAGGTCCAAATGCATGGCTATCGCTCTGTATGGTTCCGATCTCTGGGGCTATAAGTCAGGAGAAGGGGTACAGATAGTTGAAAATAAATTTTTACGCTCCCTCCTGTCTGTTCCACAGTCCACTTCCACATTTATAATACATCAAGAGATTGGGGCTAGTTACGTGTCAGATTTGTTGAGGTTGGCCCCAGTGAGTTGCTGGTTAAAGACCTGGCTTAACCCCTAGTTAACTCGTAATCATCAGATAATCAGGGACTGTGTGGCCCCGGACAAAGCGAGCAGCATCCCATGGTTACAATATGTAAAGAACATTTTAAGCAAACTAGGGCGCCTTGACTTATTTACCCTCCCAGATCAAATAAGAAAAGAGGATGTGACATGGGTCAGAACACAATTCCTGAACTTGATGGTGGCTGAGAGGGAGGAGAAGGAGTTAAAGAAATCCTCAGTAAAAGCCTATTTCTTGCTAAGAACCTCACCTGTGATTGAACCATATTTGAAAATTGTCACGAAGCCCTACCACTGCCAGTTTTTAACAAGGTTTCTTTTTAACCTAATTCATATTCTTTTAGGAAATTCTCAAGGTTGGAGTAGGGCGAGTGATTTAGGTCCTTGTACATGCGACAATTTTTCAATCCAGGACACTATGCATTTTATAATGTTCTGTGAGCATTTTAGTGTAATTTGCAGGAGGTTCCTAGTTCCAATTCTGAGGGGAAAAGGTTTTATACAGGTTAGACCCGCTCTTTTTTATTTGCAACTGTTGAATGACCCATGGGAGATTTTTAACATTGCAAGTTTTTTAGTTGCAGCTGTACGCATTAGGAAAACGCTATAGCACATCAAATATTGAATGAGTTATTAATATATTATTGATGTTTATAGATTTTATACTGCTATATATGAATTATTGCCTGTTAGTGTTTTTAAGTATTTTTAGGAAATTTGTTTTTGTGACTGTATATCTTTTTATATCGCCCTATGTACTGAGTATTCGGATTTTAAATGTTTTTATATATTATATGGTGTTGTATAATGTGATATATGTTGTGTACTTTTATGGTTTTTATTAACCGAATAAAGTGGTTTGACTGACTGACATACTAAAACCAACATACTCTCAAACTAACACTCCAAAAGGGTATCCAGGAATACATTGAAAATCAGAGTGTTTTGAGCCTCATAAAGGGTATGAAGTGCTATACAAATGAAACTATACAATACAATGCGAAACAACAAACTGAATTGTCCTCTCAGAGAACATCTTTAGGGCATTAGATTAATGGCAAAGCACTAATATATTCAACAAAAAAAGTGAGAAAATTATGTTTAATAATAGATATTTATTTTAAAAAGTCCCATGAAAATAGCAATTACCACCAACAAAATACCCACTCCCTCGAAACCCAACAAGTGCAATTGACAGAATAAACAAGAGCCCACTCCCTCTACCAACAATGCCGTACAGCTTATACTTTCCCAAGTAAAACTGTGCATTTGTTGAACAACATAACCATCAGAACTGTGCGTGCCTGATGACACGCACACTGTCCGGATATGCTGGCCGATGTCCTCCTAGCTCACAGTGCACCATATGTACCCCTAACCTTACAGGGTAACAAATGGATGTGCAACCTCAGTGATGACAACCCTGACTCCCTAAGGAAATCATGGTAACAGATCTAGAACCCTTTTGCTTACTTACTTATGCATACCCAAAAAGACACACAAGAAAGTACACTGTACAGAGTTTCAATATTTATTGAAGCACGGTGATTCTTGAGTAAAATATGTGCACTACAATAATCAACAGAAGGAAACAGAATAATGTGATTAGCATTATGAGAATGGTGAAGAAGATTAACAGTTCAACCATTTTGCTTATTACAGAGAATATATGCTTGCGTACAAGTACTTTAATATATTGTACTACCTAGCACATCCTAACCTATCATGTCTAGTGTGCATGAATCTGCCAAATCCCTGTAGGGTGATCTAATCCCTGTTACCTGTGGGTTAGTGTCATCAAGCTGCCTGTCTTGGTGTAGAGCTGGACAGCATCCCTCGCATGAGGTGAACAGGAAGCAGCTGAGCTGTAATTCTGGCATGGATCAACCTCCCAGTGACAACAAAATGACTCTCTGTCTAAACAAAGGCTTAATGTCATATATATAATAACATTCTCCATATAACCATGCCAAAGACTCAGCCAGGCTGCTATTTTTTCTTCTATTGTGATAGCTCTGTCACTGAGCGGCCAAAACAAATACCAACATCTTGTGTGATAAACTTATCCCTTGAACAGAATGTTCAATGTGTTCTGATGGTCTAAGAAGTGGGAGTGTAGGCAAAACTGAGTTAGAAGAGTATTATCCTGCACGCAAATGAATGTGTGTCAAATGTCATCGTGTTTTCGGAGAGAAGGCAACTTAAGAATGTGAGCATGTAAAACGGCATTTCTTAACCTGGCCTAATGTACCGAC
Organism: Calotriton arnoldi; assembly: GCA_963921515.1. Lineage (NCBI taxonomy): Eukaryota > Metazoa > Chordata > Amphibia > Caudata > Salamandridae > Calotriton > Calotriton arnoldi. Next base: position 376,716 of record CAWUFW010010701.1, read on the forward strand.
ATGACACTCACTCCTTGGATGTGACACAAATAAAAGCTATCTAAATACAATGCTAAACCTATATGCAAAAGCATACAAACCCTAAAATAAAACAAGGCACTTTGCTAGTTTGAAGGTAAAAGCACACAGAAAGGGGGGCGTGGCTTGGTGAGCCATCATGGCAGATGCTTTCTAAGCGCGCTCCGTCCCACCAAGCCTTCTCATCCATCTTTATCCAGAAAATCCCATGAGTGAGCAGGACAGGCGACGCTGGGGCTGGTGTGGGCTCACCTTGAAGAGGTCCCACTGGCAAGAGAGTGGTGCGGACCGACTGGTGAGCGTCCAGCCCAGGAGCGAGGCTGCTTCGGCCCAGGTCCCACGGTGTGCGACACCCCAGTGCTCCACCCATCCTGCATTTCAGCCTGAGACAGGAACCCTGTGGTGACCCAATCTCTGCCGGGGGTTGGAGGCTGTGCCGTGGTTACTGGCCCTAGACCCCCATGTGTGCGACGTCCGTTGGCTGCGGCATGGCATTGGTGGCGCTTGGGTAACCTGGCCTGGTGTTGCAGCGCTGCCAATAGGCCACTGATCTGGCGAGGGCCCGGGAGGACTTGGAGGACCACACCGACCCTGTGGGGACCCACCCACTGACCGTGCCACCTGCTGTGTGTGGCATCCCCTGGAGACCGTGGGCGATCCCGTGTGGCAGAGCACTGACCGAGGCCTTCAATCTGTGGGCACAGTGACCAGTTGGGCCCAGACTAGGTAGGCCCGCCATGCGGGACTCGAGTGTGGCAGCGCCTGGGGTGTGGAAAGCTCTGGGCCTCCCCCCTTTATTTCCCCCCTGCCGTCCTTCTTCCGTGGAGCCCTTGCAGTGTGGGGCTGGAGCTGAGTAAGGGGGTGCCCCAGTCTAGGGAGGCTTGAGCCCATATCTGCGCTGAGTGGGACCCAGGCGGCGAGGCTGCGTACCAGCAACTGCAAGGTGGCGCTGTTGGCTGGGGATCCGGCGGGTGTGATCCCCTTAGGGGGTCTGCTTTGTGGTTGGTCCCTGGGCAGCAGAGGTGGCTGAGCTAGGCTCAGTGAAGCTTGCGGCCCAGGGTGGACCGATTCCGTAAGGCCTGGATCGTGGTGTCTCGCCTGTTCCCTTATCTAGGGACAAGCAGAGAGGCCGGGAACCCCAGAAGGTGCGCTGCATCATCAGAGTGACTTTGGACAGCCGGGATACCCAACTAGTGGGGGCCCCCCCACATTAAGATGACCAAAGATAAATCTTTGGCCCCCTCCATGAAGAAAAACACCCTGGACCAATATGCAACGGCCATCGCTGGGGCAGCAGGTGGAGCTGGTGAAGGGGGCCCCCTCCCAGACAACACCTCCCTTCTGGCCGCCATCACGCAGTCCTGTGACATGCTAGACGCTAAAATCAGCGTGCTCGGCACAGAGGTCTCTTTCCTCAGACAAGGTCTTAGAAAGGTGGTCGACCGCATCACGGAAGTTGATATCAGGGTATCATCGGTGGAAGACACAGTAACGTCGCTCCAACAAAAGGTTAATAAACTCACAGTGGTGACACATCAACAGCAGTGGTTCAGCACTCAACTCCAAGATCAGTTATATGTACACCATAGGTTTTCAGTCCATAATACACAATTCAGAATGATAAATCATGGACGTCTCAATAAACAAATGTGAACGTGGTTTCTTCTTCCAAAAAACTCTTTATTCATCATCTTTTTTTTAAAATCACAGCATATGAGCAGTGATGACACAGGAACTCCCCGCACATTTGGAAGATGCAGAAGGATGCGCGAGGCAGAATAATCTGCGCCTTGTGGGATTTTCAGAGGGATGCGAGGGAGCCTCGATGGAGGGGTTCCTGACACAGTGGTTGCGATCTATCCTCCCAGGGGATTCGCTCTCCTCCTGTTTCATGGTGGAGCGAGCCCATTGGGCCCTCACAAGGATACCCCCTCCTGGGAAAAGGCCTGACCCATCATTGCCAAATTGTTAAACTACAGGGACAGGGACACCATCCTCCAATTTGCCAGGGGCCCCAGAGACTTCGGGAACTTAACATTCAATATTTGCTTCTTTACCCGGCAGGGATGAGAGTCGAATACCAGTCACATTCCCTGTTCTTTGACACCCAAGAGGCGATCTTTGCCTGGGCTGATGAGGCTGTTCGCCTCCAACCGCATACACTGCCTCCGCTGGAGTCTCATTCCTCTCAGGGCACCAGGCAGAACCGTCCAAAGAAATCCACCTCCAAATGTAGACAGAGATCTCGCTCCAATTGGCCCTCCCAGGCGCAGGGGGAAGACTCATATGATGTACGGTGGAGCTGCCATGGAAATGGCCACGGGACTCAGCATAATTAGCAGCAGACATTTCTCGCCTGGCCCTCTCTAGGAGGACCACCAGGCTTGGTGGATCCTAACAAGTTTCACCTGCACACCCTAAAGAACTATGGTTGAGGGTATTGGGTTGTTGGGGAATCTTTAGTGTGGCGTCCCCCCGGACTCCCATTGGGGTCTAGGGGGCACACCAGCCGCGACAGATGCTTCACGTTTGCCGAGGTATTGGGGTGGAGGTAGAGGGGTTGGATTCAGTTCTCATATGTTCCCTACAATTTTAGCACAGACACCACAGTCCTCTCATGCCTGGTCCACACATGGCACCCCCCTGACTATACATGGCCACAGACGCATCCGGTGATTGGCTAGAGGGGATTTGCATCACAACATGGAACGTTCGGGGGGTCCTCGATAAAATCAAGAGGGGGTGATCGTAAAGCAAGCCAAAAGGCTAGAATTAGACATACTCCTAATGCAAGCAAACCACATGATGGGTTCCAAAGTACAATGCCTAGCTTGTTTTGGGTTTGCTCAGGTCTTCCACTCCAGGTTCGCCCGCGGGCTGCAGGGCACAGCAATTCTGATCCATCACAGAGTCCCTTACAGATCCTCAAAGGTGTGGACAGATCCGGGTGGGAGGTACATCCTTGCAGCGGGTACACTGCATGGAGAACCGCTGATACTGGGTAGCTTTTACGCCCCCCACCCTTAGGGCAAACATTTGTAGACAGAGTCCTGCGGCTCTGGGGAGAACTCCCAGAAGGCGTGGTGGTGATGGGAGGTGACTGGAATGACACCATGGCACCTGTTGATAGGTGGCATGCTGAGGGCCCTGGCCACCACACAGGAGAATCCAATTATGCTTCCTGGCATCCTCCCGTAAGTGGCCAGACGCCTGGAGAGCTTATCACCCAGAAGAATCTGGATATACCTTTTTTTCGGCGGTTCATGGATCCCTCTCTAGGCTGGACTACCTATTTCTTCCACTCTCCCAGATTCATAGGGCCACGGTAGTCTCCATCCTACCCTGGGGGCTGTCTGACCACTCCCCAGTGACGATGAGCCTGCAGATAGGTCCCGTGGGTCCCTCTTCCGGTGGTGGATGTCGCCATGGCTACTGAAAGATCCAGCTTACTGGACCACACTTCACCAAGCCATAACGAAATATTTAGTACTTAATGTTGACACTGCCTCATCGGGTACAATATTGTGGGAAGTCCTAAAGCCCACCCTGCGTGGGGTCGACATCAGATACTGCGCTGGGGAGAAGCGCCGCCGACTCACACAAGTGGTGGATTTGGAAACCCGCCAAAGAGCCCTTGAGGCTGAACTGAGAGTGGGCCGGGGAGCTCAGGTCATAGCCACTTCTGCTCCCCCCCAATCACAACCTGTCACCATCACACCTCCGGGCCATAGGAATTATACGGCATGGTCCACACCTTAGATGAATAATTTTAAATTATATTATTGTATATTTACCTTAACCAACTTGAGCATGCATCATCGATTGCATTTTGAAATCAAATATTGCGCTTCTTACATCCTTCTTAAATCGTCCCCTTTTTTTCCCTTCTCTCTTTCTTTTCTTCTTTTCCTTTTTTTCTCAATAGGCAATCGCCTCAGGCATTTATTCTTTTGTCCTGATGATGATCCCTGCACTCATGTAAAGGAATCGAAACGTCGTCGGCTTCTCACACCTTGACGCAACTGTATAAATGTAATAATATGTGCTAAGGTGCGCCAGTAGATACATTGGTGGCCAGATTGTTATATGTTGTTCGGCCACTACTTTTTATTTGGCTGAATCCTTTTGTACAATTATGTTTCCACTTGTATGTGTTTCTATTATTGATTACATTAAATAATTATGTCCAATAGGACACAAAAAGTAGATATAATTGTATTTCTACTCTCACATACTGTGACTATATAACCTTCCTGTTAGGGACCAGTGTTCCACATAGATCTACACGACACAATATAAGGCGTGTAGACAACTCCCTTGCAAAAGCGCTGGAGCTCGGTCATCCCATAGCCCTCCCACTGGCTGATATCGACAAAGCGTTCGATTCACTCAGTTTGGAATACTTATTTTTCCTCCTGCAAGCCCTCAACTTCGGGCCGCAGCTTCTATCATACATCTGCCTTCTCTATGCAGGCCTCACTGCCTCGGTACATGTGGCTGGGGCTCGATTGGTCCAATTCCCAATTCATAGGGGTACAAAACAGGGGTGCCTGCTATCCCCGCTCCTATTCGCCCTCACGATTGAGCCCCTTGCCACGCAGATGACGTGTTATTCTTTCTCACAGACCCTGGCTTTTCTGGGACTAGGATCTTGCAAATACTTTGGGTCTTCGGGGAAACTTCAGGCTTTTGTACTAACCCATCCAAATCGGAGTTATTCCCGGTCTGCGGCGACCAGGGCAGGGGCACATTTTTGACTCAGTTGACCCATGCCACTGGGGGGTTTCAATACCTGGGGGTTTATATTTCACCCTGTCCGACCCTCTCCTGGTCTCACAATGTCCAGCCCTTACTACCCTGTCTCTGGGAGAAGGTGAAGGCATGGTCCCCTCTTCCACTATCCCTATTCGGACGGTCTGCCATTTTCAAAATGGTCTCTCTGCCGTGGCTGCTGTATCGGCTCCAGAACTTCTCATATGCTATCCCACAGTCGTGGTTTCAACAGATCAATGAAATCTATCAATCAATTCTTGTGGGGGGTGCGGGCAGTGAGAGTCTCTCTTTAGATCTGTACACAGTCCACCTATTGTGGAGGAATTGCTGCAGCTGATATCCAAGCTTATTACTCCGCTGCTCACCTACTCAATATAAACGAATTGGGGTACAGTGCGCAGACTGACCCGGCATATGCAGTCGAACGTCGGGCAATGGGAGGACAATCATTATTAGGCTGTCTCTATTGGCAGGCAAACATAGAGCACCTCCCCCCAGTGGCTAAAGTGGTTATTCAGACATGGCGACACACGGTTAGGAGGATGGGATAGGAGGGACGGCTGACACAGGCGACCCCACTGTGGCACAGCACCTACCTTTGAGAGGTCGCCGCATTGGCCGGGTTTCGGGAATGGGACCTCATCAGGCTATCCACCCTAGGGGACATTATGAAAGGGACGGTGCTTAAGTCCTTTCAACAGCTGCAGGCAGAGTACCAACTTCACCGTAGCCAGTTTTACAGGTACTTACAGCTCAGACATGCACTGACACCATATATCCTATTCCTGACAGACCTTCCCAAATTCCATCCACTTGATGGGCGACTGCTAATGGGAGACTTAGGTGCCCACAAAATCAGGCAAATTTACCAAACGCTAGTCACACACAACCAGACCACATTTGGCGGGTTGCGGGTTGCTTGGGATGGAGACATAGCGGACCTCATGGATGACAACTGGGCAGAGGCCCTGGCAAGCTCCGTAGTGCTACCATTGCAACATGGTTCCGCTTAATCTAATTTTAATACCTTCACCAGGCGTACTGTACCAGGTCTCGCCTCTGGCACATGGGCGTGATAGCGTACCCTACATGCCTCAGATGCGATGCAGAGGAAGGAGGCTTCCTCCACACAGTATGGAGCTGTGGGGCTCTCCAGACCTTCTGGGACAGGGTAACCTCTTGCTTAGAGCAAGTGCTTTCTTGGCAACTCCCCTTTGGACCCAAGTTATTCCTCTTGCACAGTACAGATGGGATCGGGGGAAACAGATATAAACAACACCTCTTGTTCCTGGGGCTCACATTGGCTAAGCGAGACATAGCCCAGCACTGGAGGGAGACCTCCCCCCCTCAGTAGGTGGTGGAAACACACTATGGACAAATGCATGGGGATGGAGGTCACAGTATTCCAGGTGTGGGGTTGCCACAAAAGCACAGGAAAATTTGGGAGTGATGGGCTGACTACAGGGCGATAGATCTGCCTCCTATACATCCCCCAGAATCCCTTCTTGAGCAAGCAATGCATCCATACAGCCGTGGGCATGCTCTTACTTTGTAGATCCCCCTACTTCAATATTGGAGACAGACATCTTTCACGGGGTGAGGGGTGGTGCCTAGTTTGTGCCTGGGTTTTTTCCTGCTTCTTTTTCTTTTTTGTTGACGCTTTGAAACACAGGTACTGCTCAGAAATGCATTGTATCATAATGTTTGTGTATGGGCCTCTAAGGCCGTGCTGTACCACTAAATATTTCAATAACATTTTTTCAAAAAAAGTACTCAGAAAGTCAAATTTTAAAAATATATAAAAGCAAATTTAAAATCAAGGTAAAACAGTTTGAAGCTTAAAAACAATTTGGAATGTTAAAAAATATATCAGAATTAAAATGTTCCCACAATTCAAATCTGCCAGATTGTTTATGTGTTCCAAGGAGTAGACAAAACATTTCTGTTCCCAGCAACCGCAGACGATGTCCCCAGAGGCACCCAACGCATCAAGTCCGTAGAACAAACATGTTCCAGTCCATCCTCCTCAGTATCCTCCAAGGGAGGAACAGCCAGTGTTGATTCCGCATAAGGCAAGCCTGGATCCAGAACACCAGGATCTGAAGAATCCCAAGAGGGCCCATAGTATGCATTCAGGCGCAATGGCAAGTGTGAAGGACAATGGTACAAGTGAGCCATCAACGAACCCACCGGTAGGTCAATGTCCGGAGATTGAACCAGTTGCATCCCCAAGCATATGTCCAGGGCACACTTAAAAGTGCACAGCAGACAGTGGATAATGGGCTGCACGCAGTGTTGCCAGACAGGCCAAAAGAATAAGAACCTGTGGTCATTAGGTTCCTGAAGCAATGGTGTGCCAAAGCACTGTATCATGCATACACAATGCGGGAGCACGTGTGGCAGTGCTACCCCCAGTTGGCCTCATGATGGGACAATCATTGCAAAGCAGAAAAATTAAAAGCACAGTCCCGACAACTAGAAACAGGACAAGGGGTAAACCTCTAACAGTGCTTCCAAGCATGGAGTGTATGAATGATGGAATAACTCCGAAGACCATCTTAAGGTGCTAACCAACCCAGAGACAATTGTCTTAAACAAATGCTAAGTGTTAAAAATGCAGTGCACAAGTTCCCCAAAGTGATGTGGGAAATTAGTGCAGAATTGTGACTGTATATCAGAAGAGAACCTTGCAACTTGAAGATCAAATTCTTCCTTTGCAGATGTTAAGGCCACATCTTTCCGGGACAATAAGGCTTTCAGTCTGCTTAAAGCATCAAAGCGCACATTAATATGCATTATCGAAGGCCAAAGCATCGCATCCCTAACAGTCGGGCAGGTGGAAACAGTACTTGTGTACAACAGGGCACAACAGCAGAGACTGTTACCAGATAGGCAATGCCCGGTGTCATCCCACAGCAGCCTTGATCATTCAGCATCAAGTACCCCCATTTGAAAGTAAGCTGAGAGCCGGATTGATCACAGCAGCCAGAGAAACCTTCAAATAACATGACAAATTTGCCTTAAATGCATTTCATCACTATGAAGCAAAACTTCCCTGCACACTAAGGAATAACCCAAGGTACTTTTGCAGTCAGTCCCGTTAAGATAAACCTCCGTCTCCCTATTATGACATCGGTATTTGAAAGGTATGATCCATGACTCGTGTACATACCCCTCTTCTAGCGCCTCATATATGCCTACTTGATGATGTTGTAAGCAGTACTGGAAGTGAAATGTCGAAATTGGCAGAGAAATAAACCGGTGAATTATCCAATCCGCAGAAGGTGCTTCAGCAACAGTGAATGGCAATTTATCTAACTTCTCTATGTGTAACATAGTGTATGTTGCGTCCTTTTTGGCCATGACAGTTTGTTGTTTCATGAGGTTATATGGCAGAAACAAGCTAGTGACATTAAGGTGTTTCCATGGAACGCGACCAGCCCAAAGTGTCTGCAGAGTCCAACTCAGTAACATTATAGCCCTAAGCTGGGACTGCCCATGTTGTAAAGAAGACATGCCATTCTGTATGATGTCAATTGCAGAAGACACAATGTTACCCAGACAGTAAATCCTGGTGGATAGAGTAGTCATACCATTATCCACTACTGCCAGAGCCCTTTCTAAATTTGCCCTGTCAATTTTACGCAATCTCTCAGCAGCTTCCTGCTGTGAAATTTTCCATGCTTCATTGTATATTGCATACAGAAAGCGCATTTGACATGGTCTTCGAGGATCCAGTAAAAAGTCCTGTAATCCCATGTCATCAGAAAGAAGGGACAAGTCCAGTTTCACCTGAGACAATGTTGGGATTTTTAGCCGATCTAGGCATAACTTTCCAATACTGTAAGTTGTTACCACCCCAGAGTGTTGTGTCTGCATGTATCGTGGGTCAGACCTACTGATCCGAACCCCGTAGGTGTCACCCAGAAAATGAGCCTGATATCTGTTGGTGTCTAACGGACACACTAACCATGCCTTTTGATTGGTGCCTGAAGAATTGTATGAGTCATTGCGACTCATGTTGTCTAATGTTTCCTCCATGTAATTAGTGAATTGTTGCCAGTTCGCAATTCGTGCAAATGTGGGAATGTTTGATGAGTTTAAGGGCCAGATGTACGACGTGATTTTGCATGCGCAAACGGGTTTGCGAACCCGTTTGCGCATGCAAAATCACTGTTGGCCATGTACAATTCCTAAATAGCCAGTCGCAATTTATTTGCGACTCGCTATTTAGGAATTGCGAGTCGCAATTAGAAAGGGGCTTTCCCTTCCTAATTGCGTCCGCAATGCTATGTGTGAATGTTTTGTGACCGCAATTGCGGTCGCAAAACACTCACAAATTACCACCCTCTTCAAGAGGGTGGTAATGCAGTCGCAATTTGGAAGGGGTCCCCAGGGGACCCCTTCCACTTTGTGACTGTCTCTAAAAATATTTTTTAAGGGCAGGCAGTGGTCCCAGTGACCACTGCCTGCCCTTAAAAAATGAAACGAAAACGTTTTTTTTTTTTTTTTTTAAATGCATCCCGTTTTCCTTTAAGGAAAACGGGCTGCATTTAAAAAAAAAAAGCTGCTTTATTAAAAAGCAGTCCCAGACATGGTGGTCTGCTGAGCCCAGCAGGCCACCATCCCTGGGAGGGCTGGCATTCCCAATGGGCTCACAAATTGCGAGAGGCTCATTAATATTAATGAGACTCGCAATTTGCGACCCCATTGGGAATCGCAAAACAGTGTAATAACACTGTTGTACATTTCATTTAGCGCCTCACAATTTGCGACTCGCAATGAGTCGCAAATTGCGAAGCGCTAAATGAAAGGGTCGTACATCTGGCCCTAAATCTTCTATCTTGGACAGGCCAAAACAGGAAGTTTGCTGAACAGTCTTGTTCAGGAAAATCATTTGTAGTGGTATAAGGCATTCTCTAAATAAAGCCTTGTTCCCCTAAACCTAGCAATCATTAGTTTCCCAAATTGATTTCAAATCAACATTGTCTTTCCAAAAGTCAAACCCTTGTATAGACAACTAAATCCGTATTTGTAAAGCGCGAACTACTCACCCTTACGGGTCTCAAGGCGCTGGGGGCCATCGTGGAAATTAAGTGAGCTATTGCCCAGAGTCACATGGTGCTGAGCTGAGCTGCCGCCGGAGCCAGGGATCGAACCGTGAACCCTGTGCTCCGAAGTCAGCTGCCCTGGCCGCTGCACCACACCTCTCCACCTGGGAAATAAAAGATGCAGAATATATCAACTTGGTGTCAGTGACCATAGTTTTCAGAGTCAATGAGGGTGTGCGCTTATAATAATAAGACTCTGGATCAGCTGGATTGGGGCTAGAAAAATATGCAAACGTCTGTGCAAACACTTTTGAGCTACCCTGTGGTGGTGCAGGCCAGTGCTCCCATTGTGTGTAATTAAATACTGCACGTGGATTACTTGCTTTATACAGTAAATTGTGACCATAATTGTGAAAACAGAGGATTTTATCATAATTAGCCATGCCCTCATGCATCTCATTTCCATTATAAACAGTCAAATGCTGCAGATCATCTAGCATTGTATGCACTGTATCAATGTCCCAATCATCAGAGATAGTACTAGGAGTGCTAATGTCATGCAGAGAAATTTTAAACACAAAAGGAATTTGAATTAAATTAGGCGGTCCAAATATATCATATGATACCTTATCCCAAACAATTGTAAGTACTCGTTATAAGACTGGACACAATAAAAGAAACCACACACCATAAGTGTGAGGAATTCAGGATCAATATTCTTGAGTGCCAGAATTGAAGTGCAGAGTTCTACCAGCTGTGCTATGCAATCACCTAGTGACTGCATGTAGGTCTTGTGAGGGTGGAATTCACCATCCTCCATTCTACTCTAACAGCGGCGCACCCTGCAGAGTATTGGTGTTTTGTCCCTACGGCAAGCTACGCAGACCCGTCAGTATAAATGATGTAATCATACTGATCTAGAGGCTTGACTTTATTAGGCAGAGGATATTCATTCTCATATTGCAGGCATGATTGTGTTTGTAGTGTAGAGTCAAATCTATAGTCTACATCTTTTGTGGTGAGTGAGTTGGCCCACTGTTTCCAACTTGGATGTAAAGCTTTCACGTTTGGAATGCTGGCCTTTGTGACAGCCTCTATGCCTGGGACTGGGGTCACGACAATAATGCATTTCCTGGGTGCCTAAGATCTTTCTCTCACTACAGCAGTCTGTACCACCATCAGGATCTATTGTCAGTACAAAACGCATCTCTGCATTGGTGAATAAATGCGATTGGTACAGTGTCCCCTTCGTTGAAGTTAATGTAGGTATACCCTGATGCACCCCCAATTATACGGATCACCAGGTTGATGGTGTTCACACATGTGTGTAAGTAATGGAAGCTAGCATGTCAGCTTGTACAGAACGTAGTATGTGTGTGTGTTCAGTTGTCCAATGTGCACTTTAAAAGTCTGGACATATCAAGTTGTAGAACAGTTTTACCGCTCAGTGTAGTCTGGAATGTATGTTCTGCCAAAATTAAGGAAACCCAATATTGATTAGGGTTTCTTCATGGTGTTTGGGGGTTGCAGAAGCGCACACCTCGAGGAAATGTGTCGCTAGGCTTTTGCCTTGACATGACTAATCGTATCCTAAAAATAGGACATTGAGGTGGGCTATTTTAGATTTTTTGAAATTGAAAATATAGCCCATGTGAGCAAATCCCAACACTATACGATCTACTCTGGCCAAGTGACTTGAAAGGTCATCATCCCTCAGGTATATGTCACCGACATGGGACGATGCCTGGTCATCATATTCTTGCAAATGTTCTGTAACCCAGGCAGAAAACAATCCTGAGCTGTTCCCACAGAATAGGCATGGCTAATTTATGGGACACCCCGGAGCAGATCGCCAAAAGTGATGCCCGTGGAGTGAAAACCCGGTTCTGGGAGGAAATTGTATTGCAAACATGGAAAGTATATCAGGAAAATTCTATTACCGGTCAGTTTCTCCTCCATAAATGTTCTCCCTACCCGGAGCCTTACATGGATTGCATGTACCCACGCTACTCTAAGCGCTTGTATGTCCAATTTAGGTGTGGCATATGGCCCCTGAGAACTCAAACTATGAAATGGGACAGGACATTTCCAAACAACAAGTTCTGCCCAAATTGCCCTACTCGCGGAGACTGTTGAACATTTCATGTTCTTCTGCCCACAATATTGAAATCCGCGTAAGAAATTACTAAAAGCAGCATTAAACTCTAAGGGTGTGAGACACTGTGGGGAAGCATTAAGGCTCCTTAAGAGTGACACTAGGGAATTATTTGCACTGGCAGGATTGCGTTATCTGCTCTGTGCGTGGATTCGGAGACAGAAGGTCATAGACAATGCCCCCCCTAGGATAGCCAGCTTGTAGCGCAAGGCTCAGTATGTTCATGTAGCGTCCTATCACCCCATATGCGTAATTCAATTAATATCGACATTGGGGATTTGCAACTTTCATGGCTTGTCCAAGTAATTTATTTTAACTGTACATGAATTCTTACTTCTATGAAGAATACCCATTTAATAAGATTATCTTTATGGTGTCGGGTCTAGTAGGCCTGATTTTCTTATTATCCACTAATTTTAACCACCGATGTTTTTAATTGTAAATAGGAGGTTGTATGATGTTTTTATCGAAATTGATCTGAATTGTGCATTTTTGCAATTGTAACTTTTTTATGGCTTATAGCCGAAATGAAAGGTTTAATGATGAACCCTGAGCTGTTCTTATACCCCTGGGGCAATCACAGACTACTTTTGAGACCTGAGCACACTGAATGCGGTCAAGTACCGGCTTTCAAGGGGCTATGTTTGGGCAGAAAAATGCATTTGAAAAGTCTAAAGTAGTTTCATATTTTTTCCGCACTATGTTGTTCATAAGCGCCACTCTGTGCACATTAAACACTGCATATGTACATGTAGTTGTGTTCTAGTGTCTGTAATCTAAAACTAGATGATATGAATGGTCTGGTTTCATGTCAGGAAACATAGGATTATTCATAGGGGAGGTGCAGCTTTCAATTATACCTTGGTATTCAAGTTGTGTGGGTATCCCTCTAACTTGTTTTTAGCCTCATTTTTAATGGGGTATTGTCTTTGAGGTTGTGGGATTGACCTCACTGGTATAACATGATAAGGGGAACAGTCATCCCACCCCACATCATTGTGGTATACTGCAGGAGCTAGCACTAAAGTCCACTCCTTAGGGTATGACTGTTTAGCTGTCTCTGGGATGAGGTCAGAGATACAGGTAAAATTATAATTTCTCCCTCGGGGCAATTCATCACAAATTCTGGTAGGCAATTCGTTTCAGCCAAGAGAATATCATAGCCGAATGACAAGTTCTCCCAAATGAGAACATTATTGTATCTTTGTATGTCCCTCTTCAGTTGGAGTTGCATCTTGTATAATCAATGCGGAACACCCACTCTCGTGTCCTTTGTTTCCACCTGGATAAGGTCTCTCAATGCTACTACTGCCAGATAATTCATCAAGCTCCTGCAAACTATTGTGACTTCTGCTGATGGTTAGAGCCCACTCCCTGCTCAGAAGCAGTTTCCTCAATGTCTGTGGCATGCTTGACTTTAAGCCCAGCTACCTTCTTCTTTTTAAATTGAGGCTTGGAGTGCTTAGGTTTATCTTCCTTTTTTTGAAGTCAGAAGAACTTTGTGAGTCCTTCTTTGGTTCCACATAGTCCTGTGATCTGCGCTCTGATCATCCACCTCTCTCTGAGCATTTTTCAGATGACTCCTGAAAGAAATGAGAGGAACGTGTATTAGTATCAGACGTTTTAATATTATCACGGTTAAGCAAATTATAACACTTTTCAGTGGCCTCCTGTTGAGGAAATCTGCCACGTGATTTAGTCTGTTCTTTGTGTTTCTTATTATCCCACTTCTTCTTAGAAGAGACTGATGCCTGCTTCGAGTTATCTTTTTCAGAATTACTCTTAATTTGTGGTTTGCTAGGTTTGGTACCCACATTATTTCTACCTATTGTTGCATAGGTTTCCTAAATACTTTTTGGCATCTCGCTCTCCAGTTCTCTTGGAGTCAAGTTTGTGAGTCCTTGGCATACTGCTGCTGATTCCACTTTAATGTTACGTAACATAATGGCAGATACTGTAGCAAAGTTACCCATCAGTTTTATCCCCAAATCCAGGGCAAGGGTTGCCCCGTACTCATTCTGGATCTGTTTAAACACTTCTGGCAAAACAGCTAAGGAGGGTTCACCATGTTTCCCGGTACATACTGCAGCAAAGACTGTACCCCAAGTGGTGTAGTCTTCCACCGGGGGAGTTATCCCCATTGGCAGACACATGGTGAGAATTCTGTGTTTTTCCTGAGGTCCCGAATGGGGAAACACTGCTTCAAGCTGGATTGTTTTTTGTGCAATCCAGAACTGAATTTTCTCCCATCTGATGGGAATGTTACCTATGACTGCGTTGATGGTTTGAGGATTAATTCCAAGTGTAGCCAATTGTGATTGTGTAGCTTGAGCAGCCGGTGAAGGATATATTGTCATTGTTCGCATGACAAATTGTGTTAAACATTTATATGTTTTAACCAGATCTGTATATAGCATACGTAGGTCTGGAACTGTCAGATTGTCTATATCTGAATAGGGTGTGTAACCGGCTAAGACTGGCCATGTTACTCCCTCATTTCTAAGGGGACCTAGTGTAACCAGTAGCGGCCCGTGGTGGGAGTGCTGCTGGGCGGTGACGTGGGGCGGGGGAGGGGCAAGGTGGGGAGTAGTAAAGTACGGAATACGGCTGTATAGAGGTCAGTAGACATATAAATAAATAAAACGAATTTCGTTGCGCGCGCTGCATCGCCAAATGCGATGCAGCGCGCGCAACGAAATTTGTTTTATTTATTTATATGTCTACTTACCTCTATACGGCCGTATTCCGTACTTTACTACCCCTCACCCTGCCTCTCCCCCCCCCACGTCCCTGCCCGGCAGCACTTCCACCACGGGCCGCTACTGAGTGTAACCTTATTGTTTGTATGTGGTAGGGCACCAAACCAATTATGATGTTCTCGGTAAGTTAGTGGTATTTCTAGTGCTTCATAAGCTGTGTAATTGTTAGGAACTGTATCTGCAGTGTATGGGTGAAGCAGTCTTGTAGTTGTGTTAGCTGCTGGGAATGTAACCCATGAATAGAATACCTCTGTTCTGAATGCTTTGTGGTCTCAACCATGAAGGCAACATCTTCACCCGTCTGAGGCAGACAACTTTGTTGAAGCATTTGTGTAACCGCATGTTTGCAGATAGCTGGTATGTTAATTGCTGGTTCGTCCTCAGAAATTTGAATATGTGGAATCAGAGCGAGTACCTCTATGTACTGCCTTTGAAAGGTTCAAGCTTGAACAACCTACAGCCTATGCATAGGGTTTACCTACTCAGCTGAGTAGGATATTTTCCCTAACACCAAGGACGTCCTCTGTTAGTAGGTGAGTAGAGATCTTTGGGTATACAAAAGTAAACTACTCAGGTGATCCATTAAATAAGAAACCAAGCTAGAACGTTGGTCGCCATGTCATACAGCTTATACTTTCCCAAGTAAAACTGTGCGTTTGTTGGACAACATAACCATCAGAACTGTCTAAGACTGATTCCACGCACACCGTATGGATATGCTGGCTGAAGTCCTGCTAGCTCACAGTGCACCATCTGTACCCCTAGCCTTACAGGGTAACAAATGGACCTGTAACGTCGGAACATGACAACCCTGACTCTCCAAGGAAATAGTGGTATTAAATCTAGAACCCTTTCCCCTTTTTACTTATGCATACCCAAAGAGATACACAAGAAATACACTGTACAGTGTTTCAATATTTATTGAAGCATTGTGATTCTTGAGTAAAATACTTGCACTGCAATAATCAATAGAAGAAAACAAAATAATGTGATTAGCATTACAAAAATGGTGACGAAGATAGACAGTTCAACCATTTTGCTTATTACAGCGAATATATGCTTGCATGCAAGTAATGTAATATATTGTACTCCTACCTAGTGTATCCTAAAATATCATGTCTAGGGTGAGTGAATCTGTCAAATCCCTATAGGGTGATCTAACACTCCATTATCTGTGGGTTAGTGTCATCAAGCTGCCCGTCTTGGTGCATAGCTGGACAGCATCCCTTGCACAAAGTAAACAGGAATCAGCTGATCTGGAATTCCGGCATGGATCGACCTCTCAGTGCCAGTGAAATGCTTCTATATCTAAACAAAGACTTGATGTCATCTACATAAGAACATCCTCCATATTTTTATGCCGAAACGCCAGCCAGGCCTCTATTGTTTATTCTATTGTGATGGCTCTGTCACCGAGCGGCCAAAACAAATAACATCTTGCAAGACAAACTTAGCCCTTGAACAAAATGTTCAAGGTGTTCTGATAGAGTGCCTAATAAGTGGTTGTGTGACCAAAACTGAATTCAAAGAATATTATCCTGTATGTGCATGCAAATGAATGTGTGTCAAATGTCATTGTGTTTAAGGAGAGAAGGCAACTTGAGCATGTGAGCATGTAAAATGGTGTTTCTTAACCTGGCCTAATGTACCGACGTGACCACACATCCCACCATCATAACAACACACCAATCCTCCTTAAACTGAACACATCCCGCCCACAGCACATTAACTCCCTGCTTAAACCTAACACATTCCACTTGCACCACTTACAACTACACACCTACTCCCTCCCTAACCCAAACACATTCTATACACATCATCCCAAAAAAATGTCTTATCCTCCTCAGAACCCCGCATTAACAATAAACACATACTCAGCCCAATGATAAAAAGTAAAAGAAAATGCTTGCCAGTTACTGCCTCCAAGTCTGTTAAATCCTTTTTCAATGGCTGCCACAATGGCCTTCAATTACCCCTGAATGCATGGGATCAGGTGAGTTCTGTGCTGAACTATGTTGACCAACTCTTTGGTGGAATCTAGTTGCAGCTTTGGTCACTTGCTAGATGGCATGTCGTGCTTGTTAATGGTAGTGTTCCTGGCATAACTTACTCCTCCTCCCCCAGCCCAAGGAAGGCTGCCACAATTTCTACAATCTTTCTATTACAACCATGATGTTATCTTTGTGCAGCCAGGAACCTTACAGCCATCTCATCATACTGAGCCTTTCCTTCTGCAGTAGTGATCTGTGGTTTACCTAATGAGGGAAACAGGCACTGATTGTAAATACGTACCACAATAATCATGCACTTGTAAATGCATACACCACTGCTGGTCCAGTTTCCTTAATCCGCATCCTCCCACACACACATACTACTCCTCAGTCATTTAATATCATATTAGTCTGCCTACAAATATTAATCCTGGGTTAGGGTTATGTTGACTTTAATTGCCTAGATGAAGTTAATGTAAAGAAAGGACCATGTAAGGGATTGTGTTGTATTATATTAATAGGGTTAGAATGAGAGTTTGTGAAGAGTAGATTTGGGCTTGGTTAGAATAACAAAAGGTGTATATGATGGTGTAAAGGAAAATAACTTTTAAACAGAAGTTGCAGAAAAAGCATGTCACAGCAGGTACAGTAGTAAACTTTGCACCCATGTAATGTGAGAGGCACTAACTACGTGTAACCAAAAATGGTTAGGGACCCGGCCTGGGTCTTGAAGGGAATAACAGCAGTTAAGATTAACATATGCTCTATAGATGTTTATTTACAATTGAAAGTTATAGTGGCTTTCAACATTTTACTTTGACGCTGACATGTTGCCTCACCACTCCATGACTTTAGAAATAAAGGGGAGAATTAAAACATGTCAATAGTTGATAACGGATAGGTTCGTCAACGATTTCTGTACTCATAGGTTCAAAAGTACATGTTTTAAGCTATTGAGAGCCCTTTCTTGTTAGGATTAAGTATTAATATCTCTAGTTGAAGACTAAACTTTTTTTTGTTTGAAATCTGTTTATTGGCATTTTGAAAACAAATAAAGACATGGAGACATGAAGAACAAAGCCTTCATAGGTTAATGCAACCGATAATAGCAGTGGTTTAAGATTATGCAAAAGTAAACAAATCAGCAGGGCATTAAAACAAACTTACATTATCTCAAGTATACAAATCAGGCCCCTCGACAAGGCCACACCAGGGCCGAATTTATAAGCTGAATTCAGAATGGAAGAGGAGGGATGGAATGTCCATTCCCGAGAGGAAAGTGAGATAGGAGCATAACAAATCTAAACGGAGGAAGGGTCATTGTTAGATACGTGTCTGACAACGCCTTGTCAGGGAAGTCAGTGTGCAAAGGCTTCTTGTGTTAAGGTGTTGGGGAAAGTATGAACATGACTGGGATGGTGCTAGTCAGGTGGGAGGCGTAGGTGCTTTGCATGTCAGTGGAAGTCTCTTTGATGGAGGAATTTAGTCAAATAGGTTGAGGGCTTTCAGACTAGAAAAGGCATAAAGCACAAGTGTTCCAAGCGGGTGAAGCAAGTTATCAGAGGCTGCTATGTGATTATCTTGTTGCAACGGGATACCCTATGGGACAGAAGTTCCATGGCCATTGTGTGCCAAAGGCGTTGGAATCACTGGGCTATCGATGAGGCCGAGGCGTTCTTCCAGTGCTGGGCAATTAGCTGTCTGGCTGCTCCTAGCATGTGGGCTATAGTCGCCAGTCGGTGTGTGTCATGGCTTGTACTGTCAGAGCCCGAATGCCCAGGATCAGTGTATTGAACTATTCAGGGAGGTGGTAGCCCACCACCCCCTTGATGTGGCTCAGGACCTCTTTCCAGTAGGTTGCTATGAGGGGGCAAGACCACCAGATGTGATGAAAATCACCCATTGCTGAAATGCATCTCCAGCATAGCAGAGAGGCAGTTGGGCAGATGGTGCGCAAGTGGGCCAGGGTATAATACCTCCGCGTCATCAGTTTATATGCGGTCTCACATTGGGAAATGCTCTTATACAGTTTGGGGATACCTTGCTAAAGCCGGTCCCACTGATTCTGATCCCCTCAATAGTATCCACAAGCCTTTGAGTTTGGTAGGGGTGAGTCTTGGATGGGGGTGATTGTTGGAGTACTTTGTAGGTGCGGGAGATCAAGCCCCTTGTTTCGTTAAAGGACAGAACCAAAGTCTCAAAGGGCATGAGTGAATGTGTGGCCCCCAGGGCATTGGTGGGGAAGAGTACCCAGTGTCTCAATTTGTAGTATTGTAGCCTAGCTGACCTCAGGATCCTAAAGTCGTGTCTGCATTTCTCAAGGGTTTTGATCTGGTCGCCGTCAAATAAGTCAAGACTGATCTTTTATTGTGGATACCGACATGGCTGACTTGGGATTTCTGAGGCTGCAAGATTACCAATTATTTTTTCAGATAAGCTCAAAATTCAACATGGAACACAATCAGGCCAAGATTTGGATGTTAGGTGATTCAGTCAGCATAAACGTAATGCCTCCAGCTCTGCTAAAATGGAAATGCAAATCCTCTAAATCCTTGAGGAAATGTCTGAAATGATCACAATTGTGGATGTACTTGGGTCATTTAGTTCCTCAGTTCTGCTTAATTTGCTTCCTCACATATTTTGAACAGTTCTCTATTACTTTTACTTCTATTTTTGCATTCAGTCATTCCAGTTTTTGCATAGAAATGTGTAATTTTTTTAAATTAATTGTAGCTGAGGCGGGAGATGGGCAGGGGAGAGGGATTGGTGGAACGGGAGGGGGATTGAGTGTGCAGTGGCTATGATGGGGAAGGGAGGTGTGAAGGCTATCATATGTGATTGTGGGTGGTTGGTATAAAACCACGTGCATTAGTAAATTTAGATCGAGTTCTTCTGGCCACCACCGCTTGCGACTGGAATTTTCTTTTGACATGGTCCAAACTAACCGAGTGCAGAACGTATTCATGTGGATGCGTGACAGTGAGGGCAGGGAAGTCCCCATGCAGTGAAAGTTATAGTTTATGATTATCGATTCTTGTCCTTTCACTTACGCCAGCTTCCATGGACTGTTGGTTAATGACAGGATATTTAAGGATAGTCATGAGAGTTACCATGAAAGAAGGGGCTGTTCATCATGGTCCTGATTTCTTGTCCTAGAGTCCTTGTCTTGCTTGCTTCTGCAATCTTGCCTTTGTTTAAAGATTTTGCCCTCCTGAATTCTCAGTTACATTGTCGTGTAGTTCCTACTAATCCATAGGACCTGCGCAATGTTTGGACCTGGTGTCAAGACTGATTTCGGACACCCCCGCAGGATATGTTGGCTTGTAGACCAGCTAGCTCACAGTGCCACCGTAAGCCCCCCTAATCTACCAGGGAGCAAATATTTTTCTGGCAACCCTGACCCCTCAGGGATTGTTGAAACAGTACAGAACCTTTCGCTCAGTCACTCATGCTTACTTATGCTCAGAGAAATATACAGAGAATACACAGTGGGCATTTTCAATAATGTTTATTGAACCAATTTTATTCTTGCATAAATTACGTGTGCTGCAATGATTAGGAGACAGAAGCAGATAAACATGATTACAAGCATTAAAAACGTAAATAGTAGATATAGTTCTACCATGGTGCTAAACAATGTATATATGCAGGCATATAAAACAAGGCAGTAATCTAGCGTACTCCTACTGTGCGAACCCTATTCTAAATGTACCTAGAGTGTGTGTAGGTGTAGAGCCAAGAATCCCCACAAAGGGACGATCCAACTCCATTACCTGATGGGATAGAGTGAAGGACCCCGTCTTGGTCATGAACTGGACACCCCTCACGAGATGTCAGACCGCTGCCTGGTGATTTCTCAGCATGCAAGGACCCTCGGTGTCAACGGAAGTGCCTCCTCTACTAATCTATCGGTATGTTCATCTTTTATAATGGAAAGCAGCCTTGTGATGTGCGCCTAGATTAGTGATGTTATGGATATATAGCTAGTCCTGTCGCCCTATGGATGAAGATAGTGATGACATTTGTAAGTAGTGCGAAACGAGACCTTGTACATTATGTTCAGGGCATTGTGATAATGTTGTGCTAAGCTAGATGTAAAAACAAGCTTAGTTTCAGAGAAACTAAACCAACATTGTTGTGCGTGCAAATATGTGCAAAAGGTCACAGCTACATGGCCCTAACTGGGGAATATAACAACATGTGTAGCTAGCAGATAGATTTTGGATTTTCACTTTTTTCCTGCAGCATTACAACTAACCCTGGGCAAAGCACTACGCTACGCTCGCGTAGTTTGCGAAGTTTGCGCTACTTCGCACTACGCGAATTGCACGTAGCACAGTGCAAACACGCGTAGCGTAGTGCAGCGGTCATTTTTTGCTTGCTCGCGGTCCTCAACGTCAAGTTGGCGACCGCGAGCAAGCAAAATGACATCCCGGCGAGACTTTTTCCTCGTTCGCGATCAGCAACATCAAGTTGCCGATCGCGAGCTTGGAAAATAAACCTCCCGGCGAGATTCTCATCGCGGGGAGGTCAGGTTTCTCATTGCGAGTGGTCGCGTATGCTCGCGACCGCTCGCGATGAGAATTACCAGTCCGCGTTGAGAAAGCTGCCGCTCGAGTAAAAATCTACTCGAGCGGCAGTAAAGACAGCTCGCACTGTGCAAGATGCCGTTTTCAATGATTGCACAGTGCGGACAAGCATCCGGCACTGTGCAATCATCGCGAACAGCGCACTCACGCAGTTCGCGTAGTGCTACGCGTAGCTCGCGCAGTGCGAAGTGCACTTCGCGTAGCTTCGCGTGGCGCTACTTCGCGAACTACGCCCAGGGTTAATTACAACAGCAGTAAGTTACCCTGTGATTTCGAGTTGGAATTCTCCCAGATGTAGTGTCAGGTTGTTTTTGATCTTCCATGTGCATATGCCTTATTATGGTCTCTAGGTAGGTCATCCTGAATTTTGAGTACCATTCTAATTCAAGGAGGATGTGGGCAATGCTTTCCACTTAGTTCATTTTGAAGAGACTGTCTGGGAGTGAAATATTGAGACGTCTGCAGCTTTGCTCCTATGAGTCCAAAAGGTTATATTTGCTAGTGCAAAATGTCTGCCCTCCTCGCTATCTTGCAGGTGAGTAATTTATGGCTTCTGATGAGTATGAAGTTTGAATTCCTCCATCCTTGGAATGCTCTTTTTCCCATGTGTGGGAGCGCAGGCCGGATAAACAGACGCAGAGGCTGTATATATTTCTTAATGTTGCTGGTTTTATTAGGGTCACTCAAGTGTTCAGTTATAGGCGGGATATTTTGGGGTTCTTCAGGTTTTTCTCCTCCTCTTGCAGATGGTCTTGCGTCCTCCGTCTCGCCTTCTCTTCCTTTTCAGAGGTCTTCTCCTCCCAGAGGCTCAGAAATGGGGAGAGAAAAGGAGCAATCAGTCACTGACCTTTGTGTGTAATTAGTGAATCGTGCAGCCTTCACCTCACCCGTCCGGTGTCGCAGGAAAATAGAAGAAAGGGAGAGTTCCACTGAAAAGAAAGGACAAGAAAAGAAGGGACAATTCCTAGAATACGTCTTCTTAGGCTTTGTCTAATGTGGTGGTCGTGAATCCTACTTCGTGCTACAGCAGCACCACTGACCACGTTAGGGGTTGTGACAGCGGACACTTAGTATCTCGTATCCGTGTCGGTTTGCTGTGTCTCAAATCAGGGGCGTGCAGGGTTTCGCCGAAAGTGAGTAGTGAGGGTGCCAAGCATTCCTTGCTTTGTGCCCGTAGTCGTGCTCTCCCCCCCGACGCCTCTCGTTCTTTTCCCGCTACCCGCCCGGCCCGTCAGCACTCACCTGCTCCGCCGCAACCCTCCTGAGTTGCGGCCGCTCTCCTGCATCCTCCGGAGGACACCATCACTCCTCGCTCCACCGCTCGTCGTCCCCCTCGATGTCGGCCTCTTCCTTGGATCCTCCCTCAGTGTCTTCCTTTCCGTCTGCTCCACTCGCTCTCTCTCCGTCCCTCCGGCTTACTTCCTTGTCTCCCTCCGGACAGTCCTTTTTCTCTCTCTCCTCCCAGGGTTCTTCCTGGGTCAGCTCCGCCTTCGTCCGTCGCGTCACACCGCTGCCTCTCCCCCTGTGAGGACACATGACATGGCGGCCGGGTTATCTCCCGGAGTTGGCCGATGTCGTCGTTTTGTATCCGGATCCTGTTCTGCGTTTGGCAGTCGGATCGAGTCCTCTCATCCGGATAGGTAGGTATATGCTGGGGACCGGGTGGGGCCATCTCACATCCCCCTTCCCTAGCTGTCTTTCTAGTAGGGTTTGTTTCCTGGGGATACCTGGATAGAAAGTCTACGTTGACTTGATCTGTCCCTTTCCGATGCTGGGTGTGGAACCTATATGGGTGTAGGGCCAGAAACCACCTTAATACCCTCTAGTTATTGCCTTTGTTACGGGCCAACCATTCCAGGGGAGTGTGATCAGTGAATAATATGAATTCTCGTCCCTCTAAATAGTACCGCAAGGTATCAATGGCCCACTTGAGGACGAGGGCTTCCATCTCTATGACGGCATAGTTCTTTTACCTAGGGAACAGCTTGCGGCCTATGAATAGGATGGGTCTTTCTTCTCCCTGGGGTGTCTTTTGGGATAATACCGCCCCAAGACCCCTGTCTGAGGCGTCTGTCTGCAGAATGAAAGGGAGTGAATAATCAGGGCTCGACAGGACAGTTCTGGAGGTGAGGGAGGTTTTTAAAGTTTCAAAGGCATGGAGCAACTCATGAGAGGGACGCCGTAATACGGCTTCTGTTTTTACAGTTTTCTGTAGTAAGTCCGTCAGAGGAGCAGCTGTTTGGGAGAAGTTAGGAATGAACCTCCGGTAGTAACCCAAAATGCCCAGAAAGGCACGGAGGTCGCGTTTGGTTTCGGGAAAAGGGATTTGGGAAATGACCGTTATCTTGTTATTCTGCAGTTTGATGACTCCTTCCCCTAACATATACCCCAGGTATCGGACCGTTTGTGCTGCCAGGTGACTTTTGGCGGGGTTGATCTTTAGACCATGACACCCCAAGGCCTGTATCACTGCGTATAGGTGTTCTAAGTGTTGTTCCCACGTATCACTATAGATGATGATGTCATCTATATAGGCCGCAGAGTACTTTTCATGTGGTTGGAGGATTATATTTATGGCTCTTTGAAAGGTTGCGGGGGCTCCGTGCAACCCGAAAGGCAACACCGTAAATTGGTATAGCCCATCCGGGGTGGAAAAGGCAGTTTTCTCTTTGTCCTGGTCTCTTAGCGGGATTTGCCAATACCCCTTGCATAAATCCAGGGTGCTGATGTACTTGGCTTTGCCCATACGCTCAATCATTTCATCTACCCTAGGTAACGGATAGGAGTTGAACTCAGATATTTTGTTGACCTCCCTGAAGTCGATGCAAAAGCGCACCGATCCGTCAGGCTTCGGTACCAGAACGATGGGCGAGCTCCATTCGCTCACAGAGGGTTCAATGATACCCATGCGTAACATTTGTTGGACCTCCTCTCTGATGGTGGACCTGCGTGCCTCAGGGATCCTGTAGGGTCTAAGGCGCACTTTTTTCCCAGGAAGGGTTTTTATGGAATGTTCTAGCAAGGACGTTTTGCCGGGGTTAAGAGAAAATACATCTCGTAATGGGTAAAGGGTTTCAACCAGGTTCTTTTTCAGGTTGGGAGATAAGTCCGTGTCTATACATTGGTCAAACAACGGTGTCTGTTCGGACATCATCCCTACCAACACCGGAACAGGTCCCTCCCATTTTTTAAGCAGGTTTATATGATATATCTGAGAAACAACACCGGTTGGCGTCTGTCTCGATGTGATAGGTAACAGGAATCACCTTCTCAAGCACTGTATAGGGACCCTGCCACTGACCTAACAGCTTATGATCAGAGGATGCTATCATCAGTAGTACTGGATCCCCTACAGTGAAGGACCTCTCTTTGGTTTTCCTGTCATATTGGGCCTTCTGGGCGGTTTGTGCCTCTTCCATGTTGTTCCGGACGATGGCCCGGATTTGACCTAAATGGGTTTTAAGGTTTGACACGTATTCTACCAAGGGTTTGGTTTCATCTCTCTCGTTCTCCCAGGCTTCATGAGCCATCTCTAATAACGAACGGGGTTGTCGGCTATATAGCAACTCAAAAGGAGTGTAGCCTGTGCTTTTCTGTATCTTACCCTGGATGGCGAATAACGCTAGGGGCAACATGTCCTCCCCTTTCCTGGTTTCCAGAGCTAGGAGCTTCTTTAGGGTGGTTTTTAAGGTGGCGTTGTACCGCTCCACTAATCCATCCGTTTGCGGGTGGTACGCGGCTGTGCAAATCTGTTTGATGCCAAGCTGGGCACATACTTGTCTCATTAGCTTGGAGACGAAAGGGGTACCTTGGTCTGTTAAAATTTCCTTCGGGAACCCCACCCAGGAGAAGATATTCACCATGGCTTTAGCAATACAGGAAGCATTTGGGTGATGTAGGGCTACCGCCTCGGGAAAACGGGTGGCGTAGTTGACTAAGACCAGCACATAGCGACACCCGCTTCGGGAGGATAATAAGGGACCTATGATGTCCATGCCCACTCGCAAAAAGGGTTCGTCTATGATGGGGAGAGGATGGAGGGGAACTCGGGGAGGTCTGTATCGGCTATTTTTCTGGCAAATGGGACACTCACGGCAATAGGATTTCACCTGATGATATATCCCCGGCCAATAAAACTTCTCCAAGATAGCTTTTTCTGTTTTTTCATTGCTAAAATGTCCCCCCCAAGAGATGGCTGTGTGCCAGAAAAAGGACTTTGTTACAAAATGGCCCAGGTACTAAAAGCTGTGGGTGTTGTGTGGGGCCCCCTTTCCTATATAATAACCCATTCTTTATGAAAAATTGGGGACCTACTTGGTGGGGGTCTTCCTGCTGTGTTGCTCTATCCCATGCTTCCTGCAGAACTGGGTCCTCTCTTTGAGCAGCATGGAAATTCCTATCTGTTTCCCATGGCGTTTCTTCATGTAGAACAGGAAAGACCGGGATGGGTTTCCTTTTCTCGTCTCTTCTTTGTTTCTGGCTTTTCCTAGCCTTTGAGGGTGGCCATTCCGGGTTATCGTCCTGAGAGAAGGGTGCCGTTTCCCACCTCTTCTCTCCTTCATCCTGTGTTTTTTTAATCAACCTAGACAGGTCTGGATAATCAGTTCCGATGATTATTTGTTCAGGTAATCGTGGGATGAGCCCTGCCCACAGAGAGGAGACCGGAGCAGCCTGGTGTTGAGTGTTTACATTGGTGGTGGGGTATTGCTTTTTGTCTCCATGGACGCATTGTATGGTTACCATTCTGTCAGTGTGGTTAATACCCTGTTTCAGATCCTGGGGTCGTAGGACGCTCTGGAGGCACCCTGTATCTACCAAGGCGGAGACCGGTTGTCCATTCACGGTAAGCCTACAGTGATAAGGGGGTGGTTTTCTTTCGGGAGGGGAACAGTAGTAGTTCCATACTACCCCAACCTCCATAGGTTCTTCTTTCTGTGGGCAGAACCTCGCTATGTGTCCTATACTACCGCAATTAAAACACTGTGGTAAAGCTCTGGGTGGTCTGAATATGGGCGTACCAGGTATCACTGTGACTGGATCAGGTTTTCGCACAATAGGGGGTCGGGGTGGACGGTGACCCCCGCTTCCTCCGGATCTCCAGGGCGGTTCTTCACGTCCCTTCTGTGTTTCTTGGGCTCTACTGTACGCACTGGCTATCTCGACGGCTGACTCTAAGGTGAGCCGTGCATGTTGTCGGACCCACTTCTGGATAGGGGGATGCAGGGACGACAAGTATTGTTCCAAATAGATTTTGGCCATTATTCCTTCCTTGGTGGTAGCAGCAGGTTTCAACCAACGGTCAGACATGACCTTTACCCTGAAGTACAACGCTCTGGGGGTCTCTTGAGGCCCCTCCTTCATTTGCCGAAGTCTTATCCTGTATGTCTCGTCATCGACCCAAGTCGCTCTAGTATGCACTGTTTAATGTCCGCATATGGGGTCAGTCCTTGCAGATTCGCCGCTTGGTAGGCGGCTTGCAGGTCACCGGATAATAAGGGACCCAAGTATTGTCCCCATTTATCTGCGGGCCATGCGGCTGCCATTGCCATCTGCTCAAATTGTTAAAAAAATAATCAGGATCTTCTCCACTCACATACCTCTGCATTACAACAGAGGGGAGAGAGGTAGGCCCCCTCTGGTGTCCTATGGCCTCAGCAAGCTTTTCCATGGCTGCTTCTTGGGTCTGGCTTTGGCCCGTTAGTACTTGTTGTAGCTTGCCGCGATCCTCCTCAACCACCGCTAGGAACCGTTCCATGACCTTTTCTAGGCTTCTCTGGCTTTCCGCCATATTCGTGTTCACGGCCTCCATGTCTCCGGACGATCCCACTTCTGACACCACCTGTGGGAGCGCAGGCCGGATAAACAGACGCGGAGGCTGTATATATTTCTTAATGTTGCTGGTTTTATTAGGGTCACTCAAGTGTTCAGTTATAGGCGGGATATTTTAGGGTTCTTCAGGTTTTTCTCCCCCTCTTGCAGATGGACTTGCGTCCTCCGTCTCGCCTTCTCTTCCTTTTCAGAGGTCTTCTCCTCCGAGTGGCTCAGAAATGGGGAGAGAAAAGGAGCAGTCAGTCCCTGACCTTTGTGTGTAATTAGTGAATCATGCACTCTTCACCTCACCAGTCCGGTGTCGCAGGAAAATAGAAGAAAGTGGGAATTCCACAGAAAGGAAAGGACAAGAAAAGAAGGGACAATTCCTGGAATACGTCTACTTAGGCTTTGTCTAATATGGTGGTCGTGAATCCTACTTCGTGCTTCAGCAGGACCAATGACCACGTTAGGGGTTGTGACAGCGGACACTTAGTATCTTGTGTCCGTGTCGGTTCACCGTGTCTCAAATCAGGGGCGTGCAGGGTTTCGCTGAAAGTGAGTAGTGAGGGTGCCAAGCATTCCTTGCTTTGTGCCCATAGTCGTGCTCTCCCCCCCTCCTGACACCTCTCGTTCTTTTCCCGCTACCCACCCGGCCCATCAGCACTCACCTGCTCCGCCGCAACCCTCCTGAGCTGCGGCCACTCTTCTGCATCCTCCGGAGGACACCACCACTCCTTGCTCCACCGCTCGTCTTCCCCCTCGACGTCGGCTTCTTATTTGGATCCTGCCTCAGGGTCTTCCTTTCCGTCGCTCTCTCTCTGTCCCTCCGGCTTACTTCCTCGTCTCCCTCTGGACAGTCCTTTTTCTCGCTCTCCTCCCAGGGTTCTTCCGGGGTCAGCTCCGCCTTCGTCCGTCGCGTCACACCGCGGCCTCTCCCCCTGTGAGGATACATGACATGGAGTTGACCGCTGTTGATGTTTTGTATCCGGGTCCTGCTCTGCGTTTGGCAGTCGGATCGAGTCCTCTCATCCGGATAGGTAGGTATATGCTGGGGACCGGGTGGGGCCATCTCTAATCCCCCTTCCCTAGCTGTCTTTCTAGTAGGGTTTGTTTCCTGGGGATACCTTGATAGAAAGTCTACGTTGACTTGATCTGTCCCTTTCCGATGCTGGGTGTGGAACCTATATGGCTGTAGGGCCAGAAACCACCTTAATACCCTCTAGTTATTGCCTTTGTTACGGGCCAACCATTCCAGGGGAGTGTGATCAGTGAATAATATGAATTCTCGTCCCTCTAAATAGTACCGCAAGGTATCAATGGCCCACTTGAGGACGAGGGCTTCCATCTCTATGACGGCATAGTTCTTTTACCTAGGGAACAGCTTGCGGCCTATGAATAGGATGGGTCTTTCTTCTCCCTGGGGTGTCTTTTGGGATAATACCGCCCCAAGACCCCTGTCTGAGGCGTCTGTCTGCAGAATGAAAGGGAGTGAATAATCAGGGCTCGACAGGACAGTTCTGGAGATGAGGGAGGTTTTTAAAGTTTCAAAGGCATGGAGCAACTCATGAGAGGGACGCCGTAATACGGCTTCTGTTTTTACAGTTTTCTGTAGTAAGTCCGTCAGAGGAGCAGCTGTTTGGCAGAAGTTAGGAATGAACCTCCGGTAGTAAACCAAAATGCCCAGAAAGGCACGGAGGTCGCGTTTGGTTTCGGGAAAAGGGATTTGGGAAATGACCGTTATCTTGTTATTCTGCAGTTTGATGACTCCTTCCCCTAACATATACCCCAGGTATCGGACCGTTTGTGCTGCCAGGTGACTTTTGTTTTGGCGGGGTTGATCTTTAGACCATGACACCCCAAGGCCTGTATCACTGCGTATAGGTGTTCTAAGTGTTGTTCCCACGTATCACTATAGATGATGATGTCATCTATATAGGCCGCAGAGTACTTTTCATGTGGTTGGAGGATTATATTTATGGCTCTTTGAAAGGTTGCGGGGGCTCCGTGCAACCCGAAAGGCAACACCGTAAATTGGTATAGCCCATCCGGGGTGGAAAAGGCAGTTTTCTCTTTGTCCTGGTCTCTTAGCGGGATTTGCCAATACCCCTTGCATAAATCCAGGGTGCTGATGTACTTGGCTTTGCCCATACGCTCAATCATTTCATCTACCCTAGGTAACGGATAGGAGTTGAACTCAGATATTTTGTTGACCTCCCTGAAGTCGATGCAAAAGCGCACCGATCCATCAGGCTTCGGTACCAGAACGATGGGCGAGCTCCATTCGCTCACAGAGGGTTCAATGATACCCATGCGTAACATTTGTTGGACCTCCTCTCTGATGGTGGACCTGCGTGCCTCAGGGATCCTGTAGGGTCTAAGGCGCACTTTTTTCCCAGGAAGGGTTTTTATGGAATGTTCTAGCAAGGACGTTTTGCCGGGGTTAAGAGAAAATACCTCTCGTAATGGGTAAAGGGTTTCAACCAGGTTCTTTTTCAGGTTGGGAGATAAGTCCGTGTCTATACATTGGTCAAACAACGGTGTCTGTTCGGACATCATCCCTACCAACACCGGAACAGGTCCCTCCCATTTTTTAAGCAGGTTTATATGATATATCTGAGAAACAACACCGGTTGGCGTCTGTCTCGATGTGATAGGTAACAGGAATCACCTTCTCAAGCACTGTATAGGGACCCTGCCACTGACCTAACAGCTTATGATCAGAGGATGCTATCATCAGTAGTACTGGATCCCCTACAGTGAAGGACCTCTCTTTGGTTTTCCTGTCATATTGGGCCTTCTGGGCGGTTTGTGCCTCTTCCATGTTGTTCCGGACGATGGCCCGGATTTGACCTAAATGGGTTTTAAGGTTTGACACGTATTCTACCAAGGGTTTGGTTTCATCTCTCTCGTTCTCCCAGGCTTCATGAGCCATCTCTAATAACGAACGGGGTTGTCGGCTATATAGCAACTCAAAAGGAGTGTAGCCTGTGCTTTTCTGTATCTTACCCGGGATGGCGAATAACGCTAGGGGCAACATGTCCTCCCCTTTCCTGGTTTCCAGAGCTAGGAGTTTCTTTAGGGTGGTTTTTAAGGTGGCGTTGTACCGCTCCACTAATCCATCCGTTTGCGGGTGGTACGCGGCCGTGCAAATCTGTTTGATGCCAAGCTGGGCACATACTTGTCTCATTAGCTTGGAGACGAAAGGGGTACCTTGGTCTGTTAAAATTTCCTTCGGGAACCCCACCCAGGAGAAGATATTCACCATGGCTTTAGCAATACAGGAAGCATTTGGGTGACGTAGGGCTACCGCCTCGGGAAAACGGGTGGCGTAGTTGACTAAGACCAGCACATAGCGACACCCGCTTCGGGAGGGTAATAAGGGACCTATGATGTCCATGCCCACTCACAAAAAGGGTTCATCTATGATGGGGAGAGGATGGAGGGGAACTCAGGGAGGTCTGTATCGGCTATTTTTCTGGCAAATGGGACACTCACGGCAATAGGATTTCACCTGATGATATATCCCCGGCCAATAAAACTTCTCCAAGATAGCTTTTTCTGTTTTTTCATTGCTAAAATGTCCCCCCCAAGAGATGGCTGTGTGCCAGAAAAAGGACTTTGTCACAAAATGGTCCAGGTACTAAAAGCTGTGGGTGTTGTGTGGGGCCCCCTTTCCTATATAATAACCCATTCTTTATGAAAAATTGGGGACCTACTTGGTGGGGGTCTTCCTAATGTGTTGCTCTATCCCATGCTTCCTGCAGAACTGGGTCCTCTCTTTGAGCAGCATGGAAATTCCTATCTGTTTCCCATGGCGTTTCTTCATGTAGAACAGGAAAGACCGGGATGGGTTTCCTTTTCTCGTCTCTTCTTTGTTTCTGGCTTTTCCTAGCCTTTGAGGGTGGCCATTCCGGGTTATCGTCCTGAGATAAGGGTGCCGTTTCCCACCTCTTCTCTCCTTCATCCTGCGTTTTTTTTAATCAACCTAGACAGGTCTGGATAATCAGTTCCGATGATTATTTGTTCAGGTAATCGTGGGATGAGCCCTACCCACAGAGAGGAGACCGGAGCAGCCTGGTGTTGAGTGTTTACATTGGTGGTGGGGTATTGCTTTTTGTCTCCATGGACGCATTGTATGGTTACCATTCCGTCAGTGTGGTTAATACCCTGTTTCAGATTCTGGGGTCGTAGGACGCTCTGGAGGCACCCTGTATCTACCAAGGCGGAGACCGGTTGTCCATTCACGGTAAGCCTACAGTGATAAGGGGGTGGTTTTCTTTTGGGAGGGGAACAGTAGTAGTTCCATACTACCCCAACCTCCATAGGTTCTTCTTTCTGTGGGCAGAACCTCGCTATGTGTCCTATACTACCGCAATTAAAACACTGTGGTAAAGCCATGGGTGGTCTGAATATGGGCGTACCAGGTATCACTGTGACTGGATCAGGTTTTCGCACAATAGGGGGTCGGGGTGGACGGTGACCCCGCTTCCTCCGGATCTCCAGGGCGGTTCTTCACGTCCCTTCTGTGTTTCTTGGGCTCTACTGTACGCACTGGCTATCTCGACGGCTGACTCTAAGGTGAGCCGTGCATGTTGTCGGACCCACTTCTGGATAGGGGGATGCAGGGACGACAAGTATTGTTCCAAATAGATTTTGGCCATTATTCCTTCCTTGGTGGTAGCAGCAGGTTTCAACCAATGGTCAGACATGACCTTTACCCTGAAGTACAACGCTCTGGGGGTCTCTTGAGGCCCCTCCTTCATTTGCCGAAGTCTTATCCTGTATGTCTCGTCATCGACCCAAGTCGCTCTAGTATGCACTGTTTAATGTCCGCATATGGGGTCAGTCCTTGCAGATTCGCCGCTTGATAGGCGGCTTGCAGGTCACCGGATAATAAGGGACCCAAGTATTGTCCCCATTTATCTGCGGGCCATGCGGCTGCCATTGCCATCTGCTCAAATTGTTAAAAAAATAATCAGGATCTTCTCCACTCACATACCTCTGCATTACAACAGAGGGGAGAGAGGTAGGCCCCTCTGGTGTCCTATGGCCTCAGCAAGCTTTTCCATGGCTGCTTCTTGGGTCTGGCTTTGGCCCGTTAGTACTTGTTGTAGCTTGCCGCGATCCTCCTCAACCACCGCTAGGAACCGTTCCATGACCTTTTCTAGGCTTCTCTGGCTTTCCGCCATATTCGTGTTCACGGCCTCCATGTCTCCGGACGATCCCACTTCTGACACCACCTGTGGGAGCGCAGGCCGGATAAACAGACGCGGAGGCTGTATATATTTCTTAATGTTGCTGGTTTTATTAGGGTCACTCAAGTGTTCAGTTATAGGCGGGATATTTTAGGGTTCTTCAGGTTTTTCTCCTCCTCTTGCAGATGGTCTTGCGTCCTCCGTCTCGCCTTCTCTTCCTTTTCAGAGGTCTTCTCCTCCGAGAGGCTCAGAAATGGGGAGAGAAAAGGAGCAGTCAGTCCCTGACCTTTGTGTGTAATTAGTGAATCGTGCACTCTTCACCTCACCCGTCCGGTGTCGCAGGAAAATAGAAGAAAGTGGGAATTCCACAGAAAGGAAAGGACAAGAAAAGAAGGGACAATTCCTGGAATACGTCTACTTAGGCTTTGTCTAATATGGTGGTCGTGAATCCTACTTCGTGCTTCAGCAGGACCAATGACCACGTTAGGGGTTGTGACAGCGGACACTTAGTATCTTGTGTCCGTGTCGGTTCACCGTGTCTCAAATCAGGGGCGTGCAGGGTTTCGCTGAAAGTGAGTAGTGAGGGTGCCAAGCATTCCTTGCTTTGTGCCCGTAGTCGTGCTGTCCCCCCCTCCTGACGCCTCTCGTTCTTTTCCCGCTACCCGCCCGGCCCATCAGCACTCACCTGCTCCACCGCAACCCTCCTGAGCTGCGGCCGCTCTCCTGCATCCTCCGGAGGACACCACCACTCCTTGCTCCACCGCTCGTCTTCCCCCTCGACGTCGGCTTCTTATTTGGATCCTCCCTCAGGGTCTTCCTTTCCGTCGCTCTCTCTCTGTCCCTCCGGCTTACTTCCTCGTCTCCCTCTGGACAGTCCTTTTTCTCTCTCTCCTCCCAGGGTTCTTCCGGGGTCAGCTCCGCCTTCGTCCGTCGCGTCACACCGCGGCCTCTCCCCCTGTGAGGACACATGACATGGAGTTGACCGCTGTTGATGTTTTGTATCCGGGTACTGCTCTGCGTTTGGCAGTCGGATTGAGTCCTCTCATCCGGATAGGTAGGTATATGCTGGGGACCGGGTGGGGCCATCTCACAGCATGCCATTCTGTTGTTTTTTTGTTTTTATGCAAGGTTTTGTAAGACGCTGGCCCTTGCACTCCATGTTGCACTCTCTCTTATGTGCTTCTCCCCAAGCCCCTGTGTTGCCGTCTCCCTCATGTGCTTCTTACAAGCCCTTTGGTGCTTTCTCCCTTGTGCCCTCACCCATTCCCCATTGCTTCCCCACAAACTCCCCGCATGCACTTCTCTGTTGCCCCCCACCATTCTTTTTAAAATATATTTTTCATGGTATTTTTTGGGAGGGTCAGGAAGCAAATTGCTGCAGGCCCTCCACAAAGCACCTTCGCTCACTTACAAATTATTTTTTAATTGACCAATCTAAGTGGTATCTGCAATATTAAATCACCTAAAATAAATAAAATAAAAAAGAATAGCACCCATGTCATTCTGTAGGCACTCTTGCATGATGATGCTTGTGCGCACCTACAGAATGACATGACCGCCAACAGTCGCTACAAGGTCCCAAAGGCTTAAACTATTGGCATTGCCAATGCTTGTGCCTTTGTGTAGACATAGGATAATATCCCGCTTCTAAAGCTGTGTGTGAAGTGGGTGACCCCCTAGCCATCACTTCCATTTTTCTGGATGACTTCTCTATTTGAGATTTCCATGATACTGAGGCGTTGAAGGTTATGCAGAGATGCATGAAGATCTGTACTCTTTCGATTAGTTCTCTCTCCAGGTAGAATGGTTTCACTCTCAGTTTCACATAGTGGTGACTCCAGATCATGATCTAATATTTTGCCCTATATATGGTGATGCTGTTTGTTTTGCAAAAAATTTTCCATATGGGAGAGTAATTGTTAGAGCGTGTTTGAACTACAGCTCAGAAGTACTGAATCATTGGCACAGCGGAAGATGGGAGTAGAGATATTCTAGATTTTTGGTGCAAAAAGCTCTCTAGTTTGATCTGAGGCTTGATTGATTTGAATTGCATAATGAGCACCTTTTTGCCCCTGGACTGCTTTGTATTAATACCTCATATGGGCTTTATGAAGTTGTCTGTTGTCAGCTGCTTCCAGGTTTCCAGGATCCTGAGGCGGCGAAGGTTATGCCCAGGTGCATGAAGATTTGTACAATTTTGATTATTTTTCTTTCCATGTAGAATCATTTTACTCTCAGTTGCACATATTGGGGACTTGAGATGAATATCTAACACTATGCCCTATTAATTTTGGTGTTGTTTGTTTTGCAAAATCATTTTTATATGAGAAAGTAATTGTTTTAGAGCACTAAGTGCATACCAGAAGTATTGAATCATTGGACTAGAGGAGGATAGGAGATGTTCTGGATTTTTGGTGCATACAGTTCCCTAGTTTGATCTGAGGCTTGGATGATTTGAATCGCAAAGTAAGCCTTCTTTGTCCCTGGGCTGCTTTGTGTTAACCCCTCATATGAGCTTTATAAAGCACTCTGTTGTTAGCTGCTCAGGTTTCCACCACCACTTCATTTTCTGACCACTTTGTTATATATCAGCCACATTTCAGGTGAACCACAGTTGGCAACCTTCCCAACTCTTTTAAGTTTTTAAGCTGAGGGCAAGCAAGTGAATATATATTTGAGTATGGCAAAGTTGTGATGGGGAGAATCAAGGAAAGTGCCTGAGCTATGATTAGTTGAAGAAAGTACTACTGTTAAATTGTATTGTTAGTGCAAACAGCTTTCAGTTATAAGTCTTGAGCTTTCACTAATTGTCAATAGCATAAACAATGAAAGATTCAAGCAGGATGTAGACATATCATTGGATGATAAGTCTTAATGTCGCAAGTGAAGGTCATATCAGCATATATCCTGATACATTGCTAGAGAAGAGATTCATTTGGAGAAGCCTACATCTTCATGATTCCCAGCAGCTTCTGTAGTCTGTTCGCGACTCAAATTTGTACCAAGAGATTGAAATTACACAGTAACAGGATAATATGCAATATAACTTAAATCAAGAAGGACATCTTCAAAATGTTGTCAATGGAGTTGGAATTACATCCTAGTTTATGACACTTTAATGTGTTCAAGAATTGCGAGCGAGGGTAAAGGAGATCTGGGCTGTGATATTTCTGAAAGGGTTGTAGTGTCAGTTTGAGTCATGGTCGATGAGGGCCAAATACACAATATCTACAACAATATCACTCCTTCTTTAGGATTGTTTAGGAAAACTGGGTGTTTAGGAGAGTAGCTGAATTAGTCAAGAGCAAGGTCTCCATTACCACTAGGATTGCTCATGCCACATGTTTGAGCACATTATGTCTTTCACATGATTATTTCTCTACTGAGTGGGTATTTATGGAGCCAGTCTTGAGTGATATGCATCTTAGACTGTTGAACATTGCACCTTCTGATGTTAGTGAGATTAGATTGATTTTAAGACAGCCTCCAAAAAAGTTCTCCTTCAGGTACTGGTCAGTAAATTCTGTGAGCTTGGTGACTACCCCACATTTTTGGACATGGTCTACAGAAAAGATAAGATCTCCTATTTCACCACATGCATGCAGCATGAAGGAATTGGTGATATGAGGAGGAACAAAGCTGTGGCTCCATACAAATCTGCACACCTGTGTTTGTTGGTTACTATTTAACATTGCGCTCTGTGTCAATTTCCATAAAAGAGATTGTCAATATATATAGAGATTATCAATGCCAAAATAATCCACTCATCCTTAAAATAGAATACCTGCATCCTTGTACCCAATTGTTTGTATTTCATATGATACTTTGAATCTCCACCTATCACACTTTCCTGAAATGCTCATCAAAATACTGACCAAGCATATGCTTTTTTCAGGCATACAGTAAAGGAAAAGTGAGACAGTACCTTTTGCTGGCCTATTAGATATATAATGTGCCTCTAACTTCCAATGCTCACCACTATCTAGCAATGACAATTAAGTCCCTCTTTCTTTCTATTTGACTCCCATCTGACCCATCACCTCCTTTTTTTCTCCAGGCTGGACATCAGATAGCCCGCACTCACTTCCATCTGTTGACCATCTCACACCCACATTTTCCCAGCTACTGTCTACAGAAAAGATAAAGTGTCTTCACTTTACAACAGTTAAGCTGAAATGTTTGTCTTTTTGAAGGAGTGAATATGATCAGTAATCCCTGCAAACGTATGTCACAGAAAAGACATTTATGGGCCTGTCAAACGTTTGTATGTGTTTTAAAGTTTGATTTAGTACAATGTGATACTATGTGTGTCCCCTATATGGCTACGCAGAGTTTCAAAGCCTGGCAGCTGGAAATTCTGCACATTTTTAACTATGAGTAGTTAGGCACAGGGCATAGTGCTCCATAGTTTAAGAAAAAAGAGACACAATTAGCAGGCCTTTGCCACAGAGGATAAGTGTTCCCTCTTCGAAGAATGGCCAATCATAGCAATTGCCAGTGTGGTGATACTTCATAGTTGCTCAGTGCAGCCCTGCTCTGAGCTCCCTGTCTCTCCCCACACATATTCCCAAATGGCCTGGCCCACTCACATCTTGCCAACTCACACCATGAATGTAATAACCCACCCACAGTCTTCATAGTTCTGCACCTCCCTTCCTCTCCCTCCTGTGTCTAACAGTGGGAGGGTGCAGTCAGCCCATCCAGTATTTCCTGCTCTAGACTGTCCCACCCAATGACACCCTGGAGCAGGAAATGATGGAATGGGAGTCAGAACAATAGCTTTTAACCATGCGTCACATAGTCAGAAAGCATAGAGGGATATATTCAGATACACCATAGAGATATGTATTTTGGGAATTTCACGCCAAGTGCATGGTGGGGTGGTTCCTTGCAAAAATCTGCAAATACCCACAAAGATTTATTGTGTTCTCCAACTTTCCATGGAACGCCCAACCTAGTAATCCCATGACCCACCACTGAGAGCGTTTCTCACACATAATTGTATGTTGCACTATTGTACTATTAAATGTATGCAATTCAATTTACAAGTCACTCACCTGGAAATGGCTGAACAGATAGGGCCCAACAAATGGACTGATCGAAAGATTGGGCAATCGCAATTGCTGAAACAATAATGTTATTTTAATGATAACTGGAGCTTAACCTGAACTTTGCAAACGTGGCTCTATTTTGTCTGCGAACAAATATTCAGCACATATTTTGGGATGAATGACATGCATGTCAATTCAAAAAAATAGTTTTACATGAAAATTATATCAAAAATATTGTCACTACGAAAATATTGGGGAACAGAATATTGGAGGTAAAGATATCATTTTTGTTTCCAAAATATGGTTTTTAGGAATATTATTCTATTTAATATTGTTTAATTTACTGTAGTGGTAATAAACATATTTAATTTATTTGATCATATTTGTATATTTTATTACAATGTGCATTTGTTTTAACTTATATACTATACATATTTTATTTTAAATATGTCTATGTACTTAGGTATTTTGGGTTGAGAAAAGTAAATGCAACCCCTCCGAATTCCAACACTTTCCCTGCTGTTGCTTTGACTGGAAAGTGAATAGTAAGTCAAATCCTTCAGAAGTTCAACACTTTCTCTAATGTTGCTTAGACTGGGAGTGTAAAGTTTAAATATAACATCTCAGAAATACAACTCTTTTCCTGTTTTTGCTTGCACTGGAGTGGGAATAGTAAATGTAATGTGTGCAAGGTACAACACTTTTTTTTATTTTGTGTTTAAAATGCATGTATATTCATTAATTTTGCTACTGTTGTTTTTAAAGTTTTATTTTTTTTATATTTTTTCCTTTTTATATTATTTAAAAAAATATTGTTGTTATATTCATTTTATTAATTACATTTATTGTTATATGTTTTTTTTTTGTTAGCTACTGGTACTATTATTTATCTACATTTTTTAATTGTTTAAACATTGTTTTACATTATCACTGCAGTGTAAAGGTTTTGCTTAATCGAGATGGCAAGGATGGCACGCTTTAGCTGAAACAACGTTTGTCAAGTACACGCCCTATTTCCTGGGCAAACCATAGAGGGCACAAATGGTGAAACTGGTCAACAAACTGTGATGTTAAGGATTAACATCACTACTTCTCTAGGAATCATAACAAATAAATTACAGATTGTGGGGGATATTCTCAAGAACGTAGGATAATTATCGCAAAATTAGCTTAACGCAACTTTGCACATCGCAGTCCATCGCGGGAAAATAACACTGTGTTAATGTTGTATTCTCAACCCGGCGGCACCATGCGATAGTCTCACGATAATGCGCCAAATGATCGCGTTAAAATTAACGCGACGACGAAAAAATGCGAAACACGAACGCAAAAAAAGTTGCGATGCCCCAAATTGCGATACAAAAATCAGCGATAGCCAGCAACAGGCCTGCAATTCCCACGCGTCATGCGGGAAAATGCACTACAAAAGCACCGAAAAACACAAACAAAATAATTTAAACTGTGTAGCACCATGGAGGAAGCCGGAGCAAGTACAGAGGACGACCAGAACCCCACAAGCCCCCAGGAGGACCAGCCTGGGACCTCGGGGTCACGGAAGGGCAAGGAGAAGAAGACGAGGAAAACAAGGTTCAGTCCGCAGGAAAAAAGGATCATCATCACGGAGGTGATAGAACACCACCAACAACTGTACGTCACCTCCAACGTGTCATTGGCAAATAAAAATGCCATCCTGGACAAGGTGAATGCAGTCGGAGTGAGGAGGAGGACAATTGGAGAGGTCAAGAGGCGCTGGAATGATGCAAAGCGCAAAACCAAGAAGAAACTCGCTGACATCCATCAGGCAGCAATGCAGACTGGAGGTGGCAGTCCAGCGGAACACCTGAAGCTGGATGAGATGGAGGAAATGGTGTCCACAGTCATCAGTGGGGAGACAGTGGCAGGAGTTGGGGGTCCGGACACTGCTCGACATGACCTGACACAACAGCACCAGGGTGAGTACCGAACAGGGACTGGGGGGACGGGGGGAGATGGGCACAATGGCACACATGCACAATTAAGTAGAGCACACTGCACACCCACAATGACTCTGGATCATGTCCCTGATCCCCTTGGCAAACTGCAGCACACATACAAACAGCAAGTAGGCCCCCGTCCACTATGGGCACAAATGGGTCCCTCCCCACACAGCACCAATCTCGCAACTAACCCATGCACACGTGTTAAAACCAGCAAAGCTGCGTGTCAGTGAGTCACACTGACAATGCAAGTGACACTGCATGACGAACAGCATGGCTGCAGTCCAATTATCATGACATGGTGCAAGCCACGACACTGAGGTGGCTGAGTGTGGAACACATCCATAAAGGAGCAGGTCACACTCTGATCAATCAATCAGAGCATTTATAAAGTGCACTACATACCCGTGAGGGTCTCAAGGCGCTGGGGGGGGGGTGTAGGGTGCTGCTACTGCTCGAACAGCCAGGTCTTGAGTAGCCTCCTGTAGGTAAGTAGGTCCTGGGTCTGCCGTAGGTGGGTGGGGAGGGTGTTCCAGGTCTTTGCGGCGAGGTGGGAGAATGATCTGCCGCCGGTGGTTGCTCTTCGGATGCGGGGGATGGTTGCGAGTGCGAGGTCGGCGGAGCGGAGTTGGCGGTTCGGGGTGTAGAAGGTGAGTCATCTGTTGAGGTATGTTGGTCCGGTGTTGTGGAGTACCTTGTGTGCGTGGGTGAGGAGCTTGAAGCTGATCCTCTTGTTGACGGGGAGCCAGTGCAGGTTTCTTAGGTGGGGTGTGATGTGGCTGTGGTGAGGGATGTCGAGGATCAGGCATGCAGAGGCATTCTGTATGCGTTGTAGTCGTTTCAGGAGTTTGGCTGAGGCTCCTGCGTAGAGGGCGTTTCCGTAGTCCCGTCTGCTGCTGACGAGGGCCTGGGTCACCGTTCTTCTTGTTATGATGGGGATCCATCTGTAGATCTTGCGGAGCATGCGGAGGGTGTTGAAACAGGAGGATGAGATGGCGTTGACTTGCTTGGTCATGGAGAGTGTTGAGTCGAGGATGAAGCCCAGGTTGCGTGCGTGGTCGGTGGGCGTCGGTGCAGCTCCTAGTGAGGTCGGCCACCAGGAGTCGTCCCAGGCTGAGGGGGTGGAGCCGAGGATGAGGACCTCCGTCTTGTCTGAGTTCAGCTTCAGTCGGCTGTACTTCATCCACTCGGCGACGGCTTTCATTCCTTCGTGGAGGTTGGTTTTGGCGGTGGCGGGGTCCTTGGTGAGAGAGAGGATCAGCTGGGTGTCGTCGGCATAGGAGATGATGTTGAGGTTGTGCAGTCCGGCTACGTGGGCGAGAGGTGCCATGTAGACGTTGAACAGTGTTGGGCTGAGGGATGATCCTTGGGTTTCACCGCAGATGATCTCGGAGGCTTCGGATCGGAAGGGCAGGAGGCGGACCCTCTGTGTTCTGCCGGAGAGGAAGGAGGTGGTCCATTCCAGAGCCTTGTTTCAGATCCCTGCGTTGTGGAGGCGGTTGCGTAGGGTGCGGTGGCAGACTGTGTCGAAGGCGGCTGAGAGGTCTAGAAGGATGAGGGCCGCGGTTTCACCGTTGTCCAGTATGGCCCTGATGTCGTCGGTGGCAGCGATGAGGGCGGTCTCGGTACTGTGGTTGCTGCGGAACCCAGACTGGGAAGGGTCCAGGATGTTGTTCTCCTCGAGGTGGCAGGTCAGATGTCCGTTGATGATCTTCTCGATTACCTTCGCCGGGAACGGGAGCAGGGAGATGGGTCGGAAGTTCTTGAGGTCTCTCGGATCCGCCTTGGATTTCTTGAGTAAGGCGTTGATCTCGGCATGCTTCCAGCTCTCTGGGAAGGTTGCGGTCTCAAAGGAGATGTTGATGACTTTGCAGAGATGGGGTGCGATGGTGGCGCTGGCTTTGTTGAAGATGTGGTGTGGGCAAGGGTCTGACGGGGAGCCGGAGTGGATGGTGCTCATGATTTTGATGGTGTCGTCGTCGTTCACGTTGGTCCAGGTGAGCAGGGGGTCGATGTGGATGTTGGCCGGAGGGTCTGAGGTGTCGGTGGCTGTCGGGACGGTCTCGTTGTTGAAGCTGTCGTGGATGTCTGCAAACTTGCGATGGAAGAAGGTGGCTAGGGAGTCGCACAGGTCTTGCGATGGTGGGATGTCGTTGGTGTTGGAGCTGGGGTTGGAGAGTTCTTTCACGATGTTGAAGAGCTCTTTGCTGTTGTGTGCGTTGTTGTCGAGGCGATCTTTGAAGGAGAACCTTTTGGCGGATCGGATGAGGTGATGGTGTCTGCGGATGGCGTTCTTGTGGGCTGCATGGCTGTCCGGTGTCTGTTCGTGGTGCCATTTCTTCTCGAGTTTTCGGCAGTTTTGCTTGGAGGCCTGGAGGTCCGCGGTGAACCAGCTGGCTTTCTTGTCAGGGCGTCCATTGGAGGGTTTCTTGATCGGGGCGAGAGTGTTGGCGCAGTCGTCGATCCATTGCCTGAGGTTGCGGGCGGCAGTGTCGGGGTCGGTGGGGTCGGCGGGTGGGCTTCGGGTGAGGGTGGTGTTAAGCTGGAATTCGGTGACTTTGCTCCAGCTGCGACGGGGGATCGGTTGAGTGCGGTGGTGCGTGGCGGGTTTCTGGAAGGTGAAGTGGATGCAGCGATGGTCGGTCCAGTGGAGTTCGGTGGTGTGGCTGACAGTAACGTGGGAGCTTGCGGAGAAGATGGGGTCGAGCGTGTGTCCGGCAGAGTGGGTGGGTGTTGTGACGAGCTGTCTGAGTCCGAGGTTGGCAAGGTTGTTGATCAGGGTGGTGGAGTTGCTGTCGTTGCTGTTCTCGAGGTGGAAGTTCAGGTCTCCGAGGAGGATGTAGTCTGTGGAGGCGAGGGCGTGCGTGCTGATGGAGTCGGCGATGGAGTAGATGAACTGAGGCCAGGGTCCGGGGGGTCTGTAGAGGAGAGTTCCTCTGAGGGTGGTGTTGGGGTCAGTGTGGATCTGGAAGTGCAGGTGTTCGGCGGTGCTGAGGGTGTCATCAGTGCTGGTCGAGACCTTGAGGGTGTTCTTATGGACGATGGCCATTCCTCCTCCTACTCCGTTGGTGCGGTCCCTGCGGGTGATCTTATAGCCGTCCGGGATGGCTATGGCGATGTCGGGTGCTGAGGAGGCGTTCAACCAGGTCTCTGTCAGGAAGGCGACGTCCGGGGAGGATGAGTCGAGCAGGTCCCAGAGTTCGACGACGTGTTTGCGTGCGGAGCGGGTGTTGAGTAGGATGCATCTGAGGTGGTTGCGTCCTGTCTCGGTGGGCGGTTTGGCGGCTCGAAGGCTGGTGAAGCTGCAGTTCCGGCAGGAGAAGAGTCCTTGGGTGCGCTTCGGGGCGCCCTGGAAGCAGATGTGTAGTCGTCCAGGTTTGAGTGCGTGGAGGGTGCTGGCGTCGTAACGGCGGTGGTCATCGTGGCGGTAGCAGGGACCAGGGGGCTGGCACTGGGCGCGGTCCAGGCACGGACGGGTGCAGACGGGACCACTTACACTCCCTAACGGACACCCACAGTTTGCTCCATGATGTCCAACAATCCATGCCCGACATCGCTGGAGTCATGACTCTGAGAGGAAAACAACTGTCTAGTCAGGGTGGCCTCAGCGATGTCAGCTGAGAGTTGGCACAGATGCTGAGGATAATGGAGAACATGGAGTGGATGCATGCGGAAAGAATGGCTGCCACAGATGCACACCAGTGAAAAGTTGTTGGGATCTTCCATGCCCTGCAGATCCTCATCATCGCATTGCTGCCACTAAGGCAGTCGCTGATGAATGCTGCTGGTACTTCTACACACACATCTCCGGCCCCTGATGTGTCAGTGGCACACAGTGCTGCAGACCAAACATCAGCACCCACATGTCAGACAGATGACATAGAGGAAGAAGATGCGGGTGATTCCACCTTTGTAGTAAGAAGGAGCCAGTAGCATTCTTCTCCGCCATATGCCCTGTTTCAGCTTGGTTCTGCCCTCTGCATCATGCCCGGTAACAACACCTCCCACTGTCCCCCGAAACACTTTGCGACACTCACCTTGGACCTCGACATGGACTGCCATATTTTGTTTGCAAACCAATGACACAGCAATCAGACTGCGGACTGTACTTATCCTCTTCGGATGTACTTGTCAATCCCTAAATGACTCTGGCTGGCCCTCCACTGGGCTACAATGTAATGTGGGGTTTGCATGGCCATGTACTGCTCCAGCTCCGACACTCCACCGAATGTGAATAAATCATTCAAATTCACACAGATGTGTCATGTCCATAATCGATCAAGTATGAAAGTATGGATGAATGTAAGGACATTGATTGTCCAAAAAGGTACACCCTGGGAAATGAAAGCAATGCGCATGTTTGACCATGACACACATAGGAAGTGAGATGACTGGGAATGTGTGCACTAGCTGTGGCCTCATTGCTCTGAACCAACAATCGTGCAATTTCTCAACTTTGCCCCACGCAATGTTAGAAATAGGGCTGGGTATGAAATGTCAAAGTCGTTGGCAGGCCTAAAGTAGTGTCCCCCATCACATTTGACAACAGAACATCTCTTCGCATACCCACTCACACTCAACTGGGTGGACACAGCCTGTAGTGATGGATCACATTGATCCACATGGCAAGAATATGGACACCATACTCACATTGCTGAAGACACGTAAGAGCACAGGTCTATCAGCAACTATCCCAACCACTATTTCTGGCTCACAGAGGTGGAGCTGGCAAGAGGGACTCACCCCTAAGTGAAATGCGTCAGTCAGTCCCTCCCTGTGTACGGACAATGCTCATTGACATTCTAATCAACACTCATCACAGTTGAACACTAGTGAAGTTGCGTAGACTTTATTAGCATGTGCGTGTCAGTATGGGCAAGACAAGGGCCACAACATGCAGACCAATGCATCAGACACTAACAGGCAGCATTCGGTCACGGTACAGTTCCACGTG
The DNA here is from genome assembly GCA_963921515.1 of Calotriton arnoldi. NCBI lineage: Eukaryota > Metazoa > Chordata > Amphibia > Caudata > Salamandridae > Calotriton > Calotriton arnoldi. Next base: position 421,039 of record CAWUFW010010701.1, read on the forward strand.
ACAGGCGTTGTGCATGCACCTGGGATGTTCTGCCATTGCGTTGGTGGCTCTCGTAGAACAGGCACTCTTCTGACTTGCGGCAGTTATGTGGATGATATGCCACAGCTCGGAGCAATGAGTCGTATGTGTGTGCAAAGTTTGGACGTATGGGTTGTTGTGTACGTAAGTGTCAAGGGCATTCCATGCAAGAGTACCTAGAGCAAGAACTTCTGTGTGTGGGGTGTGGATACGTTGGTCTTTCATTAGCGCTGTGCGTAGTGTGGGAGTCGTCATCATCTGCTATGGTATCTCTCTCAGGGGGTGCCTGCCGCATGCAAGACCAAGGTCGGAGGTGCAGATGTCCTTCCGCCTTATGTATTGAGACAAAGGAGCTTTCATCCCTAATGTTAGTCTGACTACTGCTTGCATTCTGGAAATGTGATGTGGCTTTCGCGCTGCAATTGAGGCTAGGCCTTAGGCTTATGGTGCACCAATAGCGATACACACACAACAGTTGGCATGCATGAGCCAAGAGCCCGAGTGGCCTTGCACTCCTTGTACAATCCCTTCGTGCACGGCCGCCCTCCAAGTGCATGCAATATTGCAACATTGTCGATTGCGTGCCGTGTGGCGCAGACACTGCAACAGAGACATACGCATCAGTTGGTTTCCTGTCCAGCCCAGAAATGAACCACGCCCAGGGATAATTATTCACACCCCTATGCTGGCCTGGCGTATGCCGACCCAGCCCACTCGGCTTACGTATAAAGGGGGGGATGACGACGCTACGTGTCCCAGTTCTTCCCCACTGCCGGAGGTGACATGGCTGCGTCTGCCTGGCATATCACGAGACTCAATCAGAAAGGGTCCATGACTTGCGTTGCACAGAGTTCGTGGCACCGGATACACTGCGGCCGGCACGGGCCTACCGCCATGGGACGGTGACTTTCGGTGCACTGAGGTAGGGGCACCTTAAGTGCTGAGCGGGTGTGCAGCCTGCGATGATGCGCTGTCCTGGCGGTCCGGACTGGTAAGGATTTGTGTGAGCCCTGCTGGACCGCAGTGTAGGCCTGAGCCAGCGGGCAGCGCGGGCCTACCCCCACGTGGCGTTGCCTCGTGGTTCACAGAGTTAGTGGCACCTATAGAGCTGAGCGGGTGTGCAGCCTGCGATGATGCCGTGTGCACTGATATGATCTCTGCCATTGCGAAATCAAAACCCAGAATCAAGTGTGTGACCTGGTGGCCCGCGGGGCGGGGCTGCATGATGTGGAGGCTGCCAAGGTCGCGGGCCCCGGGCTTGGAGCTTGCACCGGCACGTGGTGGGCCCTCTTGGAGACACGCTGGTGGCGGAAGGTGAGCAGTGAGGCCTGGGTGCACAGGGGCGGGTAAACACCGCTGGGTGGCGGGAGGGGCTGGGGTGCAGCATCCAGTGTGCGCAGGGGCGGCCAAGCGATGATGGCGTGTGCAATCATATGAACTCTGCCATTCATAAATCTGGACTCTGTTTCAGATAAGGGACCTGGTGGACTGCAGTGTATACCGGCACGTGGTTGGAGACACACTGGTGGCAGCAGGTGAGCAGTGAGGCCTGGGTCCGCAGTGTCGGCACTCTCTCTCCCTCTCTTCCTTTCACTGTCTCTCTCTCTTCCTCTGTTACTCTCTCTCCTCCTCCCTCTCTTCCTTTCACTGTCTCTCTCTCTCTTCCTCTGTTTCTCTCTCTCTCTCCTTCTCCCTCTCTCCCCCTTTCTCTCTCTTTCTCTCTCTCCCTCTCTTTCACTCTCTCTCTCTCTCCCTTTCTTTCTCTCTCTCTTTCTCTCTCTCTCTGTCCTTTGATGAGCGCATGACACACCTTCTTATCTTGAATTTTGTCTTGCAGGCTGTGTCTTACAGATTGTCCAGAGAAGACCCGCCATGACTCTTCCGAATAGTTGTTTTGAGTTAAATTTGAATAAAATAATTTGTTTGGAAATTCAAAGATGAATGAATGATTCTCCTTTTTCTGACCACACATGAATGTTAATTGTTGTACTTGTGTGACATCAGGCAAATTGTTGTGTTCATGATTTCGTAAAGTTGATGTAAAATATCTTTGTCCGGGGTAGGGCCCCGGGGGGGCTCCTGGGGGGGTGTCGGTGGGTGTTGTGGCCCTCTTGGGTGTCCGGCTGCATGATAAGTAGCTCCATGGCATCTGTTGTTCTTCTGGTGTGGCTGTGGGCTGGGCTCCCATTTCTGGTGCAGGTTATCGTCCGACTTAATACCAGGAAAGAGCAGGTGTTAATTCCCTGCTGCTAACGCGCCTTATCGCATGTTTTGTGATCTTATCGTCGATCTGGCTGGTCGTTGAGAATGTTGCGAAGTGGTGTTGTCACGGGTTTTTGCACGGGAATGCCTACTCTGCATCTCATTAGCGTTAGTTGCCGGTGTCATCCGTGGCGATGTTTTTTGCGGCTGATATCGCAGGAAAACTGGCGATATCGGCTGTTAGCACCAGCTTGTGAATAGGGCGATAAATCTATTACCACTTTGGCTGCGATAAAGTGCCGCTAACTCGGCGATAAGTCCTTGAGAATATGCCCCTGTGTGTATACATTTCTCAAAAGAAAATCTCTGAATGGATTTGCTACTGCATAATACTGCCAAATTCCCACCTATACAGGATCATATCAATATTCTAATGTTTTTCAAGCATTCTATGCCACAGTGTTAATCATGGAGACTGCAGTGACGGTGATATGTCCCATAATTGTCTTAATTAGCTATTTTGCAGCAAAAAGCAATGTGCTGTTATGTGGGCCAATCAGTGTATATTGTCATATTCAATGTCGTGTTAATGGACTCATGATGTCCCAATGTTATTTTGACAACGTGGGTCGACTGTTGATAATAGCACATGGATCTACATTGACCCTCCTCACATGAGGCTGGGAATAATTATTGTCTACGTTTACTTAGAAAATATGTAAACTCAATATTTTTGTACAAACAAGATGGGCAATCTATTCTTGAAGTCAAGGGTTGGAGATATTGGAGGCCATATTTATGAAATTTGTGGCATGGGGCAGGGCAGGACGTCATCTTGCTGCGTACCCTGCAGCACAGGGAAAGGGCAGGAATGCGCTGTATTGATTCAATGCGGTGCATTCCTATTCCTTCCCCCTGCACAGGCATCGTTTTGGCAGCCAAGCGCCAATGCAGGCACCCTTGCACCATGATGCAAGTGTGCCTGTGTTGGAGGCAGAATTGTCTTTGTGCAGGAAAGGGCACCTTCCTGCACAAAAACAATCCTGAGAGGCTTTTTCCTCTTTCTATGTGTGTTGCAAAATGCAGCACACATAGAAAGAGGAAAAAACAATGAGAAATAAAGATATTTCTCCTCATTGCGCCTCTCCTTGGGAAGCATATCTTTTTATTGCATACCCAGGTTTACAAGTCCGTGTAAATCTGGGAATGCATCAAAAACCATGTGAGTTGTATGGGACCACTCACTAAAATGCCCATGGAACGCCTCCCTTACACAGAGTAAGGCAACGCAGATATTTGTGCTGCATTGCCTTACTCTATGTTTTTTGAGCCATTCAAGGCCACACAAAGTGGCTTTGGGTGGCTTTGCGTGGCTTCATAAATCTGACTTAGAGGTTTGCCTCACGCATGTACCACGTTGCGTGGGGCAAGCATCTCACAAAACTCTCATAAATATGCCCCTGAGTGTGAGAACATGTGTTAATCTCAGTAGGATAAACCAAGCAGAAAAGAAAGAGCAAAAGGCTGAATAGCAATCGTGTTAAAAATTGCGAGTGGTCGATGCCGCAGTGTGAGTTGGGATGACAGAGCATTGCCCTGATTTGCGGTGCGAGCTACGAGGCCTCGGTGCAAACGGGCCCATTTGCGGTTGCAAAGTGCCCAAAAGCTTGATTTTAGTGCCTGTGAGCCACACCAAGGGACCAGCACCAGAGAGGCATCACTTGGGGACCAGCAACTCGCTGCAACTGGGTCCAGGTACTGGTGCATTATGTTGTGGAGTCTGTTATGTCCCTGAGGTTCGGACCAGGAGGCCGGCAAACTAGGCCCTTGGAGTCACTATGGGGTCCTGGGTTCAAGATGAAGTTGGAGGCCCAGTTCTCCTTCCTAAGCAATAGGGCAGCAGGTCAGCACAGCAGGGCAGCAGTTTCTTTAAAGCAGCAGTTCAGCAGAGTTGCAATCCTTGTAGCAGCACAGAAGTCCTTCTTCCTGGCAGAATATCCAGAGGTCCAGAAGTGCACTGAAGGGTTGGTGTCTGAGTTCCAGTATTCATGCACAGTTGTGCCTTTGAAGTGGAAAGAAGCTTCTAGAGGCATGCCTTTGAAGGCCACAGATGCCCTGCCTTCCTGACCCTGGCTCCAGACTAATTACAGGGGTTATGCAGCCCTTTGTGTGGGGACAGGACACAGCCTATTCAAATGTAAGTGGGGCTGCGCCCAGCTCCTCCCACCCATCTCCTCCCACCCATCCTGCCAGTGATAGCCCATTCGGTCACACCTAATCTCCCCATTGTGAGACTGTCTGGGAGGAATTCACAAAGTCTAACTGTCAACTACACCCAGTCATGTGACCCAGGACAGGCTATAGGCACAAAAGCGCGAAGGCCAGAAAAAAGGCAACTTTCTAAAAGTGGCATTTTTATAAGTGTGATCAAAAACCTGACTTTATCATTTATTAGTTCCCTTTACTGCAATTCCAAGGCACCATACATGACATAGGCACCAACACCCAATAGGAAATTACAGCTTATTAAATGTAATAAGAAATTCCCAATGTTATCCTATGGGTTAGATAGCCCTTGCATTAGTGAAAAATAAATGTAAGAGTTTTTCACTACCAGGGCAGGTAAAACTTAAATGTACATGTCCATCTTTTTAAATACATTGCACCCTGCCCTCTGGGATGTCCATGGCCTACCCTAGGGGTTACTTATATATATTAAAAAGGAGGGTTTGGGCCTGGCAAAAGGTTTACTTTGCCAGGTCGAAATGGCAGTTTCAACGGCACACACAGGCTCTGCAATGGCAGGCCTGAGACTTGTTTAAAGGGCTACGTAAGTGGGTGGCACAATCAGTGCTGCAGGCCCATTAATAGCATTTAATTTACAGGCCCTGTGCACTTGTAGTGCCACTTCACTAGGGACTTGTAAGTAAATAAAAAATGCCAATTAGGGATAAGCCAATGTTACCACGGTTAGGGGAAAGAGCACAAGCACTTTACCACAGGTTTGCAGTGGTAAAGTGCACAGAGTCCTAAGGCTAACAAAAACTAATTCAGCGAAAAGTGGAGGGAAAAGGAAAAAGGTTTGGGGATGACTCGGCAGAGAGGGCCAAGTCCAACAACCTGCCATCTAGTTTTGCTAAATAAGAAGAAACCTAGCTAGATATGGTAACAGGAAAAGCATGAGAGGAGTAAAAATATGGGCCAAATGTTACCTGTAAGCAAAGATCCAATACAAATGACATACTCAACTATAGTGTAATAACTTCCAGAGGAATTGTTTGCCTAAGTCCAAGTCTCCTCACATTGCATGGTCTTTCACCTTCTTAATAGCAAAACTTAACAGAAGCCAGATTGGATAACTATAGATCAATATTGAGGTGATGTTAGCTGTAAAAAAAGAAATGTGATAAAACAACAAATAACTTATTTTTACAGGCATAAATTAACCTCCTCAAAAACTATTTCCCACTCCCATACTTTGGCCTCTGTAAGCGGAAGCAGTTGATGGATGCTTGTTATCCAATAAAGAGGAACTGCGCAAATCTGACTTATCCAAAGGTCGTAGCCTAAAATTGCTCTAGATGTATTATTATTGAATTGTTGGTCTCAATTCATATTAACAGTGTGCCTAAGCTTTATGGTAAGAGCCAGAGCCATACAAAAGAGTAAAAAATAATCTCCTGCATGATAAAGTGGCCTAAGGTATTGACCACACCAAACAGGAGGGTTCAACGGAAGGCTGAGCAGAGATGTGTCAATATCACTTAAAAACAGTTTAACAAAAGATACAAGAACAAACACTGGCACGCTGCCGAAAGTCAGTAGATCTCTGTGTGCTTTTGATGTATATCAGCACACGTATTGAATATAACTCCACAGTTAAACAAATGAGGGTCATAGGCACATCCACGAAATCTACAAAAGCTCTGTGGAATGGAGAGCATCATTCCTCAAGGCTTGAGTGGAGAATAAACCATTCTGAAACTAGTTTGACCCTTTAGACATATATTGGAGTAAACCCAGAAGACCTAATCAGCCACTAAAATCCTGGCAAATATTTAGGCTGGTAAACTAATCTTCGACATTAATCAGTAACTGACACTTTTTATAATACTGGAACTGTTTAGGCCCCTTTTCAAATTCAAATTCGTGGACCAAGGCCAGAATGATTTTAAACCACAGAGACATCAAGGAATCCCACCAACCAATATATCTCTTAAGTAGATTAATGGACAACTCATTAAAATCTCCAATAGAGGCGGAGCTCAGTTTAATGTAACAAGCTATGACAAGAATTGTGAGAATTGTACCTTCTTTTTCTTTGCTGGGTAGTCCAGTAGCAGTTACATTTCTCCTGGGTCTGAAAAGGTCAGAAATAAGATAAGTGGCATGATTAAAAGTAGAGAAAGGAAAAAAGTTTTCTCTCGCAAGGATAGCTCTCAAAAAGTAACCAAAAATGGTTAGTGTTCTTAGATTCAATGACATTCATCATTATTTCCCAATTTTTGTCTGCATTAATCATCTTTTTAAACTTACTCTGGGAGTTTAATGCAAAATTGCTGGTTTTACCAAAAGCTGCAAGCTATTTTTTTTCCCGTGTAATTTTGATATTTGCAAATCACTGTAAAGAACAAGCACCCTCCATTTTGATTGAATACCCTTACCAAAACAAAGCCAGCCAAGTTAAACTGTTACCTTGTTATAGGGATTCTGCACATACACAGAGCTATGCACAGGATAATAGGACCTCGGAATATAGTGGTGAGCCAACCATAAGCCTTAGCACCTAAAACCCCAACCCGACTAGCTGTAGCGTCTCATTAGCAACAATACTACCAATGATTAGACAACCCAGAACACGGTATCTCTCTCTCAGGACTCGCAGGAGCAAGAACACCCTTTCATCACTCACTCATACCTGTCCACAACGCGCGAAATAAGAGACACAGTATAGTTTAAATATTTATTTCAACTATCGTGCTCTAAGTTACAGTACACGAGCCAGTACTATCAGCATAATGCATAATGATAATATAATCAGCATAGTTACAATTCCATAGAATACAAACGGGGAAAGCATTTCATAAAGCAGTGGATATAGAGCTAAATGACTATACCACCCTCCCGTGCTATTAGCTAGTTTATTATATAAACAGAAAACCTCTGGGCTGTGTTAGGCGGACCCTCATACCTCAATCTCTAAATGCATCAGTAGACAAAAACAGCTCTTCTCTCTGGAAAGGTTTTTCTCCAAGTGCCTCTAACAGCGTAATCACCATATTAAAAGCACACAAATTTCTCCAGTGCAGCTGCACATAGTGTTATGTCTAGGTGCGAGGGACAGGCCAGATCAGCAAGAACAAGGGACGTTGTTTTTCGACCTTGCAGAAGCAACCCACAGGGGACAAGAGAAAAGGTGAAAGGCAGAAATGCAGACAGTCCCAATATAGCCGGGCACAAGCAGAGGCTTGAAAAACAAAGTCACAAAGTAACGTGTGCAGAAAAGGCATCATGGCTGCCAGGCCGCAGCCAACGTATCAGGGCAGGCCATGAGGCCACAAACCACATGACACCCTCCCCTGGACAGTCCATAGACCTAGACGGAGTTCAAAGCGAATGAGCAGAACAGAAACGTCTGTTTGTGAAAAAGTCCCCATGAAGGACAACGAATGGGAGAGAAAGAGAGATAAAAATCCACAGGAAAAATGCAGGGTGCAGCCGAAAGCGGAGGCCCGGTTCAATCCATCAAGGTGTAGGTGCAGAAAAACGCCACACCCTCCAAGAGGACATCGTTGGAACCATCATAAAAAAGAGACGCCATCCAGTCCAATAAATCAAAACTACAGTGATGCTCCTCCTAAGAGGGAGCAGTGAAGAGCAATGCGGGACAACTTGCGTGATACTCAATATAACTTTGTTGTAGGAGAGTCTGCGCTGCTGCACAAACATCCCATTGCGCCAATATTCCAAGTGCAGCCGCACGCGCCATATAGCCATCCCCGGAACAGTCCCGCTCATGTGCCTCTAAGGGACCCATCAAGGGGACAAAATCCGGGCGAGACAGAGACGCATTGGAAAGGCAATAATCCAAGGACCAGGAAAAAGGACAGCGGATGCAAGTCATCACAGGTTGCACGCAAGTGAAATACGCAAAGCGAAATGAAAGACTGTAGGACACACTGAGGGTCGCCAATGGCAGGACGCCGAAGCCGGCGAGCATGCGTTCACGGAGCAGCTGAAGTCGACCGTGGTCGAGAAGGGCCCAATGAAGTGCAGCCATGGCGCAGTAAACAGACCAAAAGCAAAATACCAGCCACCAAAGCGAGGATCAACGGAATGCCGCCGAAGACGCTGGAAAAAATGGAATGAATAAAAGCCGGTATTATACCAAAGATAGTTTGAAAGGAGGTCACAAGGCCAGAGCCCACAACTTTAAAAAAGTGCACCAGACCCTCGGTGCGCAATGCATTAAAAACGCGGTGAATCAGTTCACCAAAATGCTGTGGGAGGTTAGTGTTCAAAAGGGCCTGTATTTCACTGTGGGTACTTGCCACCTGGAGAATGAATGTCTCCCGGGCGGATGTGAGCATAACCTCCTGATTCAATAATAGCGCCTTTATTCTGCTCAATTTATTGAAATCCGCCTTCAAGGTAGGAATGGAAGGCCAAATGGAACTATCTATGATGTCGTGCGGGGGAGGAAAAAGCACATTTTTGCAGCAGACAACTCTGTGGGAAACTGTTACGATATAGGGTATACTGGCCAGCATGCCACAGCAGTCCTGATTATTCAGAAGCAGATAGCTACCATTTGCAAGCACAGTGAAAGTAGGAGAAATAGCAGGAGCAGGAATACCCTTCAAAACACAAGCAAGATTCGGAGCCGAAACGTTACAAGCGCCGTGCAATTTAATGTGTTTGCAAATAAGGGAATGACCCACAGTAGAATCACAAGTCTCGCCTGTGAGAAACACCTCCTTTCCGTCCCGAAGACATTTAAACATGAAAGGTAGGGACCACAGTTCATGCAAGAAGGCACTGCCCAAAGGCTGAAAACGGCCCACCCACAGTAGAATCACAAGTCTCGCCTGTGAGAAACACCTCCTTTCCGTCCTGAAGACATTTAAACATGAAAGGTAGGGACCACAGTTCATGCAAGAAGGCACTGCCCAAAGGCTGAAAACGGCCAACGGGATAATGTTTCATGCAGGAACTGAATTCAAACAAAGAGAAAGGTAAAGCGATAACCCCGTGTACTAGCCACACCGCAGAATCTAATTCCGCAACAGAGAACGGTAATGGCTCTATTTTCTCGATATGTAACAGAGTGTATGTGGCATCCTTCATGGACATGAACTGCTGCTTGTCAGTCAAATTAAAAGGTAAAAACAAGGCAGTGGTGTTCAGAAAATGCCAAGGAACTTTACCCAACTTAAGTGTCTGCAAAGTCCATGCAAACTGCATAACTGAACGCAATTGATTCTGACCATGATATAACACAGAAACATCATCTTGTACAATATCAACAACAGAGGACACAATATTCTCTAACGTGTAAATGCGGGAAGACAGGGTATTAATACTATTGTCAACAACAGCAAGCACCTTTTCTAAATTCGCCTGATCAATCTCCCGAAGGCGGGAGGCAGCTTCAATTTGTGAAAGCTTCCAGAGTTCATTGTAAGTTTCATAAATGAATCTCTTAGGTCGAGGGCCACGAGGCCCCAGAACAAAATCGGACAGATCAATGTTGCCTGAAAGGAGGGATAAATGCTGTTTCACAGAATCTAAGGAGGAGTGTTGCAACCACTGTTTACATAATTTTCCAACAGAATACGTTGTAACTGTACGAGAGTCAGAAAACCTCGGGTCAGGCCTATCCTGTTTATAACCAGGAGCTGAGTCATGAAAACGCAGTTGGCAGGCAATCGCCGCTGTCGGCCAAGCCAACCAGGGTGACTGAACAAACGTGGAAACATTAAAGGAATTGTTCTGAAACAAAGCTTGCAAATCAGTAAGTGAAATATTAAAATGCAAGCTTTCATTAGTGGTGGAAGACAACACAGGAATGGAAGGGGCATTTAATTGTTTGAAACTAGCCAAACCCCAACACGTTGTTTGATAGATGGAATGATTTAAAAACAGAATTTGGGTAGGGATGAGGCAAGCACGGTGCAAGGCTTCTGTGCCTTGCACCTGCCATGATTTGGAACCCCAAATAGATTTCAGGTCAATGGTGTCCCGCCAGTACTCATAACCACCCACAGCCAAAGCGGCCAAAAAGGAACCCGAGTACAATAATTTGGTGTGGGTCAACATGATCTTCTGCGTAGAAGAGGCGTTTAATTTAAAATAATAGGACCCAGGGTTCGATCTATCAAAGTTGGTAAAATAAGTAAACTTGTTTCTAAGAGTGTGGGAGCTGCCTGGCAAAGGCGTAGGACAATGTTCCTACTGTGTGTGATTAACAGGACCCTTAAGGGTACTTGGTTTATGGAGGAAATGGTTGCCCCAATGCTGATAACAATATAGATCAGCATAACTTGCGGAATTCATGTACAAATCTTCAGCATTAAAAGCAGCATAATATTTCAAATCAGTAAATAACGATTCAACGGCATGCACATCCCAATCGTCAGAATGAATATTACTTTTAACGACATCACCCATTGAAACACGGAGGACATTTGGAACATTAATAATTTCAGTAGGTCCATGAATTTGGAAATTTACCGCATCCCATTCGATGCCATCAGCGACTGGGAAATCTGAAATGTTCACAAATGTGTGGTCACGCTTCATGATGTGAGATGAAGAATGCAGAGCCAATGTTCCAGTGACACTGTTCACTGCAGAGCGTTCCGGTAAATAGTGACCATTGATTAGTAGAAAAAAAACTGTGACAAAGCCAATAGACATGAACAAAAAAATCAGGAAAAAGACCAACCAAATATATGTCCAGGGAGGAACCAAAAAATTGTCTCTGAACCAGGATGCAAACAAGCTGAATTTGAACGGGATTAGTGATGAGGTGGAATCCGAGTCAAAGGAATAACGTGTTGGGGTAAGTGGCGTAGTTGGTGCGTGAGCCACCGACTCGTTGGCTGGGTATGTATACTCAGTCTCCTCTTCGCAGGGGGAAGCCGGGAAGTTGAGTAAGCAATCAGGCAACTCTACCATCTCGATAGCAACATCTGTGACCGTTCGGGCAAGAGGGCCACAAACATATGTCCGGGAAATGACTGGACAAGAGACCGCTGGTGTTACACTATTCAGGATCGGCCAGATGTTGTAGCTTGACATTGTCCACTGAGATGAATCTGTTGTCCTTTCGACCAGGAAGCGGTGGTAAGATTATGGTACGAGTACCCTTCAAGCCAAGGACTGGAACTGGTGCACGATAAGATGGGCCAAATTCTTTTTTGTTCTCCACTTTCTCTCGAACCAGATCTCCAATTTTCAGAAGCAAGCCGGCAACCGGAATCTGCAACGCAGCGTCTATGGCTGAAGGTAAATGTTCATTTGCAAGTTTGTCTCGGTCTTCTTGTAAGCCCTGTAACATAGTAGAATGGTTATCTACATCAAAGATGGCGGACTGCGCCGCCATGTCTAGACCATCAAGGTCGGGCACAAACATTTGTATGCCAAAGAGCATTTCATATGGGGTCCGCCCACCCAGAGGTTTTCTAGGGAGATTATTAAGTGCACGTTGTACGGTATACAAGTGGGCCAGCCAGTTCCTGCCAGTACCTAAGACTCTAGCTGTCAAGGATTGCTTTAAGTCACGGTTCATTCGTTCAACAATCGAATTGCCCTCAGGCCGATATGGAGACGAAAATTTCACCCGCACCCCCAGGGAACCCATTGCGTCCTTGTAAGCCTTAGAGGCAAACGCTGGACCTTGGTCCGAATGGAAGGTGCCACATGCGAAAACTCCCACAAAGACACGCAAATCCCTTATGACATTTCGAGCGTCAGCACTCCGTTGTGGCCAGACCCAGAGGAACCGTGTGCACGAGTCCACTGCAACCAAGATGTACTTATATGCAGTGTCTGAAGAGAATGGACCGCAGGGATCCAGGTAAACACACGCAAAAGGTCTGTTTGAAAAGCAGAGCGGTGTTTGTGGTGGACGTGTAACCGTGGAAGGCTTAATCTGCTGACAAATGTCACAAGAAAGCACATAAATACGGGTTTGTTTGTATAAACCACGCCACCACTAACGCTGCTGCAAGATCGAAACAGTCGCAGACACGCCTGCATGAGCCAAAGCCATGCCTTCGTGTGCGGCCATTATCAAGGAAAGCCTGCGGTCCGCGTTGGGAATCAGCCGATCACCAACGTCGGGAATACTTACAAAAGGAGCTTGTTCGGGACCTAATTGATAAGTATATTTGGAAGGGAATCCCCAGGGATATTTGGTACCTTCCTTTGTTGCAGCAATAGCTGCCAAGATATCAGTATCTATTTTAGTCATGGATCTTGTAACCGCTGCGACTGAACACGTGGCTACTGCTGATTTGGCAGGTTCGTCCGCCAAACCGTTACCAACAGCGTGTGTGCCCACACGCTGGTGGCCAAGGGTGTGAACCACCTGTGTGAGAGGAAGACGTTGTTTCAAATCTGCCACTCGAACCCAAAGCATTTTATGCTTAATCGTGCTACCTTTGGCGTCTCTGTAGTCGTTTTGCAACCAAAAGAACAGATTTTCATTGAAAGACTGAACACAGTAATAAGAATCGCATACAATTAGAGTGGTCACATCCGGAGTAGCGAACTCAAGTGCGAGCACCAATGCTCGCAGCTCGGCCAATTGTGCAGTACTGTCCCCGAGTGCCTGAGTATGCACTACAGTAGATTTGAACTTACCGTTCACAAAAGTGCCTGCAACAATAGCACATGCGGCTGAATAGGCATGCTTGGAACCCGTGGCCGGTTGTGCCGAACCATCGGTATAGATAACACAGTCGTAATCCTCAAGCGGTAGCAAGGACAGAGGAGGAGGATGAACGAATTCATACTGCAAAAACTCCTGAGTCTGAAGAGAAGAATCAAAAATAAAAGTGACATCCGGAGACGTCAAAGAGGTCGCCCATTGAATCCAACGGGGGTGCAAAGCTTTAGAGTTCGGAACACTTGCGTTTGTCACTGCCTCTAGGGCAGGATATGGTGTTACCACCAGAATGCATTTTCCTTGTGCCAGTGCGCGTTCCTTCAGAATCGCCATCTGCACTGCAGTCAGAACTTTCTCCACAGATGAAAAGCGCATTTCCGCGGAAGTGTAAAGATGTGACTTGTATGCGATGGGTACTGTGTCACCTTCGTTAAAGGTTAAATACGTGAAACCCACTGCCCCTGGAATTATTCTAATCACCAGGTTTGTGCGGTTATCATGAGTCAACAAGTATTTAGACTCAAGAAGGTCTGTCTGCAAAGACTGCAGAATGGAGGAATGCTCCGGAAGCCAGCAGGACTTCGAAAAGTTAGGTTGTATCAAGGCATACAGCGGCTTGATACGCTGGGCATATTCGGGAATGTAAGTACGCCCGAAGTTCAGAAAACCCAGTAAAGACTGAAGTTTCTTCAGAGTAGTAGAAGGGCACAAAAGTGCACATTTCTCTAGGAAATGGGGGGCCAAGCCCTTACCTTCATTGTTGAGCTCATAGCCCAAAAGCAAAACGGTAAATTCAGCAATGTGAGATTTGGCAAAGTTAAACTTATAACCTAAAACCGCAAATTCTAAAATAATGCGGTCCACTCAGGAAAGATGCTGAAATAATTTGTCGTCTGTCAGATAGATATCATCGACGTACGAACATGCATCTGGGTCTATGCCGTCTAACAAAGAGACAACACGGGCAGCGAATATGCCTGGACTGTTCTTGTAGCCCATAGGTAAACGCCGGAATTTGAAAAATTTACCACCGGAGGTAAAAGCGCTCCATTGGCTACTCTCTGGGGCGTGTAGAATCCATTGGATAGGTCTAGTGTCGTTTTATATTTTTTACGAACAAGACTGTCTACAAGCGCAGAACTGTGTGTGTTTTGTACCGCAAAGGTCCGACAATGAGAGTTCAAATGTCGGTAATCCAAAACTAAGCGGTACGATCCATCAGGTTTAGAAACCGCGAAAAGGGGATTGTTCATAGGTGACACGCAGGTTTCAATCACTCCCTGATATTCTAACTGAGTCAGAATTTCGGAAACGGGACCTTTAGCTTCCCGTTTGATGGGATATTGGGGTTGTGGCTGTGGTAGGGACCGCAGAGGTATTTCATGGGGTGGTGATTCTTCATCCCAGCGCACATGGTTGCGGTATAACGCTGGAGCCAGGGACACAGCCCATTCAGCTGCAAGAGCCTCTGCTTTGTCTTTTGGGACATGTCGAGAAAAGCTTGGAAGTATTACCTCCTCCCCTTTATGCGCAGCAAGCACGAATGTGGGCGGCCAATCCGCCTCTGCTAACAAAATGTCGTACGAAGAGGTCAGATTTTCCCAAAAAATCCCTTTTATAACACGCTGTATATCACCTTCGATTTGAATTACAATATTATGTAGTCTGTCAGGGGGAGCCACTCGGGTGTCTGCTGTCTCAACAGTAATGAATGTATCAGTTGCTGTCGCCTCCACATGAGGACGTAGCGCCTCCCGCACTATGGTAACTTCCGCGGCGCTGTCTAGGAGTGTCACTGCCCACGTCCAATTCAGGAGTCTCGTTCTCACCGTCTGTGGCATATCTCGCTGTAACAGCGGCAACTTTCTTCTTCTGAAATTGTGGGCGAGAACGTGGAAATTCGTCTGCTTTCCCTCTGACCTGTTGTCGAGGTTGGTCTCGTCCCTGGGGAGCCTCTCGACCCCTTCCTCTATCCTGGCAATCTCCTCCACTGGCCTGCGAAGTTGTCGGTGCCTGTGAAGAACGAGGAGAACGCGTATCAGGGACCTGAAACCTATCTGGAGATTTAATTCTCGCCCTATCTCGCAAATCATAAGTGCGTTCAGAAGAGACGGAAACCGGGGATGCGCCTCGCGACCCCGGCTTCTTCTGTTGCTTACCCTGTTTTTTCAACCTCCAGCTCTTTTTAGTAAAAACTGGTTTCTCATCTTTCTCAGATTGAGTTTTTGGTTGTTGTTGTTGCGATTGTGTCTTCGATTTAGCAAAAGGCTTAACTCCCAGGCTATTTCGGCCAATTGTTTTGTAAGCCTGGGCAATAATTTTCGGTAATTTGCGCGGCTTGTCCGGATCTGGGACCAAATCCAAAGCATTAGCTACTTGAAAGTTCACTGCATCGCCCTTGACATTCGCAAGGATCAAATCAGCTACTACGTCGAACACTCCCACCAGTCTCATCCCTAATTCCACAGCCGCTTCAGGGCCATGTTCATCCTGTACACGTTTAATTACAGAGGGGAGAATCGTCATGGAAGGAGTGCCGAAACACTTCGCATAGACTGCTGCGAATACCCTACCCCAGTTGTTGCATTCTGCCAACTCGGGGACTAAGTCTTTTGGCAAACTAATCGTTAAAATCCTGTGTTTATCCACGGGAGAGGTGTTAGGAAAAACTGCCTCCAGCTGGTCAAATTTTTCTGCAAGCCAATAAGGAAAATCATCCTTATTTTGTGGGCGCTTGCCCATCACTGAATTAACCATGACAGGACTTATGGTCACACCGCCTGCACCAGCTGGATGGGCCGCAACTCCAGGAGGGGCTCCCTAGATGTTGCCTGTAACATACTGTACTAAAGCTCGATGCACTCGTATCAAAGACGAATGCATATCACGCAATTCAGTGACTGCTACCATCATATATCGCGGATGTGGGGTATACCCGGCCAAAACAGGCCAAGTGGCCCCGTCAATGGATAAGGGGCCTAAACGAACCGTGGTAGTCGGTTGGGGGAGGGCGCCATCAAACCAAACACGGTGTTGCCACGCCGTGAGCGGTACTTGAAGGTTCCTATACGGTCTATAGTGATTAGGAACTACGGTGGCTTCATATTCATGGAACAAATTATCGTTCGCATCCACCGCCGGAAAGGTGACCCAAGAGTAGAACACCTCAAAGTGGTAAGCCGGATCAGCTTGTACCACAAAGATCAAATCAACACCCGCGTCAAGCACTCCATACACTGTCAAGTGAGCCCGGAGCGCTGCACGGCTATGTGCCGCTATTTGAATAGCCATTCTAGGCTAAAAGTTTTCGACAACCTAATGTAAGGCAGCACAATATAGGGTATGATCTAAAAAACCTTTTAACAACTTCAAGCTTGAAAGAACCTATAAAAACGTCAATATAGGAGGTATCACCGTCACACACGCTTCCGGAAACGTCTGCGAGGGGAGTTGTGGACAAGCACAAATACTACTCAAGCGTCTCGCAGATAAGCAGCCCACTCGTTGGTTGCGCCATGTTATAGGGATTCTGCACATACACAGAGCTATGCACAGGATAATAGGACCTCGGAATATAGTGGTGAGCCAACCATAAGCCTTAGCACCTAAAACCCCAACCCGACTAGCTGTAGCGTCTCATTAGCAACAATACTACCAATGATTAGACAACCCAGAACACGGTATCTCTCTCTCAGGACTCGAGGGAGCAAGAACACCCTTTCATCACTCACTCATACCTGTCCACAACGCGCGTAATAAGAGACACAGTATAGTTTAAATATTTATTTCAACTATCGTGCTCTAAGATACAGTACACGAGCCAGTACTATCAGCATAATGCATAATGATAATATTATCAGCATAGTTACAATTCCATAGAATACAAACGGGAAAGCATTTCATAAAGCAGTGGATATAGAGCTAAATGACTATACCACCCTCCCCGTGCTATTAGCTAGTTTATTATATAAACAGAAAACCTCTGGGCTGTGTTAGGCGGACCCTCATACCTCAATCTCTAGATGCAGGTTTTACATCAGTAGACAAAACAGCTCTTCTCTCTGGAAAGGTTTTTCTCCAAGTGCCTCTAACAGCGTAATCACCATATTAAAAGCACACAAATTTCTCCAGTGCAGCTGCACATAGTGTTATGTCTAGGTGCGAGGGACAGGCCAGATCAGCAAGAACAAGGGACGTTGTTTTTCGACCTTGCAGAAGCAACCCACAGGGGACAAGAGAAAAGGTGAAAGGCAGAAATGCAGACAGTCCCAATATAGCCGGGCACAAGCAGAGGCTTGAAAAACAAAGTCACAAAGTAACGTGTGCAGAAAAGGCATCATGGCTGCCAGGCCGCAGCCAACGTAGCAGGGCAGGCCATGAGGCCACAAACCACATGACAACCTAAGCACAATTGCTGAGATTGTGCCTTTAGGCAGTAAGCGTGTGCTCAGATAAGAAGTCATCTAGCAATTCAGCTTTACAAGGGTTGTATTGAGTCATTCAGATCTATCAGATCTACGACAAGGTTAACTAATAATGGTCCCCAATGTTCCAGCTCAAGAAAATGAGTGATTGAGGTTAACCACTGTTTCAAAACAACTGGTATTTCAGGCATAATGTGATGTTCCGCTAGTCACATAATCATCCACTCAACAGAATTTAGGAGAATCAGACCTCCACAATTGTTTGGCCTTTTCGGCAGTGCCAGCTCTAGGATAACCTGTCTAACATCTTTGAGCAGTTGTATGCTGACTGTTCCATTTATGGCTATAAATGTAGGTTTGGACCTGTTAAAGTAGGTGTCAGCAATTACTCAGTCAAGGATTTCTGAGAAATGCGATAGTGCAAATATGACTTTTACTTATAACATAGAAGAAGAGAAGACAATAACCTGATAAACCAACCATTTGTTGTTTGCAATTGAAGTAATTAACCCCCTGTAGGGCGTCTTTCTTGCTTTTTGAAGAGCAGGGCCATGAATACCAGCATCATAAGACACAACAAGAGAGTCAACCTATGGCATCACCTGGAATGCCAAGATGATGTGATCATGAAAGATTTCCATTTACAAAGGACAATATTATAGTATAAAATTTCTCATATTTCACTCACAATAAAGAATTCTTTGAAGCCAGTGAACGAAGATGCAAATTAGAGGAACAGAAAAATACAAATTCAAAATGTAGGAACTTCAGGCAGATTAACTAATGACTTTCGTTGTCCTTACGTGATGCAAGTCATCGCATGGCAACACAAGTCCTTAACTGGGATTTACTAAGCCACGCAAAGCCACTTTGCATGGCTTTGCGTGGTTTAGTAAATAGAGAGTAACACAAGGCAAAGCTATTGAGTTACCTTGCTTTGGGAAGGCGTTACATGGGTGGACCATTGGCATTTCCATGCATCCAACCATGTATTTTGATGCATACCAAGAATTATAAAGACTTGTAAATCAGAGTCTGCACACAAATGGTGTGCCTCCCCAACAGAGACATGATAAGGAGAAATATCTTTATCTCTCCTTGTTATTCTGCAGCACACATAGAAAGAGGAAAATGCCTCCAAAGATTGCTTTTGTGCAGGAAGGTTTTCCTTCCTGCACAAAAACAATCCTGCCCTTTGTGTGGGGGAACTCCCTGAACTTCCCCTTCCTCTGGTCTTGGTTCCAAACTGTCTGGGGTGTCAAAGGCAAAATCAGACCTGGTGTCAGGTTCCTTTTTGTATGTTGCAGGCAAAATCTTTTGAAATGTAGTCAGGGCAGGGTACAGCTCCTCCGCAGCCAACTGTCTACGGTGGAAAAGAGATGGGCAGGCCTGGTGTCAAGTTCCTCTGTGTGTGCTGCAGGCAGAGCCCTTTGAAATGTGATCAGGTCAGAGTACAGGTCCTCCCCAGCCATCCTGTCAGGAAGATCCTCTCCCCTCATAAATAGGCTTCCATTGTCTCACTGTCTGGTAGCAATGCACAACCCACAACAGCAGAGCCATTCACAGTCATGACACCCAGGAACTGGCAGAAATTCACAGTTGCTTTGGGAAGAATATTGCCAACTTTCTAAAAGTGGCATTTTTAGAACAGTAACTTATAATCCAACTTTACCATTAAAGAGGATTTAAAATTACAATTCGTTTGAGTGAAAACATAATTTCTCTATCTGATTTGAATCTTAAGTTAGCACATACAAAACGTAAAAATGTAATCCAGTGTTAGTTAGTGGGAGAGAGAGGCCTTACAACAGTGATAAATGACTTTAAGAGTTTTATACTGCCAGGATATGTAAAACGTAAACCCACATGTCCTGCTTTTTAAATACCATGCACCCTTTTCTAGGGGTAGGTAGGGCCTATTTTAGGGGTGACTTACAAGTATTAATAAAGAAGATTTAGGCTTGACAAAAGGTTTATTTTTCCAGGTCGAAATGGCAGTTTAAAACTGCACTACAGGTTGCAGTGGCGATCCTGAGACATGTTTTAAAATGATACTTTAGTGGGTAGCACAATGAGTGCTGCTGCCCACTAGAAGTATTTACTTCACAGTACCATACACTAGAGACATACACGTTAATTAAATGTACCAATCAGGTGTAGGCCAATTTTATCGTGTTTTAGGGAGAGAGCACTATAGCACTGGTTAGCAGGGGTAAAACGCATAGATTCCTGATGCCAACAAAATCGAGTTTAGCAAATTTTGGGAGTGAAGGCAAAAACGTTTGTGGGACAACCACTCCAAGGTTGTCCGGTCAAACAAAGATGTTTCAACTGAGAGAATTATTTATTATCTCCTTGCCAAGGTACGTCAGAATCTGACAAAAGTCCATAGTGATTTGCATTCAAAACATGTAGGTGCTGTCTTTAAAATTACAAAAGCAAAACAAACAGATGAGAAATGGAATGTTGAACAAATTAAACATTAACCCCAGTCACAGATCTGGGTTTAAACCATAATTGTTTTGCTCACCACGCCACCCCAGTTTGGACCCAGCCATTTGAAAATCAGTTCTGACCCTGCTACCCATTGGAACAGTCCAGCCCGAACTGCCAGGCCAGGTCCTCCCTGTACCAGAAACAAGCATTCTGGGACTAGTTTCGGGGTAGGTCGTACCCAGACGTGGGTTCCGTGCTCGCTGTGCCACCGGATTCAAGCTAGCCAGGTTGATGAGGGGGTGATACCCCATCAAAGAAGAAACACTCTGAGGAAGCATTCACAGCCACAAAACATCTGTTACAGGTGCTGATAGTACTACTGTTACAAGATAAAAGAAGGTCCGGTGGACACTCTCTTATACACTGTCGAAATGGCATATTTGGACATGGTGTTTGTTGGACCTGGCTCTTTCTGCAGGGTCACCCCCAATCATTCTGCCTTCCTTCTCCCCTTTTTACTGAATTTGTTTTTGTTGGCATTACTTCTCTGGGCACTTTACCACTGCTAACTAGTGCTAAAGTGCATGTGCTCTCTACTTAAAACATGGTAACATTGGCGTATCCACAATTGGCATATTTAATTTAATTATATGTCCCTGGTAAAGTGCACCATATGTGACTAGGGCCAGTAAATTAAATGCTATTAGTGGACCTTTCACACTGATTGTGCCACCTACCTATTGCAGAGCCAGGCTGTTTGTGCAGTTTTAACCTGCCATATCATCTTGGCAAGTTAGCCCTCTTGCCAGGCCCAAAACTTCCTTTTTTTTTTAAACCTTCCTTTTTAATACATATACGTTACCCCTAAGGTAGGCCCAAGGAAGCCCCAAGGTCAGGGTGCAGTGCATTTAAAAAGTTGGACATGTACTTTTAAGTTTTACATGCCCTGGTAGTGAAATACTTAAAAATGTGTTTTTCACTACTGCAAGCCCCATCTTTCCCATAGGTTAACGTTGGGATTACCTTGTTACATTCTATCAGTGTAATTTCCGTTTGGGAAAAGCTAGACATTTGAAGTTTGGTGTCTCTGGACTCACAAGTTAAAATCCCAACATATGGTGAAGTTGGATTTTAAATTTCAAGTCTGAAAAATCCACTCTAAGAAAGTAGGCATTTTCTTACTTAAACCTTTCTGTGCCTCTGCCTGTCTCTGAATACACATCTGGGGTGGGTGACAGCTGGGCCTTGTGCATTCCCTCTAGACAGTCACACAGAAAGGGTGCTGAGGTGTGTTATTCACATCCTGATCGCCCATCACTAGACTGATAAGACTTCCTAAGCAAGATTGAGAGGGAGGAGCTGACATTGCACCTGAATAGGGCTGTGCCTGTCCCCACACAAAGATCTGCATACCCCCTGTAGTGAGTCTGGAGCCAGGGCAGGGAAGGCAGGTACTGTGTGAACTTCAAAGGCCTCTTTGAAGTCTCTCCCACTTCAAAGGCACAACTGGTTATAAGTACTGGACCCCTGATACCCTCAACTCAGTGCACTTCTTGATTTGAGGCCATTCTTCCAGGAAGAAGGACTGCTGTGCTGTCAGGTGGGACTGACACTCTGCTGAACTGCATTGCTGTGTTGGCCTGCTTCCTCTTGTTTGGGAGGGAGAAGGACTGAACCTGCATCTCAGTATCCTCCAAGAACTTAAGTGACTCCAGGGGCTTGCTGGCTTGCCACCTGTTTTTAAGTCTCAGGGCCATCAAAGACTTCCTTGAATTCTGCTTCAGCTGCTGGATACCACCAACTGTGAGTCCTGACCTGCCAAGAGGTGCCAATCCAGTCCTGGGACTTAAGAGTGGGTTCTGCAGCAATTTTTCTTCAAAGATCGATGCAGTAACGACTTTCCGCCGATTGGAACTGATGCAGTGCACTTTGACTCCAACAGAGCACCGCTTTGAAGACATCTCAGTGCGGCTCAACGAGAATATGGGACACGACTGCGAGGCTCGGCGATGACACAGCAACTGCATCATAAGGGGTTCAACAACAATGTGAGTCCCGACTGTAAGGCTCAACGATGATGCAGCGCCGACATCATAAGAAGCCACGGACATCACACCCTCCCAGGACCTCTGCAACAAGCTCGGCTCCTACTTACAACTGAAAATCAAGCCCCTTTACGACAACTTCAGCGAACAGACTCCAGAAACCTCCATTCCCTCCAGCAACGACAGCCAGCCCACCATCACCGCCTGGACCCCAGTCACCACCGAAGATACCACCACGACTATAAAGAGCTCTCACACAGGATCACCCACAGACCCCTGGCCACCGTATATCTTTCACAGAGCCGCCGCTACCATAGCAACCGAGCTACAACGCACCATCAACGCCTCCTTTGAATCCTGCACTTTCCCTGATGACTGGAAACGTGCAAAAGTCAAGCCCCTCCTCAAGAAACCCTCTGCAGACCCGACAGACTTGAAGAACTACCGACCCATCTCCCTCTTTCCCTTCGCAGCCAAAGTCATCGAGAAGATCGTCAACGCCCAGCTGACAAACTTCCTCAAAGAGAACGCCATCCTCGACTCCTTCCAATCCCGATTCCGCAGTGACCACAGCACCGAGACCACCCTCCTCGCCACCACAGACGACATCTGCACGCTCCTCGACCAAGGCCACACCGCAGCCCTCATCCTACTGGACCTCTCTTCAGCTTTCAACACCGTCTCCCACCTCACTCTCACAGCCAGACTCCACCACACTGGCATACAGGGAGCCACTCTCAACTGGCTCCGCTCCTTCCTCGCCGGCAGAACCCAAAGGATCAAGCTGCCGTCTTTCCTCTCCGAACCCCCAGAGACCAACTACGGATTACCCCAAGGATCATCGCTCAATCCAACGTTCTTCAACATCTACATGGCCCCCCTCGCCGCCACTGTCAGACAGCATGGACTCAGCATAATATCCTATGTCGACGACACCCAGCTCATCCTCTCCCTCATGAAGGACCCTGAAACCACCAGACTCAGCTTCCAAGAAGGAATGAAAGACGTCGCAGCTTGGATGAGCAGCAGCTGTCTGAAACTCAACTCGGACAAGACAGAAGTCCTCGTCCTTGGACCCAACCCCTCAGCTTGGGACAACTCCTGGTGGCCCACCACCCTCGGCAACACCCCCACCCACACGGACCACGCCCGGAACCTCTGCACCATACTGGACTCCTCCCTCACCATGACCCGACAGATCAACGCCGTCGCCTCCACCTGCTTCAACACCCTCCGCATCCTCCTCAAGACCTTCAAGTGTATCCCCCCGAAGCCAGAAAGACCGTTACCCACGCACTCATAACAAGCAGACTGGGCTACGGAAACACCCTTTACTCTGGAATCAACAAATCCCTGTTACACAAACTCCAGACCATCCAGAACACCGTGGCCAGACTCGTCCTCGGTATTCCACGACATGAGCACATCACCCAACACCTACAAGACCTCCACTGGCTCCCAATCGAGAAGAGAGTAACCTTCAAGCTACTCACCCACACCTACAAATCCCTCCACAACTCCGGACCCAAATACCTCAACAAAAGAGTCTCATTCCATGTACCCAAAAGACACCTCCGCTCAGCCGACCTCGCCCTAACAGAAACCCCATGCATCCACAGAACCAGAGCGGGTGGAAGAGCCTTCTCCTACATCGCAGCCAAAGCCTGGAACAAGCTCCCGGTCAACGTCAGACGCTCCCCTACTCTGCACACCTTCAGGAAGAGCCTCAAGACCTGGCTTTTCGGATGATTTGGAGCTGCACACTCCACCCCCCCCAGCACCTTGAGACCCTCACGGGTGAGTAGTGCACTTTAAACCCCCTGGTCGACTGATTGATTGATAAGGGATTCGACAATGACACGGGACCCAAATGCGAGACTTGACGCCAACTGCATGGATTTGGCTTGACTCATCGACTGTTTGACGTCGACGCTTGCTCCATCCATGGTACTTTTTTAGCGGGCCCTTCTTGGGTTCTGTAGCTGGCCTGCCCTCCATCGCAGTCAGCCTCAACTTTGGATTTCCCCGGTGCAGCATGACCTCAAGTAACACCTCAGCGCTATCAGCTTTTAAGCACTATATTGCAGTTTATTCTTTAAAAAGCCATATCTCAAGTTATACTTATTGAAATTTTGGGCTTGTTTACTCATACAAATATTATTTATTTTGCTAAACCCGGTGTGGAGTATTTTTGTGGTCTTTTCTTACTTACTTATTTTACTTACTTACATATCAAAACAGTAAATATTAACTACGTATCGAGGAGATGTGGCCTAAGTGTAAGAGCTGTCGACTTTTGACCTGGAAAACCAGGTTCAAGTCCTGAATGGGATCATGAAAAGGATTCTAATGCCCCTGAAACATATTCTGGCAAGAAGATAGACAATCCGGTAACAGACAAGGGGATAGTAAAAAGTGAACAATGGGTGTATAGTGAAGAGGCATCATAGATAAGCAGTGTGTGCTGATAAGGAAATCATTCTATACAGCATCTTTTTGATTCTGCATTTATTTTCTGCACATTCTAAAAAGATAGTCCAGAGACATGTTTGGTAAAATGCTTGCACTGTGCAGCATAGTAGCATGTTACTGAGATTTAAGTAACATAATGCAGATGTACTACTAACAGCAACCTACCTCACTGGGGATGGCAGGTTGTAGAACAACAAGGATTACAATAGCCTGCCACCCCACCTATTAGAGGATTGGTGGGCTTGTTCATTGGACTTGCTGCCTGGCAGGACAGAGAGTGTGAGTCAGCAGAGGAGAGAGGAGAGGTAAACAATAGCATTTGTCACGCTGTTGGAAAAGGCCATTAATGACTGCTTAATTAAAAACAGAGCAGCTCGCTCGTATATTTTTCAAGTATATGATGCTTCAGGGCACTAAATAACCCCTGTGGTTTCTCTAGGGGAATTGTTAGTGGGCTGTACCGAAGAAAAACATTACATCAGTGCACTTTAAAGGAAATGTTCTCAACCGGTCTTTCTTTTTAAAATAATAGATATTAGCCTGCTCTCATTGTGTATTTCAGATGGCACCCACTCGTTGTCATTGGAGGTTGTACTACTGAATATCGACGACAGAATATCAAGGGACAAAATATCGAAAGGTAAATGCTTATAGGGAAGTATAGATTTACTATTCTGAACTCCACATCCATGTACCTTGAAAATATAAGCATTGCATAGGTACATAGATGTGAAGGTTAGTTATAGAAAATGTAGACTTACTTACCTGTCAATATTTTTTTCCATATTTTGACTTTAATATTCCGTCCCAGGAATGTTGTGGGTTCGATATTCAGGAAGCACACCATCATGGCTGATACTTACAGAAGTAATTGTTTATCAAGTAAGCACAGAACAACATGGGTCTTGATATACACATAAAAACAAACCCACTCATCTAGCTGAGTGAAAAAGAGACCGAATGATGGTGCACAGGGGAGCAGAGCCATTCTTTGACTTTAGCTGATCCCCATTGTGATTCACGCCAATCTTACACAAGTGAAAGTGTTATGTTGCAAAGGCATGACACAGACAAGGATTTCCTTGTAGAAGAACTTTAATGAAGCAGAGATGAAACCCCACACCAGCTTTGCCAGACACAGCTGGACGCCAACTGACAAACCATCACCCCAAGAACCATGACATCATCATGGAACCCATATACATCACAAAGGAGAGTAGCCCAGCCTAGCCAGAGAGACCTAAGCACAATACAACACATCTCCCCATCGTATATAAAAACAAAACTGACCCTAAAGGAAAGGAAGACCAACTTACATGAAAGAAGAAACAGAAAGGGAAAAGACCACCCACAGGAGACCCACCCACCGAGAAACCCCTAGTAAGAAATGGGAAGAACATGACGAGAACATGGGAAGAAAGAGAAAGCTAAAGGGGCAAGAAAAGAAAGCACAAGGAAACATTATTGAACATAGTCACCCAAATAGGCAGGAGCTCTTCTTTCCCTTACCTCTCTCATAACCCGAGGTGCACCCGCAGACACATCTCCTCCCCTTGCCACCAGATTCTCACCATCAGACACAGCATCTTGAGTTCCTCCTGAACTGCGATCCAACGCTGAACTCACCATCACTCATCAGAAGCCAAGGTGAACGCAAATCTCCCAAGACGTCTTGTTCAACTGCTTCGTCAGAAACATCACCCAGTCTTTGATAAAGTGCAACACGCCTCAAATTCCACGTTTGGCCATTTTCCAGTTTGACCCAGTTTCCTTCCACAGCTTTGACTCTGAATGGCCCTCTGAACTTGCTCAAAAATTTGCCGCTACAACAAGGCTTTAGTTTGACCCAATCACCCACATCAATGAAACGCCAACACCCGTTCTCCTGGCATTCGCACCCTTGGTCTTGACAGCTGAAAATGGTTTCTGACGCATCCATGACAGCACCAGTTTGGTACCTGGAGCTTTGCCTTACATCATTTCAAACGGGCTTCAGCCCAAACTGTTCTTAGTGCTGGTGCGATAGGCCCACTGCATTTCACTGACAGCGCCTTGCACTGACAAGCCAGCACTATGTGCCAATTGCATCGTGCCCTTCACCATTCTGTTGACTCTTTCAACTAAACTGTTGCCCTGTGGGTTGTAAGAAGAGCAACAGGTGTGCTTGACCCCCACAGTATCTAAAAATGTGTTAATCTCTAAAGAGGCTAATGGGTACCATTGTCAGTCAGGAGTACAGATGGAAAACCTTCCCTCCTAAACACATCACTCAAAACACCAATGGTGGAGGAGGTGGTGACGCACCTTATAAACACAACCTCCACCCACTTAGATTTTGCATCAACCAAGACAGCTCCAAATTTCTCATGATCAGGCAGGAATCCAAAAGGTCAAAATCAAGACAGACCTTCTCCCAAACCTTCTCAGCCTGTGAAACAGTCAACTGATCTGGGTTTAATCCATCATCATTCTTTAGCTCACTCCGCCACCCCAGTTCAGACATAGCCATATGCAAATCAGTCTGACCCTGTGCCTCATGGGAACAGTCCAGCCCGAACTGCCAAGCCATGTCTTCCCTGGACCGGAAACAAGCATCCTGGGACCGGTTTCTGGCGGAGTGAGCTAAAGAATGATGATGGATTAAACCCAGATCAGTTGACTGGGGGTGAGTGCTTGCAATGTTCAACACTCTGTCCATCATCCCCTTTGGTTTTGCTATGTTTGCCCTAAGTTGGCAGGGTATGCCCAGACGTGGGTCCCTTGCTCACTTTGCCACTGGATTCAAGATAGCCTGGCTGATGACGGCTGTAAGCCAGAAACCGGTCCCAGGATGCTTGTTTCCGGTCCAGGGAAGACATGGCTTGGCAGTTCGGGCTGGACTGTTCCCATGAGGCACAGGGTCAGACTGATTTGCATATGGCCATGTCTGAACTGGGGTGGTGGAGTGAGCTAAAGAATGATGATGGATTAAACCCAGATCAGTTGATTGGGGGTGAGTGCTTGCAATATTCAACACTCCGTCCATCATCCCCTTTGGTTTTGCTAAGTCTTGAGAGACAGTCAGCCACACTGTTTCTCCACCCCGGGACGTACTCGACCCTGCAGACAAATGCTTGTAATCTAACAGCAATCCTGGCCAACCTCCCCAAGCATTTTTTGGTACCACCGGGCCCCAATACCTTGAGTAATTGTAATTGTAATTTTAAGGGATTTGTAGAGCGCATGGCTGCCCGAAGGCTTCCCAGCGCTAAAAAGAGGCTCTGTTAGTGAAGTGTTGAGCCTATATGTCCTTAGCGGGGAAACAGCCAGTTCTTTTTCCTGAAAGAAGTTTTGTTTGGTAAGGCTCTGATTTCAAGTGGGAGGGCATTCCACATCTTAGGGGCCAGATGGGCAAATGATCCACCGCCCCATCTAGTCCTTTTAACTCTGGTTGTCTTGAGGAGCTGTTGTTGGGAGGATCTGAGGTGTCTGGTCGAGGTGTACCTAGAGATCAGTTTCCTGAGCTTTACAGGCCCTTTATTATTGATGGCTCTGGCGCTATGCAGAGGGTTTTAAACTTAACTCTAGCATCGACAGGCAACCAATGCAGCTGTTTAAGAGGTTCTTTGGCAGATACGCGGTTAGGGATTTTTAACAGGAGTCTAGCTGCCGCGTTCTGTACCATTTGGAGTCTCTTTATTACATACTTGGACGAACCCAGATACAGCAAATTGCCGTAGTCCAAGTGTGAGATTAGGAGGTATTGAATCACAGTTTTCTTCAGGTGCTCAGGGATCACTTCAATAATTTTCCTTAACATTTTAAGAAGCGAGAAGCAAATTCCTGATAGCTTCCTGGATTGGCAGTCCAACGTAAGTGTATCCTCCAGCCAGACTCCCAGGTTTTTTATCGCTGGTTTGGGGGTAGGTGCGTCTCCCATACAATTATAGGCTTGTCATCAGTACGTAGGTGAAACGCACTACCCCACAAGAACACTCTGAAGTAATTGGTGGCCCATGCAGCAGCCAGGGCCTCCCGCTTGATCACTGAGTAGTTGCGCTCTGCTTCACTCAAAGAATGTGAGGCAAACGCAACAGTTTTCTCTTCCCTACCATGCAATTGGGCCAGGACAGCACCAGCCTGAAAAGGAGTTAGCACACCTGCATGTGCAATGTCATCTTTAATCATGGAGAAGGAAGACTGTTGCAAATCACCCCAGTTGAACCTTTTCCCCTTCCTTAACAACTCCCTCAAAGGTCAAGATTTGTGTGCAAAATCGTGAACAAATTCGAATATTATTCTACAAGCCCCATGAACGATCTTAGAGATTCTCTGTCACGAGGCACTTGCACATTAACAATTGTGCTGACCAAATTGGCTTTTGTTTTCCCACCTGCCCTTGACACCAGGTGTCCCAAATATTCCACCTCCTGCATCATGAATCTACATTTCTCCCTACGCAAGGTCAAACCTGCCTTACCGATGCTAACCAAGACCCGTCCCAAAGCTTGATTATGCTCCTGCACATCCTTACCAAAGACAAGGATATCGTCCTGGAAAACATGCCTTGTCTAGGCCTGAAAGTACAGAAGTCATCAAACGCTGGAACACACTGGCAGCTGAGCATAAACCAAAGGGAAGCCTGAAGAATTGAAAGGTTCCTTCATTAGTAATGAACAAGGTGAGATGCTTGGAGTGTTCACTGAGTTTGACTTGGTGGTATGCACTCCTTTGGTCTAGTTTAGAGAAAGCTTTTGCACCAGACAGCATAAGTATTTGTTCAGTTATGTTGGGAAGGGGAAAATTGTCCATTATAACATTCTCATTCAGGCTGCGCAAGTCAACACAGAACCTCAGAGGCCCATCAGCCTTCTTGGTGATAACGACCAGAGACAACCACTCAGCAGCTTCGACTGGTTCTATCACCTTATCGTCCAAGAGTTGCTGAATTATCTCCTTCACCTTGCCTCTAGCTGCCATGGGTACCCTTCTAGCCACATGCTTAATGGGTAAAGCATTTTTCTTGAGTTTGATTTCGTGTTCGTAGTTAAGGGCTTCACCCAACCTTGTCTCAAAGACACCTTTGTGCAGCTCTAATAAGCCCTTCAAGTCTAAGTCATCTACAACCTTCACTTGTACAGTGCCTCGGGGAGTCACCATAATGTTGAAGTCATATTGATGTAACCAGCCTAGAATGGGTGGCCCTTCCTTGGCCATATATACCTTGCCAACAGTGTGCCTACCAGCAAACTTGATCTTGGCCGATATGAACCCCAGAACACTAATGTCACAGCCCTGGTACCCCTTAAGGACAACATCAGAAGTGGTTAACTTCTCCCCAGGCCAACTTGCTTCAAAAAGGTCTTGAGGAACAATTGTGTACAGGGAACCAGTGTCCACCATCAAGGAGACTAGGCAGCCATTGATGTCAAACTCTGCTTTAGGACGTGTACGTCTTTTGATGCCTTCATCCACATTCCCAATGACACCCTCTTGTTGTACTACTAGAACACTGTAGCCTGTTTCCTCTTTCTCCTCAAAGCTGACTTTCTTCTCTGTTTGTTTGCACATGCGCACTAGATGCCCCTTCTTGCCACACTTGAGACAGACTTTGCCAACAGCATAGCATTGCTTTGAATCTGCCAAATGAAAGTTGCTGCCACACCTCAGGCAATGACGACCACTAGTCTTGCCTTGTGAGTTCCCAAGAGCATTAGAAAACTTGTTCTTGTTGCTGACCCCGCCGGCATTTGAGATTTATTCCTCACAACATTGACCCCTTCTGTGTCATCGACTAGAAAAGCAACCTCGTTTTCTTTATTGCAACTGGTAGAGACCTTCATCTCACACATGCACCTTTCAGATTCCTCAACAACTTTGGCAATAGCATCTTTAAGAGTGGGGTTGCTGGAAGCCCACAATCTTTCCTGTATCTGCTTGCTACTGCACTGCACAATTAACTGGTCTCTGATCTTTTTATCCGTCATGACGCCAAATTGGCATTTGGCTTAAAGTTCCCTTAATCTGGCAAAAAAAATCATCAATGGTCGCATTAGAACATTGAGGGTGAGTATAAAATTTATGACGACGCATGGCTACATTGACTTGCTTAGAGAACCTAGGAGGTCATTACGATGGTAGACAGAAAAACAACCGACCGCCATGGTAGCGGGAAATCACCGCCCGCTGCTACCGCGGTAAAACCGACGGCTAGAATATGATCCTCGGCGGTAAAAATCCAACCGCGGCAGAAAGGAGACCCGAGAAACCGCCGTTCGCCTGCGGAGAAGGCCCAAACCCGTCCGCGGCGGTCGGTTTCGCAGCGTAAACAGCCCAAACGACCGCAAGCACAGCGGAGACACCGCCATCGAAATTATGATATTCCCGACATCCCCGCGGTGCAGTGCGCTGTTTCCGCCCGCCGCGGTCGACAACATTGATGAATCAGTGAGACGGCGGAAGCGCCGTAGCCGAGCCACCGCTGCGGATGCTCCGTTAAAAAAATGGCGGTCGCGAGAAAATCACACAACATGGCCACAAAGTGCACCAACCAAACAAGGCATGCACCCAAAAATACCTAACACAGCCCAAAGACACACCCCCATGGGAAACTCCAAAACTACAAATCCCAGGTTCACACACACACCACACATGCTACCAATACCCCATCCTGACACACCCACAGACACCAGTATAAATCCAGCCCCCAACAGACCACAATCCTTTGCAAAACTCCACAACTGAGGGGACATCCACCACAGATGACAGGAGAGGCAAATCTGCACAACACACACACATCACCACCACCACCACTTCCACACCTGCACCTCTAACACCTTTGCACAGCACACACCATACACATCACAACCACCACTTCCACTACCACTTCCAAACCTGCACCTTAAACACCTTGACACATCACACACCATGTCACCACAGAGAATGCCCAAATTCACTGAGAGTGAGTTGAGGGTCATGGTTGATGAGATAATCAGGGTAGAACCACAATTGTTTGGTAACCAGGTCCAACAGACACCACTAGCAACAAGAACGCAAATGTGGAGAAGGATAGTAGAGAAGGTAAATGCAGTAGGGACCATGCCACGCAATAGAGTTGAAATCGTGAAGAGCTGACGATCTGAAGGCAGTGGTCAAAAAGAAGAGAGCCAAGAACCATGAGCTGGCTCACAGGACAGGCAGTGGCCCTCCCGTTCCACTCAAAACATTCACTGAATGGGAGGAGAAGGTGCTTGACATTCTACATCCAGAGAGTCTCTCAGGAATACCCGGGGGAGTGGAGGCTGGTAAGTACAAACAAATACCTAACATCACACAAATGTACTGTCTTGCACTACTACAAAGTAATACCTCCTAGGTTCAAATTTATTCATGTGCACAACACTCCCCCCAACACATCTCTCACAGATTCAACAGACACTCCCCCTGAAGCCCCCCAAAGGTAGCTAGCAACATAACCATGGGTACATGTGTACATGCTGCCAGCACTACAACTCCCACCAGGGCCCCTTGTCCCACAGCTGCGCAAGATGGAGCCCTCCACCCCAACCCATGTGCCAACCATAGCATTGCTCACCTTAACCTAACAGGTAGGTAGCCATCCCTACAGGGAGGTGGGTGGGTGTTTGGGAAGCCTGCACTAAAACTCCCACCAGGCCCCCTTGTCCCACAGCTGAGCAGGATGGAGCACTCCCCCCACCCAGAAGCATGCCTCAGCCATTGTGCGCTTCACCCTCACCTAACAGGTAGGTAGCCATATTTACAGGAAGGTGTCTGTGGAATAGGGAGGCCTACACTACAACTCCCACCAGGCCCCCTTGTCCCACAGCTGAGCAGGATGGAGCACTCCCCCTACCCAGAAGCATGCCTCAGCCATTGTGTGCTTCACCCTCACCTAACAGGTAGGTAGCCATCTTTACAGGGAGGTGTCTGTGGAATAGGGAGGCCTGCACTACAACTCCCACCAGGACCCCTTGTCCTACAGCTGCGCAAGATGGAGCCCTCCACCCCAACCCATGTGCCAACCATAGCATTGCTCACCTTAACCTAACAGGTAGGTAGCCATCCCTACAGGGAGGTGGGTGGGTGTTTGGGAAGCCTGCACTACAACTCCCACCAGGCCCCGTGTCCCACAGCTGAGCAGGATGGAGCACTCCCCCCACCCAGAAGCATGCCTCAGCCATTGTGTGCTTCACCCTCACCTAACAGGTAGGTAGCCATCTTTACAGGGAGGTGTCTGTGGAATAGGGAGGCCTGCACTACAACTCCCACCAGGCCCCCTTGTCCTACAGCTGCGCAAGATGGAGCCCTCCACCCCAACCCATGTGCCAACCATAGCATTGCTCACCTTAACCTAACAGGTAGGTAGCCATCCCTACAGGGAGGTGGGTGGGTGTTTGGGAAGCCTGCACTACAACTCCCACCAGGCCCCCTTGTCCCACAGCTGAGCAGGATGGAGCACTCCCCCACCCAGAAGCATGCCTCAGCCATTGTGTGCTTCATCCTCACCTAACAGGTAGGTAGCCATCTTTACAGGGAGGTGTCTGTGGAATAGGGAGGCCTGCACTACAACTCCCACCAGGCCCCCTTGTCCCACAGCTGAGCAGGATGGAGCACTCCCCCCACCCAGAAGCATGCCTCAGCCATTGTGTGCTTCACCCTCACCTAACAGGTATGTAGCAATCTTTACAGGGAGGTGTCTGTGGAATAGGGAGGCCTGCACTACAACTCCCACCAGGCCCCCTTGTCCCACAGCTGAGCAGGATGGAACACTCATAGGCATGTGACGTCTGTGCAGCCGCACATGACACCATGCCACTTAGTCCACAGTCACCAACACAAATAATGCAAAACAGTTGTGTTGTAGTCACCATGCACAAGTCTCTGTTCAAAATTGACCCACATTGTGTACACTGTGCCAGGCATCACACACTGCAACACTAACAACGATCATGCTGCCCTGCAGCAGTGTCTGGCCTTTTTTTTGGCAAAGTGCAAATCACCCATGTCATACCACAGTGTTGCAATGTAAACAGTGGAAGTGCAGTGTACCCAAAAACTAAACTGCAGCTGGGACTCACAATGCTAAACTAAGCACATCCCAAATGTCCTGCAACACACCCAGCTACCACAGTGCTGCACTGAATTGCAGAACAGCACCTTGTCTGAATAACATTGTCAAAGGTGTCTTGTTTGGACCACCAATGTGTGTATGCATTGACAATGTTCACATCTCATACTGTCTGTCTGAACAGTGCTGGTATAGTCTGGCCCCAAAAGCACACATTATCTGCACAGGGCTGAGTACATCTCACACACACACCACTGTTGACCACAACATGTCAGTGTATGGATGCCCTGGAACAACTGCTTCACCAGTACTGTGCTCATGTTCTCAGGTCCCCAAATACCATGAAACCATGACAGTGTGGAAATGTATGCTGGGTGAGATGTTCACCCTGCTGTATGTCACCACTGTGCTACGAGACTATACCCCTTGCCCTATTGTGCCTTCAAATGTCGGGGGAGTGAACCCCACAGCCAGATAGGTGGGACAACAGTGATGGGGGGGCTATACCCCATACCCTATTCTGCCTTCAAATGTTGGGGGACTGAACCCCACAGCCAGATAGGTGGGACAACAGTGATGGGGGGCTATACCCCATGACAAAATGTAATCTGAAATCAATGGGTACAAAAAGCCACACACACATTATGCTCACCACACGCACATTCCATCCAAAGATTTCTACCAAGTCACATAGCCATGTCATTGCTCACCTCCACCTCAAACGGTAGTTAGCCATCTTCACAGTGAGACGGTGTAGTGTGTTTGGCTATCCGTCCCACAAAACGCAACATGCATGCTGTTCCACCACTATGGAGGATGGGACACTACACCCCCAATAAGAATCATGTGGCAGGCAATGTATGCTACCCCCCCAACTCACAGGTAGGTAACCGCATCTCACAGGTCGTGGTGTGTGGGGCTGGGAAGCTTGCACAACAACTCACACAGGCCCACCTGACCGCCAGCACACAAGACCCATTACTTCCTGGCACCAACATGCATGTGTCAGTCATTGCAATGTACACTTCAAAAGAACGGGCATGTGGACATATCATGCTGACTTGTCCCACACTGGACCAAGATGGAAGCCCTCATCATACACACACAGATAGGTCACTCAAATACAAGGAAAAAACAGCAAACACAACATATCAACAGCCACAACATGCAGCCAGATATGCATTTAAAAAAACATGTTGGCATAGGACACCAGGCCTCTCAATGCACAACTGCACACCCAGATAGCATTGGCAACTATAGTGTGCACACACCTAAGAAAATGAAACTGTGACAGCAGCCAAAGTGTGAAAGTCTGAAACACATGTAGATGGAACTCCGTGCACAACCATGCACACCACTACATGCCATCTGACAGTAGCAGTGGTCCAGACCACCTAGGATCTAATTAAAGCAAACTTAAGCATGTCTGGAATTGCAAATACAGATATGTACACCACATTGAAAAGGTATGCATGAAACTACAATGTTCACTCAATGTGCAGAGTAAACCGCTGCAAGGGCTCAACAAGTGACACAAACGCGTAAATGGATGACATATGATTGATCAATAACTGGATGCCAACATGAGACTGTCAATGTTAAAAAATTATATTGTGCATGTCATGTCTTGACAACTCCCAATATGGACAAGTAATGCATGTACCACAACAGCTTGTAATGCATCACTGGATGTCGGTAAATGCAAATTTGTACAGTGAACAACTGCTGGATGTACAAACAGTTGATGTAACACTGCTAATACAAACTTTGCTGGGTGGAACACAATGACCATTTCTCATCTGACCCACAGGTGACCAAGAACTCACTGCAGAGGATGACACCACCCTGCAGAGCCAGTCCCCCCCCCCGGAACAGAGACAACTGGATGAGGACTCCCTGGATTCCTTGGATGAGGAGCTCCATGTTGGCCCATCTGGTGTGGCAGGCCGCAACCGGTCCCAGGCACCCATTGTCCCCCCAACCACATCAGCTGCAGCGCCTGACCATCCTCTGACAGCTGCTGTCACGGCCTGTGTGTCAACCACTACCACCACGACCACCACAGCTGGCCGCAACACCCTCCCTGCCCCAGGGGTTGAGCAGCCCACTACATCGACTGCGGAGGCCAGGGAGAGGATGCAGCGGGCCAATGTGAGGACCGGACAGGACCGTGGCAGCAGTGCAGGTGGTCGGGACAGGGTCATGCAGAGGGGGACTGATCCTGGGACGGAAGCCCTGGGCCACATCAACAGAGTCCTTGGGGCCTACCAACAGGCCCAGGGACGAATGGGCCGGTTAGAGGAAGAATCTCGGGAGCACATCCTGCTGCTGAGGTCCATGGACACAAGCGTGGGGCAGATTGTGGACCTCTTGGGGCAGCTAGTGGCGGTTCTGAGGGACAGGCCAGCGCAACATTCTACCCCTCCGCCTCCCCCTGTTGGGCAGCAGGATGACACTTCATCATCCTCCCCTGCGTCCACAGAGGGGGGTGAGTCCTCAGACACCACTGTCCCTGCAGCAGTGGCCCCTCCAGTCAAGCGCAAAAGGGGCCGTCCAAGGAAAGGCCAGGGGGACTCACGTGCCAAAGCACCTGCCAAACGCTAGTCCCCGAGCCAGCTATGATGGCAGACCACTGCACCACTGCATTGACCTTTTGGACTATCCTTCACCACACTGCCATATGAATGGCATCTATCTGTTGGACTGGGTCTCCACATCATTGTGGGGACTACTCAAGTATCTCATCTACCATGACTGTCAACTCACTTCTTCAATTCCCCCTTCACATTTTCTCCACCCTTGCATGTCACAGTTGTAAATAAATACACCTTACACACATGTTGTTGTGTCTGCTCCGTCTTTAATACAGGATGTGCAACCTTCACCGTGTAGGACATGGTCCAGGGGAATGGAATGTAGGTAGGCAGTGAGATGCTGAAGGGACCTAGGGAAAACCGCAGAACAAGAGTCACTTGTATGGGTGTGGCATCGCACACATTACACAACACTTGTCAACAAGGTACTCAGATCTACAAACTGTACACAGAGCAACAGTCACCATAGAGACATTCTGTATCACACTAACCAATCACACATACATTGGCAGGCAGCAATGAGTCAATACAAAGCTGCAGTCAGCAAGCTCACATACACCCACACAGCAACTGCAACACCATCAGCCCATTTTGTCCCTTCTACATCATCACTCACCTTCAAGTGAAGTAGCGGGTGATGAGCTGTCGATGCATGTCGACCCCTTCCTCCTCTCCACTGCCCTCGTCACTGGATCCGGGTTGATTTGCAGGCGGGGGCCTTGGCTGCTCATCATCATCATCCAGGATCAGGGGTATTGCCTTGCGAATGGCCAGGTTGTGGAGCATGCAGCATGCCACCACTATCTGACACACCTTCCCTGGCGAGTACATAAGGGCACCTCCAGTACGGTCCAGGCACCGAAATCTTGATTTTAGGAGACCAAATGTCCGTTCTATCACACGTCGTGTCCTCCCATGGGCATCATTGTATCGCACATCAGCTGGCGTGACGGGATTCCGCAATGGGCTCAGCAACCACGGGCGGTTGGGATATGCCGAGTCACCTGGGTGTGAGAGACACAGATTAACCTTGCAGTCCCAAAATGCCACACAACAGCATGTCACACACACACCACTCTAATCCACTATGCATACTCACCCACAAGCCATGCACGCTCCGGAAGCAGATTGGCCATCAGCTGAGGAACGATGCTGCTGCGCAAGATGTGGGCTGAGCCGGGAAACTTGGCACACACGTGTGAGATGATCATGTCCGCCAGGCACACCACTTGAACATTTACCGAGTGTGAATGCTTCCTATTGCAGTAAACCTGTTCACGTGCCTGTGGTGGCACAAGCCCAACATGTGTGCAATCAATTGCACCAATGACATGGGGGATATGTCCAAGGGCATAGAAATCGCCCTTCACAGCCACCAACTCAGGCCCCCTGGGAAAATGGATATATCTGTCTTTGTAGAGCATCATGGCCGACAGGACATCCCTCAGCACCATGCTGAACATCGGCTGTGACATCCCGCCTGCACTTGCGACCGTGTGCTGGAATGAGCCTGTTGCAAAGAAATGCAGGCATGCCATCACCTTAGATGTTGCGGTGAAAGCTGTTGGATATGTCCGACGTGGCTGCAGGTGGGGCTCCAACATGGCACATAGGTTCTGCAGGGTTTGTCGGTCCAGCCTGAATTTGCGGATTATATCCTCATTCTCCATGTCTGCCAGGACTGTGAACGGACGATGGATATTGGGCCTCCTCCTCCTAGGACAGATCAAAGTGCACAGATGTCAATGCAGAAGAACATGAAATGTGCATCACATCAATTTTTTCTACAGACACATTCCCAAGTCTTACAACATGCACCATTAACCGACAGGGCACTTCACAAGTAGGTACACATCAGGCACACTACTTGTACACCTGTCCCCTTACCAGCAGCAATTATCTGTGCACCCCTCCGGCTCATTCGCATGCACAGTGTGATATACTAACAGATATGTGTGCATACCTGTGAGTATGACCCCCAGCATATGTTACTAATTGCAATACTACCCGAACACACCATGTTGCTGGCCCTGATACACCTCCCAACACAGGTTGCACATGGCACACATCAACTACACACTGACCACCGGCTGAGCGTGGGGGACATGTGTGTGCATGTGCATTGGACAATGTGCCAGTTGCTGATGCCCCTAGTTCAGTAAATGAGACGACATTGTGCGTTACATTGCACACACAGACATTGACCATTATCTACATATGCTATGCAACACATTAACTGGACAGTCTACATTTCATTACACAGCACATGTGACATGTGCGAGTGTATGTGCCCATGCAATGTATTGGCGACCCATATATGGTATGTGTTGGTGACGTGGAGTGACATGTCCCTTTTGTGCATTTGCCCTCATGAGGACCCTTCAATTGTTGAGACACTGGGCACTGTACATGTTGGCCTATGCAGAGAGCTGGAGGACACGTTAGGTGCAGCACAGCTACTCCACATCTCCATTAACGCTCACTCCATGCACTGTCTGGCACCCATATGGCGGTGCCTACCGCTTGACACCTGCGGACTGGCACCGCCCATAACCCAGGCACGATCACGGGAGACACCGCCAGATATGTATGTGACAATGGTGGTCACCATGCACCGCTACCCAAATCACGGTCACTCCAGGCACTGCCTGGCAGACATATGGCAGTGCCTACCGCCTGGCCCCTGAGGTGTGTCACCGCCATGGACCATGCCCTTGCAGCCAATGGGAAGCAGCCTCGCGGTAGCCTGATGCGAGTTTGAAAATCGCGGTAGGCGTGCACCACCCCCGCGGAGGCGGTCACTGGAGGCATTCAAAAGATGCACCACCGCGGTAGCGCGTGCCTGGCCCCTACGGTGTGTCACCGCCATGGACCATGCCCTTGCAGCCAATGGGAAGCAGCCTCGCAATAGCCTGATGCGAGTTTGAAAATCGCGGTAGGCGTGCACCACCCCCGCGGAGGCGGTCACTGGAGGCATTCAAAAGATGCACCACCGCGGTAGCGCGCGCCTGGCCCCTACGGTGTGTCACCGCCATGGACCATGCCCTTGCAGCCAATGGGAAGCAGCCTCGCGGTAGCCTGATGCGAGTTTGAAAATCACGGTAGGCGTGCACCGCCACCGCAGAGGCGGACATTGGATGTATTTGAATGAGGCAAACCTGGTCACCAATTGCAGCACCCTGGGACCACTGACACAGCCCCAGGGGCCTATATATGTGTGGGAGGGTGCACCACATTCCCACAGCTACCAGGGACTGCTGACTGACAACCCTCACCTGCTGCTGCTGCCTCAAGGGACTGCTGGCTGCCACCCTCCACCTGCTGCTGCTGTCTCAAGGGACTGCTGGCTGCCACCCTCCACCTGCTGCTGCTGTCTCAAGGGACTGCTGGCTGCCACCCTCCACCTGCTGCTGCTGCCTCAAGGGACTGCTGGCTGCCACCCTCAATGTGCTGCTGCTGCCACATGTCCATTGTGATGTCGAGGACTCAGAAGAACCATGCCAGTCCCTTCACCAGCGAGGAGCTTGAGGTCCTGGTAGACGGGGTGCTTGCACAGTACCCAAGGCTTTATGGTGGCCTTAATGTCGTGGTAAGTCTCCCAGACTGTGAGTGAGAGTGCAGGGTAGGCACACGTGAGGTGGAGGTGCTTCGGTATGTGTCAGTGGTTGTGGGGCTCTGACATGCACTGCCTATCATGCTTACTACAGCGGGAAGGGCTTGGTGGGCTCTTTCACACGTTACCCTGCATGCCTATCCTGAGTAGAGGGACATGTTCTGTAGTGTCAGCCATACAGTGCAGCTGCATGTTGGTGATGCAGGAGTCTGGCCAGTTATCGTTTGTGTGAATGGCTGTGTTCCTCCCAATTTACCCACTCAGTGTCAGTCCACCTGCCCTGCACAGTCCCCGCCGAATGCCACATGTCCACATCACTGCATGTACAGTGTGTTCCATGTGTGTTTGGTTCACGCCTCTTCATCTAAGTACCATCTCTGCCATGTAGATTGCACAGGAGCAGCCGTGGGAGAAGGGTGTGTGTATGTCAGTTGTTGTCACTCTATGTGAGTTCCAGGACACAGTGAGGCTTTCACAGGGCTAGGACACTTAGGTCTGCGCAGTGTTGGACACAGTGAGTCCAACAACAAGACACATGTTTTGCTATCTTCTCTATGTGTAGTTGTAGGTAACTGCAGACAGTAGCTGCGGCCAGACTACACGTTGCTGGCTGTGTTGGTATCCTGCATGTGAATGGGATGTGGAGGTACTGTGTCCACCATCGAACATGCATGCCTGTACGTCTGATTGACCAATGACATTGTACCATGTTCACAGCAATTGTTGGCTCTGTTACAGTTGTAGCTGGAGTTTTGGATGAGTCACTGTCGTGCTACTGCATTTTCGTTGTGTTGTCATTGTGCACTGTGTCACTGGAACCTCACCCCTCTTGTCTCCCATGCCTGCAGCTGAAGGTCCACCAGCGTAAAGCCGTGTGGAGGGCCATTGCCTCCAGAGTCCGAGATCTGGGTGTGTCAAACCGAAGGCGCACCCACTGTCATAAAGGGTGGGACGACATCTGCCGGCTGAGCAAGAACGTGGCCGAGATGACGCTGGGGCTGCTCCCTCGGGCTGGCAGGTTGGCTAGGCGCAGCATGACACCACTAATGGCCCGCATCCTGGCTGTCACACAACCTGAGCTGGACAGACAACTGAAGGAGCATCAGCAGCAAGCTAGGGGTGAGTATGTGTTGCAGGCTGCCTTTGGATGGGAGTGGGTGCATGTGTCTACAGAGTGTGCAAATTGTCAGCTGTGTGACGTTGGTTGTGTGGTGCAATGTTTTGTGAGTGGCCTCTGTGCTGGGTGTATGTGCCATGCATTTGCCCAAACGGTGATTCATGAAGTCAGTTTTAGCACTGTGCATCTCTCTTACATTTGGAGTTGTGGCCTTCAGGTACCTTCTGCTGTGGGGTAGTGTG
Source organism: Calotriton arnoldi (assembly GCA_963921515.1). Classification (NCBI taxonomy): domain Eukaryota; kingdom Metazoa; phylum Chordata; class Amphibia; order Caudata; family Salamandridae; genus Calotriton; species Calotriton arnoldi. The sequence continues at coordinate 462,163 of CAWUFW010010701.1, forward strand.
TGAATTCAGATGGATGGGAATGCCAGTGTGCCAACTGTGAATGCGTTTCAATGAATGCGTGCAATTCCAGACGTCAGATGTCTGCCAGTCAGACATCTGAGGCCAATGTGGAACAGTAGATGTGCCCATGAACTCGATATGGTGGATGGCATGTGTGCAGGGTCATTGTGGGCTGGTATGTTGTGGTCTGTGTGGTCCCCTACTGCTCCATACATGTAGGTGATGTGCACCATGTTGTGGTGTTCATCCTTGCCAACATCGGGACAGTGTGTGTGCACATGCCATTTTGTGGCTGTGTCTGATGTGAGCCAACAGCAGGATGGTGTGCTGTGTGAGTCACCTGGGGCACTTATGGCAGGATGTGTGTCGGACATGCACCGTTGGGTTGATATTTTGGGTGGCAAGATATATGTGTGCACAGGGTGGCATGCGATGTGCTGCACACCTCTTCTAGGATGCAGATGTATTGGCACGTGTTAGTTCTGTTGATGCCACTCATCTCACAGTACTTCTATCTCCTATGCAGCAGCTCCCGTATGTGCAGAGGGAGAGGGGATGGACACCAGTGGTGAGGCTTCCAGTGCAACAGCCGGACCGGAGCAGACTGACACAGATGTGACCAGCACCGAGGAGGGGGACAGGAGTCTGCTAGAGGATTCACAGCCGGAGACACAAAGCTCTACCTCATCTGACGCCAGCGGTGACGCATCCATGTTGTGGGGTACAGGGAATGGGGACTCGGCCTCCTCTTCCGCCACACAGCGTCCAGTGCCCAGCCTCCCTTCAACCTCCACTGGTGCTGCCCGTGTCCGCACGAGTAGGAAGGCAAGAGTCACCTTCACCCCAGGCACAGCTGCCCCAGCCCATGTCAGCCCTGCTGCCCTCAGTGCAGAAGCAGTCGAGCTATTGCGCCAGCTGTGTGTGGGGCAGACAGCACTTCTCAATGCCTTCCAAGAGCATGACAAAAAGTTGGGGCAGGTTATAGCTTTCATGGAGGGCATACATTCCGACGTAGGTGGGATACACCGGACTGTGCAGTCCTTGTCATCAACTGTGACAGCAGCCCTGCAACAGGCACATAGTCAGGGAGCGGCTCCCAGCACTCGGTCCGGCCCCGTGTCACTGTGCACCTCTGACGACAGTGACAATGCTCAACGGACCCCAAAGTCCCGATACAGAACCCGCAGCACACAGGAGCAGCAGCAGCCCAAGCGTACTAGGGCGCAGACACCATCCCCACATAAGAGTAAGGCCACCCCAGATCGCAGAGAGAAAAGCCCATCAGGCGACAGAGAGGGCCACAAAGCAAAGAAACAAGCATCAGGGTCACAGGCCTCACCTTCCTCCCCTACCAAAGACTCCCCTGTCCCAAAGATGTCTCGCAGAGGCAAAATGACAGTTTCCCCACCCACTGAGAAGGTGTTGCCTGCAAACATTACACAGGATGAGGGCCCCATGGATAATCCATCCTTGACCTCCACTCCCATCCCTAGCCCTGTGAAGCCAGCATGGGAGGACACTGTAGGGGGCAAAGCTGGTGGACAGAGGGAGGCAGGGCGGCGGCAAACAGCAGGCAAGCGCACAGCGGGATCCAGCATGTCCCCAGAGGGAGGGTCAACATCCACACCAGAATCAGTTTTGGTAGTGGGGTCACCTGTTGTGTCTGCCCCAGTTCCCCTCAATTCCCAGACAGGGAAGCCTTTCAGGATCCCCAAGAAGTGGAGAGGCACCCCTCCACAATCTCCGGCACACACTGTGTCTCACCAGGGCATGAGTCCACCTCCCCGGGCCACCACCCCACCTGCTCCAAGCCGCCCCCCAGCTCCCACAAGCACAGTTGGCTCTTCCACAGTTGTTACTCCCACTGCCCAGGGCAGCCCTCCAACTGACCCCAACACACAGTCAGCTCCAAGTCCGACAGACAGCCCCATCTGAGTGGTGGTCACCCTCACACACCTGTCTGTCCACAGGGGTGCGTGTGATGCCCATTGTCAGGCCCATTACTCTGTTGCTGGGCATGGCATGGTAGAGTTGCATACATTCCCTGTGTAGCTTCTGATGTCACTACTCTGCACAATGTCTTTGCCTTTTTGTTCACTGCTGTTTGCCCCCTGCCTGTGCAGCTTCTCATGTACCTCACCTGCACTGTGTCCTGGCCACTGGCCTTGTCGTTCACAGCTGTGTGCCCCCTGCCTATGCAGCTTCTCATGTACCTCACCTGCACTGTGTCCTGGCCACTGGCCTTGCTGTTCACTGCTGTTTGCCCCTTGCCTCTGCAGCTTCTGATGTAACTACTCTGCACTTTGTACTTGCCTTGTGTTTCACTGCTGTTTGCCCCTTGCCTGTGCAGCTTCTGATGTAACTACTCTGCACATTGTACTTGCCTTGTGTTTCACTGCTGTTTGCCCCCTACCTGTGCAGCTTCTCATGTACCTCACCTGCACATTGGACTGTCCACTGGCCTTGCTGTTCACTGCTGTTTGCCCCTTGCCTGTGCAGGATCTCATGTACCTCATCTGCACATTGGACTGGCCACTGGCCTTGCTGTTCACTGCTGTTTGCCCCTTGCCTGTGCAGGATCTCATGTACCTCATCTGCACTTTGGACTGGTCACTGGCCTTGTTGTTCACTGCTGTTTGCCCCTTGCCTGTGCAGCTTCTCATGTACCTCACCTGCACTGTGTCCTGGCCACTGGCCTTGTCGTTCACTGCTGTGTGCCCCCTGCCTGTGCATCTTCTCATGGACTTAATCTGCACATTTGACTGGTCACTGGCCTTGGTGTTCACTGCTGTTTGCCCCTTGCCTGTGCAGCTTCTCATGTACCTCACCTGCACTGTGTCCTGGCCACTGGCCTTGTTGTTCACTGCTGTGTGCCCCCTGCCTGTGCATCTTCTCATGGACTTAATCTGCACATTGGACTGGTCACTGGCCTTGGTGTTCACTGCTGTTTGCCCCTTGCCTGTGCAGCTTCTCATGTACCTCACCTGCACTGTGTCCTGGCCACTGGCCTTGCTGTTCACTGCTGTTTGCCCCTTGCCTGTGCAGCTTCTGATGTAACTACTCTGCACATTGTACTTGCCTTGTGTTTCACTGCTGTTTGCCCCCTACCTGTGCAGCTTCTCATGTACCTCACCTGCACATTGGACTGTCCACTGGCCTTGCTGTTCACTGCTGTTTGCCCCTTGCCTGTGCAGGATCTCATGTACCTCATCTGCACTTTGGACTGGCCACTGGCCTTGCTGTTCACTGCTGTTTGCCCCTTGCCTGTGCAGGATCTCATGTACCTCATCTGCACTTTGGACTGGCCACTGGCCTTGCTGTTCACAGTTGTTTGCCCCTTGCCTGTGCAGCTTCTCATGTACCTCATCTGCACTGTGTCCTGGCCACTGGCCTTGCTGTTCACTGCTGTTTGCCCCTTGCCTGTGCAGGATCTCATGTACCTCATCTGCACTTTGGACTGGTCACTGGCCTTGCTGTTCACTGTTGTTTGCCCCTTGCCTGTGCAGGATCTCATGTACCTCATCTGCACTTTGGACTGGTCACTGGCCTTGTTGTTCACTGCTGTTTGCCCCTTGCCTGTGCAGCTTCTCATGTACCTCACCTGCACTGTGTCCTGGCCACTGGCCTTGCTGTTCACTGCTGTTTGATCCTTGCCTGTGCAGGATCTCATGTACCTCATCTGCACTTTGGACTGGCCACTGGCCTTGTTGTTCACTGCTGTTTTCCCCTTGCCTGTGCAGCTTCTCATGTACCTCACCTGCACTTTGGACTGGTCACTGTCCTTGCTGTTCACTGCTGTTTGCCCCTTGCCTGTGCAGTATCTCATGTACCTCATCTGCACTTTGGACTGGCCACTGGCCTTGCTGTTCACTGCTGTTTGCCCCTTGCCTGTGCAGGATCTCATGTACCTCATCTGCACTTTGGACTGGCCACTGGCCTTGCTGTTCACTGCTGTTTGCCCCTTGCCTGTGCAGCTTCTGATGTAACTACTCTGCACATTGTACTTGCCTTGTGTTTCACTGCTGTTTGCCCCCTGCCTGTGCAGCTTCTCATGTATCTCACCTGCACTGTGTCCTGGCCACTGGCCTTGTCGTTCACTGCTGTGTGCCCCCTGCCTGTGCAGCTTCTCATGTACCTCACCTGCACTGTGTCCTGGCCACTGGCCTTGCTGTTCACTGCTGTTTGCCCCTTGCCTGTGCAGCTTCTGATATAACTACTCTGCACATTTTACTTTCCTTGTGTTTCACTGCTGTTTGCCCCCTGCCTGTGCAGCTTCTCATGTAAATACTGTGCATATTAAAATGCCCACTGGCTTTGCTGTTGCCCAAATTTGTTGTCTCAATATGCAAATTGTGAATAAGCACAGTTGGTCCTGCCATGAGTTGTGTCAGTGTCATTCCTGAATAAAGTTGTTTATGTGTGTGCATGGTTTACTGTGTCACATGCTCAGTATGCCACTTCAACATTGCCAATGGGTTGTCTCACATTTCATTTTTTTTGCAGGGGTGGGAGGCACTTCATTTCTACCTGACTGTGATACTTATGGGTGCAGTGCAGGTGGTTGGCAATGAATTCTTGTTGTCATCTTCCTTCTTAGCTCATGTTATCTATGGTGGACACATGTCAGGTTTGTTCGGCAATGGCAGCACAGGGTGGGAGTTTGGGCACAGGCGTACAGGCAGGCAGGCCAGGGTCATGGGGTCTGTGTGGGCTTCCTTTCTGTGTGCCAATCAGTGTCGGTTTATGGACATCTTGTGGTGATGAGTTATCCAGGTCCCATGGCTTACTTCCAATGTGTGCACTTGGGTGGTGGAGAAGTGTATGGTGTGAAGGGGGTGACTTTGTTGTGACTGTGGATGTGTGTGCACCTGCATTGTCAACTACTGCCATGTGTCACCCTGGAATGGTGTGCCTGTATGTGTACTTGTTGAGCCCTGTGGTTGTGTTTTGTGCACATGGCAGTATTGTGTGTTGCTGTTGTGGGTAGAGGTATGTGTGACATATCCTACTTGTGCTTGGCTGTCATGTAGTGTGTCACTGGGCCCTGTGTGTTGTGCAGCAGACATTCTCTTGTCCAGTATTTGGATGTCTATGTGTGGCTGGTCAGTATTCGAGTTCAGGGCCTTCCTTACATCCCTGTGCCTATACATGGGTGTCCTTGCTGTCTCCAGGAGTTGTTGCATTGGGGTGACCGTGGTTTGTGTTGCCTGACTGTGTCAGCCATGTGTGCTGTGATGGGCTGTGTGTGTTCTCACATGTGTCTTGTCTTGCATGAGCATCACACATGCTTGATGGTTGTGTCACTGCCCTTCCATTTGTGGGCACCTCACTTTGGCTTTCCTATTAGTTGTCCTCCATTACTGCTGGCATGTGGTGTGTGTATGTAGCTGTGAGTCAGGGTGGTGTGTGTGTGTGTGACTTGTCAGGTAGTGTGTGCAGTGAAGTGTTTGGTCCTCATCTGTGTGTGTGTACATTTTGTGCCTGGCCTCAGTGTTCTTGGCTTGTGTGTGATGTTGTTGTGGTGTGTGTGTGTGTTGGCTGGGGCCTGGGCTTCTGTGCTATGTGTACCTGTGCAAAGGGTACTGCTGTGGCTGTATATGCAGTTGTTGGGATGTGGGGCATGGTGTGGCTGTAGTTGTGTGGTTGTTGTGCAGGAGTGGCACTTGGGAGGCACATGTTGTGTCCCTTCAGGGAGGTAGCTGGTGTGTTGTGGATGGAGTTGTGGCTCTGTGCGATTTGTACAGTGCCCTTGGCATGCGCTGGCCCTGGGCTCTGCGTTGTGTGCATGGTTTCATGCACACTGACCGCGGCGGTGACGTGACCGGGACATTTGTTCATTATGGCGGTACATGGGTGGTCAGTATGTGGCGAGGTGTGTTTGTCACAGGTGGAACATGTGTGTGTGCAGTGATGGCTGTGTGCCTGTCCCCACAGGGGTGTGTGGTGTTCCCATGCGAAGTTTTTCCACCCTGGAGCTGTGTATTGTGTTACTTGCACTGTTGTGTCTGTACGTACCTGCGGAGGCGTCCACGGCGGACGATGACTTGCAGGTGGTGTATCATGTACAGTACCGGGAAGGCGTGTAGGGCAGGATCCATCGCGGTGTGTCCCGGGTGTCTCTTTTCTGTCTCCGCCGTCTTTCGCTGTGCGGTTTCTCTGTTGCGGTGCGCTGCCATGTTTCCGGCATCGTGATATCTTTGGCGTACGGGACGTCATTCCGCACGCCGGTGTGTGGTGATTGGCTCACTCCGCCCCGGTGGCGGGCGCACTTTGATGGCGGTCGGCGTCGCACCGCAGCGGGCGGGAAATGGGCAATGTGTGGCCATCCTAATATGGCGGGCGTGAAGACCACTGGCGGCGTGCGGTAAATGGGTGTTAACCCCACCGCCGGCACCGCGGTCGTGTCTCCGCCCGCCATCGTAATAGGCCCCTAGTTTGCAGTCGTAAAACGGCACCTTATAAACTTCTTCCATTGCACCCCTTGTGCATTCCCCACAGGTGGCAGATACTTGAAAATATGTTGCCCCTCTTTGCCTAAAGAGCCCAAAAGCAAAACCTTCTTCCTTATGGCAGGGAACCTTGCACCATCTAAGGTCAGACTGACAGATGTGTACGCTATATATCTATGCACACAAGTTGTGAGTTCTCTAAATGACGCATTACAGTTTTCACTGATGAGAAATGGCTTCTGTCATTTGACCACCTATGACGTCATGAGATATTAGAATTTCACAGGACTCCACAACACAGTCACACGTCATCATCCATGGCTGGACAATTACCAATCACAATGCAACATATATACCAAGCCAGGATCATGATATAGCTCCGAACCAGAAGGGCACAAAATATAGAGACCTGCTTTTCCCTAAACAGTTAAAAGATCACCAAGCATGTTGTTTCATTTGATAAGATTGAATTAACCAACACCAACAAAATTTACTCATTCCGGTTTAATTTCCCAAATAAAAGTCCAGTGTGCGCCTTGTTGACATAGAGAGGTCTAGTAAGATAATGCTGAGCACAACATGGAAAATCACCATGTTTAAGACAAATACACTCACTCACACATCTATCATTTCCACAAAGACACTCCTGCAAATTGAGTTCAGCAAAGCCTGGACATCATCGACTAACAGCGCACTCTTGAAGAACAAAAATCAATGAATCCATCATGAATAATGTTTGCAGTCAGTGTAACGATATAGATAAAGCGTGGGCGTTTACATGCCCAGGGATATGCATGTTCTATTTATTCTTACACTGCAGCTCATGCCCGTCCATAAAGATGTGGGGACATTTTTCCTAGAGTCTTGGTTGCTTGCATTGCATCCAGTTGCTTTTTAATCTTAGTTTCCATATGTGACCAAAATTATGATATTTAGGAAATATTGGAATGGTCATCTTACTTCCCAGTGTCTAGTGCTTACTTTTTTACCAGTGGTTGCAGGTGGTGGGCACCAGCACTCATTTTGGGGGTCAGTGATTTATTTTTTATAATCAGACTTTGGCCCAGAGCAATAGAGATAAAGGCTGATAAGGGGAAAGAAGGATCAACAGAAAGACAGGAAACAGTAACAAAGGGAAAAAGAACCAGCAAAAGTGAGATCAATTTATAGGATGTGTAGGGTGGTGGAAGAATGAAACTGGAGTGAAAATCAAAACTAAGCAGCCTTGGTATGCGGCGATTGGGCAGCCCCAGTAACTGAGTGCTAAGGAAAGTTTTGGGCCCTGACATTATGCTTTTGCAAATTAAGCACCGCCAATGCCTCAAATTGCAAATATCACTCTAAAAGTGACACATGTGTAACAATAGTTGTGGGTAGTATAGAGGCACACAGCAGAGGCGTGTCCAGGCAAAGTATGGCAACAGAGCATGCAGACTGGCTGCAGAAGTGTTAATGAAGAACAAGGGAGTGTCCTGAGTAAGCCCAGCCACAAAATAAGGAGTCAAGGGGTTATCAGGTATGTCACCGCCTTTGGCATAAGCACCACAGGTGCTAACTCAGAGACCTGTGTTGGTCGTTGCTGGTCTATGTTTGTTGTATGTGTTGCTCTTCCCACAAGCACTGCTGAAGCTGTGTGGAGCAGCACTTTGAAGATAAACATAGTGGTTCAAAATGAATCTCTCTTTTATCTCTGCCTCCTCATCATTGAGCTTCCTTGATGGAATCTTCATAATTCCATTGAACCACAGTTAGACATGTATGCATTAATACAACCTTTCATAACTTGGGCATGGTTTACTGCTAAATTACTGCTTTTTTTACTGATTTTTTGTTCTTTTGTAAATACTATTTAAAGTATATTAAGTGGCTTTAAACCCCGTATTTTAAAAGGTTTGTGCCGATTAGTCTGGAAAATGCTTACCTGAGGTTACTTACCATGGATGACGAAGAGCTGGTTTTTCGCACAGGCACTTTTCTGAGAATTGCTGTTTGAGCACGTCAGATGATGTCCAATCTATGAGCTTTTACATTATTTATTCATGTATTTTTGCAGAAATTTGAAAGATTATTGTACACTGTATGTTGCTAATGGATTTTATTATGGCTCTCTTATTTGTAACTTTTAATCTGTTGTGCTTTTATGGATACGACGTTATCCGAATAAAGTGTCTTTGAACCTTTGAACCTACTGCTTTGTGTAAGGATATGCATAGCGGGTGAAATCATACACCTATGCTATGCCTACCTTTGATTACAATTCTTCATTTCTTAGTGCAATAGTGGCATTTAACCTGTCCAGAATCCAGAATGTGAAGACGGGCATGAGTCTCCCTGGGCTCCCACAAAAAAAAGTGCGTGCCTTACACGCAGCTGTGATCATTTTGTTTGTTATTCATCCCACTGCCTGAGCTCGATCTTTCAAGGGGAACACACTTGACATTGTAAAGCTATTAATGTGTCTTTGACAGCCAGATACTTTATAATGTTTTCTCTGGCAGCAGCACAGAAGGGAGAAGGGCAGTCATTAACCCACATGGACTTTAGGTCTGGTTGACAGTGCAACGAATAGCACTCGGTACAACGCATGCATTTACAACGCAAGCCATTACAACGCAAGTCGTTACAACGACTTGCTGTAGGAGGGGCGCTGGAGTTTGGAATAGTATAATTTACTATTCCAACTCCAGTGTGTGCAACAGTAGGGAAGGTGTTGGATTGAAAATTCAACACCTTCTGCCTCCTACAGGAAGTCGTTGTAACGACTTGCTTTGTAATAGCATGCGATGTAACAACGCATCGTTGTAACGGCTTGCGTTGTAATGGCATGCGATGTAACGCATGCATTGTAAACGATGTTTCCCCAGTGCAATTGTCACCTGACCATTTAATCTCCACCAACATTATTCAACAGTTCTTCCACACAAATACATATCCAGTCTCATGGCATCTACTTGTAATGCTTCACATTACCATACACCATTTCTTGAAACCCAGACCTCTTGGCATTGCCAGTGCTTGGTTTGTGATGGTACATTCAAAACGACAATTAGGTGACACAAGTTGTGACCTGTGAGCATTCACACTTGCGCAATCAGAAAATGTCTCGCTACCCCACAAGCCCCCGGCTCTTGAGGAAACAGTTCTTTTCGGCATGCGTTCTTTTTACACACCTCATTGCGGAGTACTTGTGGGTCTTTCTTCCAATTTCAAGTGCTGACTGTGACAGATGCTTACAGACATGTTGCCTTGCCATTCTTATTTTATCAAAGCCGAAGAAACACAGCCGCAGAAGTACAAGCTTTTCACGGCCCACTTTCCCAGCAGATCTGAAAAAATAATAAAGTGAATTTCTAAAGGCCACTTTGTCATTAGGAATGGATGCTGGAGGCTTTGAACAGTCAGAATTAAAAGGAAATTTCAAAATAGTTGTAACTGCCGTACCTAGCTTGTTGCCATAGCGTTTGCTTTCCAATGAGATGTATGAGACCTCTAGGGGCATATGTACAAGAACTTAACGCCCTGGTGGCATTAAGTCCATCGCCTTATTTACAAGGCGGCGCTAACCCACTTAATGTGGCTTAACACTGCCTTTTAAATAGGGCCCCCTTTCACACTACACTTAGCGTGTAAGGGGCGGGCAATGGGTGTTGCGGTGGGCGTTCCGCCGCAACACCCATTGATTTTGACGATGCCCCCTATTTACAAGGGTGGCGTAAATATGGGCAGCGCCAAAATTAAGACCAAAAAAACCCTGGTCTTAGCATGGCAAAACGAGGAGAAATGTTTAATTTCTCCTCATTTTTGCTGTTTCTATGTGTACTGCATTGTGCAGCACACATAGAAACAGCAAATCACCATGAATGATTGCTTATGTGCAGGAAGGTGTGCCTTCCTGCACATAAACAATCATTAAAAAAAATGATGATTTGCAACTTCTATGTGTGCTGCACAATGCAGCACACATAGGAGTTACAAATCACCATTCTGGGTTGTTTATGTGCAGGAAGGGACAGTGGCAGCTCCTCCGCTAAGGCGGAGGAGTGTCACCCCACTGAGCAGGTCAAAAAAGGAAAAAAATAAAATGATAATAGCTCATAATTATTAGCATTTTATTTTTCCCCTTGCTCAGCTGGGTAAGGGCTGGTTTGCCCACTCCAAGTGCCCAGGATGCTTTGGCCTGCCGTTTCGGCCAGTCAAACCGCCATGCGCACCTTGCATGTTCTCTATGCAGGCTGCATTGCAGCCTGCATGGAGAACATGCCCAGCCTCCGATTCTCTGGTTCGCTCAGACCAATCACAATGCTGCATTGCAGCGTTGTGATTGGCTATCGGGAGGCTGGGAGCCAGGTGCATCCTGCTTCCTGCCCTGGGAGTGGGCAAAGAGGACAGAGAGGAGGTGGTGGAGATTGTGGGTGGCAGCGGCAGACAGGTAAGTGTGTATTTTAATTTTTTTTCATTCCCTTCTCCCCCGCGCACGTGACCCGCCTCCCCCACGCCTTCAACTACAGCCACCACTGGGAAGGGACACCGTCCTGCACATAAGCAATCATTCCCACCAACGCAGGCACGCTTGCACTATAGTGCAAGGGTGCCTGTGTTGGCGCTAGGCAGCTTAATTTAGCGCCAGCTCTAGGGGAAATGCAGGGGTGCGCTGTATCATTGTAAATACGGCACATCACTGTGTTTTCAGAAGGGCGGAGCGTGGTGTTGCAATTTTGGAGCTAACCCGCGCTCCACCAGTTCATTGTACATATGCCCCATAATTTTCAAGTGATTACGAATCCCTCTGCTTCCCTTTATAACATGAATTGAGTTTTAGCAGCACTCGTCGAATATGAACACTTTTTGAGCCCCATCGTAATCTGGCCAGCAGTTCTATATTGGCCACAAACTCCTCCTGTTTGGACCCAAAATGTGATGACAGCGTGTGCGGAAATCGCAAGTGAGTGCTCCTGCGGTGTGCGGTTGATAAAATCAGATGCCATTCGTGGGAGCACTAGAGCTCATGTACTGTTCGTACACATCATATTTGGGAATAACAAGCGCAATCGTCACATTATTTCTCATTTCGAGGTGTGAAACTCTAAAACGGGTATAAATTGGACACCTGATAATTTGGGCACACACCCTAACACGAATTAGCAGGTGTTCAAAACGTTCCCGCATTTTTCTGCCCATCGTGATTATGGTGTTTGCTTTAGGCCTGATTTGCACCAATGCCAAAGCTTTAAAATCTAGAACACAAAATGTCCTATCTTTGCAGTTTAGCAGTTCTTTTCTTGTCTGTTTCTACAACTTGGCTTACTTACAGGACAGCAAAGCATGCAAGTTTTTCTGTGACATATTTGCAAGCAGGATTTCATTCTTTGAATATTTTCCTAAAATCCTGTTCCCTAGCAGCCACCAGTTAAACACAATATGCAATCAATCTGTTAATCCAAGAAGATTAATATTACTTTCATTTTACAGTGGGGGATTCATTAATGACGTGAAAAGAAGTTTGCATTTTGTTAATTAGTTGTATGAGGGTCATCCATATCTATCACCAGTGGCAGACAGCTGGAGCAGTTAAGTCCAGGAAAATACATTTACTTTCACCGCAGGGAATAAGTCAGCTCAGGAGGGCTTGCCAGGGGTCCTGGGAAGTAACACAAGAATAAGGAACTGAGAAGTGACAGAATATTCGATTAGCAGAAGTTGTTTTACTTGCTACTTAGGAAGTCACAGTTGCAAAACTGAGCAGGCAGTCTCTGGTGTAAGTTAGCTGCAGTTCAATAAAAAGCCAATATTCACCCTTCACAATTTGTTCCTTTGGTTTATTTTCTTAAACCTATGCTTTTATTAATCGATTTGGACTCAGCGTACGCGTTGCTATAATAACCATGCATTTTGTGAGTCTCTCATAAGAACGATATCATGCAACGTATTTTTTGCGTTTTGGAATGCATATAGCCCTCTTGCTAGATAGTGATTTTCCTTTTTCACTGATTTTATCCTACGCGTGACCATTTAACTGGACATTGGAGGTTACAGATGTCAATTAGGGATAGCCGGGAGCAGCAGCTAATGCTCCTTGCATGCCATTTGGTACCTCTGGTGCTACCCTTGTTACATCTGGTCTCAGGGACGATAAAGGCACCAGCAGAAAGAGAACGGAAATGGCCCTTTATTTTCTCTAGTTTGCACACTTTCCTAATCACTTAGCTCTTCAGCAGCAAAAAAGAGGCCACTGAGCTAAAAGGGTAGGAAAAGGGTCGAACCTGTGACGTCACAGATGGTCAATTCAAGCATGATGTAACTTCTGCAACTCCTAGCATTTTGGTGAAATGACATCCATGTTAAAAATGTGGATTCGTCCTACTCCCAGAGCACGATGCACTGAAGCCTTGACGACAAGTACTTCTTAGCTGTGGTGCCCAGTCATTCTAACCAGAAGGGAGTAACTAGTTTAATATAAAAGATGCATTAGCAGAACATAGGACAAGTTCATCTAATACTTGAGCAATGAGTCTATGCGTATCTTTCAACACACCTTAATTTGGAGGGTGTCACCGACCTTGAACTCATTTTCACCCTCCAAACAAGCAAATGGCATCCCAGAGACTTCAATTGAATCACTAGCCTCGAAAAACCTCCTCACCCCTGAAACAAGTTCTCATTTTCATCAAGTTCATATCCCAACCCGAATCAATTATACTATTTCTGCAGACAGATTAACACATTTGAGAGGAATGGTCTATGTGATATTTGAAATATGTCTTGGTCAGAAGAATTAATTTATGTTTTGCAAGACCAACAGCATTCTTCTCCTTGACTTAGAAATGGACTGCATGGTCACAAATTCGCTTTAGTTACATGGGATGTTGGAGTTTGGCAGATACGGTACTTTACTACAAGCATGACAGAGTGCTCTGTCTGCCAAACTCCTGGTTTGACCGCTTTAGTTAGAATCAGACAAGCCAGTTTGCGCTGGCAGCAGCTCTGCTGACTCTACCTGAGGAGACCTTCGACCCAAGTCCTGATTGATATTAGGCCATTGGACAAAGTACCTCAGATCATTTGCCCTAAGTAGGGGAGGCATTCTCACTTACCTTCACTCCTCTTTGGGTCCAACAGGGAAAGCCTGGAAGTCCCAAACAAGAAAACAAGTAAATTACCTCACTCTCTGGGAGAAAACATTCTCCCAGAATGTCAGGGACATTCATTTTTAGTTTTTCAAAAGCAAATTCCTAGTTTGAGAATTTGTTTTTGAAAAACAAAAAACATTGCTTTGTGGGAACACTGAATATGGCATCAGAATAATACTTCAGCGCCTTCAGAGCAGCCACCATTCTGGCAGCTTTTCTTGAGGCACAGATATTTTTGCCAGGCAGCTGGAGCAGCATACTGGATGGAGAAAAGTTTTGCTGTGAAAATGCATCTTTTTCCAAGTTTTTCACCAAGACCTTCCATTACGCCAGTGTGAAATCAATGACCCTCTTTCAACACCTGGTATCAATTGACCAATGGCTGCGCCAAAGCAATTTACTTCGACGCAGGATCACTGATGGAACTAATGCTTAATTTGTAAAAACAGCATTTTATAAGCCCATATTTGATGCTGCCAGTGCCACCGCTGCTCAATTCATAAGGGTCTAGTCTTAGGGGCATATGTACAAGGACTGGCGATAACTACCGCTAACGCTAGTTAGCTGCAGTTTTCTTACCGCTGTGTAACGCTGAAAACTATTGCCTTGTTAGCAACGTATTTACAAGTCGTCGCTACATGGCGATAGCTTCAGGGATCAGCGGTGAAAACTGCCGGTAACATTAGCGTGATGGCGATAGGAATTTCAGCGTTAGCGGCCGAAAACTAACGAAAGGCCCATTAGCGGCAAAAAAACGCACGTTAGTCAGCCCAACGTGAGTTTTTTTTGCCTCTATAGCCAAAAATAGCCTATCAGTCAACCTCCAATGAAAAATAGGCAAAAAAACAATGGAATGCAGAATGGAGCAGCCAGGGCCAAGTGCAGCACAGATCAACAACCCCCTCAAGCCCCCCAACATCCAGGATGACCAGCCAGAGTCCCAGGGGAAGAGGAAATGCAGGGCTACATCCATGAAAAGAGGCGCATCGCGGTGCAACACCAGTGATGCATCACTTCTCATTGCGCACTCTGCGCAACACCATGGCATCCAAAACCTTGAAAGCGCGGACAGTCCCTGGGACCCGGATGCCTCGCTGGTCCTGCGTCTGGAGTCTGGATGCCTCACTGGTCCTGTGTCTGGAGCCTGGATGCCTTGCTGGTCCTGCATCTGGAGCCTGGATGCCTCGCTGGTCCTGCGTCTGGAGCCTGGATGCCTTGCTGGACCTGCGTCTGGGGCCTGGAGTGGGATGCGGAGGTGCTGTGGAGTCGATGAGCCGTGGCGGAAGGCATTGAGGCGCAGCGATCGCCCTTACCTGGTGGTGAAGTCTGACAGGGCGCACGGAGACACGTTGCTGACCTGTGTGAGAAGACCGCCTTGAGCCCCTTGGAGCTGTGAATGGTAGAGGCGCTCCTGCGCACCAACGTAGGGAGGTCTGCATTGCATACTACGATCCACCACTACAGTGGGGTGCACAAAGGGGATTACCAATGGTGGGCGGCGCCTCTCTGCATCACATTCTGAATGAATTTGCACTGGCTGAACGCTGTGGAGGGTGAGGCCCCTGAGCTGCTCCGAACTTGTGTGGTGGGAGCGCTGCAACTTCACGCCTAAGGTGGCCCTGCTGCATCACCTGCTGTACCTGTCAGGGTCTGACCCTTGCGCCTGCCGAGTTCCGCATCAGGACGTCACCCCCAAGAACTACATGTCCCAGGATGCCCATGTAGGAGGGGCTTCAGGGTACTTAAGGCACGCACGCACGTTAGGCTACGTGCGTAATACTTTTGCGAAACACAGAGGGTGTTTCTCGCGGCTTTGGCTTTTACGGCGGCTGCTGTTTGATCCGGTTCCCTGCTGGGATCAGCAGGGACAAGCCTTTCCTCGTCATCCAACTTGCGGTCGAGGACCTGACCGGAGTTCTCCTCCGGACGTGCACCGTTTCCAGCCTCAACAGAGAGGAGATGTTTGTGTGAGGCTTCAGAGGGCATAGGAGTCCCCGAAGCGACTCCAACGGCTGCTGGGGTAGATGGCTGGTCGGGATCGAGCATTCTATCTAGGAGACTCCTTCCGCTCGTCTCCTCCAGTAAGGTACTGTCGGCGAGCGCGCCATATATAACTTGACAACTTGATGACTTTCACCGGAGTTTGACTTTGAAAACTCCTGGAGATTTCAGTTTTTGTTAGATATATCCTACAAAGGAACTATTGGAACTTTATGTCTATGGATACTCTGGGGGCTAACGCTACGGTCTTGCTGAACCTCTGAAACTAGGACATTGGGACTATTTCTTTTCTTTTTTGCTTTCATCACTTCTTTTCTTCTGGGCTCATCCCTAGTTGTGTGGAGTATTGACATGCAGGGTATGTATGGATTGGGAGGTGTTTCTATGGAAACGATGGTGGTTTGAATGCAGTATTAATTTATGTGCTTTGCGTTTTAGGAACTCATTTCTCAGTCGTGAGTTGCATCATTGCTGAGTATAGAGAGTGGATAGGAGCAGGCTGTTGGTGAAGCCGGCTTTTCAGGTATGATGAGGCTATAGGGGCAGTGTTGTCCCAACGAGACAAACAAACGGGACAATTACATCCGGTAGCCTTTTTGTCCAGGAAGTTGAACGCGGCTGAGCTCAACTACACGGTGGCAGAAAAAGAATTGCTTGCCATCAAAAAGGCATTCCAGGAATGGAGGCAGTATTTATGGGGGGCTCAACATCCAGTCACAGTATACACCGACCACCGGAACTTACTATACATGAAAACAGCCAGACAACTCACGCAAAGACAAATGCGTTGGATGTTGTTCTTTGCGGATTATGATTTTGTTGTCACTTTCCGTCCTGGGTCAGAAAATCGAAAGGCGGATGCACTGTCTCGTCAGGAGGAAACTGCGAGACCTCGACAAGGTGTCACCGAATCAATAGTCAGTTCCGACAAGGTGTTGTGTGTGATAGCTTTGGACCATTTCTTAGATGAAATAGTAAAACATCGATCCTTGGCTCGTTGGCAAAGATGGGCTGAACAGGGGGCTTACCGCACTCTCAAACATGGTATACCGCTGTATAGAAACAAACTGTATCTGCCAACACAAGACCTTCGGCTCAAAGCCTTCAATTGGTGCCACAATTCAATCTTAGCAGGTCATCCAGGACGTACCAAGACGTTACACCTGGTACAACGTCGTCAATTCTGGTGGGAAGGTATGGCTCAGGAGGTTACACAATGGGTGTCGCTATGTGAAACTTGTGCCACAATAAAAGTGAGCCATCCAAGAACAAGGGACGGTTGATGCCTATGCCCACTCCTTCACGGCCGTGGCAAACCATCAGCGTGGACTTCGTCCTAGGTTTACCCAAGGATCAAGGGTATGATGCCATACTGGTGGTGGTGGACAGCCTAACCAAAATGGGACATTTTATCCCTTGCAAGAAATTGCCTACAGCCGGTCAAACCGCTCAGCTGCTGCTAGCCCATGTGGTGCGGTTACATGGTCTTCCGGGAGTTATCGTGTCTGACAGGGGACCTCAGTTTACTGCTCGGTTTTGGCGTATGTGGTGTAAGGCCTTACAAGTAGAAGCAGCCCTTTCGACCAGCTTCCACCCACAGACGGATGGGCAAACGGAGAGGTTGAATCAAACCCTCAAGAAATACCTCCGCTGCTTTTCAAGGGAAGCAAATGACTCATGGGTATCCCTGTTGTGGTTGGCCGAACTAGCGTACAACAATTCCTGGCATTGTTCCATCAAGGAGACTCCCTTCAGAGCCAACAACGGGTTCCATGCTAAAGTATTACCAGTGACTATTCCTAGTGAGGTGGTTGCACAGCCTACTGTAATGCAACACATCAAAAGATACGATCTGTGCATAGAAAGATCCAGGCCAGTTTGGAGCAGGCTAAGCAATCCTATAAGAAGTGGGAGGACAGGCATCGAAGCGAAGAGCCGTGCTTTCAGCCGGGAGATCGAGTATGGTTGTCCACAAGATACATACGATTTAGAGTACGCAGCATCTTTCATCCCCGGTTCATTGGGCCGTATACTGTGCTGCGTCGGATCAATCCGGTAGCTTATAAACTCAAGCTACCCGCTTCACTGCGCATCCATTCAGTATTCCACGTCAGCCTGCTGAAACCTGCGAAGGGAGCCCGTCGCAGGGCTGTGCCTCCCGTGCTTAGGGACGGCCAGTTGGAATACGAGGTTCTATGTGTAGTGGACTCCAGGTACCGTCAGGGCCAATTATGGTATCTCATATCCTGGAAGGGATATCCACCAGAGGACGATTCCTGGGAACCTAGCTGTAACGTTCGGGCTCCTCGTGCTGTCCGCAGTTTCCACATCCGTCACCCTAACAAGCCTGGTCCTAGGAGGCGCATGGGAGGGGGGCATACTGTCAGGGTCTGACCATTGCGCCTGCCGAGTTCCGCATCAGGACGTCACCCCCAAGAACTAAATGTCCCAGGATGCCCATGTAGGAGGGGCTTCAGGGTACTTAAGGCACGCACGCACGTTAGGCTACGTGCGTAATCCTTTTGCGAAACACGGAGCGTGTTTCTCGCGGCTTCGGCTTTTACGGCGGCTGCTGTTTGATCCGGTTCCCTGCTGGGATCAGCAGGGACAAGCCTTTCCTAGTCATCCAACTCGCGGTCGAGGACCTGACCGGAGTTCTCCTCCGGACGTGCACCGTTTCCAGCCTCAACAGAGAGGAGATGTTTGTGTGAGGTTTCAGAGGGCATAGGAGTCCCCGAAGCGACTCCAACGGCTGCTGGGGTAGATGGCTGCTCGGGATCGAGCATTCTATCTAGGAGACTCCTTCCGCTCGTCTCCTCCAGTAAGGTACTGTCGGCGAGCGCGCCATATATAACTTGACAACTTGATGACTTTCACCGGAGTTTGACTTTGAAAACTCCTGGAGATTTCAGTTTTTGTTAGATATATCCTACAAAGGAACTATTGGAACTTTATGTCTATGGATACTCTGGGGGCTAACGCTACGGTCTTGCTGAACCTCTGAAACTAGGACATTGGGACTATTTCTTTTCTTTTTTGCTTTCATCACTTCTTTTCTTCTGGGCTCATCCCTAGTTGTGTGGAGTATTGACATGCAGGGTATGTATGGATTTGGAGGTGTTTCTATGAAACAATGGTGGTTTGAATGCAGTATTAATTTATGTGCTTTGCGTTTTAGGAACTCATCTCTCAGTCGTGAGTTGCATCATTGCTGAGTATAGAGAGTGGATAGGAGCAGGCTGTTGGTGAAGCCGGCTTTTCAGGTACGGCGCCCTTTAGTGAGATCGTTTGAGTGTAGTAGAAATGTCTAGCAGTAACTAATCTATGTGTTTTATGTTTACAGGTATCCCATTCCCTGCTGATCCTACCCTTTTCCTTTCCCCCACTTGATCGCCTCATTACTCTGTGCCTTTTGTGTAAGAGTAGGGGATGTCGAGAGGTGGACCCCTTTGAGCATCGCCTGGATCCCGTGGAGTCCCCGGGGCCGTGACAGTACCCAGGCTTGTGAAATCCCACCTGGCTGAGGCTCATGCTGGCTGAGTCACAGATTTGGAGAGAGTGCAGCTGATTGCGCCACAGTGTCAATGTCCAGGTAAGGAGAAGGTGAGACGCATAGCAGAGGAGGACCGGGGGTCGAGTCGCCCAGGCCTAGCACCCGGTGTGACGCACCCCCAGTGGCGGCTCATCCGCAATGATGGAAGAGCATCACCCCACTGCTTTCAGGCAGACTCAGGAGAGCAGGAGCAACGCAGACATGGGACCCGGCCTCGAGGTAGGATGTCTTTCATTTAAATATTTACAACACTCGCTCACACCCCCCCGCGTCCCCGCCCCATCCAGTGTTCTTTCCGGCGTTGCCCACCTCCCAGCTGTCCAGACCCCCCCGCAGCACTTCTCTATGGTGGGCGTTGAGCGCCCATGCGCAGCGGGCGTACAACTGGTGTGCAAAAGGTATATATGACGTTACAACGCATACCATTACATCGCATTCCATTACAATGCATTCTAATACTACGCATATTGCAACAGTAGGGAAAGTGCTGGATAGCGGAGATGAAAAAATTACTATTCCCACTTCAGTGAGTGCAACCCTAAAACTAACCCTCGTACCCCAAAACTCACCCTGAACCCTAAAATTCTTATTTGACCCCCCAAAACACACCCTGGACCCTAAAATTCATCTTTGACCCCAAAACACACCCTAAAATTAATATTTTACCCCATAATACAACCCAAATTTCATCTCTGACCCCCGAAACTCATACCCACCGTAAAACTTAAAAAACACCATTACTAACCTCACAATGCGTTGGAATGGAATGCGATGTAAAGGCACCTGCATTGTTGTAGTTGCGTTTTAAAGGCATTACGATGCAATGCCTGCATTGTAATGGATGTCTCCCATGCCAAAGGCAAGCCATAGGCAAGCCCGTCTGCCAATGGACCGCGCTCAGCACCAAGGCCCCTTCCTCTCGGACACTCCACCGCTACAACGCCAGCACCCTCCTCGCCATCAACCCTGGATGCCACATCGCCTGCCTGGACCAGCCTCTGCTCCGGACCGGACATCGCCATCGCCATCACTGATGGCTACTAAATCACCCGCAAGGACCACCCGACCGTCCAGGAGGAGGCATTGCCATCACCTACAGAAGCACACTCCGACTGACCACGCACTTTAATGACACAACGGTGACCATGGAACACCTCAACTTCCAGATCCGGACCAACCCCAACCCCATCCTCTGCGGCACCCTCATCTGCAGGCCCCCCGGGCCATGGACCCCCATTCTCCGATACCATTGTGGGCCTCATTGCACCCCAGGCTCTCCCATCCAACGACGACATCCTACTCGGTGAACTCTACTTCCACCTGGAGAATCCCAGTGACCAGAATACCACCCCTTCCGAGGGAAGCTCGCCAACATCAGACTCAAGCAGCTAGTAACCACAGCAAGCCACATAGCAGGACACATGGTCAAGCTCGTCTCCTCCGCCAGCGGGAACTTCAACTACAGCCACACCACCGGACTCTCCTGGACCGACCATCATTGTATACATCACATCTTCACCATGCCCACCGTACACCACCGCCATCATCGCCCCCCCTTGCAGCTGGATCAAGGCCACCGAAGAAGTTCTCGTCAACTCCCTCAGTTCCACCACTCTGCCAACGCTTACAGGTGATAACACCGCAGCGCGCAACCGCCACCGATGGATCTCCAACTGCGCCGACACCCTGGCACCCCTCAAGAAAAGACCAGGGAAAATCTAGCACCACGTTGGGCCGTATTTGCAAAGTGACGCATGTAGACATATGCGTGACCTGTGATGCCCTGTGCCACATCATACCTGCATCAGATATGATGTTTGCAGGGTGTGCGTTCCCACGCGACAAGGCCTCATAGGAGTGGCACAGTGAAATCCATCAGATTTCACTGCAACAATTGTAGGACGGCACTGCATCAGTACCTTACACCTGCCTGATGGCAGGCGTAATGGTGACGCAGTGCCACATGGATAGGCTAGCCCCATGCATTGCTGGAGTTGTGTCATGCTTGTGACACAACTGCAGCAATGCGTGACTTTAGCGCAGACAGATACGTCAGGATTCCAGACGTATCTGTCATTACTTGCTCTTGCAGCACTGTCCAGTGAATACAGTGCATCCATGGTGTCGCAAGAAGGGTGTAGTGAAAAGTGTTGCAGCGCTGTCTTGTCGCAGCGCTGCAACACTTTTCATGACTGAGGCCCAGGAATGCGAACTATCTTATTGATGGCGCACATTCCTGCCCTGTAGTTTTGTCGCAGGGCAGCGCAGCAACATTGCTTGCAGGGCTGTCCAGCACCAAAACCTGCTGAAATGAGGCCCCAAGTGTTATCTCCATTTTTAAGACCAGCTATTTTCTGGTCTTAAAAAATTGCCTCTAACTGCAGTTAGAGGCAGTTTTTTTGGTCCTCCTACCTTCAAGAATTCCCTTGTAAATATCGCAAAGTGGGGTTAGCGCCCGTTTTTGCATGGGTACGCCTCCCTTGCATGTCATTATTGCTAACAGAAGTGGCGATCTTTTCTATGGACGTTTTCGCCAGAAAACTGCCGCTAACAGAGGTTAGCGACAGCTTGTACATATGGCGATAAAAATATCGATGCCGAACCATCGGAAAAGTGCTGCTAAGGCGGCGTTATCTCCTTGTACATATGCCCCTTAGTTCTTCTAGATGCATCTTCCTTCCACCATTGCTTACACCCTGACCCCTGCCTACTGAGTACGGGATAGAGTCTACTGTGATTAAATCAATGCATTACATTCTTATGTCATTGCTCTTAGTAACCAAAACGATAATGAATAGTGCAGATTTTAAATCTAATTTAGTAACCCTTGCCCCAGAATGTTGGTGGATAATAAAAGACAATAGACAACAATAAATGCTGAATCACAAACTGAACTGAATAATACTTAAAATAAGCCTGGTTTCAAGGACATAAGTTCATCTCGGAGGGTATTAAAATACCCACGTGGATCTATTACATTGCATGTTTAAGTAGGGGTCTTAATTAAAGTCATGATGAAATATTTAAAAATTCTTTTGCATCATAGAACTATTCTAAGAAATGGGTGTAGTGTCTTGTGAGTTAGAAGTGATGAAACCCTTTTGACTCTGTATAGACTGCATGGACTGATTACATGAACGTTCGAATGTTGAGAAGGGAAGGCAGGTTTAGATTGTTGAATTCATGTTTACACCCTGTTTAATAAACACTTATAAAACTACCCTCCGTGTGTGGCGCAGTCATTTGTGAGTGCCCGGGCTGGGGAGAACTGCTACAACTGGCGATAAAGGTGGTATTCAGAAGAACTCTGCAGATCTTCAGAAAAATAAGAGATCATTGTTTCAATGGAGGATAAGACAAAAGTCAAGTTTCCTGAGTTTCCTGTGAGTAGTACAGATTACTTTGAGGCCAGCACATCACAAGGACTTAGAAATGGGCTACCTAAAAAAGATTAACAAGTCCTGTCCAAGAGGCCACAGCTGTCCACCAATGGTTACACTGCTGCTGCCTTCTTAAAACCACCATCCACATTTGATACTGTCGAAAAGCAAAATATTGGCAATCGATGGACTGTGTGGTT
Source organism: Calotriton arnoldi (assembly GCA_963921515.1). Taxonomy (NCBI): domain Eukaryota; kingdom Metazoa; phylum Chordata; class Amphibia; order Caudata; family Salamandridae; genus Calotriton; species Calotriton arnoldi. Next base: position 484,873 of record CAWUFW010010701.1, read on the forward strand.
AGAGGCATTTGAAGATTTCATTTATGCCATCAAAGAAAGTGATGACAAAGGGATTATAAAATATTTAAAAAATCTTGCTGGTGATGGTGTAAAAGAAGTAATGAAGAAACTACCACAAGTTGATGAAATTATGTATAATTAAATCAAAGCAGCCTGAAATCTCATATTCAATCCAATGTTGAATATAGACTGAAAGATATGTATTGAGTCATGACTGACAGAGTGTGGGTGAAACCATCGATGAATTTGTGGAGAGACTGGATAAGCTCATCAAACACTGTAAATTCAGCAAGTTTAATGATGAGGAAGCTAATGCCATCAGAGCTGTTGATCATTGTATGGGCATTAGAGGTTGCTGTATCACTGTGGCTAATAAGAGAGGCATCTACAGCAGAATTAAACATACCAGAACAAACGGTATGACTGTATGGTGATGTGTTCAATGCACAATAAATCAAAAACATACTCTTGTGTTTTATCAAGTGGGATCAAAGTGTAATCATTGTGCTGACATTGTTTATGAGTCCAAACATTTAGGTGTTGTGACAAAGATATAACAGTCATGGATTAATCCCTAGTTAAGGATCTTTTCCCTTTTAACCACTCAGCCATATCTATTACTAGTACAGATGCACCCCACCAGGGAGTACTGTAGATCTATACTTGATACTTTAAACTTTAATTCAGCCTTACTAAAACCACAGGTCTCACCAAAAACACTGTACTGAGGTTGCAGATTTTAATGATGATCATGAGCTATATCTATGTTTCATCATGCAGACCTGGAACAAAGAACTCCTGACATCACAAAGGCAGTCAAGCAAACTTGCAAAATATGATATGACGACAAGCAAGGAAAAGGGAGGGAGGAGTCATGAGTATCCATAGTGAGCACCGGTGTCTTGCAATCATTAGCATGAGTTTCTTCTCCGAAGCAGAATGACTTATATTCAGTTTCTCCCAAAGCACTGCTTCATGTGTCACTGGAGCCCTGGAATATTGCCTTCCTGGCCAAGTGCAAATGTTTGGCAAGTTTTTTCTTAATCCATTGCCTCTCATGCCTTTAAAACTGCCAATTTTTAATGTATAAGGTGATTTCATTATTTGGGCAGAGGTCACCTAATATCCAGCCAAGAGCCTTCTTGACATTTCTTCATAGAGAATCATGCAATTTACTCATTCTTTTTGTCTGATTTTACCATGCATTCAGTATGCCATCTGATCATTTGGACTGAACATGTTTTACTCTCCATTTTGAGTCACAAACCAGTGTCTACCTAAATTTCTCTGACATCTTGGATCATTAAACTTGCCTGTCTAAGCTGAACAATGCTAATGATTCTGCTCACCTAGGAGAAAACAGTTTCAGACTTGCCTCTGACCCTAAACTTGGCATTTGCCATTTTACCACAAGACTGTCGAAGGCACTAGACAAACTTGAATGTGTCTGATACATATCCAGGCTGTCTGCCCCCTGTAGTATAATGACGCTATAGTCAAATCTATTCTCATGTGCAAATTGCTGCATTATGCCTGGCTTCTATTTAACCCCTGTATTTAGTGCCTTCAAGTTGGAAATTATGCTGGTGCACACACAATGTTATTCTTCCCATCAGACGGGTGCCAACAATTTCACAGGAGACGTTTTTAAAATTGTGAAAGAATTCTTCCATATTATTCTAACTATCAACAGTTAGAATAATACTACTCAGCCTTCCTTAACCTTTTGTGAATCCTTTGTGTCACAATTCAGCACATACATGATTCTTTTGACAAAAGGAAGCTATATATATTGATCATCTTTTGTCTACCAACATGGACCCAGACATTCTATCTGTAACAGGATGCACTTCTCTTTTGCCCTACTCCACTGATGCATCCATTTTGTCTGTTAACTCAGGCTCTCTCATGTCATGCCACCACTATAGTTCTTAATGTGAGAAGGCTCAATGTATATCCTTCTAATATGGACTTTATCTTTCTGAGAAACTTTCATCCCATCTCTCTGCTGGAGTTACCTCCCATATTTCTGCCTTTACTAAGGTCAATCGTCTTCATCACCCCAGTCATCCTGGCTTGACAGCCATTCCGGGTACTGAAGTAGCACTCATATCTATCGGGAGGAGGCATCCAGAGTCTCCTACTATCCCTAGGAATTACTGAAAACTAGGACCCTAGGGGAATCCAGGGTGGTGTTCCATGTGTGGATCACTGCTCATTTACTTATGCAGAAACTCCTGCATACATTAGAACTATGCCCAAAACACATCTTCATTTCACTTTTCCAAGGTGGTGGTTGCTGCATTTGCTCCTGTTGTCATCAAGCACCTAGGGAACCCAACCACCAAACCTTTTTGAAATCTAAAGATGCAGGGTAATCCAGGGTGGTGAAGCTTACATGGATCCCAAGCAAATCTTCTTACCCAAAATACCCACATATGTAAATCTAATCTTCTCTCATTTATTACTTAGGATGGCAGCAGTCTTTGATGCCCGGGTCAGCTGGCACCTAGGGATTCATATCAACCCTGGGGAATTCAGATTTGTAGTTTGTATGGATCCCAGCAGATTATTTTAGCCAGAATGCATTGCAAATGTCAAACTATGGGTCAATAAAGCCAATTTCCCCACACCCATGTGAGAGAACTCTCAAAATCTCCATCCACTGGCAAATTCCCAATTTTCTCCTGAGGAAAACAGAATATCACATGTATCAGTGAGCCTAACACATGTGTTGTGAATAGACCAAAACTGTAACGTGATGTGAAGATGACATTGATATTAAATTGACCTCACACAGTCCCAGTGTTGACCTGTTTCAGTCCAATAGGACAAGCTCACCAACAAATATATCATACTGAGGAATGTGGAAATGCTGAATTATTAGGATGTTTTCTATTTTATGGAATTTTGTGTCACATAAATATAAGGATGAGTTTTTCACTAATACTTTGACATTTGCAGGAGATTCTGGGTAAGAAAATGTGGTGGGTTCCATGCACAACTCTGAATTCCCATGGATCACTAGTTTTCAGAAATGTGTAGTGTGTGTAGGTTTCCCTGGGTGCCAGCTGACACCAGGCTGAATACTGTATTAGAAAACAATGGTTCACTAGGATTTATTCTCTGTAATAACAAAGAAGGACTCACTTCTCATAGTAGAAGACCAAGAGTATATCTACTTATAAAATACTAAGGCAAACAATGATGACAGGCTTTTTTGCAATTAATTTATTATTGCATTATTGCAGTATTAATTTTACTTTTATTTCTGTAGAAAATATCCAGTGCTCATGCTTGTGGTGAAGAAAAGTGCAGTGAAGAGTGAAGATTATAAAAACACAGTGCATCACAATTCAAGAGGCATATGACTCATTTTTAGTCATTTAGACAGTATGTTTGGGGCCTATTTGAGTCTGTTGTCGATGGCGTTTCGACCTTTTTTAATATAAGGTCATCATCAGGACGAGAGCAAGAGCAATCGGTATCTAGGGATGAAAGAGAAGCAAGAGTAAGAATATTGTATACAGGACCTCCTTATTGGGTATAAGTTAGGTATAGTTGCATCACTTGCCTGGTATCAGGATGAGCGATCCTGTAGGGTTCGCAGGAATGTGTGATTGGGCGGCACTAAGTGTCCTTGATATAATGGAAATTAAAATAAGTATGGGCAAAAGGATCCGCGCGGATCACTAAATACTCCACTAAGATTGTGGATAATCATCTTATGGGCAAACAACCAAATTGTCCAATGCTCCATGAAGGGGGTACAAGACTAAGCATGGTTTATTGTTCAGAAAGTCCTCAGAGCCAGCTGGCCTGAGGGGAGGACCGTAGCACAGCTATCAGCCCCTAGGTAGCCTGGCTCAAGAGGGGGAATCCTAGAAGGGAAGGTAAATTATTTAGAAATTTGTTTATCGGAGTGCAGGAGAGCGAGCATAGTCTGCATGGCCTGGGGAAGTGCAATAATTAAAATACTGACCCATATAATGGGCCAGTTATGGGGCATGAAGTAAATAAAAGAAATTCAAGTACCCTTGCCCCGATGCTGCCATCTATGGAGTTAAGCAGAAGGCTTGCAGTTGTCCCAATAGTATATTTCGGAAAGACCCAGTGCTGCAAAGTATGTGGGGACTCGGCGTCTGAAGAGGGAGAAAATTAGGGATGAAAATGCGACCCTAGCCAGTGGCTAAATAGATTAAACAATACACGCTAACCAAGGAGGAATGCAGAAGCGTGGTTCTAGTGCAGGCAGTGCCACCATGGAAAGTGAGAGGAAATTGTAATTTTAGGCTTAGTAATAATGTTTGCAGGACTCCCTTGGTAGGAAGGGCAATGTTGCCCAAATATTTGCTCTCAAAGTTGTGGAGATTTGAATTATCTTTAAGAAGATGTGATTTCGGATTTAGTTTAAGGTCAGACAAATGCAAAAGAAGTTAGAAGAACTGGAAACATTTTTGAAAGTAGGAGGGAGATTCCACTTTATAGACATTACAGGTGTATACTTTAGGGGTTTTGATACCCATGAGGAATTTTCCTTTATTGTGCTACAAACTGGATACACGTCACTGAACCTGCTGCTTTTCATTCAGCCACATATCTTTTTAACTTTTATCTTGCTTGACTAGAGCCCTGCAGGACTGATGAATTCTTCCATAACAAGTTTCCTTTCCCCCTGAATCTGTCCCATAGAACAATGAGATCTTTAGTCAATTGCTAAAGTAGAGCGGTGACCTGAAACCCCTAATGAACATTGCCTGGTGATTGCCTGGCATATTCCCTCCATTTGAGAGGAAAGAGACAAGTTAATTTGTCTTCCTCGATGCCCAAAGATATTCTTTATATGTGCCCTCTCTAAAAAGATAACATCAAGCAGGTTGGTGATCATGGATCTCAAGCACAGATTGTCAAGTGCAACAGCTGTTACTCCTCCTGCCTTCATCTTTGATACCCCTGATACTGCTCTTCATATTTCATATCCAATATCTCAGGAGTCATTACGGCAGTAGAAGGATAATAAATCTAAACAGACTGTTTTAGGAAAGTTTGTAGTTTTCAATGTTTGTATTTCACTTGCCGCTCAGTGGCAAGTAGGTGGCTGTTGAAGGAGTTCGGTACCCAAATACCCTAGTCAGGATGTTGTCTGCCACAAGCATTGTGTCCTAAAAACCAGTTAAAAAAATATTGCCCTATCAAAGTTAGTTATAGAAAATCTAAATTCAAAGGGACTATATTTAGGACACAATATTTATGTCAGACAATATTTTTGAATTTGATTTACTGACATAAAACCATTGAGCTGCTAGATTGGACAAGTGGTCAACACTACAATGTCACTTGAAGAAAATAAGTGTTTGCTATGACTTCCACTAACCCTGATGTTTTTGAAAATCTATGTTGGGGCAGATATTGGTCACAGCTAACATAGCCAACTCCTGATGAGGGTCACGTTGAGCAAAGCATCCTGACCCGATTTAAACATCCCTGGGTCATCATCAAAGCCAGGGATCGATGGAGGGAATTACTTGGAGGGGGGCGCGGTAAGATTAGGTGGTCTGGTGCACAGTGGAGTGATACAGATGGCGCTTCACAGTGGAACAGTGTGCCCTGGTGGGCGCACCTGTGATCCACAGCCCTTGAATGCAAATGCCAATTGGCTCCCTCTGCGGTCAAGAAAAGCCACTGAGACCGCAGGGTGCCAAGGACAGCTACAGACCATTACTTAGCTGAGTTGAACACAGCAACACTGCGGCATGGGAGCCCCATGACACCACAAGACCTGGCGCATCTCATTCAGAGGAGGCCGGAGAGCGGCAGGTCCTGCTATCTGCTACTGGAACTTGAAATGCACCCTGGCCAACAGTAGGGATGGTGTCACACAGACAGAGAGAGAGGCTGCGTGGAAGGGCCAGGGGCGTGCAGTCTACAGCCAAGCAAGTACAGACCAATGAGAGACTCTATTAAATAGAGGTCCACACAATGCACGCTTCCTTTCGGTGGGAATCTAGATGCCTAAGGGACCAGTAGGCCTGGCGTAAAACATTCCAGTGGAATTCGCCAGACACTTGGTTGGGGGAAAGTGAGGACCACCGGCACATACTTAAAAGCATGACATATGAGCTGCAGCACCAAAGCCCGGAGATCTTCCTCTCTGCTCATATAGTCACAATAGCCTGACTGAATGGCGATGTGGCATTGATTCAGCAGCAGAAGACTGCACACCTACATTAAAAACCTCACAGGGGGCACAGCACACTGGTTCACTCACTTTTTTGCTCAGAACAGCAAAAGACTTAATATTTGATTGAGCAAGGGACTTTAAAGGCCATCTTGGAGGGGCCCCAGTTTTTTACTCCTGCAAGCTGTACACAGAGATATCCCCAACAGTGAAGGCTAAAAGCCCAGTAACATTTGGATCATGTGAACTTTGCCCCAGACGGATATCCTTATCTAACTTGGATTTAAGCAAGATGGGGTGAAGGAGCACACTGTAAATGATGAGTACTGATTAATGACACCCTTAGCTCAGGTTTAACTATATCGACTGGTGCCTATCTGTTCCCAAGGGCTTTTCTAAGCTGGGTGCCCTAAAGCCTTGCTCTTGTGATGATTTTTCGGAACAAGATCTTTTACATTTTATTTTATTTTGCGAATTCTATAGTGATCTAAGTAAAAAGATATATTTTACCACTTTTAAAGCACTGTCATTTTGCACAAGTGAAGCCAGCCCTTATATACTTGCAAATGTTGCCTTCACCCTTGATTTCTTTTGGTGTTGCTAGTTTTTTATCAGGTGCTTTAAGACAAAGAAAAAAATTGTTCAAAGCTTAAGTGAGAAGAAATATATTCATCTATCTCTCCTTTTTCATGCACTGAGCTGGTTTCAGAAATGTTATCATATTATATTAGTGGTCTTTCCTTTATAAAAACTATGTACTGTATAATAATGCACTTTAAAGGTCCGTCAAAGTTTAGTCTCCCTGCCTTCTCAGTTAATACCCTCAGATTGTTAAATACAGCCTATGTAAAGGTTTAGATGGTTCAATGATTTGTATTGGCAATTGTATATGAAATATTGGTCTGTCCTTTTATCATGTATTGACTAGTTTTAGTATTTATTTTTTTTGTGCGTTTTATGTGCTTTTATGGTCAATATTGGCCAAACAAAATTTTATTTGACTTGACTTGCCTTGACACTCTTGATCAGTAACCACAGTTGATTTACCTGCATTAATACAATTCCATACCTTGTATTACTGTGTTACTGATAAAGAGAGAAAACTAAAAATGAAATGTTTTTTCAAAAAAGTAAATCAATGTCCATTTTTTTGCATTTTATACTAGGGGAAATTCAATCTGTCTTAGAGGTACACTGAGTGTTATCTTGAGAAATCAGAAGAACTCAAATGAAGACAGCATAACTTTGTTGTAGCTCTGAGGCTCTTTTAGCATTCACAAAAGCACCAAATTGGACCAACATATGTATCTGACCAAGAATCTTGAATCCTCCTTGCAGCTGGGCTGGTTCCTCTCTGTACCTTTTTCTTCACCACTGCAGTTCTTCTCAGCAATCACTAATTGTGAAGATCCTAGACTCTAGAGTGTTACTCAAAAGAACTAACCAGGTTTGTTCAAAGTAGGTTGCCAAGATAACTCCTTTAAGAAGCCTGAGATGAAATGCAATTCTTTTCCATACTCGAACATCTTGTTATGGCCTCACGAATAATTGACTCTGTTGGATCTTTGTATCTTTTGTATTTTACTCTTGAACCTTCACCACGAAGTTGTGAAATGGTTGAGCCTGAAGCGGCTTGGCTGGCAGTGTCAATGTTATAGGTGATAGGGATGTGCAGTGATTACAGCAGTATTAACAGTTACATTTTAGCCAACATGTGTAATTCACATACCTTACTGGAGTCAAAACCACTATAAAAGCCCTATCATGGAGGTAGAAAGTTGTGTGGAACTCATTCAATAAGAGGGTCAAAATATGGAAAAGTCCTACACAAAATTAAACTGTTCATAATCATAATAGCACTCTTCAGCAAGGCCGGGATTCACTGAAGTTTGGGCAGCCATTTCAGAGGTGTAGCCTTGCATTTCAAGGTACTTTTTCCTGCCCTTTGGTGCTGAGTCACAATCAAGTCCTGGGAGAGTGATGGCTAAGAAAGACCCCAAGCACAGCTCCTGATCTTGTGTTTCTCTGCTTGTCCTCCTTGCATATGAGAACAGTAGGTGTGCACCTGCTCACTGGCAGCACCTACAGCATGTGTTCAAGGCAGTGTACATCACAGTGGTGTTGCAGGAGCTCCAGCTAAACCACACTAACTGCTAGGCCAAGGATTAGTTCAGGACGAAGGATCACAGTATATTGCTTTTCCTTTCCCAGTGTTTCCTAAGACACATCAAGCTGCTGTTGCTCTAATTGATCTGGCACATAAAGTGTTTTTAGCTTGATGGTTTGGTTTTCAAAGACTGTTAATGTTACCCCATTAGCAGTGAAATGCTCTCATCTGCATTTAAAAGGTTGTCTGTGTCATCTAACTCAGTGCATTGTTAACCCTTGAATGCCTACAAGAAAAAAATGCAGAAATCTGTAACTGAAATTTATTTTGCATTTCTCTAGTCTGCAAAGTGTTACTATGTCATATCATACCACTAGCCTGTCCTAGTATTCTAACCAACAGCAATTTTGCATTGTGAGGCGTACATTCTTTGCTTTCAACACTATTTTCATGGGTTCAGAAGTCAAAACTCGAAATTGCATAGTGATGCTGACTAAAATGCCAGAAATTACCTAAACAGTTGTTGCATGACATGGAGCCATTAATAAGCTATGTTTTTAGTTTTGACACTGTCGTCTAGTCAATTTCAAAAACTGCTTGTTTCACACGGAAAATTACAACTTGCTTATATATTTTGTTGGGGTTCACTCTTTCATTCACATCATGCATCACGAATTAAAACAGGTACTGGCAATGCAAATCATTTAGTTTTTGTGTAGTGGAAAGGTTTATACCAAACCTCGCAACACAGCAATGGTACTACATGGACAGCAGCTGCTCAACCTTCTCTAACATAAATAATAGGTAAATGGCAGATGGCAGTAGCAGGTGGGGCATCACATGACTCTCACACCCACAAGCAGAACTGGTACAACAGAGGAAGCTGACACAGGAGTGAGGGAATAAGAGGAGTCAATGGTGAACGGACAGACACAAATAGTAGAAAAGTCCTGGAAGAAACAACCAAACCTCTTATGGAATACCCATACATTTGTGTACTCACATATGATGATGAACCCTCACAAACCCTGTGTGATATGCTTCATCAGTGGGTCCCGCATGTAGCACTGGGAAGTACCTGAAAGTACTGCAGTTCACTAGTTGTACAGTCTCGTAAATGTGGGTTCTCAAGTTTGGGTGAGATTTTGTCCCTTATGTCAACATTTATGTTCCCCCTTTGTTAAATTGTCAGAAATATATTAAATTGTGTGTGGGTGAGCTATAAGTGTTTTTAACTGGTGTCACTCTAACACAAGATTAAAAACAGAAGAGTTGAGTAAGGGATACTCTGCTTCTCTTTTCTGTCAACATGGTTAAGTACTTGAATATTACCCCGAGGATTCAGCCACCTTGTCAGGACTATAGGTCTTGGTATCTCTCATCAAATATTGTTTTAAAAAGTCCCTAGTTCAAGGGGTATGTTATGCAAGTGCTTTAACCTATCCTTTGTGTTTTTTTCATTCATAAAATGGGGTAACAGAAGTAGAAACATCCCTTCTTGAGGAACAGGTACACTTTGAGCAGAAACAGTACAAGATTCCCTCCTTCAGATGACAGGTATAGCTAGGGCAGCAGCAGCACAATATTTATTCTTCACATGACACAAATAGATCAGCCAGCAGCACTGCAAGCTTTTCTTCCTCACAGTCAAGGTACAACATGTCAATAGCAAAGCAAGTTCTCCTAGCTCCCAGAAGGCAACAAGTGTGAAATCTTCTATGCCCATCATTAGAGATTCTGCGGGACAGATAGGATAAGCTTTCAAGTCTCACAGAACATGTACAGTTAGAGAATGAGTGACATGTGGGTTACTGAATAACTGGAGCTTGTGCTTACATCACTGAGCGGAATGTATAGGAGGATGAGTGAGTGAATATGTGGATTCAAATAAAATGTTCACTTAGGTGTTAATCCACGTTGGCCTAATGAAAGTCCAGCTGCTGAAACTGAAGACCAGCTGTTTGTATTCATTCTTTGGTTTTCCTCTAATGAAAAGTAGTTTCTAACTTGTAGATTATGGTTATTTGGAGTAGCCCAACCACAGCCTAAGTAACTATGCCTTAGAGAGACAAAAAGTTGCCCTCCTCTTCATATAAATGTTGAATGCACGTGCCCTAAGCCCAGTACAATCCTAGCCTCTGCGCTGCACCTGTTCAAAATGTTGAGGGCTGCCACTGCACCTGAAGCTGTAAAACGCATATCTTCAGATGAGTCAAGTGAGTGCATGGATAGGAGAAGCCTTCATCTCATTTTCCTAGTGGGATAATGCAAATATATTTACATGCACAGGCCTTAAATACCATGTGCAGAGAATGACCAGGAATACATTCCAAGCCCTAATATAGAGCTGGCAATTCATTCATGTGCTCCACAGCTCATTCTTTCAATAAACAGTGAAGTACAGAGACCTGCAGTGCTCACAGGGGACACTTCTTTTCCCTGCGACCATTGGTCATACCTCTGAACAGCTTTACATTAAGCAGTAATGCCATAATGGAGTGGGCATGTGAACAATGCACAGATCTTGCCACATCCTCTCGAATCAGCATATATTACAACATTTCTTTCTTTTTTTAAGTTTGAGTTTATTAAGGAAAAACAAGAAAAAAAACAGCAATACAATGAAAAGAACAAATCCTGTTTAGCATAAAGATATATAGTAGAATAAGAAAATATAAGGAAAGGTCTGTCAAGCTGTATACAAAAAGAAATATACACAATATAAATAATAAAGAATAAAGAAAAGGGGGGCAAGGGGAGGGAAACAATATGCAATTACTAAATAACTATTTAGAGTAATAATGCAACAATGTAAGCATAACAATAACTGAATAGGAATAACGTATTATAAACATAGGAGAATTACAACACTATTAATCAACTAGGAGTAAAGCGGCACAGAGAGAATTCAGGGTGGTTTCCTTACATCGTCTGAGAAGCTGGAAGATTTAACATTAGAAGAGGCAGACAGAGATAGATATGTTGTTAATGGGAGCCATAATAAATCTCTTTTAATTGCTAGGGAGATAGGGGAGACATAATTAGTGTCTAATCGGTGATGGAAACAAACAGCGTTCCACCAGGATCTGAAAGTAACTCTGTCTGCCTGCTTCCAGTTTGAGGTTATTAGATGAAAGGCAATAGCTAGCAGTAAATCTAAAAGTTTAAAACTCGATGGAGATTGGGGCCATTGGGGAGATAGTGTGCCCAGGAATAAATTAGTGAAAGAAAAAGGGATCTGAACTTTGAAAATTATCTGAATTTGGGACCAAACCAGCTGCCAAAATTGATGAATAGGGGGACTTTCAAACAGCATGTGTTTTAAATCGGCAGACGGGCAAGGGCAGGACCAACAAATAGAGGACATGTCTGATGAAAAGGATGCTAGTGTTAATGGAGAAAATAATATCGGTGATAAATTAAATAAAGGGTTTGTGTGATGTTTGCGGCACGAGAAGTTTTGTGAAGTTTAAACCATATTTTGTCCCATAAAGTGATTGGCCAGATCTGTGAGAAATCCTCCTCCCAAGCCAATTCAGTTTTAGATTTGTGTCTGTCCGAGGGGAATTGTAGCAATTTATATATATTGGAAGCAGTTGGGGAAGTGTCGAGTATTGAAGATAGGTTTTTATAATTTACAGGAAAATTTGTATCAGTTGGTAAAGTTAGAAGATATTGATTTAGGGAACAACATAAAAGATGATATTGCGATCTAGAGGACGAAGGTAAAGAGAATTTAGTTTGGAGGATCAGAAAAAGAGAGGGGTTGATCGTTATGTATTAGCTGAGATATCCAACGCAAACCCTTAGAATGCCAAGTTTTCCAGTATATAGAACGATTATGAATTTGTAATGATTTATTATGCCAAATAGGTTGTTGATGATAGGAGCTAATTGAGGGATAAGATGATGCTAAAAAAGGGGTCAGAAGTTTGCGAGAATGGGAAATGACAGGGCAACGTACAGATACGATATTGGTGGTAAAAGCGAGGAGCTCTGGAAAATCGAAAGGGGCAATAAGATATTTCTCAATTTTAATCCATAATGGAGGATATAAAGAGAGGTTCGTAGAGATCCAACGAGAAGCTTGCTTTAAGGAGAAAGCGGAATGATAAGCTTTAAAGTCAGGAAACCTGATACCCCCATTAGGTCTATCTTTTTTTAAAGAAGACAAAGCTATACGAGGAGGCTTACCTTTCCAGAGGAATTTTGACAAGGTAGATTCAATTTCCTTAAAATAATATCCAGGAATGTGTATAGGGATCATAGAGATAATATATAAAATAAGAGGAGAAAGCATAATTTTAATCGAGTCTAGACGACCCCACCAGGATAGAAAAAGTGGATGCCAACGTGCAATAGCGTCATTTAATTTTTTGGTGATATAATCAAAGTTTATCTGAAAAAGGAGGTTATGCTGTTCCTCAGTGATCAATGTCAGGACAAGGGAAAATGACACCAACCTGACCGCTTTGGTTCAAAGTTGGGAGTCCATATATTGGATTGTAATGCCCTCACACACCCTGTTGGGTGTCATGCTTCATTATCTGGGCTACTCCTTGTTGGGTCGGCGGTGCAATACCCAACGGGCTCCCTATATTAGGGGCACTTTAGCGGAGATCTTCTTCCAATAGCCGTATGGTGAAGTGGGGGTGAGGGGCCAGAAATGTGTAGATGTATGGATTGAGAGTGTGATTTAAAATAGGGCTCAGAGTGCCTGTGAGAACAAACTTTAATCAATAGGTCTCCTACCCTAAGTTTAAAAAAACAATATGGCGCTCGGTTAAGTGTTATGTCTTAGGTCTAAGCGTCCCTATTGGTGAAAAAAGGTCAACATGTTTCTCGCTCAATGTAAATTCTACATGCGATTCGTCAGGACCAATAGTATGAAGACTATCTACACTCTAGGGTTGGTGACATGGAATCATACTCACATCAACCAAACAACTAACTATTAGTGTACCTGTCAGACCTGGAGCTACCTGTGTGGAGAGAAAAAGTGTGACATCGATCATGTTAGTATGGTACACATTTTTATACAGTATAATTTCCCTTGTGAGTCTGAGTTAGCATCATTATCAGTGAATAGTGAAAGCAAAAGCTTCGGGAACAATAAAAGGTTTAAAAATAGGTTTAAAAATAGTGCCACACGGTGAGTGCCCACAGTGAGCTAATGTGAACTCCAGCCCTTGTTCCACATATGCGAAGCAGCAGGTATAATTCAATGAGAACTCACCCAAAATTGTAAACTAACCAGGCATCAGCAGTACCCGGTAGGTAAAACACGAGGAGTTCCTCGTGTACTGGACACAATCAAGTGGGAGAGAACAGAGGGTGCCAATGTGAGTCACTGTACACAGGTCAATCTTACTGTATTGGAGACCACAACTGTCGGTCTCTCTTGTAGCTCTTACAACATTCATAATTAAAAAGGCAACTGGAAAATGCTCAGAGTAAGTGTTGACAGTCCACATTCATTCACTCGAGATACTGTCATCAATCTAAAATATGGTAACATATGTCAATAACTATGTGCAGTGTTAACTTCAAGCACTCGTGGTCTATCTCGGTTATAGTCGCAGCATGCATCTTTCGCAGTGTTCCGGTATTGATTACGAGTGTTCAGCGTGTTGGAGATGCCGGAAATGAATGCGCCCCATGTTAAAGCGATAAGCCACTCATTATTTAGCCTATCTTACTACAACGTTCCACAGGGCGTTTCCATACTGACTCAATAATTCATTTCAAAAGTGAGCGGGCTATTCCGGTGTTAATTTTGAAAGATTAGCAGACTATTTCCGCATGTGGAGATTCCGGTTATGAATGTGCCCCATGTTAAAGAGATTAGCCGCTCGATATTTGGCCCATCTTCTTACAAAGTTTTACAAGTCGTCCCCCCATTAACTCAATAATTCTAAAGCGCCGGCAGGGGAACGCGGGAGGCCCGCGCTGCAGAGGTACTCACAGTTGTGCTAATATCACGTGTCGTCTCGACCTACCCACTCCTACCGGGTCCGGGAGGTGAGGCGGTCTACGGCCTCCCTTGTTTTATAGTGTGTCATACCTGCTGTTATTGGGCGGTCCCTAACTAACTCGGCTCGTGCGTGTTTCGCTATTGGAATATCCGTTTCATGGCAGCCATCTTAGAGTGGTGGATTCTTATCTATTTGTCATAGGGGGATTATTCGCTGTTTCATGGCGGCCATCTTAGAGTGGTGGATTCTTTTAGTTATATTGGTCACAGGGGGATTGTTGGTCCCTGGTGGTATTCAGTTGTCTCTGTTCATGGGTAAAAGTGTCACATCGTATGTTGTGGTGCCTACATTGTATAAGTAGTCAGAATGGTGGCTATCTGGTAGTCAATTGATATATGTGGCATTAATGGTTGAATGAATATGGGAGGCCTCAAGAGACCTCTTCAAATTTGTTTTTTTTAAAATGCGACACTTCTCAATTAATGTGCAGTAGGTAACTGCTCAATATGATAATCTCATGGAGGGATTAAGCTCATATAAGGGGGATTAAGGTAATTTATCAGTGTTGTCGTCTTATCTCACTGTTGTGCTGTAGGTTGTGTTATCCCAATCAACTCCTTGTGTCCCTAGATGCCCATGACATACGGTGCATCTGTTCATATTAGACTCTCAGTGAACTCCAAGGTATTTCCTCATTTAATCCTGTGATTTGTGAGGATAATCTGTGTATCCACCTCTGTTCTTTAACAAAGAGAGCATTCTTTGAAATTTTGGGAAATGCCTCCAAAATGACCCATTTCAGTGCTTCTGGTGTGTGGTGTTTTTCTAGGTAGTGCGTGCACATTTTCGTGTTGCTTTTGTGGCAACGGAAATTGCTTCGATGTTCTGATATGCGTAGCTTGATTGGCCGGGTGGTCATCCCTACGTAATACAATTTGCAGGGACATGTGATCAAGTATATGCAATTGGGTGTATTGCAGTTAGTGTGCGACCTCATTTCCCATGTAAAGGTATTACTGAAAGTGATGGTTTTCTGTATTGAAGTAAAAGCACATGCACTGCATGCACCACAGGGATAGTGGCCTTTTACAGGTGGTAGTTGCCACAATGTTCTCTGTTGGCCCCCTGTGGATACTTTAGGTCTTGTGTGTATCAACATATCTTTGAGATTTCTGGAGCGTTTGAACGCAAAGCGTGGTGGCTCCAAGGTCATGGAGCCAGTGTTAAGTATGTTCCAATGTTTCTTTAGGACTTTAGTCAATTGGTTGGAAGCTGGTGTGAAGGTGGTTACACAGGTAAGGGTTTCAGTAGGGGTCCTTTGTCTAGGTTCTAACAACCCCTCACGGTTGTTATTTCTTGCTCTTTTCCTGGAAAGGGCTATACTGCGTGGTGGGTAATCGCGTGCGGCCAGATTTTTTGCAAGAATTTCCGACTCGACCTGAATTCTTCTAATGTGCTGCAGTTTCTCCTCACCCTCAGAAATTGCCCAAAGGGGAGGTTTTCCTTTAAGGCTCATGGGTGGTGGCTACTAAACAGCAGTAGGCTGTTGCGGTCTGTGCTTTTCCTGTGCATAGTTGTTGTTAGCCCACCTTGCTCAAGTTTGATTGTTAGATCCAGGAATGCAATCTGGTTGGGTGAGACCGTGCTGGTAAATTTGAGGTATGGATTCAGGTCATTGATCCAACTGAAAAAACTGAATAGGACTGTGAGTCCCCTGTCCAGAAGATGAGAATATCGTCTATGAATCTCTTCCACATCCATATGTGCGACCGGTATGGGTTTGATTCATGGAAGATAAGTTGTCCCTCAAAGACCGCCATGTATAGACAGGCTACACTGGGAGCGAAGGTACTTCCCATTTAACCTTATTGTTTCAGGAATTAAGGGAGAAAACCAAAAGCCTAAGTATTTTATTTTAGATGGTTGCCAAGAAAATCCAGAGTGGTCCAAGAGATGTTTTTGACATAAAACATTTAAAGGCAAAACTTCACATTTGTCATTATTAAGACGGCATCCTGAGAGCTGGGAAAAAGAGGTAACCTTGTGAAAGCTCGTCTGGGCGGTAGGGCGCTCACAGTTAGAACGGCTAAATTGTGGAATGCCCTACCTGGGTTTCTCCGCCAAGCTGACACTGAGACCAATTTTAGAAAAGCGCTGAAGACATGGCTCTTTAGCAATGATTAGGCCTGACTTCAGTGCCTAAACTTATGTGCACGCGCTGCTTGCTGCTAGAGCGCCGGGACACCTCTGTTTTTGAGGTAGCTGTTCGCGCTATATAAATTTCAGTATTATTATTATTATTATTATTAAGAGAAGATTCAGGATTGGGACAATATAAAAGGATATCGTCAGCGTAGACTGACATTTTAACCTGATGTGGACCAAATTGAAATCCTGAAATATGATCATCCTGTCTAATCTTTGTTAGAAAAGGTTCTAATGCAATAATGAATAACAATGGGGACAAGGTGCATCCTTGTCGCACACCTCTATGTAATGGGAAATAATCAGAAGTTTTACCGTTGACAAATATTGAAGCTTTGGGGCCTGAGTATAACAGAGAGATTAAAGCAATCAATTTAGGAGGACAACATTTCTTTCTGATACAGCCCTACATTAGCCTGTGCACGCATTTAGAGGCATAGTCATCATAGTGTTACACACGAAATGAACTTATGCTCCACTTTTTGTGCATGCGTAGGTTTCTTCTCTTAATTAGTAATGGTGCTGATGGAAGAAAGAGTAAATCTTCCTCAAATGACAGCTTCATGCAAAATACATACCTTCACGGTTCCTCTTTTAACAAACTGTGTGGTTAGCCTTTTTAGCTCTGGTATAAACCAAGACCTAGTGATTTTACTAAAATCATGCGGATATTATGTTTACGAATTGGGACTTTCAGCCAGCCCTCTTAAACCATCGCTCTGTTATTCTGTCATTCACATTTTATGTCCGCCCACTACAGCACACAGCATGGTCCAGCCAACTTAGCCATTGACTAACTTCACTGTGAGTGAGGGCATTCTGTCCTTTCACAAGGAGCACGTCCACACACAATGTAGCCTCCTTCAGTGCCAAGGACTATTAAGGAATAGTCAGTGGTGGAACATAGGCCCCCACAGCCCCTGTGGTGCTGGGGGGCCCCGAGCTGCAAGGGCCCCCTCAGTACAGTACCCTGGTCTGAGAGCTCCTGATTGAGTCCAGAGGGGGGCCAGGAGGGGGGCCCCTCCATGTACCTTGCAGGGTGGTCACCTCAAGTTTTGTTACGTCACTGGGCATAGTGTGCATTTCGAGGCCAAAAAATCCTTTTTTCTTTTAGCCAGTGATTTTTTTTTTGTAGATGGATTTGGGCTTGGCAGCTCCCTCAACAATAAAGTTTAGCAAAAACCATGAGAAACAAAACAAGTTTGACAAAGCCAAGAGGCTGTCAGCCAACGCCAGACCTATTGGCTTTGCAATTAATGTTTGTTGATTGATTTTACATACTATTACCAGGTGTTTTGGAAGTTCAGCTGTTATTGTTTGCTCTGCACGTTTCCCTTAGCTCCCAGCCTGCTTTTGAACAACTTATTTGAGGTCTAATAAATTGTGTGATATAAAATACCTCTTTCAGGTTTGTGAATGTTGTTCTCGTGAGATGCATTGCTACGTGCCCGGCAACTTTTAATTCATGCGCATTGGATTTGAAGCTGCATAATTCACTTCACAAATATACTCAACTTCAAAAAACACTGATGAAGTGCAGCATATAACAGCCCCATTACACAAAGAGAAGCAACTGCAAGCGACAAATAATAAATGCGCTGATTTTATTTTGTGCAGTTATAAGCTCATGCACCAATAAGTCACGGAGGCTAAGCAAGTTTCGCTTACAATAGATTAGTTTTAAAATATAATTCAACGTGCAGACTTTGCAGAGGATTGTTTATTGGAAAATTATGCAGTCTTTCTTTTTTTGTAATAGACTCTTTCACGAAATGCCATCCTGACAAAATAGCACTTGATATTAGTGGTCTCCTATGGCTGCAAAGGCACCGAAAGGTCGATCGACAAACTTCATGAGGAAATATTCTAGGCCTTGTGTTTCGAAACAGAAAATGAGGCAGTTTGTTTCAAATCAATTGGCTCGCTCCTGGCCACCTTCATTGCCTTTATATTTTTGTGATGCTGAATAGGTTCTGTGACATTTGCAGCTCTTTTTGATTAATATTTTCCATTTGCCGTATGAAGGTTAGGTATGGCGGGATCACATGCGAGCCACCTGCCAGTGGTCAAGGTCTGACTTCATGCATGTTATACTGGGGATGCACAGATTTGATGAATTAGTAAATACATTAGAAAGGAAAAGCTCTGCAAAATGTGGACAGTGTGAAAGCATGTGTTTCTGATGCAATCTAAGCAGCGTGCACAATGCCTGGTGATTTTACTCATATTTTACCTGTTGGAACTTTTTTTATTCTATGGCAGTCCCAAATCACAATAAAACATACTTAAACAAGCGTTGGCAAAGCCAAAGGGCCTGGCTTGTTTCAGGACTATATATCTTATTTGCTGTAATAGTTGTGTGATACGATTGGAAGAACAACTAGAAGCTCCATATATGCGCACAGACAGTATCCAGGTGCAAATATAAAAACACTAAGATTCACACACACATCATCTGCACACACACACACACACGCACGCACACACACAGTGACTACCTCATATGGGAAAATGCAGGCACAGGTGGGTGCAAGACGTATGGATGGATTGCTGTCTGTGATTGTATGCAAACACAACAGATGGCTGGATGGCTGCTGATGCACACAAGGATGGGGATAGCGGACTGATGAAAGTGTGGGGGATTATGAATGGTTGATTATTGGCTGACTGATGAATGTGTGCATGTGGGTAAATGAAACTGTTCTTGGAAGAGTGTGCATGAGGGATGGGGCAAAAGATGCATGTGGTAGTTTATTGTGTGTGGGGAAGGTGGGCGAATGACTATGGACAGAAGGAAGACTAAACTGGTAACAGCATGGGTGGATACGTGTGAGTAGAAGGGTGGCTGGACAGATGACACTGGGCAAGGGAAACAGCCATTACAGCATGGCCATTACAACATGTCTCTTTCCCCGCATACCGTTACATCGCAAGCATTACCACGCATGCGATGTAACAACGCGTAGTCAATACTACGCATTTTTTTTATATTGCATGTGCTTTTACCACGCATGCCTTTACAACGACTTTCGTTGTAAAAGCATGTGTGGTAAAAGCACATGCAATGTAAAAGAATATTGGCAATCTACCTCGTTGTGAAGAAACAGAGGTTCTTCCGTTTCCTCACAACGACTTACACAGCCCCTCAGACCCAACGTGCAGCAGGAACCAGGTGAACTGAGAGGAACCACGAGGAGAGAGAGAGGTAAGGGGGCTTGGGCCTGGGATGGGGGTTATTTTTTTAGGGTAAAAGGGGTCAGGGTGGGGTGTGTGTGTAGTGCAGGGTACTGTTTTAGGGTAGGGTCGGCGGGTCATGCAGGGTAGTGTTTTAGTGTAGGGAGAGGACTGGGGGTCGGGGGAGGGTTGTGCAGGGGGTAGTGTTTTAGGGTTTAGGGTAGTGTCAGTGGGGTCGTGCAGGGTAGTGTTTTAGTGTAGGGAGAGGACTGGGGGTCGGGGGAGGGTAGTGCAGGGGGTAGTGTTTTAGGGTTTAGGGTAGTGTCAGTGGGGTCATGCAGGGTGGTGTTTTAGCGTAGGGAGAGGACTGGAGGTCGGGGGAGGGTCGTGCAGGAGGTAGTGTTTTAGGGTTTAGGGTAGTGTCGGTGGGGTCGTGCAGGGTAGTGTTTTAGTGTAGGGAGAGGATTGGTGGTCGGAGGAGGGTCGTGCAGGGATACTAAATTGGGGTTTAGGTAGGGCAGGGTAGTGTAACTTACCTTAGACACTTTTACCAAGAGCATACCTTTACCACGCATGCCTTTGCGTTGTAATGGCATGCGTGGTAAAGGCATATTCATGGTAAAAGTATGCGATGTAACGGTAGGTCGGGGTAAATGACAACGCGTTGTAATACCAGCGCTGTAATGACACGCGTGGTATTAGTACGCGTTGTAACGTGTCATGTTCACTGGGCAAACAGATAAGGGTAGAAGGATGCATGGATGCCCCTATGCAGAATAAGTACATATGTTTCAATTATATTTATGTGCTAACAAATAATAAGCATTATATGGAAAATAAATTCAACTGTGCTCTAATAGTCTGACCATGCGGCTCCCTGATCCCTGCCTCATCAGCCTTCATGGCTTTATTGCCTATAGTCTGACTGCATCTCGACCTGCACTGCTCCACTGTCTTAAAAATATAGGGGCATATTATCAAGCCCCTATCGCCACCACAACGTCACTTTTTGTGACGTTGTGGTGGCGATAGGGTCAGCGCCCTATTATCAAGGCAGCGTTAAGCCACTTAAGGTGGCTTAAAGCCACGTTAAGTGGCTTAACGCTGCCTTGATAATAGTGCCCCTTTCACGCTAAATTTAGCGTGAAAGGGGCGTGCAGTGGGTGTTGCGGTGGGCGTTCCACCGCAACACCCATTGAATTCGACGCTGCCACCTATTATCAAGGGTGGCGATAATAGGTGGCAGCGCCGAACTTAAGACCAGGAAAATCCTGGTCTTAAGATGGCGAAAAGAGGAGAAATGCTTTGTTTCTCCTCTTTTTGCTTTTCCATGTGTGCTGCCTTGTGCAGCACACATGGAAAAGCAAATTGCCATGGTTTGTTTATGTACTGGAAGGTGTCCCTTCCTGTACATAAACAAACCTTTTAAAAATGCCATTTTGTAACTTACATGTGTGCTGCATGAAGCAGCACACATGTAAGATACAAACGGGCATTTTAGGTTTGTTTATGTGCAGGAAGGGACACCTTCCTGTACATAAACAAACCTCCCTGCTCACAGACACCCTTGCACTCTGGTGCAAGGGTGCCTGCGTTGGCGCTAAGTTGTGTAACTTAGCGCCATCGCAGGGGGAAACGCGAGGCTGCACCATATCCTTGATACTATGGTGCAGCCTTGCGTTTCCGAAGTGGCGGAGAGAGGCGTTAAGCCAAGAAGGCTAACGCCTCTCTCCGCCACTTCCTTGCTAATATGCCCCTTGGTGACATATCGAGAGATGGTAGAAACTGCACACTAAGTTAACATAGATTCACTGCATATATTTGCAAAGGATGATAATTGTGGTTTTATTTACCCTCAGATGGCCAGCACTCCTCTGTAACATAAAACGCATCTGCGCCCGTTACTTCTGAACAGATGGACCCAACAAACTCCATAATGTAGCACTCTACCTTGTCCCACAAGGGCCAGGTGACCTCGCAGATGTCGCCTGATCCACCAATGGTAGTAATACTATTCCTCATCGTTGCATCTTTATGATTTTCTCTATTCACAAGAATCATCAGTAGTACTCCTGGAAAGCTGTGCTTTCCAGACATACTACTTGAAGAACTATGTGATGTTTTAAATGCTGCTATTTCTACCAAGATGTAATTGTACACAGTGCATAGTTCTGCTCTATGGAAAGGCAGCCCAATGTGAAAAATGCACGTCGTTTTTTTCTCTAGTAGAAAAATATATTCCTAAAACCCCTCCCCCTCGATCGCCAAAAAGTTTGGGGGTATTCGGTTCCCCTTCCCGCCAATTACTTCAACTCTTTGTAGGAGTGAAAGACAAAAGCATGATATGGGCATGCACCCTCAAGTTCCAAGACAGGAAAATAACTTTCTGCTCACGTTAGTCGAGTACCACTCTTGGCGTAACAATTTGAAATAAAACGTATTATATTTTTCACAGCTTTTTAAATCATCTTGCTTTATCAAATACATTTGCAGTATAAGAGAATCAGCCTGGGTACCGACACTGTTGCACACAACAGAATGCTTACCTTGGGTGGCCCTCTCTCCATCACCCTCATCTGTAACACTAGATGCAGGAAGTGTACACCTAAGTCGAGTGTTTTGAATCCCAGACTTGAAGGCCCTGGCTCAGTTGATTCTGTCTTGGACACATCTACTTCGGGGTACCTCAGTGGGTGCAGGATATGCACGCAGAAGTTTACTACTGCGGATTGTGCATGTTTGTGTAGTGCTCTGCATCTGAGATGCAGCAGTCAAGTCATGAGGGATGCACACACAACTTTAGTTCTGTGGTTCCAGCCAGGCGCCAATAACCAGTACATTGAATGACAGAGCAGCACCACATCTAGTTTAGGAGGTAAGGAAAATGCGGATACGTTTCCAGTGAAGTGGACAAAAGATACAACCATACAAGTCTAGTGCAGTGCAACTCGAACACTTACCCACACGTTTAGTGCCATGGATCTGTGACAGGAGTCTGGTGCAGTGGATTTGGGACACCCTGATACGAGATTAATGCAGTTCCCACTGGAGGCCCTCACGTTTTAGACCCAAGAATTTCAATTTTAAAAAGTCCAGAATACCCTTATAAGCTGTAGACAGTGCCCGGTCACTGCTAGTTTACCCTGTTTGGGACTCGTAAGTGTGCTATAGACATGTCATGAGAGTAAGGGAAGCTTAAGTGTTGTGTCTAACACAGGTGCCCATGGGCACAACAAAACAATAATAAGCACGCAATGACTCATCGCTGAAACATAGGGCCCTGTGTGGAGAATCCACAACTTCCAATTTTTAGACAGTACAGACTTAGGGGCTCCTGTGCGACCTTTTTTTTACCCCGTTTCAAAAAAAAAAATCCTGCTGACAGTTGGGAGAGGACCTTCCCTTGAAACAGTCCTACTGACTTATGCTCTTGCAAACTCCTGGTTTCATTTCACAGTCGCCACTTTCAAATTTCAACAGCCATTACTGCATTTTGGGACTCCTTTACATTGAGTACTACATCTTGGAAAATATTCTAATGTCTAACAAAAAGTAAACGTGCCATTGTGCATATGAAACCGCATTTGCTGTCACTTCGTCTGCAGATAGCAAAGGAGCTTAGCAAGCATTTGATTTATTTACTCGCTATCAAAACTCAATAGCAATTGAGTGAATAGTTCTTCTGTCTAACATTGTGCTATGAGTATTATGCAAATTGACAAGAAGCAGAATTGTATATATTACCCTTATCTCAGTGATCGATGAGCTTTATTCACTCACGTGACCTACTGTATTTCCTCCCAGTACTCCCTCAACAAACATCTACATGTATGACACCATTAACATTGGATCTGGTGGCTTCATGCCACCGCTGTGTTAATCTTTTGGCAGAATGCCAGTCTAAGACGGTTCAGCCAAGGATGTGATACAAGGAGATGCACAAAAAGTAGCAGCATGCTCTATTGAAATATCAGTGAGAGGATGACCAGATATGCAGTGGAAGGCATCAACGTAATGGCCACTGACATAATTTCACACGATGTATTGCTGGCCCATGCTGAAGTACAGAACTGAGTGTCATATTTACAAGGGCATTGTGCCACCGGAGAGTCACTTTTTATGACTCTCCGTTGGCGCAATGCCCTGCTCCATATTTACAATGCGGTGCTAAGCCACTTTGCGTAGCTTAATGCCACATTGTAAATATCGTACCCTTTCATGCAGTTTTCTGCGTCAAAGGGGCGTGCAATGGATGTTGCAGTGGTTGTTCCCCCGCAACACCCATTGCTTTTTGATGCCCTAGATTTACAACGATCTGTAAATCTGAGGCAGTGCCAAAAAATAAGCCATTGAAAAGGAGGCGTTAGAGTGGCACAATGAGGAGAAATACTTTTATTTCTCCTCGTTTTTTTGCTCTTTCGAGAAGGAGCAAAACGCCATTAATGATTATTTTTGTGCAGGAAGGTGTCCCTTCCTGCACAACAACAATCATCCCTGCAATGCAGGCACCCTTGCACCGTGGCACAAAGGTGCCTGCATGGCACAAGGGTGTCTGCGCTGGTGCAGAGCTGCTGTTTGTGCGCAGGGGAGAAGGACAGGAATACTCTGTATCTTGTAGATACCGTGCATTCCTGCCCTTTTATTTTGACACACGGAAGCCCAGCAGGAAGACTTGCTGTGCTGCACTGCCTGCCTCAAAGTATAGTAAATGAGACCCTCAGCCTTCTCAATGTTTCCCCTTTTGAACAAATATTGTGACCAGAAGCAGGCAGTTTGCTCCATTTTCTAGTCAGCTGGCAAAACAACATTTTTTCGATGTACAAACTATGCAATGTGCCCCCAAGTGCCTCCTCCCTATCTTCAAAACCTGTCCTTTAATCTGCAAACTTGATTAGCTAAAAAAAGGATGAACACATGATTTTACCGCTGACCGGAAGGCGCTGCTGACCCTAGAGGGAGGGCAGCTAACTTCCCCCGTGGGCGGCAGACAAAGGGCACGGCAGCAGCAGGATGCGAGAGCGCACCAAAGAAAGGGTCAGCGAATGACATGGGGAGTTTGGGTTCAAAGGACCCAATCAAGAAATAGGGGCATGTTCACAAGCATGGGCAAAAGTCGACTGGGACAATCGGTCCCCAGCTTTGTCGCCAGAGGAATTGCCCGAACAAGGTTCTTGGGATGCCTTACGGCAGGGACTCTTGAGACAAGGGCCCAGACAAGGTACTTAGGATGCCTCATGTCAGGGATACTTGAGGGCAGACACAGGTAAAATGTTTAGCGCTGGGAGGACAAGGCACTTGCAGCCCAGGCATGGGCACAGGGCCACAAACGTCACACATTTGGTAGCAAGTTGAAGCCTCAAAGCTGCAGCCCGCTGTACCAAGTGACAGAAGTTGAGCTGTCACAGCAGTTGGAAGCGATTTATGACAACCTTGAAGAGACATCATGACTGTAAGGTTGATGCTGCAGGATTAGGCAGGTTATTAATGTGGAATAAAGTATAGGATGTATAACCTGTTATGAAATGACTTACGTTGTAACCCAAAATAAGCCAGAAATGAGCATGACAAGTGTGTACCAACTTATGATGCGAATAAACTGCAGCCGTTCTAATGCCACAAAGGTTTTGGTGTACATAATTAAAGGGAAAGGAGGAATGGCGGGTGGGTCCGTGAGATGCTCGCACATCTGGGGGAGGTTATGTATTTTTAAGATTTCTAAACAATCTGAAAAATATCCCTTGCCCTACTCTCTCTCCATTTTTCCAACAGAAACGCACAATCAATGCTTCCATTCTTTTTTTTATTTTAAACAAATTTTATTGGTTTTGGAGATAAAGTACAGAATGTCTGAGCAACATCTTTGACACAGTTAATACATTTCCTCCAAGGAGGACTTCTCCTTATTATCAAACTTGTATTACATAACAATATACTGAGACACATTACAACCATTTTGCAATTTGTTAATTGTATAAACTTGAACAGTTAACATAATCCCCCCTGCCCCCCTCAGGTCATGTTAATCTTGCACTATCAGTCCAAGTGTCCGAGAGCTCAATCTCTACTTATATAGACTATATGTTCCGATCATTCTCAGATGGCGGGGAAGCCTCATGCGCCCCCGCAGTCTCTGTTTCGTCCAAACCTGTTACAACCTCTCCTGCTTCTTCCAGGGGTGGGTCGTCCATCTGTGTTAAGTCAGTAATCATAGTATACCATGCCCTTGCGTCTTCCTCCAACTTATCGTCCCTCCGGTTTTTCTTCATTCTAATTAACTCTGCCGTAGCCCATTCGTGTATTTCTTTAGTCCAATTCTCTACCGTTGGGGGGGGGGTTGGACTCATCCATCTAATGGCTATCTGCCTTTTGGCTAGCACTAGCCCCAATTGAAGGAACCTCCTGGTAAGTTTCCTGGCTTTCGGCGTGGGAAGAAGCCCAGGCAGCACTCCCCTCACATCACATGGTACCGTTCAACCCGTGACCCTCTGCAGACATTGTATCACCTGCCCCCAATAAAGCGTCAATTCAGAACAGTCCCAGATCATGCAAAGAAAGTAGGCGTCCCCATATCAACATCGTGGGCAACAGGAGGATCGGTCCAGGAATATTTTATGGAGCACTCTTGGGGTCAAGTACATTTGGTGTACTGTGTTATATTGTGTAAGTTTAAATCTAGCGTTGGAGCTGATCTGTTTGACCCCCTCATGTACTCTCCTCCACTCTGCCTCTATCAGGGGTTCCTCCAGTAATACGTCCCATTTAGCCTGAACAGGGAGAGGGCCATCAGAGAGGTCGTCCCTGAGTGCCCTATAAATATGGGAGACCAGCTTGCGCCCTCCCGCCAGAGTGGTCATTGCTTGCAGGTTTACCGTGACTTGCGGCTTCTGCGGAAATGTCGGCCACAGCTCGCGTGCCACCGCCGAGATTTTTGTGTACTGTAAATATTGCCCCCTGCCCAGCTCAAACATATTTTCCGCCTCCTCCCTCGTCAGGAACTGTTGGGCTGCATACAAGTCCCCCATCGTCAGGCATCCTCCCTCCGTCCATTTGCCAATGCACATGTTTTGTCTTATTTTTTTGAAGGGCTGCACCGCCCACAACAGGGCTTCGGGAGCATAGAGGGCCTTTTTTACTACAGTTTTTACTGCTGTTTCCCACACTGCAGCCACATGTCAAACAATGTATGGGAAATGCTCCAGCACCCCGGTCCCCCACATGAGAAGCTCTGGGAGCGCAACTTCATAGTGTGTGCCCGCTAGCAGCCTCTTCTCTCAATTATCCTGGTCGTCCAACCAATATACCGCATGCTGAAGTTGCGATGCCATGTAATAAAACCCCAGCCGAAGCACCTCAAGTCCCCCCCGCTCCCATTGCCTCTGTAATGTGTCTAATTTGACTCATTTTCTCTTTGATCCTCACAGTAGCTCCCCCAATAAACATTCCAACTGCCGGAAATATGTGCATGGGATTCAGTAAAGTGAGTTCTGCATGACATACAGGCAATGTGGTAAGATCACCATCTTGGAAATCGCCACCCTACCCATCAATGACAGTGGGAGTTCCTTCCAGAAAGCCATGGATCTCTGGATACCTGCCACGCATCTCCCCATGTTACTTTCCAGGAAGGCCGATTGCGTGTGCACTAACTTGATCCCAAGATATCGTACCTCGTCATTCACCCATCGCATCCCCACCTGTGGCAGCTCTTGCTCCTCCCTTCCAGCTAGAATTCCCATAGGGAAGAGTTTAGACTTCCCTGGGTTGAGTCGCAGACCCGACACCTCCCCAAACCATACCAGCTCCCCAGTAAGTTCTGGTACTGCTTCTTCAGTGTGTCGGAGATATACTAGTGTGTCATCTGCATACATGGACACCACATGGTTGGTGGCCCCCAGCTAGATGCCCCATTCGCGCCCTGAGGGTTATCGCTAAGAGTTTCATCACAATGGCGAATAATAGCAGGGACAAGGGACATCCCTGCCGGGTACCTCTCTGTAGCAGAAAGCTATCCGACACCTGACCACGAAGACAAACCCTGGCCATAGGTCTAGTATACAAGGTTTTTATCCACGAAATATATGAATAGCCTAGCCCCATCTTGTGGAGCACCGCCCACATATAGCTCCATTCCACAGAATCAAAGGCCTGCTGAATGTCCAGCAAACCCAGTGCCCAGTTTTCTGCTTCCAGGTGTGGCGCATGCCAAACATGCGCCAGCCTGTGTAAATTATGAGTAGTGTTCCGGCCTGGGATAAACCCAGCCTGGTCTGGATGGATCAGTCGGGACATGTATGGTAGGAGTCGAGCGGCCATTATTCTGCTTAGAATTTTAGCATCAATGTTCAGGAGAGAAATGGGCCTATAGGCCCCCAAGGAGAGTGGGTCCCCGTCCGGCTTAGGAATCATAGACACTGTTGCTTCCAGCATAGTCTTAGGGAGTTCCCCACAGGCCAAGGCTTCATTATATACCTCGAGGAGATGTGTAACCAGTTGTGGGGCAAATTGTTTGTAAAACTCCGCTGGCAGGCCATCGCTCCGGGGACACCTCTCCAACCTCAGCTTTTTAATTGATGCACGCACTTCCTCCCTCGAGATTGGTGACCCCAGCGCCTCTGCGTCCTCCTCCCCCAAAGTGGGGAGCGTCAGGCCCTCAAGGAACTCCCTTAAGGAGTACGCGCAAACCCGAGAGTCAGTAGCGCATGTATTTTTTAAGCGAGTTGCGAATTCCTTCAGGATCGCATCCTGGGTATGTACCATAGTTCCGTCACCGGCTCTCAGCTGCAGAATGGGCGTGTGCTCTGTTTCTGTCCGTAACAGTCACGCCAGGAGCGCCCTCGATCTATCCCCCTCCATGTGTAATTTTTGCCTGTAGGTGGTGTACACAAATTTTTCAAGCCTTGTCCATGCCTCGAATAATTCCCCCTGAACTTGTGTCCAATCGGCTAGCTGTGCGGGTGTCTTATTCACAATGTTATCTAATCTCTTGATTTGCTTTTCCAGGGTAGTGATATCATCGCTCAACTGTCTCCTCACTCCATATGTGGTCCTCATGCACACCCCCCATAGGACCACCTTCATGGCCTCCCATTCCGTGGACCTATGAGCCATTGACCCCCAGTTATCAGTAAAGTAGTGCCGTAGAGCCTCTTCAATGGTGTGTGCATAATGGGGGTCAGTGAGAGCCTCCACCCTGAGTCTCCAGAGTGGAATGGCCGGACGACCAGGCCCGCTTTTTAGGGTGAGCAGGAGCGGTGCGTGGTCCGAGAGGTATCTGGGTAGATACGATATTCCCTCTGCATTAGCTAACAGACCAGCTGTTAAGCAGCAATGATCTATGCGGGAAAACGTGCTGGCCGCTGGGGTGTAACAGGAGAATTCTCTTTTTGCAGGGTGAAGGGCCCTCCATTCGTCCCTGAGCTGCATGCCCTGCATTATCATAACTAAGGACCTCAACAAGCGAGGCTTGGTGTTATCTCTGGGAGGCTCCCTGCCCAGTACAGCATCAAAGAAGCAATTGAAAATCCCCAAAGAGAATAACGTCGGCCCCCATGTATGGCGTCACCGCTTTTAGGAGCGTCGGGAAAAAGTCTGGACAGTCCGAGTTAGGGGCATATACATTGATTATGCAAATTTCCTTGCCCTCCCATCTCCCATGCAGGACAACAAACCTCCCCTCTGGGTCCAGGATGTGGTGTAAGTGTTGAAAAGGGACCCCAGGTGCCACCCACACCAGAGATCCCCATGAGAAGCCCGAGTACAAAGTGGCATATAGTTGAACCCTCCACAGCTTCCGTATGCTCAAGATGGTGTTCCCCCAAATATGCGTCTCCTGCAGCAAAGCAATCGCTATTTTATATCTCCTCATAAATGCATACACTATTGGGCGTTTCTCCAGTCCCGCCATCCCCCTAACATTCCAGTTAAGTATCTTCAGTGTTTGTACTGTCATAATTGCGTTGACGTGTGTGAATCATTTTCATCTCCCTTCCCCATGGGCGACCAATATTTCCTCTCAACTTCTTATTTGGCCTGTGTGCAATATCCCACGACCCTAAGATTCCCTTAACAACCAACAAAACTCTGAAAAACAAACAATCCCTTCCCCTTCCCCACCCCATGGGCAGTTGTGTTACCTTTGATGCATACATTGTGGTCCATACAAATAGCAGCACATACCGCCCCAAACCACCCCCCCACCCGCTAATAACATTAGTTCCCAATTCAAAGATTCAGAGGCAGAGATATGTTGCAGCCTTACCACTTACACGGGTAGGTCTATTGTATCTGTTGCTGTGCTGGAGAACCGACTTCGCCCGGGCGCGAGATTACTCTCTAGCGTCCCGTACGCGCCTGAACTCTGTTGGGGGACGTCACAGGGCTGTGAGTGCCCTAGCTCCCACTATGACCATTTCTGAACATATATAATACTGAATACAAGCATAGGAACACTAAAAAAAGAAAGAATAGAGGGGCAAAACAATCTCCATTGCCGCCAGTAACCGGCTCATCCAGCCCCCGCTCGGCAACAGTCACTGAAATTACACTTATCTATACCTTTGTCCCTCGAGTTCTCTGCATGGAGCGCTCAATCATTTCCACTGCCTGGGTTACGTGCCCCGGCCTCCGGATCCGGGGTCATATCAACTGAGTCTGGCACCGTCTCTGTGTCCGATGCCTGTAGGGTGCCGTCCTGCAAAACTTTTATGCGACCGGAGCTCGCCACCCTCCCGGTCTGCAGCTGTCGCTTCGGATGTCTGCGACCCGCAGTGAGTTCTGTGCCCCTGTTGCCCCAGTAGAAGCCGTGGAGGGCACCAAACGTCTCCCCCCTGGACCCCTCGCATCCAACCAGTCGCTCGCCTCCTCCGTCGAGAAAAAGAACAGCGTGCGGCCTTCATTTTCCACCCGAAGCTTCGCAGGGAACATCAGGCTGTACTTCAAGTTCAGGTCCCCCAGTCTCTGCTTGACCACAATGAATGTCTTCCTCTGCTCTTGCACTCTCTGTGTGTAATCTGGGTTCACAGATATAGAGCGTCCCTCGAAAAATAAGCGCCTTCCGCCATGGGAGAGCTGAAGGAGGAGGTCTCGGTCCCGGAAATTGAAGAGCTTCGTGATGATTTCCCTAGGAGGTGCACCAGGCCGAGGCGGCACCACCAACGCCCTATGTGCTCTTTCAATACTGAAAAACGGAGATATTCACGTTGGGGCCATTTCCTTCGTTATCCACTCCTCAAGGAACAGTTCGACCGATGGGCACTCTGCTTTTTCGGGAAATTCTACAAAGTGAAGATTCCCCCTCCTCGACCTCCCTTCCCAGTCTTCAGCCCGGTCATCCAGCTTTATGACTTGCCGCTTGAGTTCCACCACCGTGGCGCTGAGATTCTTGACTTCCATCTTAAGGGTATCCACGTCCCGCTCAGTAGCTGACACTCTGTCCGAGACTTTCCTTAAGTCACATTGCAGGAGGTTTACGTCGATGGCCACTGCATCTAGTTTTTGTATCATGTCATTCCTGGTCGTCTGAATTGCCTGGATGACGTCCGTCAATGAAGGAGCATCCACCGTGCCCCGCTCAGCAGCCCCCAGTCCGCCAGCAGGCTCCTCTTCTGCAGCCAATGTAAAAAGGATTTCTCTTGAGTGATAAATCACAAATGTCACACTGCACTACATTCAACCATACACAGTCCCTGAAAACAATCAACTGTACTAAATGTACTTGGGATTTAGGACCCATAAATCAATTATAAACACACATGAAAAAATCCAATTCAAATATCACAAAGATTCATTTATTAAAATCACAATTCATAAAGTTAAAACCAAATTTGAACCAATTAAAAAATATACACACAGAGAAAAATCTAATTCAAATATCACAAAGATTATTTTATCAAATTCACAATTCATAGGGTTAAAACCAAATTTGAACCAATTAGAGAATATGTATCAACAAATTCATACATATGACAAACATAATACTCAAAATATATGAGAGACAAGAAACAAGTGAAACATTAAAAAAACATCATGGGTAGGTTAATTCGATTGAATCAATTCTGTTGGAGTCTATCAATTCTAATATGATTAGGCTCAGATGCTCCTCGAATTTAACCATGCAGGTGAGGGCGTCGACACGTTTCGGTGGACTCTGTCTTTGATTGTATTTGGTACCCTGTCTCTTGGTGAGTGGGGACACTCCCATCTTGTTTCACATCCTCTTCTGCAGCCCCTGCTCCGTGAGAAATGGGTTGAGCGTAATTTAGGAATTTATTTGCCTGAGCCTTGGATGCTTTATCCTTTACCATGGTTGCAGACCAGTCAAGGCGTCCCGGACACTCTGCTCGACCCCAGGTAGTTTAATGTCCAATACTCGTTTAAATTGTTCCTGAGGCAGTGCTATGTACCTCCTCCGTGTGGTCGACCTCAGGCCAATGCCGTTCTGGTTGGGGACTGTTCTGTCTCGGGGACACCCCTACTTGAACAAACAGTGTAGACCCAGTACTCTCATCGGACCTCTCCTTGTTACCATCCTTAAGCGGTATGGACCATCTGAATGTCCGCAAGAGGAGACCCCCCCTCCACCAGTCACTCCGCTGTACTGTCCTCCAGGGCTCAGGGGTCTGCTCCCAACACTGCCGGACCCACTTGCAGGCCTCCACAAAAAGGTGCCCACCTCAGACCCAAGACACCGGGTCACCAGACACCAGGGCCAGTACTGCCGACTCTTCGTTTGGGTGTAACCCAGCTGACTGCAGTCCCCTTTTTCACTCCCTCTAGGGAGTCAATGGTCTCTTATGGCCTCAAGGTACTTCGAGGGGGCAACCACCTATCCCCCCTCACCGCATTCATCAAACCGGGGGGTCAGCGTGGGCTCCGCATTCATCAAACCGGGGGGTCAGCGTGGGCTCCTCAATATATGCAGGCCTGTTCCCCCCTCATTTGTTCCCAGGCTAGTTCAGCATAGTCCTTTGCTCAGCCCCTGGCCTCGGTCTACTCTCACCGGGTCTCCTCTGCTGCGACTTTCCCTCTTCAGTTCCAGCTTGGGGGGAGTCCCTAATCACTCCAGACTCCAGAGTCCTCCCAGACATCAGGAGCTGTGCACACAATGTGGGGGCGGGAGGACCAATCTTCCCCGGGCGCGTCGGTACAATCCAAGGACGCAGCCTGACTCGCATCTCCGGCCCTAGCTCACCGCCACCGCCCGCCAGGTAGC
Source organism: Calotriton arnoldi (assembly GCA_963921515.1). Classification (NCBI taxonomy): domain Eukaryota; kingdom Metazoa; phylum Chordata; class Amphibia; order Caudata; family Salamandridae; genus Calotriton; species Calotriton arnoldi. The sequence goes on from CAWUFW010010701.1 coordinate 517,722, forward strand.
AGTCGACCGTTCCGTGGGGGGGCTGTAAGCAGGGGGTCTGGCAGCCACTTACCCGTCCCCCCATCAGGTCTGGAGGCACGCCGTAGAAGATCCGACTTCCTCAGGAGGCCTCCCTCTGTACCTCTACACCATACGCTGGCTCCAGGCCCTCCGGGCTCCGGCTCAACTCTTCGCTCCCCTCCTTATGCCCAGCGATGGGCACAGTTCACTTTTTAACTCCTGGCAGGAAGGGGGCAGCCGCTCCTCACCTCCAGAGGGGTTCCAGCACTCCCTTCCACTCTACGGCCGTGGGCCAAGCCCAGAAGCCCGTCTCCTTGTAGTCGGCACTCCCGGCGAACCCAAAATGGCGCTGTCACCCCTCAGAGGCCGCTGTGCCGTTTCCGCGGTCCGGGGGACGAGATCCTCTGCACAGCTGCTGTCGAGCGTGAGGTCCCGCGGCACTATAATGATCTTTTATCCCTCACAGTGGGTGCAGGATTATTCAGGATTTTGGCTTAATTAGGGCCGCCGTGCGGAGCTCGAAGAGACACATCTACCCGGCCATGCTGGCTAGCCACGCCCCCCCCCAATGCTTACATTCTTGTACATGTTGTGCTAAGCTTCTGTCTGTAATGAAATGCAGCAATAGGATAAAATGTGCTCAGATCACACAAATTAGTGGCAATATCGGCAACACTCACCACCCCTCATGCAGCATCATACAGAATAAATAACAGACACAACACCTTTTTTCGTGGAGAAAATTGCTGCAGGTTTATTAGCATACCAACTATGCCAACATGGTGGGTTATCTTACAGGCGATCCAAAGGCAAGCCACCCCTCGCGGCCTACCACCTGATGGGCCAACTTGCATCGTGGCCTTAGCCAATCGGTGCTTAGCGGTTGTGATGAGGGGATAGCCCCTCCCACCTCCGGTGAACCGTTGATCCACCCCATTACTCACACCCCCCCTACGAGGGGCGGAGCATTCAAGCAACCCCTGGTTGTAGAGGTTTCCAACCGCCCATAGGACAGACGGGGCGCCGTCGCACCTCAGGGTCCACCGCGAAGACTTCCTGGGGATATTAGGCCTCAGCACCCTTTGTGCTCCTGAAGAGGGTACCCCTGAGTACCTTTCCGCCTCTGGATCGCCCTGTAACTCTGCCTGCAACACAAAATAAAAGATTAGAAATTCCGTCCCCCACCAACCCTGATTATGCCGGGTAAGCGGTAGGGAGGGAACGGCGTCAGGGTGAGGAGAAAGAGGCCGCTAGATGGGCGGGGGAGGAACTTATACCCCTCCCCTTCCCCCACCTGGGCCGGAAATGACGAGCGGGACCCCGAAGGGGTCTCGTGACGCTGGGCTGTCCCGTGTGCCATCCTGTGGCGCTAAAGGGGCCGCCCTCTTAGGAGGGTCCCCTTCGTGGACGTCGGGCAGCCCCCATAGTGCCAATATCGGCAACACTCACCACCCCTCATGCAGCATCATACAGAATAAATAACAGACACAACACCTTTTTTCGTGGAGAAAATTGCTGCAGGTTTATTAGCATACCAACTATGCCAACATGGTGGGTTATCTTACAGGCGATCCAAAGGCAAGCCGCCCCTCGCGGCCTACCACCTGATGGGCCAACTTGCATCGTGGCCTTAGCCAATCGGTGCTTAGCGGTTGTGGTGAGGGGATAGCCCCTCCCACCTCCGGTGAACAGTTGGTCCACCCCATTACTCACGCCCCCCCCTACGAGGGGCGGAGCGTTCAAGCGACCCCCGGTTGTACAGGTTTCCAGCCGCCCGTAGGACAGACGGGGTGCCGTCGCACCTCAGGGTCCACTGCGAAGACTTCCTGGGGATATTAGGCCTCAGCACCCTTTGTGCTCCTGAAGAGGGTACCCCTGAGTACCTTTCCGCCTCTGGATCGCCCTGTAACTCTGCCACAGCCCTGGGTGTGGCGACCGTTGCAGCCAGGGCCCCCCACCAAGGTCGGAATTCCTGCATACATCCTGCTATTTCTAAGGCCTCCCCCAGATCCAGCAAGATCAAGTCCATGCCTATTCTGGAGAGATGGACCCCATCTTCCTCGAAACACCCTGTGGATTTGGCGTGCAGTAACCCATGTCTAATGAAGCCAAATCCCCGCTGCTCTGTGAATTTACGCATAGCACCGTTGACCCTCCTGCACGCAGCCTCCATTGCCTTCCCTGACCGGGCTCCATGCCACAGGAGCCGAGGGGTGATCTCGGACCATCACAGTTCACATGTCCCCAACTGGTTGCTTAATTTGCACATTGTGGTCTTCATGTTTTGAAGCAATGTCCTTTTCCCCAAGGCAGGCAGGTCGTTCCCCCCCAGATGTACAACTAGAACGTTGGGAGGATGGGTGCCTCCCCCCAGTCTCTGCTGCAGTTTGCCCAACAACCCATTCCATCGCATACCTGGGTGCCCCAGCCAAATTATCTCGGTGTTGGAAAAGCCATGCCTCCACTAGCGGTGGGCGGAATTTGCGTAGTCGCGCTACGCAAAGCTCCGCGAAACGGTAAAAAATCTCTGCGAGCACGCAAAAGTTCAGCGAACACGCGGAATTGCTTGTTCCGCCCGTTCGCGATGCTTTTTTCCTGTTCGCGAACACTGTTTGCTTGCTCGGGGAGAAATATCTCGCGAACACGCATTTTGAAAGCGCGAACAAGCAAAAAATTCCGCGAAGCCGCGAATCGCGGAATTTTTGGTAATTCCGCGTTCTCATCGGAACGCGAAATTACCCAAATTCCGCAAATTCCGCGAACGGAACGAAATTTACCGCCCAGGCCTAGCCTCCACTTCCTGCATTCAGCCCACCGTGCCACTCTCAGAACGCATGAATGGCCAATCACCCATACCTTTGACCCTGGAAAATTAAAGAAATGCCAGGAAGCCAAAACCCATTAATGGAGCACTGCACACCATTCTATATAACTACTCAAGCTGGCACTTAATTCGGCACCATAACACAGCACCACACCAAGCATCTGGTGCATCACAGGGGTACCTTCGGTAAACTCAAAATTTGCCTGTACGTGATCGCTTAACCTGTCTTCCGGCCCCTCCCCAGGGTGGCTTACGGCCGGCTGTACCCTTTAACGCTTTGGGATTCCCTTCGCCCCACCCGCAAGCATGTCCTGCCGAGTCTGAAACTCGAAGGGGGACCCAGTATCCGGGGCACTCGCCTCGCCCAGTCCTTCAGTGCCGCCCTGAAAGGGAGAGACATAGTAGGATCATCCTGGCCCCCCCATTTAGCATAATGGCAACTGCCAACAGGTTCTGTGTCGCCACGCTGGTGACCCTACCCCAGCGAGTGTACCCATGGCCAGGTTTGCTAAAGGTATACCAGAGCGCCCAAAATTAATATGATACTGTGTATCTGAATGAACTACGCACAGGTAATTGGAACTCTCACACATGCAGTTGCTGTGAAACATTTCGGACTGGTCCATCAAATTCAGCCAACCACCCCCCTAGGTGGAGTCTACCCTCCCACACTTCTGCTAGTGTAAACCATGGTCATGCCTCCTGTTCAGTTGAATTTAGTGATTCATGGCGCTGACAACCACAGAGGCCTAATACTGGGCTGTGTATATGCGCCCAGGATGACCATAAACAATCGGTTTGGTGTGGATGGGTGTTAACATTGCCTGAAGTGCAATACCTTTGACAAGCAACTCATGACAAGATGTGCCCATGCAGGTAGAAGTAAGAATTATCAAGCCCGCCTTACTTCCTCTCACCCAGTTATCTGTGTATAGCACTTGTGGAGCATGTACATCGAATTAAGCAAGTCACCACCCTAGGTGACGTCTTGCCCTCCCAAACTTCTGCTAGTATACCAGGGAGTAAACAAGACAGTGGGAACAGAGGGGGAACCATATGTATAAATACCTGCCCTTTCTTGAATACTGGGAATGCCAAATGTTCTTTAATACTTTGTAGCCCATGTGTGCTTTAACCCAGAGTTTCCCCAATTTTTGAACCGTAGCACACTTGTTGGATGACAACTTCCACAACCTGCCTGGCTGCCAAGGCTATAGGGCGGGAGAATTTACCGCAAAGTCTCTCGCTTTCTACACTGCTGAGTGAGCCCGGTACCTTCACAAAATCCCTTTACAATTTCAGTTTCTGACTGTAATTGGGAATACGTTCACCCCATGGTATCTTGGCACTGCATAACATGTTTATTGTTACTCAACTCAATGGTACTCGTTTGATCGACCTCAGAAGGATGAAATGCTAGGTGGACCTACCAGGATCTGAACCTGTGACCAAGAGGTCGAACACAAGCCCCTTACATTTCTGCCGCTCCACAGGCCTGTGAAATTGTATCCCAGGGCCGAGTTCTGGCACCTGAACCCTTACTTGGACATGCCCGAGCTAGAAACCCACATCTAGAAGTCCTGCCAACCGGCCCACCACCTCCAACACCAGAGTGTCATGCCGCCACTCCGTAGCCGGGAACTAAACCAGGTATAGATGTATCGGAAGACCCATCTCTTGGCGCATGCCTGCCACAAATTTCACTGCGTATCCTAGTCTGAACTGTTTTGGATTTGACCTCACCAAGCACAACCTTCTGTCCTGGACCTACCTCCAACATGATGTGTATTTGCACCGAGACAGCTTTAATCAAGACCACGGAGGAAATTCGTACCGCACTAGATGGCGGCGGATCAGCAGCTCTGATCCTCCTTGACCTGTCCGCGGCATTTGATACTGTGGACCACAACCTACTGATAGAACGGCTGAAAACTATTGGTCTAGGAGGAAAGGCCCTGCTGCTTTTAACATCCTTTTTAGCAGATAGAATGCAGACAGTGCAATTGGGCGATTTTAAATCTACTCCTTTTATTTTGCCTTGTGGGGTGCCACAGGGCTCTTTCTTGAGCCCCACACTTTTTAACATATATGTGTCCGAATTAGCACCTTTGATCAGAAGTTTTGATCTAATTCCGACCTCGTATGCTGATGACAACCAATTGGTTATTTCAACCATAGACAAGGATGTTGATTTTTCTAACAAACTACATGATTGCATGGTCTCCCTGAGCAAGTGGATGAGCAGGCACTGTCTGAAGCTTAATTCGAGCAAAACCGAGGTGGTGCTTTTTGGAAACCTTGCTCCCTTTTGGTCACCAATTTGGTGGCCAAGCACACTGGGCCCCCTTCCAACACCAGTAGTGAAAGCTAAAAACCTGGGGGTCATAATAGATGAGAAGTTGAATTTTAAATCGCAGGTTTCTAAGGTGGTATCTTCTGCCTTCTTCACCATTAGAACCGTGCGCAAGATTCTTCCTTTCATTCCGATAAACACTAGAAAAACAGTTTTAACTTCCTTGGTCTTATCTAAGTTGGATTACTGTAATGCCTTATATATAAATTTACAGTCCAATCAACTTAGAAGATTACAAGCGGCACAGAATGCTGCTGCCAGACTGGTGCTAGATGTCCCTAAGCATCAGTCAATTAGGGCCGGGATACAGGAGTTGCATTGGCTGCCAGTTGCCCAGCGCGTGAAATTCAAGGCACTTTGTATAGTACACAAGGCACTTTATAGAGTAGGTCCACGATTTCTATGGCATGCCTTTAGTTGGTACTCCCCAGCAGACAATTACGATCGGCTAATGCTTTCCTGATGCTCACCTCCAGAGTCAGGACGATGAACTGGGGGGAGGAGTTTCAGACATAGTGCTATTAGGCTATGGAACTCCCTTCCGCTCGCTCTTAGGAAGATATCTTCTTTGATTGAGTTCAGGAAGAATCTTAAAACATGGCTTTTCAAAAACTAATTTCCCTTACAGTATGCGGTCCTTAAGCGCCTAGACACCTATGGGTATTAGCGCGCTATAAAAGTTGTTATAACATAACATAACATAACATTTGAGTGCGCTGTCACCCTGGGGGTCTGCTGGCTCTGACAGAAGAGACAAGATGAAGCATGCTAACCTGCCCCCAAACTCAGCGGAACAACCACATGTGCGAGCTTGCCACAAACGTCTGTAAAAGCATGCCAACCCATATGGTGTTTTACTTCCCTTTGCTCAAGGGGGGAGCAGTCTTGTCTGGAGGTGTGTGTCTTGAACGACATGTGTCCTGGAAGTACCTATGATTTGAGTACAAATGTCACTACTTCATAGTACCTGGTGTGTTTAATAAAACTAATAACAGGTCTAACAAAATCAATTAGGCATCCTCCGCTTACTTTAGGCGTGTTGGATTGAGGGGATCCAGTGAAAGATGGAAGATATCTCCCTAGGCATGCCATCCCTTTAGCACAACGTTTACAGCTTTAGGCATGTCACTTAAATCATCTCCATCATGTGTTTAAGGCTAATTAGTTTGAGTTCTGCTTTTGACAACATCCCTTCTAACCAACAGTGTTGAGTAACCACTCATGGTCGTTTCTTGTACAAGTCGTCCCCGTTAGCCTGGCACTCGTTAGACCAAATGAAGCTTTTAACAAGCACCCTATACAAATGTATATCATGTTGCGCAACTTGGGACACTTACTTCATCACTACGTACTTTCAGGCATGGAAATACTGGAGAATGGTCTTAGTGTGAGCCCGAATGGAAAAGGTATATGAATGACTAATGCAGGTCCAAAGTTCTGTAAAAATTGCTGCTGCATCACAATAATGCCAATGGCACTGAGTTTACAAAATGATGCTGGCCACTTCAGTTTGCACCACACATTGCTCCTGCCGTGCTGCCCATCCGGGTAACATCCCAACTACTAACCCTAAACCTTGTGCAAGTGTGCCAAATCAGACTGTTCCAGGCCCCCGCACCTATAAGAATGGCTTTGGCAGCAGGCAATAACAATATCGAAGCATTGAATTACTCAATGCCTGTTGACGCGGTCATCTCTAAGATAGACAGACAGCACCAACTGGTGGCAGACTGTCACAAGCGCCGGTGGTGACAAATAAGTGAACGGAAAACAGCTCCTAAATACCCAATTGTATATCAACTAAATGATCTGCAATAGTCATCCTTGTACATTACAGTGTAATCCAGTTAAGGGACAGGAGACCGAGGTTGTATTTTATCCCTTATATTCCTATGATTTTTGAGTCCCTCCTAGTGTTATTCTTCACCTCACCATTTGTACGGACCTCCCCGTGAATGGGCAGCTCTGGCATTTTGACAACCCCTTAACTTGAACAACAGTCTTGTCACAGTATTGAAATATTTGTATGTGCAGGGACGTCCAGAGCTGCTGGAAGGTTCTGAGGCAGACCCATTTGACGTTTAAACACACATCAAGAGCCACCATCAAGTAAATAGTGTACCTGAATTCCCTATGCCATTTCACGGGTCGTTTCCTAAACGCTCTGACACCTTCGGGCAAGTTTACATTGAAGCAGGGTTCCTACCCTGACCTGCAGGCTGCATCGATATCGGAGTGGGATGTTACCTCCTAGGCTATCCCCTTGGCCTTGAAAAGGTTTTGATACATTTACCCGGTGCAGTAATTGCGAAGGTGATATTGCTAGAGTGAACGACAGGCGCGTGAGAGTGCGCTGTGCCACCTTGGCGAGAAGCAGAAAGGACACAGAGTTATCCACAATCAAGTAAAGTGCCTGAACGCCCCAAGCCAACCACATCCCCTTTGTAAGAATGTTCCTGTGACGGTGAACATTTAACATTGGCCTAGCACGATATAGTGTTTACAGCTATTTTGAAAATGCACACTGGTTACCCTAACTAACGCTGTGCCCCTTTAACTGAGCTATGGCGACGCTAGATCCAGCCAGTGGTAATGATATTCCTTGCTGAAGCGACCAGACTGCACTGGCCACCCTGAAATGCCGCCCGCACACACCGAAATACTCAGCACGCAAAGAGGACTTCGCAGTGCAATGCAGGCGCAAGCCATACCTGCCCGAACCTAGTCCTGCCCGCCCTCCACCACCAGAGCCTTACACAAGCAATTAGGCCTCTTGCCATTCGTCCTGTGGGGCCATTGCAGATGAACTGTAAAACAACTCAAGGGCATTCTCTTGTTCGCCTCGGGCCTAGTATTCCCACAACAAGGTAGCACCCGATACTGACCTTTCAACACTTTGGCTTCAACACATTCGCCCTGTGGAGGCCCTGCAAATGGACCGCAAGACAAGTAATTTTAAGACAGAAAGTAGAGCCATACCTCCACTCGGTACTACTCAATTTGAAAGTGGCCCACTGGTCAACACCTGCATAATAATTCGGGTTCCGTGTTTGAACTGTTTAAAACAGTCCCAGCGGCCTACAACTTCCGGGGGCTGCCTCACACCCATACTGGCCGCAAGACACCGTTAAACCGCAGGCGGCGTGACGTCACACATCTTTGTAAAGGATCGTACCGTTCACGCCGGTCTTTGAACCACGCATCTGCACTGCCTCCAAACATCAAACACAGACAGTAAACACTCCATGACACGGAGCGGGAGGCCGCCAGCGGCATTACTGACTATTTGTGGCAGGGGTGAAATATGTTTGAGTCCCTCCCTCTGCAGTATTCAATATCCAATTGTACCTCAAATATAATAGTCAGTAGATGACTGAATGTAATAGTCATCATTGTAACTTACAATGTTAAACCCTTTCAGGGACCGGCGACCGAGGTAGTATTTTATAACTTTACATTCTTATGATTTATGGGACTTTCCTTAGTGTTCTTCTTCACTACACACAAAGTTTAAGTCAACACCTCCGCGTACCAGCTAAACTCCCACGCCAGGGCTCAGATTTCCGTTCGTGCCGCACACACCGTTGTTGTATTGCGATACAAATTAAGTTATTCGGCTTTGTAATGCTATGTGGCGACACTTGTCTCTTCCCGTCTGCATGCATTGCCCCAAACAGATACATATGCCCATGACTGGCCTGACTCGGGGGCTGACCGCTGGCCTGCCCCTGAACACAACTCACGCACAGGGTTTTTTAATAAAATTGCCCGCACTGCCACCGAGATGGGACGGACTTCCCAACAAAGCCTGCGCTAGGAAGAGCTATACAAACTTATCTAGATCCCCTTTCTTTACCTCCCGATCAATATTACAGTGAAGCCTTTGCTGCTCGTCCCATCGGAATGGGACTGTTCGCTCTCACGCGCTGTAGCAGAGGAAGGGCAGGGGCCGCAACACGAAATTTTTATTATACAGTGCACCAGCATAAACGTGAGCAGTGACCTTTGCCGAGTCATCCCCGAGGAGAGTATCCAACTCCTCATCTGCGTTAGCAGACACCACAAACTGAACAAAGCTAAGACTGCACACCACACCTCACAGCAACAAAACCGAACCTGCCTGCCTCTGCTCATCTCGCCGGTAATTCGCGACGGGCCTCCGCCCCGAGCTTCCGGGACTCAGTGAGTGAACACGTGATTCTGTTGCCTCGAGCTTGTGGAGAGACCCCGCCCCGGCCCTCCAGGGCTCACAAGTGGCCAGAGGCCTTTGAGGCCGTTAGTTCCATTCCAGAACTCCTTCCAATCCAAAACTAGACAGCAGGGGTCACTATTGTACCACTGTGCTTTGCTGCACCCTCCTAGTGTGGGAAACTAGACTTCAGAACGAAAATGGGCGGCGGACACTGTGTTGAATTTGCGCATGAAGCCCGTGCCAGCCCGACAAAGCCCCGCCCATAGCCCCCGCGACAAACAAGCGCCCAAGCCACCCCAAATACTACGCCTGGACTGGCTTGTCCCCGGGCGTGGGGAACCGTCGGCGCCAACCCCCGATACCACTCCTGCTGTGCCGCGGACGGCCGCACATAAAAAGGAGTATGCTGAAGAAAGGTAATGGCTAACCACGCCCCGCCGCTCACCAAGAGCAATCCGACCACGAGAGTCGCCCGACCAGGCGGGCACAGCGTGTCCATCGGGAAACCATAGGCCACCCGATGAGCCCACCCTGCGCCGAAGCACAGGCTAACCCAGCCCGGCACCGCGACACATGCTCCACGGGGGTGACCACACACCGGGAGCCTTGCCTCCTGCCCTCCCCCCAACGCGTGGCCCCGTTCCCCCCCCTAATTGATAAGGGGGGGGCCTCAATGAACTGGGGATGGAGCCCCGCGATGCTCACTGCCACAACAGGATCCCCTGCAGGCAAGCAGACTCCCAAGAAGCGCCTGAATCGGAAGGGGGAGGAGGAGCAAGCCGCCACAGCAGTATCTCCTCCTTGCGTCGCCGGGACTGCCCGAGCCCCTCCTCCACGCCCAGGGATCCTTAACGCCCATGCGCCCTTGTAGACTACAGGGCACATGCTCGCTATCAGCGGGAGCAACCCAGGCCGGAGAGTCAGCCCCCCCTTGGCCACAACTATCCTGATGTTCCCCCTCCGGGGAACCAGACAGCCTGAAATCAGGGTCCGTGCTCAGATGTGCCCTCGCGGCCAAGGAACCCACATGGGCAACCAGGGAAGCACTCACCGCAAAACCTGACCCCTACTGCTCCCGGGGCCTCGGGTCAACCACCACGCCGCCCGTCTGTCCCCCGCACACCCTATACTGCCGGTGAAAGACTATGTGGGAGGGGGTTAACACTACCCCTGCACTCACCGGGCAATGCTGACGCGAGGACACGACAGCGGAAGAACTGACGCCAGACAATGGACCCATCGGAACACCACGTAAACGGCGTCCAGGGCAGCCACGGCGTCAGGGTGAGGAGAAAGAGGCCGGTAGGTGGGCGGGGAGGAACTTATACCTCTCCCCTTCCCCCACCTGGGCCGGAAATGACGAGCGGGACCCCGAAGGGGTCTTGTGACGCTGGGCTGTCCCGTGTGCCATCCTGTGGCACTAAAGGGGCCGCCCTCTTAGGAGGGTCCCCTTCGTGGACGTCGGGCAGCCCACAGTATAAAGGTTATATTGAATTTCGGCAGGGAGTATATCCAATTTCATTCACTTAATTGACTTATTAGTAAAGTCTAATATCTCTGAGAATAAAATAAGACATATCCTGATGTCTTGAAGCCATTTTGTGCCTATCGGTTATGTGGTGAAGTGCAGAGATTGTTACCTTCCAAGGAAACAGAATGTCAGTACAACGACCATATTAAAGCCCATTTTTACAGCAAATTAACTTTGGTAAACAGGGGCACTAAATGTTTCTGTCATTTTGGCACGCTCACTGTACATTCGACGCTGGCTGCTCTCCATGAGCTGAGTGGGTTGAGCTCCCAGGGCTGTCTTCACCATACAAACAGGGCTGCTTGGAATTCTTGGCACAGAAAATGCCTTAATGGAGGAGTACGGTTGCAGATGGTCGGAGAGGACTCCAGCTCTATATTTGGCATTGCATCATGGGAAATCTTTAAAAGACCCATTGCAGTTGCTCTTTCTGTCCAATCAATTCATTTTCTTATCGAGCGTGACAATTATATAAAAGAGGTACCGCCAGCTTTCACTGGAGCTCGGGCAGTCAATACCTTTGTTCTGCTTTTGCAGAGAAAGAGTTGGGGTTTCTGAATGCACGAAAATAGAAAAAGAATTAAGTTTGGGCCAAGACCAGAAGAAAATCAGTTCACCATCTAGCAGAGTGGCTCGTTCAGAGCCACGCAGCAGCGCAAACGTGTTGTTTGTTGTTTTTCTTTTTGTAAAGCAGGTGGTCTTTTGCCGTTTGGAGAGTTCCTGCTGAACATAATTAAGCATTCCAGGGTTTAAAGATTGGATTACTAATAAAATGTCAATCTCTTTTTGCCGCACTTGTTTAAAAAGAGCACTGGTTTCAACAAGGTTGTTTCGGACTTATTTGGAATACTGACTTACTAGTTTTCGCGACTTTTATTTTCACTGGGATATCTGTATATATTTTTACACACACGACCTCGTTATGTTTGTTAAATGTTGGCTACCTTTTCCTCAGTTAAAAAAAAAATACTGTCCACGCAGGGAAGTGGATCTGACAGGCAATGCTAAAACAGCAGGAACGTCTGTTCAAACAATCAAAGTGCAGGTGAACCAGCCGCACAGGCTGGGCCTATTCTCAAAGATTTTGCTGTCATTTGCTTTGGTAGTCACTCCTGAATTCCTCGACTAAGGTAAGGGCAATCCAGTAGTACTCCAGAATTACTCTTGGAATTCCAACACTCAACCAATTAAGCGATGGATAATTCTGGTTTACTCCTGGAATTCAAACGTAAACCAAGAGTAGTACAAAGTTAAGTCACAGCTCCTCAAAGCTAACTCTTTGCCCTATGTGTCTGAATTGTTCCGGCCTTATTGTGTTTTTACACTGAGTACAGACATTTTGCATAGTGCATTCTATCATTAGCACCTCAGGTAATACTATTTTCTGTATTACTCCATTGCCAACCCTCAAAACTTCACGAGTATGGATACTGTTGGCGTGTCTGTGTTCCTCGGGATATCTGAATTTCCAGTGAAATAACCTGGACACTTTAGTGTCTGTAAACCTCAAGGCCTAGCTGACAAAACATCACAGAAGTTTAAACACCCACCATGGACCAACCTCAGAGCAAAAGTGAATGGTCTACAGCAATACCTGTAATGTAATCTTAAAGCGGCCATAAAAAATCGTATGCCCCCAGGTGAGACAGAATTTCTAGAGTACCGGTGCAGTGTTTTTGTTCCTGGTGGTGACACACACTCAGAATACTTAAGAACATTTAGATAGTGCTAATGCCTAAGGACTGAGAGTCACTGACACAGCATTGCTACAGGTGGTTATAGTTACGAATTGTTTTGTTTGTTCGAATCCACCCTGCCAGCTTCATTTCCAATCTTCTGTAAATAATGAGCAAGACAGACTGCACTTACTGATTTGATGGGTTTTTCCACCATACTAAATCTCATTGTGTACTTTCCAAAACTGTCAGGCACAGAAATCTATGGATGATATCTGTAGGTGGTAGACCTTCTTCTGCAGATGATCTAAAGTCTACAGGTGAGCCTCTTAAGTGCTGCGGGAAAACGCATAATAAAGAGTACAATGCACTAAAATGTTTTCATAATTAGGCATTGCCACTGTCGGGCCCAAAATTCATACGTTTTGACTAATAAATAATTTCAATGTTTTCCCAAAATTCTAACAAAGAGCGGCTGAAGTGAGGCCAGGCTCCAGTCAAAGCAAAGATGAAATATGAGGCAAAGGAAAAAGATACAGGAACAGCGCTGTAACATTGGACAATGTGAAAAACACTTTGTAGGCAAAATGTTCATTAGGTGTACAATCTACATCACTTATTATTGTAAGCAAAACTTGGGGATAGAGTCGTGAGATTTAGGATATCAGGAACAGCTTTTGCTTAGAATGGAAGTATGTGATCGTAAAGTGACTGAAAAGTAGTCATCTAGATTTATATTGCTAAGTATAATGTTTCCATTGTATTGTATTGTAATGGCATCTATATAGCACTTACTACCCTGACGAGGCGCAAAGCACTTTTTCGGCAAGTAGCTTGCTAGTCCAGAACCCATAAAGGTGGTGAATTAGTATAGTGAAATATGGAAGTAATTTGAGTGATGGATATGTTAGTCTGTTATTTGGTTTGAGAAGGATAGTGGAGGGATAGAAGAGGGAAAAGGTTTGCATGTATATAGCGCTTGCTACCCATTATGAGGTGTTGAAGCTCTTTTCAGTGAGTAGCACGCTACTCTGGAACCCAAACAGGATTAGTGGGGAATTAGTATAGGGAAATATGAAATTAATTTGAGTGGTGGACATGTTAGTCTGTTATTTGGATTGAAAAGGAATAGTGGAGGGAAAGAAGAGGGAAGAATCTTGAATTTTTTTTTTGGGAGTTCATAGCAGTAGGAGGGCGTTTGGGATGAGTAAAGGGGAGTTGGAGGTGGAAGAGTTAGAGGGAAGGGTTTAGAAAGGCTTGTTTGGGAGCTATGAATAGTAAAAGAGGTATGAGATGATGCAAGGAGAGGTAGAGGAGAGAAGAGTCTAGAAAGGGTTATTTTGGGGATCATAGTAGTGGTATGGGGTTTGGCATGAATGAGACAGTGGAGGTGGAGGATATATTGCTAGAGGTACAGGGTGAGAAATAGGGTAGTGCCTTGGAAAGAGTAGTAGAATGAGGTTTGAGTTGAGTCAGAGAGTTGAGGTAGAGGATATATTGAGAGTGGTATAGGGTGAGAAATAGGGTAGCGCATTGGACATGCTGAATTAGAAGCAAAGTAGTACATATATAGATTGATAAGTACATGGAAGGTACATGGAAAGTATATATATGCATAAGGAAGGTAATATTTCTAGATTAAAGTTGCATTTAATAAACTCCGGCTGTATTTGTTTTTATTTTTGTAATTCAATAGTGAAGCACTTGTAAATAGTTATGATAAGAGATTTACTTATTTATTCAGTCACTTATATATATGTTAAAACATAGAATGATGTAACTATAAGTAATATGTACATTTTTGTAAGCAGAACTATTTTTTAAAACATAATTATTATACACATTTATACAAAGCAATACACATATGTAGATACACATCTCTAGTCAAAATAAATGCTTATATACCGAGGGATATGCTGTATATTTATGTTTGCATATGGTGGTTATGTGGGAAAGAGCCAATTCTTGAGTAGTCTTCTCAAGATAAAGTGGTTATCTGTGGATCTTATGTTTGGGGGTAAAGAGTTCCATAGTTTGGCTGCTTGAACAGAGAAGGATGTGCCATCCATTTTTTTTTTCTTGTACGGTGGGATTTTGAGGTGAGGTGCCACTCTAGAGTGGAGGTTCCTTTGTTGAATGTATTTGGTGATTTTATTCCTGATCGAGAGTGGTCCTATTCCATTTATTGCTTTGTGGGTAATACTAAGAATCTTGAATGTGGATCTTCTGGCAACCGGTAACCAATGCAGGGCTTTCAAGGCAGGGGAGAGGTGGGCTTGTGGCTTTAGATGTATGAGTAGTCTGGCAGCAGAGCTCTGAATCCATTGTAGTCTTTTCATAGTTGTTAAAGATGATCCATGGTAAAGACTACTGGCGTAATCGAGTTTAGACAGAACAAGATAGATGGTAGCCTGTACCTTGTGTGGAAATCCCAGATGGGGGAAGATATGTCGCTGAGATTTTATATTAACAAAGCTTGATCTTGCTAGTTTGTCCACTTGGACATTCATTGATAGCTTGGAGTTCATGGTCATTCTGAGGTTTCTTACTTCGTTTGATACTTTAGGCAGTGTCCCCAGATCAGGCCAGGCGTATAGTGAGTCATAATTTTTCCAATCGCCACACATGAGTATTTCCATTTTGGAAGCATTCGATTTGAGATGACTGCATGTCATCCATTGATCCACGGCTCTGAAACAACTGAAAATTGGTGAGTTTTCAATGTTTTTGGTGCATTCCAGTTGAAGGAGTATTTGCGTGTCATCTGCATAGTTATAGCATGTGACGTGAAATTGATTGATCAGTGCCGGTAATGACTTCATGTTGATGTTGAAAAGCATGGGTAAGGTGATAGAGCCTTGAGGGACCCCTGCTTTTGTGAAGTACAGTTTGGACGAGAAAGGGGGGTATGGATGACATTAGTTCTGTTGTGAATGTAGAATGTGATCTAGTCAAGAGCATTCCCTCCTATGCCGGCTTCGTAGAGTCTTTGTGTCAGAGTGTCATGGTCAACTGTGTTAAAGGCAGCCGAGAGGTCATAGAGAAGTAGTGCAGCAACCCATTTGCGGTTAACTGTGTTCTTAAGGTCATCCCAGATGGCAACAAGGGTAGATTCTGTGCCTCTTCCGTGACAGAATCGCGTTTGGAAGTCTGAAAGTATGGCATTATCTTCAATGAATTGTGACATCTGAGCAAATGCTGCTCTTTCTATCAGTTTGCCCAGAAAAGGTCCATTTGTAATCAGTCTGTAGTTGTCTGGGTTCAGTGGGTTCAGGTTTGTTTTCTTCAGTAATGGGCATATGTATGACTTTTTGAGTTCTTCTGGAAATATTCAGATAGTTAAGGAATTGTTGATGATTCTTCTTACTGGTGTGGCTGCAGAGGTTGTTAGAAGAATTGTCTTGAATGTTTGTGGTGGACATGGTTCATAAGGGCTGCCGGCAGGTCTGCTTGCTGTGACCAGGTCCATAAATTAATTGTGTGAAATTTGTCAGAAGAAATGGAGAGGCTGGGTTAGAATATTCTTGGATTGTTGTTTTGGAAAAGGGTCGGTGCTGGTGCTTTTTCTTTAATTAAAAATGAGTCTAACGCTTCTGCTTTGGCTGTGTAATGATTTGCCAGTTTGTCTGGGAAATCTTAAGTAAAAGGATGAGCTCCTTCTAGGCAATTTTGATAATGAAAGTCAGTGAGAATTTTATAGAATTCTATATTTGCACATTTAGCATCTTGAATTCTGTCTGAATAGTACCTTTTCTTAGCTTTTTTGATAGCTGACCTGTACAATCTGTTACGTTTCTGTAGGCGAAGTGTGTCTTGATTGGAGTTTGTTTTGAGCCAGGCACGTTGCAGCTTTCTAATTTGTTCGTTTTATCTCTTTAATCTCTGTAATTCTCCATGTGGCCTGTTTTCTTTTGTTCTGTTGTGTCGTTTTGAGTGGTATTAGGATATCAAAAGCTTCCTGTAGCCACTCATATAGTTTTTGAACAGAATTTATTGTGTCTAGATCTGTGCAGGATGTTAGTTGTGTTTCTAAGTGTTCCAAATTGAGTTTGTTCCACAGTAGATAGGTGGATGTATGTAAAGGGGTTTTAGGTGTGTCGCTTTGTGTTGTTTTCTGTTGGAAAGCAAGCAAATGGTGATCTGACCATGTGACTGGAGTCATTGTTTGAAAGGTAACTAGTTCTGTATTAGCAAAAATGACATCTAGGATGTGTCCAGTGATGTGTGTGGGTTTTGGATGATCTGATGCAGGTTCAGTGTGTTTAGGCCAGCGATGATTGTTTTTGGATGGGGCATATTGTGTTTGTCAAACCAAATGTTGAGGTCACCCAGAATGCATAGGTTGGAGTGTAGTGTTATTAGGTTTGAAACCGTGTCTAGAAGTGTGTCTGGGAATGTTGCATTGCTAGGTGGAGGTCTGGAAAGGAGCAGGAAGTTACAGGAGGAAGATGGTGTAGGACTGCATCTGGTGAAAAGGGCTTCACAACCTTGTATGGAGACATCGTCAGCTTTAGTGATGTGTAATGTTTGCCTGAACACAACAGCTAGGCCATCTCCTCTTTTGCTTATACGATTTTGCGTGATAGTTTGATAGCCTAGAGGAACGGCTTCATGCAGGGCTGGGGCCATATCATCTCCCAACCATGATTCAGTTATGAAGAGTATGTCAGGTTTTGTGTCAGTGAAAATGTTGTAGATGTGATGTTTGTTTTTAGAGAGAGATCGAGCATTTATTAGTAGACAGTTCAGAGAATGTTCTTTGGTGATAGTGTGACTTTGTTATGTAGAAGAGAGAGCAGTATTTTGTAGGCTTGTAGCAAGTGTTTCCTTAGTGTTGGTATTGGCTGTATGAGGATAGCAATTGTGTAGCTGTTCTGTATCATGCTCCTCGTCCTTCAGGCTAAGAAAGCATTTTGATGGGTCTGCTTGTGTAGGTGGTGGAGACGGTGGTTGAGAGTTAGTTGATGAACTGTGTTGTTTTTGTAGTGTAACCTTGTAGTGCAGTAGACAAGGAAAAGCGAAGTTGTGAGGAGTGGCATGTTGCTTATTTTGTTTGCATCTGTTTAGGGCAGAAGGTGTATGAGTAAGGGGTGGTGGTGCAGCACGTGGGTCGTGTAGTAAGGTTCTAAATTGTCCAATGAATGAGAGGCGGTTGCAAGAGATTTGCTGTGTTGCTATATATGTGTTAGGTGAGGGGGAAGAGAGAAAGCTTGGCATTGGAGTTTGTTCATGGTTTGCATCATTTGTGTAGTCTAAAAGGTGGGTGTATGTTTGCAGTTTGTGATGGAAAGTATTATGAGGTGTTGCGTGTGAGAAAATTTGTTGTGCTGGTGTGTGTTATGTTTTGTTTTTGAGGAGGTGCTGAGGTATCTGTTTTCTGAGAAGGATTTGTATGTAGAATATTGTTTGTGAGTGGAAGTTGTAAGGTAAAGGGGTGGTGATGTGTTTGTGAGTAGAGTGTATGTTGTGTGTAAGAGATGATGAAGTAGAGTTAAGAGTGTTTGTGTTAGATTTGATTACTGAAAGAGGTAATATGTGTGGTGCAGTAGACTGTAAGTGTTGTGTGGTTGTGTTATTGTGGTAGAATGAAGGGGAGGGTGTTGGTACCTGGAAAGATGGAAGGCTGAGTATAGGTTTGTTAGTGACAAAAAGGGGTCTGTTAGGAGTAATTAGAGCAGGGAGAGTGTGTCTTGATGGGATATAGTTAAGTATGGTGTGGAACTGGTTTGTGTTAGTGATGAGTGGATTGGTAAGTGGTATAGGATAGAGTTTTGTATTGTCTGTAAGTGATGGTGCAAATGTGTTGTAGCTGAGATAGAAGGGTGTATAGATTTGGTTTCTGGGGTTTTGTAGTGGATGCTGAGATATTGAACTTTTTCTAGGGTTAGTTTGTAGTAAAGGAGTAGAGTACATGTGCTGTGAGTGTGTTGATCTGGTTGTGGATGGGGTAGGGTGGGTGCTGGTGTATTGAAAATTGGGCAGCATTTCTGGCCCTATTCCTGACCAGTCTCAAACAGGTTCTAACAGGCAATTGCCCTTGTCCTCTCAGCCCTTAGCCAAGACGCTGGGGTGAGATGCCCTGAACCCTAAACTTAAGTAGCCCTAGTAATCAGGTGACCCCTTCTGCCAATGGGAACCCTAGCCCTAATCCTACCAATCACAACACTAGCCCTAAGCCCTAGAACAAATAGGGCACCAGCCTCTTACAGCCAATCACAGCCCTAGTCCCAGCAGCCAATCAAAAACCAAACCCTGAGCCCTAGGTCCAATAGAAACTCTAGCCCCAGCCCTAGTCTCATCTCTAGTTCCAGAAGCCAATCAGACATGAAACCCTAAGCCCTACATCCAATACAAACCTAGCCCTAACTCTAGTCCCAGCCCTAGTCCCAGCAGCCAATCAGTCACAAAACCCAAGCCCTACGTTCAATAGAAACCCTAACCCCAGGAACCAATCAGAAACTCTAAACCTATCCACCAATCAGATCACTAACCCTAAGCCCTTCATCCAATAGAATCGCTGACCCAGGAACCAATCAGAACCCTCAAATTATCAACCAATAAGAACACTAAGCCTAATCCAATAGAAACACCAGATACAGCCACCAATCAGTGCACAGATGTAGCATCCAATAGCAGCTTATATAAGGTGCCTGCGACCTCAGGCACAGTTTGCTGGGCAGGGGGCTGGAAGCTGCTCCTCAATTCAGAATCTCCTAGGAGACAGACAGGCTCAATCCACACTCTGGAGTTCTGCAGGTAAGGGCCTAAAAACTTTGCCCTCTAACAATACTGCTTTTCCAACACTTAAAATATTCACTCCTAGCCAAAAAACGAGTGTTACAATCCCTTTCCAAACACAGCTTAAACAACTAACAGCAGATCACTGCAGTCTCAAAGCACCCTCTGCTCTGTCTCAGAGGTTTAATATCTCTTTTTTTGGAGGGGGCTGGTGTTTAATTTGTTTTCACTCACTTGCTAAGACAAAAGTGAGCTGGGGGTAGATTGCTTAAAACACAGGTCCGAGCACAGATTAAGGGAGAAACTAGGAGGGAAAATCAGGTAGTCACGGGCAATTACAAACAACAGATTTTGCACTACAAAGTCCACAATGCAATAGGTAAAATGATGGTAATTGTTTAGGATTGAACACCTCTGTGTTTTAGAGTGTAAGACTGAGGATTGACAAAGTGTATTTGACAAAGTCGCCTTCTTGCACTGTCACCCAAGATTTTTAATTTTTTTCTGAACCATATATATCCTTATATAACAACTCTACACTGTGACAATGTAATTCAGTGTCACATGGCCTGTGCTCTTGCCCGAAAAGGGTTAATAAAAAATTGCTATATTTATCTCTCCAGTAAGGCCACTGTAAGATGGCACAGAAACTGAACATGTGGTACAGAGGTTAAATGACATACGTAGAACATCATTGATTAAATGATGTCATAAAACATATTGTTAGTGATGTAATATGTGAGTTCATAAGTTGTGCATTGCGGTGGCGCAAGTTATAGTTAGCTCTGCTAAATATAGCAGGTGAATTTCTGTGTTTTTTTAGTTCAAAATATTATGTTGTACTGAAATTTTCACTTAACTATAAGGTCATTTTAACCTTAGTGTTGCTTTTCAGTTAATTGCTACGCTTCTTTTTAATGTAAATTAAGATATAATTGCAATGCCTAACTATAATGTCACTTTAAACATTGTTTTTGTCTGGGAATTTCAAGTTTTTTTTAACGTAAAGTAATATTTTTTTGTTACCATATGTAAACCTAACTCCTCGCAGTCAAGCAACCCCACGTCAGAGGGGGGGTCGCACAGCCTCCCCCTAAGCCATTATTGGCCCCGGTGAACTTGGTGACCTTTCTTTTTAAAAAGGGGAGCAACTGTGCGCAGCCTCCCCCCCAATTTATCAGACCCCATCCCCCAAGGCCAAATACATTAACATTAGAGCATGTCACCGCTCTTCCCAAACCCAAATGGGGCCGAGGACCCCATCCCCCATGGCCCCCGTCTCGGAGCCTTAAGAGGCCCTAGGGACCCCATCCCCGGAGCCATATTTTAATAATAGGTTAAGTGGGCAAGTGACCCTCCTCCCTGGGCCTTAAGAGACCCAGGGACCCCATCCTCTGGGTCAAAATTCTATTTTTAAGTGGAGGGGGCCACATGGTCCCCCTCCCAAGGCTTATTATACCCCAGGGACCCCATTCTCCAGGGCCATATTACATTAATAAAGGGACGTGGGCCCGCAGCCCCCTTTCCTGAGCATTCTCGGACCACAGGTGCCCACTTGGGGCACCAACAAACCTCAAGTTGGAGGCCACGGGAGGAAGCACCAGGGTCCCACTGCCCCAGCCGGCTCCCTGCCTTTATGTTTCCCTACCCACAGGAGAGTGCGCAGGGAAATAAAAGTCTTCTCCCACCAGGAGGGAGCATGTTTAAATCTCCCACCAGGTGGGAGCAGACTTGCCTTCACTACCTGCAGTCATGCAGGCAGGGAAGGCAAGTTTGCTCCCATCTGGGGGGAGATTTAAAAATGCTCCTGCCAGGTGACAGCAAACACATTTCACTGTCCGCATCATTGCAGGCAAGAAACTACTTTGTCCCTGGGGTGGGCTTCCTTCAGCAGGCCCAGAGAGATGGGGTCCCCTGGATCTTTAGTGGCTCAGGGAGGGGTCAGTGTGGCCCCTTCCCTTTTAAGTTATTTTACGGCTCCTGGGGACAGGGTCCCCAGGGTCTAACAATGCTTGGGGAATGGGGCCATGCACTCCCCTCCCCTTAACTACTGCATCGGGCTCCGGGGATGGGGTCTCCAGGGATGCAATCAGCTCAGGGAGGGGATATGCGCATCCCCCTCCTCTTACTTAAGGTACTCGTCCTCGGGGAATGGGGTCCCTCTGGCCCAAAATGTCCTTGGGGGACCCTACTTGTGCCCCCTCCACAAATCTTTTTTTAAAAATGGTGGGACACCATTTTCTTGTTTTCTTGCTGCAATGCCAGGGGAGTCCCTTGGGATCATGACAAAACGTGGCAATCTTTTCTTTTATTTTGGCCCTGGGGGTCCCATTATATTATTTTTATTTTTAAACTTCAGGACAGTTGACTAAGTCCTTGAGTACTGTAATTGCTGCCAGCCAAATTTTTCTTCATGTTGCTGGCAGCCAATCAGAGCTCTGCTCCAGCGGGAGTCTGACTCCCACAAGAGCGAATTGGCCAAAAGGAAAAAATATCCCTGGGCCAATCGGAAGGCTCTATTTTTACAAATTGGGTACAAGGGGCTCTCTAAAGAGTCCCTTGAACCGAAGTGTCCAGATATACAAATATTTTTGAGACTTAATATCTCAAGAACTACAGAATGGATTTACAACAAATCACAAAAATCATGCTTTCTAGACCAGACCTAGCTTCCTGCCAAATTAGTATAATTCTGTTTAGCAGTTTTTGTGTTAGTGCTTCTTAAAATTGTCTATGGAAAATGCATGGGGAATTTTGCATTTTAAGAACCCCTTTTTTCCTCAGTCCCCACTTGACGGATCACCTCAAAACTTTCCAGGAAGGATCTGAAGTGCATGAACTTCTTTTTGTAAAGTTTAGTGAAGATTTGTCAAACGGCACCAAAGTTATTAGACAGCCAAAAAGCACTCCGTCTATTGACAACTAGACCTAACTATAACTACCTAGTGGGGACTGGGTAGTAATAGTTAGGATTCTGCTTCAATAGGAAATGCCTTTTTTGGTTTATACATTAATGTGCATATGTATATATTATAGACTGGTGGTAGGCGCTCTGTAGTTACTGTTAAGATTCCAAGAGATAGGAAATCGTCATATTTTTGCTTGCTAATAACTTTGCTATCATTTGACGAATCTCCATGAAACTTTGCAGACCTATTGCCTTTTCTACATTGGCTGATGATGTTTTGTGGTGATCATTTAAAGGGGTACAAAGAAAAAAGGGGGCTCCCAAAACACATTATTCCACCAACCCATTTTCTATAGACTTTTTATCAAAACTGATTTTTATTAAATTTGGCAGGAATATAGACTATGGACTGGAAAGGACCCTTTTTGCAGTTTCATGAACATTCTTTCAGAAGTGTTTATAATGCTAAAGGAGAAAAACATAGTCATATATTGGAATATGGTATACAGCAGTAATTTCGCTGTATACTACGGTACATGGCAATGACAAAACAGTATATGATTGGCTAATGACTACCCTTATAAAAGTAAAAGGTAGCCACATTGTTTATAGCACACTTTGGCTGTGTTCTGGGTTTTAAGTGTAAATATACTGTACTACTGTTTTATAAGTGGATAGGAAGGGATGATCCAATTTATATGTGTGTTTAGGTAGGTAAAAGTAGTTTTATTACTTTATATATTTAAATTAAATGTTTGCAGAGTACTGTAGTTTTTTATGTTTATTAATGATAATAAACTTTAACAATATATACACATGTTTGAAGAGAAATTATATATTACATCATTACATTACATTATATTACATTATATAGTACATCACCAGAATAATTATAATTCACCCTAATAAAATATATAACTAAATACATAACAATATAAGCAAAAATAATTATTTACATAAACTACAAACATTTATATAACAATATATATATAACAATATATACATATATATACTCGTACATATATATAACCTACTGGCAGTCGCCAGTAGGTAGTTATAGTTAGGACCTAGTTTGCATGGGAAGAGCGTTTTTTCATTTGCCAATATCTTTGGTGTCGTTTGACGAATCTTCGATACATTTTCAAAACGTATACGCCACTCAGCTCAGCTACTGTGTTGCAAGTTTTGGGGTAAGTCGTCAAGCGGGGGCCAAGAAAAAGGGGGTCCCAAAACACTTTTTCTCCATGCTAATTTTCATAGGAAACTTTAGACACGGCTGCAGCCTGAACTGATGAACAGAATTACACCACATTTGGCAAAAAGGTAGCTCTTGGTCCAGAAAGCACTCTTTTTGTTAAATGGTGTAAATCCGTTCAGTAGTTCCTGAGAAATTTAAACATTTTTCAGATTTACAACTGTGGCCGCTGAGGATCTGCGAACCCTCCCGATCTCGAGCCTTCAATCTGATTGGCTGCCAACACTTAAATCTAGAAAGTGTTGGCAGCCATCTTGTGACTCAGTTAAACCGAGTCACAAGAAAAAAAGTTAAAAAATGCTAAAAAACAAGAAAATGGGGCAGGGTAAAATACCCTGACCCCTAGGCCTGCTTAGGGGGTCCCACAGGGACCCCCAGGACCAAAAAAACCACACTTAAGAAAAATATCAGAAGGAGTTGCTGTGGATCTGCGGACCTTGCCAAAAATTAAAAAAAACCGATTAATTAGGCCCCCGGGTGGGCCAGGTGCCTGGGGAAATTGAATTAATAAAGCGGGGGATACTTGGGCCCCCGCAGTCCCGGGGACTGCAACCTCCCTGGGGCTAAATACATAATAGAATGCGTGGGAGGACTCCAGCCTCCCACACAGCCCCAGGGACTGCCACCTCCCAGGGGCTAATGTTTTGTAATGCGGGGGCCACATTGCCCCCTGCAGCCCCAGGGACAGCCACCTCCCCGGGGCTATATAAATAATAGGATGTGTGGGGGGATCCAGCCCCCCCACACAGTCCAGGGGACCACCACCTCCCCAGGGTTAATGTTTTGTAATGTGGGGGCCATGTGGCCCCCCCAGCCATGGGGACTGCCACTTCCCCGAGGATATATAAATAATAGAATGCATGGGAGGACTCCAGCCTCCCACACAGCCCCGGGGACAGCCACCTCCCCGGGGCTAAATAAATAATAGAATGTGTGGTGGGGATCCAGCTCCTCACACAGCCCTGGGGACCACCACCTCCCCGGGGCTAATGTATTGTAATTCTGGGGGGCCACAAGGCCCCCCACAGCCCGGAGGACCACCACCTCCCTGGGGCACAAATTAAGTAAAGAGGGGGGTCTGTTGCATGAAAAATGCTTGCGCTTCCACATAGCAGAGCAGAATTGCTTTTGGGCAGAGGGAGCTGCATGTTTGCAGCTCCCCCTGCCCAAAAGCAATACCAGCTCCCGCAGGTCTTGAGGCTCCCCCAGCAATCCACAATGACCTTGCCAAGCCCCGGGGGATGGGGTCCCCAGGGCCAAAATCGGCATGGGGAGGGGGTCCCCTGCCTTAAAATAAAATAAATATTTTTAGAATATGGGGTCCCTGGGGCCAAAAATGACCTGGGGAGGGGGGCCAATCAGCCCCCCTCCCTTATATAAAAAAAAATTGTCCGGGCCTCGGGGGATGGGGTCCCCCTCCCCTTTTCAATTAAAATATAAACATAGGCCTAGCCCCAGGGGATGGGGTCCCTGGGGCCAGATGGCCCCTCTCCCTTTTTAGTTTAATAAAATAAAAAAAATATGTCAGGCCCCAGGGGATGGGGTCCCCGGGGCCCAAAAGGGTGAAAGGGAAGGGGGGCCACACAGCCCCCTTTCCTAAAATACAAAAAAGAAAGGAAGCTGGCAACTCGCTGGAGGCCCCACCCCCTTTCTCCATCACTCCCCAAACGCGCCTTCTGGCACGCTCTTGGTTGGGGATGAATTCTCCTTTGCTCCTGAGGGTCCTTAGGGGCCAACTAGGCCACCTGTTACCTCCAGTAAGCCCCACACAGTTGAGAGGTGGTCGGAGACCACGCCCCTTTTTCCACCACTCTGCAAATGCGCCTCTCGGCACACTACTGGTGGGGCGATGAGGTCCCTTTGCATCCTGAGGGCCTCAGAACTAAAGTGGACTTCATCCCCAAAGCAGCAGCGCGCCAGGAGGCGCATTTGCAGAATGGTGGATAAAGGGGACGTGGCCTCTGACCACCTCTCAGCAATCCAGCTGTGTGGGGCTTACTGGAGGTAAAAGGAGGGCTAGTTGGCCCCCAGGGACCCTCAAAAGGCAAGGGGACTCAATCCCCCAAATGGCAGTGCACCAGGAGGCGTGTTTGCAGAGTGATGGAGAAAGGGGGCATGGCCTCTGACCACCTCTCAGCAATCCAGCTGTGTGGGGCTTACTGGAGGTATCAGGAGGGCTAGTTGGCCCCTAAGGATCCTCAGCAGAGAAGGGGACTTTATCCCCCAACCAAGAGCATGCCAGAAGGCGTGTTTGCAGAGTGGTGGAGAATGGGGGCGTGGTCTACTATCAGAACTCAGCAATCCTGCTGTGTGGGACCTACTGGACGTAATAGAAGCGGTAGTTGGCCCCCAAGGACGTCCTTGGGGACCAACTACCCCTCCTGTTACCTCCAGTAGGTCCCACACATTGGGATTGCTAGGAGGTCTTCAGAGGCCACGCCCCCTTTCTCCACCACTCTGCAAACGTGTCTCCTGACGCATTACTGGTTGGGGGATGAAGTCCACTTTACCTCTGAGGGACCTTGGGGGCCAAGATGCCCTCCTGGTATCTCCTGTAAGTCCTATGCAACGGAATTCCTGAGAGCTGGTCAGAGGCCCAGCCCCCTTTCTCCACCACTCTGCAAATGTGACTGCTAGTTAAAAAACCTTAGAAACTCACTAAAAAAAACAAAGGTTACAGGGACGTTAGTTAGCAAATCAAATTTAAAAAACCTTAAAAATGTCATTTGAGATGTCATCAGTGATGTCATCAGTGATGTGACTCACCATGTCATGAGTGATGTAATATTTGAGGTTATACATTTCAGGGGCATGAGTTATAGTTAACTCAGCTAACTTTAATGGCTAAATTTCTCTGGTTTTGTCAAATCTGACCCTAACTATAACATCCCTGTAACCTTTGTTTTTTTTGTGAATTTCTAAGGTTTTTTAAATTCTATTTGCTAACTATAACGTCCCTGCAACCTTTGATTTTTAGTGAATATATATATATATATTTTATTACATAGTCCCTTCTTCGTTTTGTTAGCCCTTGACACTAGAGCTGCAACTTCAACCATTGTATGGCGAAATGTGTCCTCCATTTTTTCACATTGTGAAACAATATGTACAGCCCGCCTTGAATGACATTTCAATACAATCTCATATTATCACATGTGGTCCCCCTAAAATTTACATAATTATTCTTCTTTCAAGTATAATGCCATGAACAATTTATAATTTTAAATACAAATCTTACGAATGTAAGTGGCATTCATTTTCTTACACTGTTTGTAGATCAATGGGAAAAAATGCATTGTGTGCTATTCTTGATCTTATTAAAGTGCATAATGCATAAATATGATCACCATATCAATTTCAAAGTATATCCTCTGAAAGCATAATGTGCTATCTATTTACATCAACTTTCAATTCATATCCCTGTCCATGGGAAATGCGATTAAAATATACAGTGCATAATTCTCAATCTTATTAAAGTGCATAGTGCATATATATGGACACCATATCGATCTAGAAAGAATATCCCCTATAGGCATCATGTGCTTTATATGTTGAATTCATGTCATTGATAGCAAATGTTTCTAACCATTAAGAGACAATAGCAGCCAAGAGGGGATAGGAAGGCAACCATAAATATTATGAAGTGCATCATTAGCTTCAAAGTGCAAAATTCATAAATATAAACAATACTTTAAGATACTCATTTTTCACCTGAATGCAATCATATGATATTCACAAGGTCGCCCTTCTCCCTCGGTATTCCTGTTCTTACTTCAATTTTCCAAAAGGTGAATAATGGTGTTAAAGGGCAATGTACAACAAGTACAATTCCATGTACATTGGGGTCCAATTTTGTGAAAAAATCTTGAACGATAGAAATCATTCTCAAAATTGTGAAACAATGCAATAAATATAAAATAAGCCTGTCATATTAATTAAAAACTGATAATTTCATCTAATTCCCAAAAAGTGGGGATGTTAAAAGGTAAAAGATGTGACAGGTTTTTTATAATATTATATGTGGTGTCCAGGCTAATTAAAAGAGTCCAAGTGAATACTCAATTATAAATGTACATGTAATCCCGCATCAGTGTTGTGGCCAAATGGGGTTTCAGTTCCCAATGATATTATTAAACGTGATTCCTGTTGTCACAGTTACTTTTCACGATCTCCACCTCTTGGGTGGGCATAAACATGTTTAATTCCATATTATTTGAATGTTTTGAGGGATTGTTTGTGATATTGTTCAAAATGACATGCCATGGGATAACTCTTACAACCATTTCTGATTGCACTCATATGCTGGAGGATCCTAATTTTCAATTTATTAATGGTGCTCCCCACGTAGATAATTTGTCACACCCACATCTCAAAACATTAACAACGTGGTTCGTGTTACAGGTAATTCTCTCCTTGATTGTAATCACTTGACCCTCAAAGGTTTGGTAACTTTTAAAATATTTGCATGCTTTACAGGAGCTGCATTTTACAAATCCCTTAGTATTGATAGATAACCAATTCTCTTGTTCTCCTCTTCATAAATTGCTTGATGTTAAAATATCTCCTAATGATCTTGCCTTTTTAGATGTTATTTGCGGACCCCTACCCACAACTTCTTTGAGATGTTCATCTTTCTTCAAAATATGCTGTTTTTTAGCAATCATTTCTTGATGCTGAATTGTGCTGAATTAAATTCCAAAAACAATCTCTTCACATTGTCCTCTTTTTTATTTATGTTGTTTTTTTTGTGACTACAACAATTGTTCTCTTGTTTTCTCATTAGCTCTTCTCTTAGCATTTTTTAAGACACTATTAGGATATCCTATTTCACTAAACCTTTTAAACATATTGCACATCTCCTTATTGAATAGTACACCCTTTGAACATATTTTCCTGGTTCTCACCATTTGACTATAAGGAATACTCCACTTGAGAGTATCTGGATGACAACTATTGGCATGCAATAATGAGTTTGTGGCAGTTGGTTTTCTATGTATTTTTGTTGTAGGTTGGCCATTAAATACATCTAATTCCACGTCGAGAAAGTTCTGTGTGCTTGTTAGTTGTAGGTTGAGGTTATTACTATTGAGCTTTTCCACAAAAGAGCTCAATACAATTTTGTCTCCTCTCCATAAAATAAATATGTCATCTATAAAACGAGTCCATAAGGCAACCTTCTGAGTGCTTTCTTCATTTCCATCGGCCCAGGCCACCTCTTTCTCCCACCACCCCAAGAACAAGTTTGCATAGGTGGAGGAGAAGGAGGTGCCCCTTGCTGTGCCTTTTTGCTTGAAATAGATAAAAGCATTGTGGGTCAGGCAATACCTCAACATCTCTAATAGCATTTAAGTGTGATCAAACCATTCTATTGGCCGATCACTTAAAAGGTGTTTGCATGCATGAATCCCTTTGTCATAGTCATTGGAGGTGAACAATGATCGGGGAGGAACCAATCCGATTTATCACATCCTTGAGTAATCAAGCTTGGGAGGTTAAGAAGTGCCTTAAAAAATTCTGGCAGGTACTAGGAACTGATGAAACATTGAGAAAATGTGTTGGCGATAACCCTAAAATCACGTTTAGAAAATGTACATTTCTCAATGATATGCTAAGCCCCAGTACAATACAGATTATTGAAAAAAAGGGTTTTTATGTATGTGGGGTCTGCAAACTATGCAAATTTAGCACTATCTGCAAACAAATAGAATTATCTAAACAGTTGAAACCATGGGTTGTTAACAAACATCTTACTTGTAATTCTGACTTTTGCGTTTATGCACTAATTTGCCCATGTTCCCTAGTGTATATAGGGAGTACAATTCATAGGGTCAAGAAACGAACACTTGAGCACATGCGAGCCATCACAAGAGAGGATAAACAGTATCCTGTCGCAAGACACTTTAAAGAATTTCACAACAAAGATGCTAGACTTCTGAAATACTGTGCCATAGACAGAATCCCAGCCTCTGAAAGAGGAGGAAACAGGGTTCGGGAATTGCGACGCCTGGAATCCAAATTGATAATAAGATATGAAACTATGCACCCGATTGGCTTAAATAAGGATGAGGAATGATCTGTTCATCTTGGCTGAAAGTCTAATAACAAGATGTGTCTATACATTAGATATTTAGTCATGCTGGTTTCCTCGCCTCTTACTGTACATCAGTTTGTTAATTTTTAATAAGCTAATAGGGGATCTAATGATCATGCACATGTTTTTATCTTGTAGGAGATATGGATATCATCATGTAAAGAAGACGGAATGCAAAAAAGCTATGCATATCTGGGTCGTGGCTTGAACTAAGAAATTGGCTGTTAAGGTGTGAAGGACAATGTATTTAAGTGGGCCCACTTGGGCGGAATTGGACTTTATACAGAACAACGCCTACACATAGGTGGAGGGTTGAAAATATGGTCGCTATAATTGTTGTGGCCAGAATGCTTTTTGTCCCCGAATAATGATTTATAAGGGAACCAAGTTTGACAATAATGGTGTGAGATTGTCTGTAATGCCAATACACCCACTTTCTTTCTTTGTTTATTTCTTTTTACGTTTTCTAAAGCACACAGCTACCCCAGCAAAGGGGCGTCCCAGCGATGACAGCAAAAAACTGCAAGGCTACCAGAAGGAAAGCCTAGGACGGAGGAAAGAGGTATGTTTTGATTGTCTTACGAAATAACAGATGGTTATCCATACTACGAATATGCAAAGGTAGCCTGTTCCAAAGTTTAGCTGCCAAAGTAGAAAAGGAACGTCCGCCTGCACACACCCTCCTCACCCGAGGGACAACCGTCAGATGCTGCCCCATTGACTGAAGTTGGCGGGCAGGAATGTATGGTGCGAGTAGGTTGGTCAGGATGCCTGGTGAAGAGAGCTTTAAAATTTTAAAAGCAATGCAGAGAGACTTGAACTCTACACGTTTGGCCACAGGCAGCCAGTGTAGCCGACGAATGGCGTTCGCCGTAGAGCACATTCTGGGCAAGCCAAGAAGAGTTCTGGCAGCAGCGTTTTGAACCGTCTGCAGTCTCAGAATTTCAGTCTTGTTAGTCCCCAAATAAAGTGAACTAGCATAGTCCAATTGCGATAGAATGGAAGCCTGCACAATAACCTGCCTAATGGGTGGGTCAAAAAACCCCAGCAGCGGTTTAAGCCCACACAATATGCCAAACAGGTCCCTGCCACTTTCTTGGTTTGAGTCTGAAAAGTAAGGGCAGAGTCCACCCAGACACCTACATTTTTTACCAACTGTTTAGGGGCGGGTGCACCTCCCAGGGTGGCCGGCCACCAGCGTTCACTCCACAGCTCAGGATCTCTTCCTACCAGCAAGACCTCCGACTTGCTGGCATTGAGCTGGAGACAGTTGGCAGTCATCCACTCAGCGACAGCCTCGAGGTTGCTCCGAAACTTACAAGCGTCCCGTTCATGGTCGTCCGTGAGTGCGACTACCAGCTGAGTATCGTCAGCGTACGATACCACTGTGAGCCCTTTACTCCTGGCCACCGCTGCCAAAGGTGAGACATAAAGATTGAAAAGTGTAGGGCTCAGAGCTGAGCCCTGAGGCACCCCATGTGTGAAAGTGTGGGACATGGACGCAAAAGGAGGAGCTGTTACCTGGAAGGTCCTCTCAGTAAGAAAAGAGGCAAACCATTCCAGGGCAGAATCTACAATGCCCACTTCCTCCAGCCGCTGTAGCAGGATCTTGTGCGAGACCGTATCAAACGCGGCACTGAGATCTAATAAAATCAATGCCGACGTGCAGCCCTCATCTACCACCCTCCTCAGGTGTTCGGACACAGCTAGGAGAGCAGTCTCAGTGTTGTGGCCAGAACGAAAACCATTCTGAGGGGAGTCTAGTATGTTATTATCCTCCAAAAATCTAGATAGAATGGAGTTAATATAAGCCTCAGAAATCTTAGAAACCCAAGGCAGGAGGGAGATGGGTCGAAAGTTTTCTGGCTTCACTATGTCAAGGTTAGGTTTTTTTAACAATGGGATCACTCCGGCGTGCTTCCAAGTCCTGGGGACAACTGCCGTGGATAGAGACAGATTAATCAACTGGCCCACAGGCGAAAGGAGCACCGGCAATGATTTTACAAATTGCTCAGGCTTAAGGGGATCATCCGGGGAGCCGGACTTGACCTTGCTACAAAGCACATACAACTCGTCTTGAGGGATCGGCGGGAGAGTAGCCAACCTGCGCGTCGGAAACAATTTGGGCCTAACTATAGGACACGTAGTGACTTGCGGGAAGGTTTTATAAATATTTTCCACCTTCTCAACAAAGAAGGAGGCGAGGATCTCACATTGCTCATTCGACGAGATCACAGGTGCTATGGGAGCTGCCGATGATTTAAGATCTTTGAGTATCGAAAAAATACTTTTGGAGGGGTTACTACTGTTCCTAATCTCAGCTGCAAAAATAGGCTGCCCGTTCGGCTTGAATAGCTCTATGATACGTCTTAATAGCTGCCTGATAATGGCCCTTCGAAATAGAGTCGTAGTCCCGTCTCCAGGCTCGCTCCAGCTTTTTATAGGCTTTACGTAAAATAATTAACATGTCATTAAACCAAGGATTGGATTTGGTGGTACGACTTTTAGACCACTTTGCCGGAATGAAATAATCCAGAGAGTGGAGAATCCAGTCTGATAGTGCCCTATCGGCCACATCTGGGTCATCTGGCATAATAAAAGTAGTTGTGGAAAGGCGGCCGTGAAATTGGTTGATGTTGAGTTTATGCAAAGGGTGCCTAAGAGAGAGCTTCTGGGACGTCCTCCGGGCAGGTATAACCCCTGAAAGGGTCATAGATATTAAATAATGATCGGACCAGCACACCGGGGTAGGGGTGTGAACAATGAGGGAGGAAAGGTTAGAAAAAACAGGATCTAACAAGTGTCCTGCCGAGTGGGTGGGACCATGGACCAGTTGAAGTAGTTGACATGCCGCCAGGTCAGCTAGGAAATTTCCCATTTTTGCGTCGTTGGAACTATCAAGATGTAAATTCAAGTCCCCAATAATGCTAAAATTGGCAGCTCTCATTGCCAAAGAATTTAAGGTGTCGACAAGCGCAGCCCTAAATTCCTTAGACGGTCCTGGCGGGCGGTATATCAATAGTCCAGACATGGTGTAGCTAGCGCTAAATGCAATACCAAAGCGCGCACACTCACAGGCCGCAATAGACTCTTTAACAAAGGTGCAGGAGTAACTGGATTTAAAAACGACAGCAATACCACCCCCTCTAGACTCTATTCAGAGTTAAAATGCTGAAACCCTGGGGGAGCGCCAAACCAGGCACAGCCACAGTGTGTGCTGATAACCAGGTCTCTGTTAAAAAGAGAACATCAGGAGTTTCGTCCAGTAGTAAATCATACACATCCAAAGAGTGCTTAACTAAGGACCGACAGTTAAAGCTTAAGAGTTTAACATTAGACCCAGATCTAGAGGGGCAACAGGGAAATACAGGCGTCGCCCAAGAATCAAAGCCACAGTTCAGACAACAAAACTGTTAATACTGCTCCACATTACAAAATGGATGCCATTTCGGTTGAGAAACGATGATTATAATGGGGGAGGGCAAGATGGCTGCTGACTGACCTCAATGAGAGCTGCTGCCGGGTCTCTCCTCTCTGCTAGTGATTAGAATGCGTTTACAAAATTTGAAAAAAACATCCGCACTGGTGCTTACCTTTGGCTGGTATGAGGCTGCAGGACATTGGTTATTTGTTAAAAACCAGATCGTTTTCCGCTGTAATTTGCTCCTTATCACGCGGTTTCTGGTGCTGCTCCTATACTCCTCGTGCGGACCGCTGTTGGCTTACAAGGAATATGGCTCCAAAAACTGATAAGGCTGCTAAGGCTCCCAACCTCCACGGGGGTGTGGGTGCCGGTGTTGGAGGAGCGGCCGGAGCTCCGGGCGCCAACATTATCAAAGCTGCTAATTCCGCTTTACGCTCAGCAAGGGGTCCAATTCACTCACGGCGTGGCGGACAGTCCAAGAGAGCAGATGGCAGCGGGAAAGACGCCAGTGTCTCTGACGAGAGTCGGCTTCCCCCAGCAAATGTGGAAGTCGCGCTAAGGCAGACAACGGTGGTTGAAGCCTTCTCTCTGGTCCCGTCCACCGCTCCCGCTGCCATCACTCAGGTGGCGGATAACATCATAAATCTTCCGCTGGCAGGAACGGAGGCCCCCGAGGATGACGAGGATAACGAACACCACGTAGAGATGCATGCAGAAACCGGACAGGAGCAGGGCTTGCCAGCGGATCGGATCCTGTCTACAATGGACCCACAGGTAAACTACTTGAGCTCTATGGCTGCGAATCCTGGGGACTCAGAATTGGCAAACTCAGATGCCCCTGATCTGGTTACAGGGGTGCCTCTGAAGGTGATAACTTGTCAGGGCCCCTCACAGTTACCACGAACAAAGTAATGATGAATGGCAAGCACAGAGCTAAAGTTACCAGTGGAGTTAACAGCAACCCCCCTCGCGCTGTATTAACTCAATGTGTTCCCACTTCAGAACCCATAAGTAAAGGCAAAGGCAAAGCTAAGGGCCCTGAACTGATCCATGGATCTCCCGAGGGGATCAGTTTTATTCACTCAATGACGATTCAGAGTCACTGGCTTCGAGTGATGTTATTTCTTCAGAAGAGACTGACACCGGAGGATCCTCCACTGTGCTTAAAAACTGTCGCACAAAGGCCGTTTTTCAAAACACAGATCAAGATCCAGAAGGAGCCCGGCTAAATTTGATGCGGCCGCAGCAAGAAAGCTGGAATGGGATTATGCAGCTACTAGCCAGGTTTATGATACTGATGCGCAGGCTGGATCCGGTGGCTCAACAGCCCCCTGGTCCATCAACTCCGCCAACGCTAGACCTAGTTTACTCCACATTAAAACAGATGCAGGGGAGGCAAGAATGGAAAGTAGAAGATCACATCAGGCTACCAAAAAACTACAAATTTCCATCCGTAAGGTCAATAAGCTTTGCACAGAAATGGCAGAGAGAGTTACTCATGTGGAGGATAGAACAGTGGCGCTGGAAGAGGAGGTTGCAAAAATACAGGAGTCCATTGATTTGCATGAGAAAC
Organism: Calotriton arnoldi; assembly: GCA_963921515.1. Classification (NCBI taxonomy): domain Eukaryota; kingdom Metazoa; phylum Chordata; class Amphibia; order Caudata; family Salamandridae; genus Calotriton; species Calotriton arnoldi. The sequence continues at coordinate 552,287 of CAWUFW010010701.1, forward strand.
AATCCACTGTTGTAGCCTGGAAACTCGAAGATTTCGAGAACCGCCAACGGCGGAACAACGTTCGCCTACTGGGCATTGCCGAAAATGCAGAAGGGAGTAACATAATGGCCTTTGTGGTGTCTCTGCTAAAAGGTGCACTCCCGGAGCTTGCCCATTGGAACTGGGAAATGGAAGTTCAACGGGCTCATCGCTTCCCTATGGTGCAGAGAAGAAACAATGTGAGCAGGCATGATGAACAACCGAGAGCCATTCTGATTTATATCGGAAACTTTCTTCTCAGACAGGCTATAATAGATATGGTCAGACCCAATTCCAAACGGACATTTGATGGACATACCTTCTTCGCCCGCCCTGACTTCTGTCATGTTACTGTTGAACGCCGGTGGAGGCTTCGACAGATGATATCTGCGTTTCAGGCGGTGGGTTCTGAAGCATATTTATTATTCCCCGCCCGCCTTAAAGTTATTTCGAGTGGGCGGGTACGAATGCTGTCATCAGAGGTAAAAGCTCAAGAATTCCTGGCAGAGCTGAAGGATGTAGGAGGGCGGGGGGCCTCTGGACGATAAGCCGATTGGGATTTACAGGATGGCTGGGGGCTGTATTGATTTCTATTCCTCTCTGCCTGACCAATGCCATAGAGCTTTGTATTTCTTAAGTAGTGGCACCTGTTGTTTGATGCACACTTTTTTGAATCTGGGGTGTTGGGTCGGGTGGGCCTCCTCTCTGGTTAAAATGGGGTTGTTTTTTTTTTGTTTTCTTCTTTCTTTATTGAAGGCAGAGGGTGCAGAGTCTCGGTGGCAGCTCGAGACGTGAGATTGGTAGCCACACATAGGTCATGGGTGACCTATTTGCCTGTTTGGGTGGTAGGGGAGGGTGGGTTGGGGGGTATGGGTTCTGGGGGTGGGGGTGGGGGGGGTTAGGGCGGGGTCATCAGGGTGGTAGGCTTCAGCACAGCACAAAACATTGTTTGAGGAATTTTTCAGATACTAGCTTTGATGAATATGGTGCATTGCCCATTTGTAATTTGGAAGGAGTGGTCATGGCTATTCCTAGGAAAAAGGCAATCCATAAGTCGCTCGAAATGGCAGGGAATCTATTCAACATTGCTTTATGAATGTATTAAATATTAGATTTGTTTCAATCAATATATGTGGGCTCAATGACCAATTTAAGCGACAAAGGGCGGCTATAATTTTGAAAACAATGCGGGCAGATGTCTTGTGTGTTCAGGAGACACATATAGAGGGGGATAGGTCCAGAATTTTAGAGCAACTTGGTTTCAGACTTTTGGTGGCAACTAAGCAAGGCACTAAAACTAGAGGGGTCGCTATCCTTACTCGTAGGAAAGATATTATCGCCAAAAGGGTTTTATCAGATAGATGGGGGCGTTGGGCACTTGTAGAATGCTCTATCCAGGGGATGTTAGTCACTGTATGCTCAGTGATATGGTTCAACAGCAGACGATCCGGAGATATTAGAGTTGCTGGATGATGAATTAGGTAACTGGTCAGCTCCGCTCATAGTGTGTGGCGATTTTAATATCGATGGGCTTGGGGGTCTCTGGGATGCTGCCGCTGATAAATACACTGGCCGAAAGAAAAAGGTCTTTAGGGCACTCACCAACTTAGTTAATAATCATGGACTTATCGACTTATGGGATCACTCAACTAATGGAGATAATGGCTGCACGTTTTATTCTGCCCCACATAACGCTATTTTTAGATTAGATTATTTTTTTGTATCCCATTCCCTAGTTCATCAGGCGAAAATTCAGAAATCCCCTAGGATATTGTCAGACCATAACCCTCTTGTTCTTACGCTAGCTTTTGAGAAAAGAGAACAAACTGAGCGAATTTGGACCTTTGAAAGAGGGCTATTATTTGATCCGGATTATGTTCATCATATGAAGGGTTGGATTAAGGCCTTCTTTGATATAAATAGGCATAGCACTACTGTAGGCGTCGTGTGGGACGCTTTCAAGGCGGGCGTCAGAGGGGAGACATTGAGGTTTAGTTTGTCCAGGCATAAGAGGTTGGCGCTCCTTGAGGAAACGCTTTATAAAAACCTAACTAGGATCGAGGAGGAATTGGTTGCTGCACTAAAATCTGGCTTAGCTACTGATGATATTCTGCATCGGCTTGCATGGGCCAAAGCAGAAATTGGAGAACGAGCCGCCGTAAAAGCATCTGAATGCTTCCTAGCAAAAAGGGAGCACTGCCATGAATTTAGTGAGAGGGTTGGTCATACACTTGCAGTTAGACTTCGACAAAGGAGCGTAAGGAATGAGATAAATGAAATTATTGATGATGTCGGTAATTTAGTTATAGACCCACCTGGTAGCCAGGAAGTATTTAGACAATTTTACTGTCGCCTATATGGTGAAGGCCCTCAGGTTTCGCAGAACTCAATTCAGGACTTCCTTAGCGGCATACCGCTACATAGAATTGAACCTCAGGAGAGGGAGAAACTAGATGCAGTTTTGACACAGGAAGAAATTTCTGACGCATTAAGAGATCTCCCCTCAGGCAAGGCTACTGGACCTGACCAGATTCCCCTGGAGTTCTATAAGATTTTTTGGGATGAGCTGGGAGCAGTTCTGGTGGAAACCATTCTATGTGTTCAAACCGGCGGGTTGGCCCCAGCCTCATGGGCAGGTGCCGATATTATAATATTTTTAAAGAAAGGGAAGCCACCTCAGGAACCGGGATCATACCGGCCAATTACTCTTATAAACAGTGATGCTAAAAAAAATTCAAAAGCCCTTGCCACCAAACTGAACAACATCATCGCAGATACTATTCATCCATGCCAGCATGGGTTTATACCCGGGAGGGGGACGATGGAACATACGCGCCGGGTAATTACCCTATGTGATGCAGCTGAAGTCTCAGGAGACCCGATGCCTTTGCTGCTCCTGGATGCAGAAAAGGCTTTTGATAGGGTCTCCTGGGGCTTTCTATGGGAGGTATTGAAATGGTTCGGAATTGGATCAGGGTTTATTAATGCTATCCGCGCAATGTATTTGGCACCAACAGCACGCTTGAGAATAAACGGGAAGTATACTGCGCCCATTGAGATTAAGCGGGGTACTCGGCAAGGGTGCCCATGCTCACCTTTGCTTTTCGCTATTTACATTGACCCACTACTGCGGCTCTTTGCAGCTTGCTAAGAAATCGAACCAATGCTGTTTCATGACATTTCAACAAAAGTACTCGCTTATGCGGATGATATCGCATTAGTTACTCCCAAACCATTAGAAGCAATTGCAGCCGTTGAAGAGCTGGCACTGGTATTCAGCGAGCTCTCTGGGTATGCCCTAAACAAAGGGAAGACTCAGATAGCTACCAACTGTTTGATAAATCTATCGGATCCTCGGATGACTGACTCAGCGGTATATTTAGGTATCACTATAACTCCTGAATTGAAAGATGTGGTTGCAATAAACATTAATTCCATAATTCAAAAGGCTAGAAAAGATTTTGTTAAATTTCATAATTTGCACTTGTCACTGGTGGGGCGGTGCAATGTGATTAAAATTGTATTTTTGCCAAAAATACTCTATCTGTTTAGGGCTATCCCATTAGAATTTGGGAAACAATGGTTTAATGAGCTAGAGCACTTGGTCAACCGCTTTGTGTGGGCACACGGCAAGACAAGGAGGGCCTTACGATTCATGACTCTTCCCTTGGCAAAAGGAGGTTTGGCATTACCCGATTTTAAACTTTATTATTGGGCTGCTGCACTTCAATATATGGGGGCTTTGTTGGGTGGGTGCCCCGAGACCTTAAATGTTGAAGAAAGACTTCCGGATGTTTATAATTTATTGATGGGTGAAGAGGCCCTGAATAGCTTCATGAAATTCAGCGAACCAAGCTACTACAAGAGAACAACATTCAAAACCCTGCATGCTGCTTTTAAAATCTGGGCTGCCCTTAAAAGGAAGCTTGGTCTAGGTAGATTACATTATTATACTCATATGATTGGCAACCCAACATTGCCAGAAATCTTCTCCGATCAAATTATGGTAGAATGGGGAGCGCTTGGACTGCTGAAAGTGGGTGATCTAATGGGCCAAGGGGGAATTTATCAATTCTGGGATATACAAGACAAATTTAGTATTAGCCCCAAAAACTTTTTTAAATATCTCCAAATAAGAAGCTTTCTTTGTAAAAGGACGGGTGGTACTAGGGGCTTTGAAAAGGCTCGGATTATAGATATTATAAGAACTGGGATGGACTGCTCCATCAAAGGAGTGTACTCTGAACTCATAGCACTCAAACAGGATGATTTGGCAAAGCAGACCGAAAAATGGAAAAACCGGTTGGGCAATGACTTAGTTAACTTCCTAGAGTCTCTTGAGCTGGGGCATGCAGTTTTGTGCTCTGCTGCACTGCAGGCTCAGCATTATAAAACAATGTTCTCGCTCTATTATACCCCAGCCAAAATAGCACAGTGGGGCGGTCTCACGGGAATTAGTTGCCCTCGTTGTAACTCATTAGATGCGGATGCAGTTCATATGTTTAGTACCTGCCCACGACTTGATATAACAAAGACATCAATAATGGCTTTCTGTGACCACACTCTTGGTCTTAAAGTTAATTTAACTCCAACGTTAATGCTCTTAGGGGTTGATAATTGCCAAGGGCAGCTCCCTCATTCCCGCTTTCTATTTCTTGCTATGGCTATACTTCGGATCTGCATTGCCGCTGCCTGGCGCGATCAAACTGCTCCTACATTTCAGTGCTGGCTAGCCCGGCTACTAGCAACGTTTAATCTTGAAAGGGGAATCTATGAAAGACGGGGCAAAAGGGGGAACATTTTGGGTAAAAGAATTTGGGACCCTATATATAAATGGAAGGAATCACAATCTTAGTTTGGCTTTAGATTAATATCAAATATTAGTTAACTTAGAATTGCAATAGCCATGCTTTTCCTTTCTCTTTTTTTCCATCTTGCTTTTATGCTGTTAGTATCGCTACTCTAATGGAAGCTAAAAACATGCTTTTTGCTCTTTTCTCTTCTTCCAATTTTTTATTGTTTCTCTCTTCTGTTTTCCTTCTTTTACTTTTTGATTTTTGCTTTCCGATATATATCTTTTTAAAAATTGATGTATGGCAAAGCCAGAATGATTAATCCTCAAACAATATTGAATTGTACATTGAAAAATTGTGCTGCTTATATTAAAAATGTGTAATAAAATGTATTAAAAAAAAAAAAGAGAGAAACGATGATTATTTTGTAGTCCTACTTCAATGTTCACTATTGTGCACTATATGTTGATGGTGGTAACAAATGTACTCTGACCCGTGACCAAGGAGCGGCTGCTCCGAAACGCGTCGGGCGTTTTTCCGCTGTTTCTGATTAAATAAGCATTCACTCCTAAAGGAATTGGGCTCAGCATTGGTTTTGTTTATAGAAAAACTACGGATGGATATATGTATATATATATATATATACGCAACTTCTCCACTTGTCGTAAGCCCCCATCCCTGCAGAGCGGCTTCATAAAGACAGGTGTGGAGCGTCCAGCTAATTTAATCCCACGCAGCAAGAAATATCGAAGCCCCAATCAGAGGAATACCAGCGTTTATTTAATTTTAGACAGGCAGCATTGGTTTCTCTTCCTTACATGTTTCGGCTGTCCCAGCAGCCTTGTTCACAGGTGAGCAAAATTGTAGTGCATAGTGCTGGAGGCCTTAAATCCCAATTGGCACCTTTAATGCAAACATGAACTCCCATAATGCACTTGCAATGTAAATACACTTTATATGATGTAATATTCGTTATCATCTTGCTTAATAGTGTAGAAAACATCACATTTGAAACATAGTCCAAGTGCACATTTTTCTGATGGAAAAATAGTCACATTTAAAATCAAGGCTTCATTTCGTATACTCAGTCTTAGCTCAATGTAATGCTGCCAGTATCGAATCTGTGTTATCTTAAACACACAGGGTCTGATTAGGATGGCGGTGAGACAGCCACTGACAGGCTGTCAGTGGCGGTCTCACCGCCATCGGAACCATTTTCACCGCCCGCCACATTAGGATGGCGGGCGGAGGGGTGGCAGTCGGAAAGACCGACTGCCAAGCATCTGACGGGCTCCTTGAGCCCACCAGTGCGGCAGAGGGGGTTTTAGTCCCTACCATGGTGATGGTGTTTGCCAGGCACCGCCGTAGGGATTAGAAAGCCCCTTTCTGCCAGCCTTTTCATGAAAAGGCTGGTGGAAAGGGACTTTGGGGGCCCATAGCAGGCCCCCCTTGCCCCCTGGCCCTAAGCTGTGGGCACTGGGGGGCCCCTATGGTGCCCCCCTACATATCCCTGCACGCCATGTAGAGCAGGGATTTGTGCAGTGACCCCTCTTTGTCTTGCATCGTGTGCTGCAGCCAGCAGCACCCCCCGCAATACCAAATATAGGCATTGAGACCGCCGTGGAGGCGGTCGCATTGTAATGCCTATGTCATTTTTCCAATAGGGTGGGGGCGGACGTAAGTCCGTCCGCCATCATGATCAGCCCCACAGTTTCTTCAGAAAGTGCCAGAGGAGGCATTTCCCCTCCTGCTCCCTTTCTCACCTCTGTGCTCATATTACCAGAAATCCTTTTTGGTGTTAGCAAGAAGAGGTGAGTGGGACTATCTTAAACACACAAGGGCCATATTCACAAGAACGGCGATAACATTATCGCCGCTTTAGCGTGCAGGAAACTGCCGCTAAAGCGCGATAAAGCTCTTTATCGCCGCTTTAGCGGCAGTTTCCTGCCTCTAAAGCAGCGATAATGTTATCGCCGTTCTTGAGAATATGGCCCACAGTTTCTTCAGAAAGTGCCAGAGGAGCCATTCCCCCCCACCCCCCCCCTCTGCTTCTTTTCTCACCTCAGTGCTCGTATTTCCGGAAATCCTTTGTGGTGTTAGCAAGAAGAGGTGAGCGGGACATGCTCCCCAATTAGAATCCACACAACTTCTCCACTTGTCAGCAGCATTGGTTTCTCTTCCTTACGCACTCTGGCTGTTCCAGTAGCCTTGTTCACAGGTGAGCAAACCCATAGAAACCATAGCAACTTCACAAAACCATAAGGATCACCATATTCTTAATTATATATGGCTCCAGGGGGCAGTCAGGTTGCTTACTTTTACACGCCTAATATTCATAAATTCAACATCAAACGTGATCAGTGTCTCAAATATCCTGTGTATACATTGCTGGATATACTGTATAAATACATGTAATACCATCATGATTGCTGTTATGGATTAAATCCTAAATTTGGCAATAAAGTGTATCATTTCTGATAAAAAGTTTAAACCACATATACATTTGTGTGGCAGACATAACTCAAATTAAATTAGATGTAAGTACCAATTGATTGACCCAAATTAAAATGGCAGTAATCCAAATAGTTATATGACATATATGACATACACAGATGCCAACCCAAATTTCATATACATGGTAGAATGCCTATGACAGCACCTTTGCACAGGTATCCAAAACTAACAATGCAGTGGAAAGATGGCACAATGCCTTCCAATCCACACTAGGCAGAACCCAACCTAAACACACAGTCATTTATAGAAGCATTACAAAAAGAGCAAAGCTACCAACAACTACGAATGGAGCAATCTGTAACCCAAATTTCACCTACCCTTCTCAAACAACCTAAAAGAATGTGCAATATGCTACATATTAAAGTCAAACTCTTCATAAGCAACAAAGGATTAGATTACTTAGCAGTAATAGCCTAAAGCATATTATAAAAGAAATGCTAACATACAAAAATCCCAAAAAGCTAAAACATAATCTTAACCAACTAATTTTTATATAAATAATAAACATAATATTTCATTACATCAGTCAAAACTTTGAACAAAACTACAATCTTAAATAAGACTGATATAATAAAATAATATATGAACTATATATATTGAAAATCTAAACCTCACCAACCACAAAGCTGAAAGAACAACCTCAATCCATTAGGTTAAATATTAGCAACACATAAAATACACATTTCCAAATAACAATCACATAATAGTTACACAAACAATAAAATATAAAATTTCCCACCCAATAAAGATAAAATAAATATGGCTTATTGTTCTGTAGATGCTAACTATCCTCTGTATTCATGTAGTCAAAAAGAATAATCTACCAAAAGAAGAAAAATATTATCCCAAAAAAAACCAAAAAGGCAAAAATAAAATCAATCAAATATCCCTCAAAGCAATTCAAAATATCTAAGAACCAGAAAAAATACAGAAAAAGATGTTTAAAAAAAATGCTCTTGGAGACCCGAAAAAAAGGAAATTGAGGTTAGAAATATTGATAAGGGTCATATTATGACTTTGGTGGTCCATGGACCACCGTAGCTGTGGTGGTGCTCCAAACGCAGTGAGCAAGGTGGTCCGACCGCAGTATTACTAGTTAGGCAGATTGGCTTTGCTCAGACCGCTGCCGAACCGCCGGCAATGCCAGCATACCGCCAACCACCGGGACCACGGTCAGGGTAGCGCAGCCTCCAGAGGGCAGTACAGAGGAGCAACACCGCCATCTGTATTACGAGGTGATTGTACGGAAACAAAGGAGTTGGGGTGTATATTTACCCCTTTCCTGTTCTTCCCAGCAGATATCGACGTGGATCTCTTTCTCCAGGTACCCCCTCAACAGGAGCATCTTCACCCTGAGGGATGCAACCCTGTCAGCGGCAATACACAGATAAGTGCTTTTTGTACCATATACCCATCGCCGGGGCTGCCCACATATGGGATGGGCTCCGGCAATGGATGTATCATGCATATGTGCATTCGACACATATACAGTTGAAATGGACACACATGCATTGATATATATATGGAAATACATTGACCACCACTGCAGAGCTTCCGTTTTTCATAGTGAGTGCAACAAACTTGTAAAATACACATCAGCGACAGACGATTTCTTTAACAATGGCTAAAAAGTCTAAACATCAGGTTCAGTTAGCATTCATACACAGAAATACAATTTAACAAAACTATTTCACACTCAAGTGATTACATTAAATAATCACAATCCAACATAAATCATGCTAAAGAAACTGTTGGACACTAAAGGGGTAACATTTACTATTGCCACTACAATCTAAACCAATTTTGGGAAGGTGTTGGACACTAAAGGGGTGACATTTGCTATACCCACTCCAATCTAAACAAATTTGGGAAAGGGGTTGGACATTAAAGGGGTGACATTTACTATTACCACTCTAATCTTTACCAATTTGGGAAAGGTGTTGGGCACTAAAGGGGAGACATTTACTTTCACCAATCCAATGTAAAACATTTTGAAGAAAGTGCTGGTCACTAAAGGGGTGACGTTTACAATTTCCACCAGGGCCGGACTGGGAACCGAAACTGGCCCTGGCAAACAGCTCGGTCGGCCCCCCTGGGGGGGAGGGCCGAGCTGGTTGCTAGGCCCGGTTTCACCCGATTTGGTTACCGGGGGCCGATATTGCGGGCCCCCGGTTACAAAAATGGCCCCCTGGGGCCCAAAACCGGCCCCCAACCTAGCGGCCCAACGGGGAAACGCCCGGTGCCCGCTACGGCCAGTCCGGCCCTGATTTCCACTCCATTCTAATCCAATTTGAGGAAGGTGTTGTACACTAAAGAGATGCAATTTATTATTTCCACTCCAATCTATAAAAATTAGGGGAAGGTGTTGGACATTAAAGTGGTGATATTTACTATCCCCACTCAAAGCTAAACCAATTTGGGGAAGGTGTTGGACACTAAAGGGTTGACATTCACTATTCCCACTCCAATCTAAACTAATTTGCGGAAGGTGTTGGACATTAAAGTGGTGATATTTACAATCCCCACTCAAAGCTAAACCAATTTGGGGAAGGTGTTGGACACTAAAGGGGTGACATTTACTATTCCCACTCCAATCTAAACTAATTTGCGGAAGGTGCTGGTCACTAAAGGGGTGACATTTACTATTCCCACACTGATCTAAATCAATTTGAGGAAGGTATTGTACACTAAAGAAGTGACATTTACTATTAACAACTACAATCTAAAACATTTTATTCATGGTGTTGAACACAAAAAAATTCATATACATAATCAGTAGTCCATATTCACACATAACTCAAACTAAAATCCTATATATGTATAATTAAACATTAACATATAAAATAATGTTTATCACTATTAATAATTAATATATTTTATTGATATTTACTACTTTTCCTAAACTTTGAAAAATAACATAAAAAAATGCATACTCCAAAAGTAAAAATCAAAAATTAACAAAAAATATAAAAACAATTTTCACAATAAGTATGTTTCAATAAAAATTAATACATTTTAGAAACAATATTCCAGAGAACAGAACATATTCCGGTATTAAACATATTAAAAATGTCATTATTGATCCATCAAAATATAAATGAATACATCATAAATAAAACATATTTGTTTTCATAGTTTAATTAAACATTTCAAAATCTTTCAAAATCAAAGTGAATATAAAAATATTTATTTTCAAACAATGCATTTACAATGGAATTCTGATTTTCAACATAAAAAATATTAAATATATTTGATATAAAAAAAACATTTTACAAAAGTATTAAATATAAATGGTTGGTAAAAAGTGTTACATTAATATAATTAATGTAGGCATACAAAATAATTATAAGCTACTATTTAAAAATATATTAATGTAACAAAATACATTTTTAAATTTTACAATATTAATTTGCATACCATTAAAATAATCAACATTACATTTAAATGTAAATATTCACTTTTTCAAAATCTTCCCACCCGACTAAAAAATATATACATACATACATTTTACACATTAATGTGACTAAAAATGCATATTTTAAAAATGTCATACTTAAATTATCTTACTAAACACACAATTAAAATAAATTATTAAACATAGAAAAACAAAACACATTATAACAAAATGCATACAAAATAACACTTGCAAACAATATTATATGCAATGATATTTTCTAATTTGATATTTTTTACAACAATATTAAAAACAGCACTTAAAACTATGGGGGGTCATTACGATGGCGGTGAACCCGATATCGACAGACTGTCGGTGGCGGGTTCACCGCCATCGTGAGGCCATTTCCCGCCCGCCATATTATAATACTGCGTTAATCAACAAAACAATTGCCAATACTGATAATATTTCAATCAATCATTCATCTTAAAGATCACACACACTAATTACTATGATCATTTAGATTTATTCAGACCATATTTTTCATTTTTCTGATTATTTTGTAAAACATTATTTTCATCAATACTCATCAATTTATACACATTTAATCGACCGACCTACCTATTATGCTGTCAAGATTTCCGTCAGCGGCTCAGTGGCACCAATCCATCGAGGTCTGCCTTCAAGTGACAAGCGCAATGACTTGCCAGACTCAGATGGATTCACATTTCTAGCTTGCAATTACTTCCGGTTAGTATGACAGCAGAGCTGGTTGCCGTATTCTTAGGTACCTTACTTCCGGGTTGCGCAGAAGTAAAGCACTTGGGTCTAAAATCTATTTAAAGTGAAAAATCATAGAAAGTAGAGGGGATCCACATATTAGCCTAATGAAAGTGACAAACATGTACTTTAATTCCGGAAGGAAGAGTATTCTGGGATTGGAAGTCCACTAATGGAGTCGGTTCAAAAAACATATTGGAAGTTGCTCATAATGTATTTTTGCAGATGAATTATATACAAATCGAAGGACATCCAACTATTGAGGATTTCAAATACTTCCACAAAGTCCTAATGAAAATTATTGAAAAGGAGAGAAAAAAACTTTGTATAAACCTTATTGCAGCCTACGTTCACAGATTTAGGAATTCCGTCATTTCATTCAGACCGTCAAATACAGTATTAAACTTCACTATTAAAAACGCTTCTCTCTGATTCAATTTCCTTTAAATGTCTCCACCATGACTATCTTGTTCCACTGGTGATATTATCGTCCACCGTAAATCGGTTTCTCAGTGGTTTTCATTGATCCAGTGACTGACTAATGGGGCAGTCAGATACATTTTTACGAATCCTAGACTTATGCTGAGTGATTCTTTGGCGCACTTCTTGGTTAGTCTTTCCAATGTACAACTTTGTCACATGGGCACATTATGCCATAGACCACATTTTTGTTTTGCAATTGGTGAACATATTGTGTTTCCAAGACACATTCTTGTATGAAAATAAGTGTCCTTCAATGGTTTGACTGCAACATGTGCAGGTCCCACATTTCCGGTATCCCTGAATTGGTGGTAGATTAAAAAACTGTTGTATAGTTGTTTTAATTGACGGTGTCGGAAGAGCTGCACGGACAATTTGGTTACCAATGCTTTCTTCTTTTTGAAAGCGAATAATGGTTTTCTGAAGGTCTCGACACACTAGAGGTGCCTAAGTTTGAACATTGTCTAGTGGACTGAAACTAAGTGCTGCCTTCTTTGGTTTGTTTCAGGTGAATTCGATTTCAGAAACAAGCATAGGAATTAATATGGCTACAGAGAGGCTTCATGGCTGATGTAAGTTCTTGTGTAGTTGATGAGGTGGGGATATAGAATGGTGACCATTGTGTTGGTACATTGTAACTAGATGGGTCTTCTTCTCTTTTTTGTTGACTGGGTTTCTAGAGTTTGGCAAAGGATAGGTCACACAGAAAGTGGAGTAACTACCTTTGGAGAAAAAAAGAGGTATTTGGGTGTGGTGGAAGTGAAGGTAGATGGAATGAATGAGAATGTGTGCTAATAAGAATGTGATTTTGTTATTTTTCAGTTTTTTGTTCTGAGTCCTGAGGAGAACCCCTAAAGACACCTGGACGGGTTCAAAACACGTCAACAGATTTTCCTTAGCCAAACAAGTGTTCTGTGCAAAGTATACCACTGTAGCTCAGGTGTAATTAAACCATATAGACTCATGATTAGTATATGAAAAAATCTCTTTTGAGCTCAGTAGTGTCACTGTTTGGTGGTATGCCCATGTAAAAAAAACGTACAAAATTTTTTGCGGATGGTATTCTACAAGGTTGACAATTATAATTTTTGTATTGTTTAATCTTAATCTTTATCTGTACAGAACCAAAGAGAAAAACAAATAATTGATTGTTTTTTTGTTGTTAATGTATTGTTAATTGTAATTGTGATTTGTTCAGTGTTGCATGTTTTGTAAGTGAGTTTGTCTCTGTGTATTGTAAGGTCATTGATTTCGATGAAATGTGTATAAATTGATGAGTATTGATGAAAATAATGTTTTACAAAATAATTTGAAAATTGAAAAATGTGGTCTGAATAAATCTAAATGATCATAGTAATTAGAGTGTGTGATCTTTAAGATGAATGATTGATTGAAAGATTATCAGTATTGGCAAGTGTTTTGTTGATTAACTTAGTATATATGGCCTAGCCTTACTGATTACGGGCCAAACCCTTGATAGGTTTAAGGATATTATAATACTGGGCGGTACCGTGGTGGTCGGAAACTCTGACGGCCACGCATCCGACGGGCTCCATGAGCCCGCTGGTGCGGCAGAGGCCTTCCCATCCCCAAAATGGTGGCGGTGCCTACCAGGCACTGCCGTAGGGATTAGAATGTGCCTCCCCGCTAGTCATTCCATGGTGGTACACCCGCCACGAAAAGGCTGGTGGGTATGGACATTGGGGGCCCTTGACAAGCCCCCCTCTGTCCCTGAAGCCAAGTTTTGGGCACTGGAGGGTACCCATGGTGCCCCCCTACATTTCCCTGCACCATGTGGCAGGCACCCACATAGTGCGGGGAAAAGTTACATGTGCCGTTTTTATATTGCGCCGGGTGCTGCAGCCAGCAGCACCTGCAGCAATGTAAACTATAGCCATTGCGACTGCGATGGTGGCGATCGTATCCTAATCCCTACATTTGGACCACCGACAGCATGTCGGGTGGTCCCATTCCCCGAAACGATGTCCGCCGTCGTAATAACCCCCTATATTCTTATCTTTGATATTCCTGTCAATGATTTTTTTGACATCTCAATATTCTTGACACAATGTTTTTGTATCACAATGTATTTTATTTGATATTTTGTCCAATCACCCAAATCCTTAAGTCACTTGCAACATCCTTAGCTCATTAACTCTTTTAAGAGAAAATTAGAAAGTATTAAACATTTCAGTGAAATAGCCTAACACATACCAGATTTAGCATGCAGCTACATGCTACTGACACACTACAATAGGCACTTTGAGGAAGAGCTATATAGCCAATTAATTAATTTAAATTAGAAAAACACCAGTGCTATGATGAAGCTGGTAGAGAAGTACAGAGCCAGAAAGAGTAAGGCCTCAGCGCTTGTGTATCACTACCTCGCTGCCTGTGAAATGAAAACCTTTCTCTTCAAAAAATATTTCAACACATTTGTAATCACAGTTCTACACAATGATACCCCCAACCAACTGTTTCTACTCAACACTTGGACACTTTTTTGGGGCTAGATCTTGAGCCCATACCCTCCTCCTGTCAATAAGACAAAAGGTTTTTGGCCACCTTATCAGGGTGTGGGGCACATTGCTAAGTGCAGATTGGAAAACCTGTTTGCTTCTCCATTGTTTGAGTCCAGAAGAGCAAGATGCATTTGATCACCTTATGGATCTCAATGATAAAGAAGCTGAAGCATTAAATGAATATGAGGTCTGTAACAAAGAGTTGGATAAACACTATCTTTTTAAGGTCAGTACCATTCTTGAAAGGTAACACTTTGCTAAGAGGGTTGATATACCGCAAGAGGCAATTGAAAATTGTTTTATAGACTTGCACAAATTTGCCTCTACATGTAAATTTGGAAGTACTTTGGAAGAACACATTAGAGCAAACATCACAGATGGAAGAGGACTACCCGTCCCAAGAGAACACAGGGTTGGGAGAAGCCTGGCAGTGTTGCCGCACCTGTGCCCCAGTGCTTTTAACCACATTTTGTGTTGTGCAGAGTGGGGAGCAAACATCACGGTTGGAAGGGGACTACCTGTCCCAAGAGAACACAGGGCTGGTAGGCGCCCTGTAACATTGCTGTACCTGAGACCTGTGCCCCGGCGCTTTTAAGAGCACATTGAGTCCCGCGGCGCAGGGAGCAAGCATCACGGCTGTAAGGGGACTACCTGTCCCAAGAGAACACGGGGCTGGGAGGAGCCCTGTAGCATTGCCACTCCTGAGACCTGTGCCTCAGCACTTATAAGTGCACATTAAGAGTGGGGAGAAAAATCATGACTGTAAGGGGACTGACTACTTGTCCCAAGAGAACACAGGTCTGAGAGGAGCCCTGTAGTGGTTCCGCACCTGAAAGGAACCCTTCAGCATTGCCGCACCTGAGACCTGTGCCTCAGTGCTTTTAAGCGCATATTGAGTTCATGCCCGGAGGAGGCTGGGCTGGGTCACCTCTCTAACGTCTCCTCTAAGCCTAAGGTACAGTTGCTCTCTGGTTGTTGACTAGCCCCTCTATGTACCCTATTTATTGTATATCTGCCCAGTACGTGGCCTGTGAAGATCTGCTTGATATCTTTGCCTCTTTTGGGAATCAAAATCATCTGCACCTATTAGTATTAACCAGGCTTCCTTAATAGTACAGCTTTGTGCCCTATTTTTTGAGCTGCCATTGCCAACTATGAGGAAAAGAAAGGCCACGGAGGGGGGTCAAGTGCACCAAATGTAAAGAAGCTAAATAAAATGTGAAAATATGCCTGGGACAACTTCGTCATAGATAGAATAGATAATCTATTGACCGAATGTGAGCAGAATGTATCTCCCTCATCCAGGCCCTTATCTAGGCGACTCTATCTCCATTCCTAAGAATGCCCCACACAATCAGAAGAGAATCCCTGGAACGTTTACAAGAGCCAGTAAATAAGGCCAAGAATCTATTGGTAGCCCAGAGTAGATTTACCTTCAACATGCCTCCCTGTCTCCTCAATTCCAGTCTCACTGGATGACATTGTGCCGGGGTGATCAGACCGTTACTGCCGCATTTTTAAAAAGGAATTTGAAGAAATTGATTGTTTGCAAAATTTTACTAACTTGTGCTGCTTCTAAAATCAATGTAAGGGGTGTGATTTTGTAAGGAGGGGGAATTTTACTGCACGCGCACTTGTTGAATCGGGCAACTTTTTTTCGCCTCCATCTTTGGGTGCTGACTCGCGCTATTGTTCTGGTTGCTCCTTATAAATGAAGGAAGCAGCACAGACATGCAGAAGAACAGACATTGTGTTGGTGTGATCAGACCGTTACTGCCGCATTTTTATAACAGAATTTTAGGAAATTGATTGTTGAATTTTTTTTTACCAACTTGTGCTGCTTCTAAAATCAATGTGAGGGGAGTGAATTTGTAAGGAGGGAAACTTTACTGCACGCACACATGTTCAATCGAAGGAGGTTTTTTTCTGCCGCCATCTTTGGGTGCCGACATGCTCTAGTGTTGCAGCTGCTCCTTATAAATGAAGGAAGCAGCACGTCAAAGGCATGCCCGTCTGCACCTGTCCACACCCATCCGGGACCAGGGGCCAGGGATTATGCCACTTCCACCCAAATCAAGCTATGCTACACGGCTGGCCAACTGCTGGCTCTTCCAACCCCTGCTGTCGACCCTTGTCTCCACTCCATTGACCCCTGCTCTACCTCCTTAGCTTGTGAAAATTGCAGTTTTCAGCCTACACTGACTCTGAAGCTGATATTAATGACTCCCATTCCCACAGCACAGTGTCTTTACATGGTGATTTGTCGCTCACTGTCCGCTCACAAATTGAACATATACTGTTTTTTAATTGAATCGGTGCCAGACGCACTCTTTCTTAAGGAGACTTCGATGCAAGATAACTCTATTCCAGATGTGGTTCAAGCTATGTCCCTGGCTATTCTATTGCCAGGCTAGACCGGGCCAGAAAGGGAGGGGTTAGGTTAGCTATTATACATAAGAACACGGTGCAGGGCACGTTCTCCCCTCTCTTGATAGAAAAATGACAAACGCCTTCTTTTCACTCTCCCAGTCAGCTCCACTTTTGCTTTTTCAGGTATTATATTGTACAGACCGCCTGGTCCTTATGCCCATTCCCTGCAGGCTCTCCCGGATCTCGTCACAAGTCTTGCAGTGAATAGGGCTAAATTCATTGTGCAAGGCGATTTTAATCTTCACATTGATGTTTCTGATACAGTGGCCACCAAAATCCTATTATCAGATCTCGCAGCCTTGCAACTTCTTCAATTAGTAGAAGGGCCTACCCATGAAAAAGGCCACACTATTGACTTAGGGGCCGATTCCGATTCAGGCCGGAAATCTCTCCGACCGAGCCGGACCCGGAGAGATTTCCGAGCCGACTCGGACTCTGGCAGTCCGACCGAGCGAGTACGATGCGCACGCATGCAATCGGACTCGAGTCGGTCGGACTCCCATTGAGTCAATGGGAGCCGGACGTACAACGCGTGCGCGGGCTCCCATTGACCCAATGGGTGCGAGGCGAACAAGGGTGCCCCTACAGCGGGTACGCCTCGAAGCGACTCGCGGCGTACATGCACAGGTAGGACCCATGGGTCCCCCTGTGTGCGACTCGCGCGGCTACGCGTACAGGGGGTCCGACACGGACACCCAAAGTGCGGCTCCGACTGCTCTTTCGAGCCGGACGGCGCGAGTCGGTCGGACTGCTCGCGGCGCGCATCGCACTTGCCCGGCCGGGAACGACTCCATAGCGCGGTGCGAGTCGTGTCCGTGCGAGTCGGTCGGAGCACTTCGGACCCTCGAACAAGTCGGCCTGCGATTTCGCGTGCGCTCGCATCGTACTCGCTCGGCCGGACGCACGTACGAATCGGTCGGGAAAGGGGGCTCCGAATCGGATCCGGTTAAGCCGAATCCGATTCGGTGCCCTACCGGCAAAGATCGGAATCGGCCCCTTAGTGTTCAGCAATATTGCTGATCTCCAAGTGCAAAAACCCACTCCACTCACATGGTCAGATCATTTTATTATTATTATCGGTACTTATAGTGCGCACAGCTACTCCAAGAAGTGTCCCGGCACATTCCCTAATGAACGGGTGAGGCAGGAGCAGGCACATTTTATTTAAAGAGCCATGTTTTCAGCTTCTTTCTAAATAGACCTGGATCACTTATGGCTCATAAGTCAATCAGGAGCTGATTCTAGGCCACCGCACCCAAACGGAACAGTGATCTGTCTCCAGCTCTCTGTGTGAGGATCCTAGGAGTACAGGCCAGCAGCTTATTTGAGGACCACAGTTTATGATCCCTATTGCTCTATAAGTGTCCTCTCAAACCTCCACCCTAACCCTCGTCAAATGTCTGGAACGCCGTTGGTCCAAGCTAAATGGAGACAACTGGTCAAATGCTGTTCAGTCTACCAGACCTAACTTAACGGACAACATTTCATCTTCCACCTCCAGATTCAATGACTGAATTTCCAAGTCATTGAACCTGGTTTTACCTGCAAGATGGTGTAAGTGCACCCAGTGGGGACAGAAGTACCCTTGGTTTAACATCAGCTTCCTTTCTTAAAAGAAAGAATGTAAACGTCTCGAAAAGATGTTGGAGAAAGTCCTATGATGATGTGAAGAAGGTTATTTACAGAAGGGCAACCAGGAGCTACCATGTGGAAATAAAAGCCACTCAATCTGCCTACTATGCCACCAAAATCGAGGAATCAGCTAATTCCCCAAAGGAGATTTTCCAGATTCTCAAAGACATCAAGGAACCTAAATCGGCTGGATCTGCTTCAGAGGCTTCTGCTGAACGTAGCAATGACTTGGCCTCCTTTTTTCATAAGATCCTTAACATCTACACTCTGTTTCCTGTCTGTCCTATTGTTGAGGAGCCACCAAATAGTGATTGTATCTTAGTGCAGCCTGAGGTGACTCTTACGGCTTTCCCCAACCTTAGAGAGGGCTTCCTCATCGACCTTCTAAGGGCAGTCAAATCAGGTTCCCCGCTTGACCCCGCACCTTTACATATTCGGCATCAAAGGCTGGACAGTATCAACCCTACTCTAGTGGAGCTATTGAATCTCTCCCTTTCTAAAGGGCAATGTCCCCTGCAATGAAAGCATGCAGTGGCCAAGCCCCTCCTAAAAATAACCTGGACTCGATCCCCTCTGTCCCATTAATTTCTGGCCAGTTTTGCTGCTACCAGGCCCCTCAAAGCTCCTGGAAAAATATGTCAACAAACATCTGTCCACCTACCTTGAGTCCAACTAATTCCTCCATCCCACTCAAATGGGATTCAGACCTCAGCACAGCACAGAAATGGCTCTGCTGGCCGTAGTCAAGGAATTCAAATCCCTACTGGACAAAGGAGGCTCAGCCACCATTATCCTATTAGATCTTAGTGTAGCCTTTGACACAGTAGACCATGCAATACTCATCCATAGGATACCCAGAGTAGGTGTCGTCCACCATGCTCTG
The DNA here is from genome assembly GCA_963921515.1 of Calotriton arnoldi. Lineage (NCBI taxonomy): Eukaryota > Metazoa > Chordata > Amphibia > Caudata > Salamandridae > Calotriton > Calotriton arnoldi. The sequence continues at coordinate 571,733 of CAWUFW010010701.1, forward strand.
AAATGGCTTGCTTCTTTTCTGAAGGACAGAACCTTCCAGTGCCTGATCAATCCTGGTACTCCAACACACTTCTTACAGGCTGTGGGTTGCCCCAGGGGTCTTCCCTTAGTCCCACCCTTTTCAATCTTTCTATGTATCACTTTGCTGAAATCGTTTGCTCATTTGGGTTGTCATTGATCTCTTATGCCAATAACACCCAGTTGGCGATCTCCATCTCCCTGATCCCAACTCTACTCACCTCAGTCTTTTCTCATGTCTTCAGGAAGTGGTCACTTGGATGGCTAACTGTAAACTGAAGCTGAACAAAAGCAGGACTGAGGTTATGTTAATGGGCAACAACTTTAACGAAAAGGCCCCTCCCCTATGACTGACAGCCTAGACCAGCTGCCGAGTCAGAAAACAGCTGTAAAGAGCCTCGGAATGTGGCTAGACTTCAGTCTCACGAAGGAGAACCAAGCTAAAACACTTGCAGGTAACTGCTTTGAGGTTTTGAGACTGTCGCGAAAGGTCTTAAACTTTCTCCCTTTTCTGGCCAGGAGACTAATTGTTCAGGCTCTCATCTCTCAGCTTGATTATGGCAACTTGTTTTATCTGGGCTCCCCCCATTATGTGAAAAGAGGTTCCAGACTATCCAGAATGCTGCTGCTCGGCTTCCAATGAATTTTCCCTTACATCGATTCTGCAAAAGCAGCCCTGAGAGACCTCCATTGGCTCCCAGTGTAGCAGCGGGTCCAATTTAAAAGCCTTATGCATTTTGCATAGGTCCCTTCACAAGAAAGGCCCTGCTCTCATGAGATTAGTAGCCACTCTTTATATCCCTGGAAGGTCCTTGAAATCTTCCTCAGCTCATTTGCTGCAGGTCCCCAGATGTAGGAGATCTCGTTGGGGCAGCCACTTCTTTTCACATCAGGCTCCCAGGCTGTGGAATTTCCTTCCCTTCAATCTTCGGCAGCTATCATACGAGCTTTCTTTCTGCAGGTCATTGAAAACCTGGCTTTTTGGCAATTATGACTACATGATGATTGCTCCAGCGCTGGGAAACCTTCTGGTAGCCATGCACTCTACAAGACCATCAGAATGGATTAGAATACTCCTCCCTGCAGTTACAGCTTTGCCCCTTTGAGTAAGCCATCAGATGAGCAAACCACTGACAACCTTACCCAATCCCAATCCAGCGTCCAGCAAACAAATCTTCCCAGTGCAGTGACCCCACATTCCTGGCACCTCTTTGTGCTTCTAGTGTGGTTCCTGAATTACTCTCCTAAGAACTCCTGGACAGATTCCTGGAGCTCTTGTTGGAGACGTTTTGGGCTATTTTGAAAGTTGAGATTGCCCCCATGCTGGCCCGCCTTGACCGGTTGGGATAGAAATTTGAGGATTTAAAGGCTTCCCCTGTCTCCATCAAGAGAAAGGGCCCACCAATTATCTCAGGGCCCCAACATCAACATGCACATTCACAGCTTGCAATAAGTGTCTCCAATCCACCTGCCCAAATCCACTTGCCTCCTACTGGTAGCCAGAGAGAAAAGGGGAACTCGGGGGAACAAGATAGAGTATACAACATGGTCCAACACCCTGGCAAAAGTGGGAAACCCACCCCAACAACACATCATGGCAGTCCCTCTGTATGATTTCACAACTTCATCCTGAGTGCACACCATATTTAACCCTCTGTAATGTCCCTGACCTGCCTTCTAATACAAGTGAAAGATTTGTGACATTAAGGAACAGAACTGCACATTGGTTACAAACAAATGCTAGGTGGCCCCATGACTTGACCCAAGAGATTCTCTCAGTTAGACGAGCATGGTGGCTGGGTATCCATCCTAAAAACTGTCGGGGAGATTGTGTACTGGTGAATTTTAAGACTCCCCTATTTGTGGAACTTCTCCTTAGACGATTAAAACAGATGGCACCTTTGGCAGGCCACGTTAAAGCCTTCCCTTTAGGGTATTTTTATAGATCCCTCCCTCTTCTGACCTTTACAAGGGATGTGTCTAAGCCTGATATTAGGCACGGCCACTCCAGTACTACAACTGCTAACTTTTTTGGTAAAAATCCTTCTGGAACTTCTTCATCTTTGGAAGCCCTAGATTGACGGTTCCAAAATCAAACATTTGCTGATTCCAACCCTGTTGTGACCTTAAATCTTTATTGGAGTCCCGTTGACACAGTCCCAATCATCGTGTCCAGCCCACTCCAAGGACATTGCATGTCACCGCCCAGTGCCCTCCCGTACTAATTCTCAGAAGTCAGGTTTGTGTGGAACTTCTTCACATGTGGACATTCATCAGAGTGACCTAGTTGCTGAGGCAACAGTTTCACCATATCAATCTTTTCCCAAGGAATCAACCTCTACCAGCACAGTTTTGCCAATCCAACAGGACCAGCCCATGCCCTCCTCTAACCCACGGCTATAACATAGAATCTGGAACATACTTTCATGGAATACCGCAGGACTCACATCCAAGTGGAAGATCTGGACTGGGCGATCTTTATTGAAACATTTGATATCTGTATGTTCCAGAAAACATGGTATGTGGAGCCAGCATATAGGTCACTGTTTACCACCTATTTTTGTCCAGCATCCTCCGTTGGCACGGGTCGGCCTGCTGGAGGCCTGGTCATGTGGATTAAAAATTTGTTAGCCCTCCGCATTACAAAGCTTGATATGAATTTGCAAGACATTATGGGGCTGTCTCTTCTTGAGGATAGGTCTCCTTGCTATGTTTCAATGTTTACAATGGGCCCAATGGGGCAAATATGATACTCAATACTTTGCATGTCTTAGAAAAAGACTTAGACAACCTCACATGTAATGATAGGGCAATTGCCGTCGGTGACTTAAATAACACTTTCGAGCCTTACAGCCCTGGGCACCTCAAACTTACAGAAGAAGAAGATGCAGTCTGGGGTGTTCCTCAGTTAGACTTGGGCCCGCTACGAGATGTTCTCCCACTGATGAGAGACTGATGAGCTTAACTCTCCATTTTGGCCTCAGGGCCTGCAATGGCAGGTCTCGTTCTGATCGCAGTTGTGCCTACACGTTTAAGCATGCGTCACAAAGGAGCCATATTGACTACATGTTCTTGTCTTTACTGATGTGGCCATCTCTTATAGACATGGTGGTTGTTGAACATCATGACAGTGATCATAATACTTTCCATCTGTCTTTTCGTGAGTCAGGGCACATTGTCCACTGGCTTGGTATCCTGTATCCAGGGGCTGCCTTGTCAATCTCCAATAACAAGCGAGCCTTAACATGGGAGGCTGTTTGCAAGGACCTAAACCTGTTAGCCCAGATCTATGACCAGGTGGCTGACACCTTGGATGCATTGACAACTGAGGGGTCGCAAATTCTAGATCCGGATTTTATTGTAACTTCCCACAAAAATATTTTTAGGTCCCTTAAAGCCTCAATTAGAAAAGATGCCCATAAGGTCCTCAGGGTACAGGCTTGCTGAGCTTGGTTTATCTCCAGCTGTAGGAACTCTAGATGGGCTCTTATACAGAGATTAAAAGCTGGAGTAAAAAGAGGCACTTCGCCAGGCTAAAACAGACTTGGAACACGAGATGTAGGAGGATCTGGTAGTAGTTGCCAGAGCTAGGGATGTCAAATCTTTTGGGGGAATTGTGGCTCATGGCAAGCAGAATACCACTACTAGTGCTGATTATAATTTACAACCACAGACCTGGGTAGATTATTTCCAAAAATCTATGCAGTCAAGCCCAATATAGAGAATATACAGTTGGGTAATGCTTTATGTCTCCCCCTTGTTGAAGGCCCCCCTTTACCCTTCCAGCATAAAGATATATTGGCAGCGCTTACGGTACTCACAGCAAATAAAGTGCTTGGGCCCGATTCCATCCCTGGAGACCTCCTCAGATCAGAACCTGTGATCTGGGCCACATATTTCCAGCTGCTGTTCATTTCTATTCTAACAGGTGGCCTGATCCCTGGCTATTGGCAGACCACAGAGATTGTCCCAATTCACAAAAAAGAGTCCAAAGAAGATCCGGGCAACTAAAGGTCCATCAGCCTTATCGACACATCACAGAAACTTTTCTGTTGTTTGATTCCGGGACAAGTGCTTGATTGGGCCAAAGACAACTCCATTCTTTCAGAGTTGCAGGCGGGGTTCAAGAATAGGGTCAGCACGGAGGATCAAATCCTCAGGTTCTGTTCCCTATACTGGAAAACGGTGACACTAGACAAGAGCCACTTGTATGTGGTCTCAAACGACCTGAAAACAGCCTTTGACTCCATCCCAAGGGCTAACCTGTGGGAGGTTCTGGAAAAGATGGGTGTGAATGTTATTTGATTTTGGCGCAAAAATATCCCTATCCCTAAACTGTTCTATGAACAAAGGACAAGGTCAAGTTGTAGAAGCCAGACATAAGATCTTTAGCTCATGGTGGGCAACCAATCAAACTAGAAAACTATTTCCTAGGTGATTAAGAGTATAAGAACAGTGTAACTTCATCGAAGATATATGTTTCTTGTAAAGGGGACAGCATCATCAGTCGGTTCCGCCAGAAGGATATGGAGTTGATGCTCGATCCTAACAGTGTCCATCTAATGACCTTGAAAGGTTTGTTTCCTGTTAGCTCAGTTCACGGAAGTGATCAAAATGATCTGGCAGATGTGGTACGTAGAGATTTTTCTGATATGTTTTGTGACAAGTTGGGATGTTTGAATGGTTATTCACATAAAACGGTCCAGTGACAGAATATTGAAACCATAAATATCGTGGTACCAAAATATTGTGTCAAAAATATCGATCACGAAAACATTGTTTTTCTATACATATAATGGTAAGTACAAAAATAACAAAAATATTGTTAGAGGGCCCGATTCACAGAACTAACTTAAGACAAAATCCTAAACTTACTACCATTTTGGTATTCACAGAAGGCACTTACTCATTTTGGTATTCACAGAAGGCACTTACTCATTTTGGTATTCACAGAAGGTACTTACTCATTTTGGTATTCACAGAAGGCACTTACTCATTGATGAGTAAGTGCCTTCTGTGAATACCAAAATGAGTAACTTACTAATTTTGAGTAATTTACAAATTTTGAGTAACTTACTCATTTTGGTATTCACAGAAGGCACTTACTCATTGATGAGTAAGTGCCTTCTGTGAATACCAAAATGAGTAAGGGCCTTCTGTGAATAATAAAAGGAGTAAGTGCCTTCTGTGAATACCAAAATGAGTAAGTGCCTTCTGTGAATACCAAAATGGTAGTAAGTTTAGGATTTTGTCTTAAGTTAGTTCTGTGAATCGGACTCTATATATATATATATATATATATATATATATATATATATATATATATATATATATATATATATATATATATATATATACTTAAAATAGTACATATTAAATATTTTAACTTGTAACATTAATATGACGTTATTTAAACATGTTTAAATAATATTTAAAGATATATATATATATGTAAATATACTTATTTAAACACACACATACCTGTATATGTGTTTTTTGATGTACACATATTTCAATTAAAACGAAAAATTTAAAATATTCATTATCATTTATAGTATAAGCTTTTTTAGTTACTAATATGACATATATACATGTGTAGCCCAACGCCGGTACGGGACGGCACCACCTCGCAAATGTCAGCACTGTGTCACCTGGAGGACTGTAGGTGACTTGTGCGGCCATGGATTCTACTGCGTAGAGGCCCTGTGTTTGCCTTTAGTGTAGGGCTATACATAGGACAGCAAGCAAAGATATTGTTTTATGGACATGACTAAAGTGAAGTTATTGAAAGTAATTATAAGAACTGTGACATTTATACCTAAAGATGAATTCCAGTCGGATTGCTGTTTATAAAATCATTATTTTTTGATTTTCTATTTAGACTATAATACATCATTTGGAACGCCGATTGGCTGGCGTATCAGAAGTGCCATTGGTATAAAGGACAGCAGTCACAAGATAAGTTGATTTGCCTGCTACACTCATGAGTAAGGTCAGGAGACCGAAACGTGTCGGAGACGCACTCTTTGTGTTATGTCCAGGCGAAAATAAATAGATTGGATGCTTGCAGTCGAGTGCCTCCCTCTTTCTCTGTGGGTATTGGAGAAGTGGATTATTTATTTGACGGCATAGCCCAACACCGGTACGAGATGGCACCACCTCGCAAACGTCAGCACTGTGTCGCCTGGAGGATCGTAGGTGACTTGTGCTGCCATGGATTCTACTGCCTAGAGGGCCCATATTTGCCTTTGGAGTAGGGCTATACATGGGACAGCAAGCAAAGTGATTGTTTTATAAACATGACTAAAGTGAACTTATTGAAAGTAATTCTAAGAACTGTGACATTTATACCTAAAGATGTATTCCAATCGGATTGCTGTTTATAAAAACATGATTGTTTTGATTTACTATTTAGAACATAATGCATCATTTGCAACTCCGATTGGCTGGCATATCAGAAGTGCTGTTGAAGGACAGCAGTCACATGATAAGTTGATTTCCCTGCTACACCAATAAGTAAGGTCAGGAGACCAAAATGCATCAGGGAGGCACTCTTTGTGTTATGTCCTGGTGAAAATAAATAGATTGGATGCTTGCAGTCGAGTGCCTCCCTCTTTGTCTGTGGGTATTGGAGAAGTGGATTTTATATATATATATTTTCCCACACGAACGCTCCAATCCAGACCAAGGACCCAAGAGAGGTGGTACGTATGTCGGCAGAGCACCCAACTGGTAAATTCCACAAATATCCCCTCAAAAACGGAATCACGTACTCTCAAGACACAGCTGGTTATAATGTTCAGAAATATTTATTCTGCTTCTTCGCTACGCGTTTCGGCTGAAAAACAGCCTTGCTCACATAACCAGCTGTGTCTTGAGAGTAAGTGAATCTGTTTTGCGGGTATATTTGTGGAATATGTATATATATATATTTATTTACATACAAATAAAAATGTAAAATACTAACAAATAGGTTAGAAAACACTTTAAAAACATTACATTTAATTATACATTAAAAGTAAACAATAGGAAAAATATCTTTTACTAAAAAAATCTGAAAAATGACATAACTGTCTTAATATAAAAAATATCAAATTAAATACACATACAAATAATAATATGTAATTAAATAATACTAAAAAAATTATTACATTTCAGAAATAATAAATATACTATTCCCACTCTAGGCTATTCACAAACAGGGAAGCATTGGACACAGGAGGGGTAAAAAATTACTATGCCCACTCCAATCAGTGCAACAGTAGGGAAAGCATTAGACTCAGAAGGGGTCAAATTTACTATTCCTCTCCAGTCTGTGCAACAGTAGGGAAAGCATTGAATTACGGAGGGGTAACATTTACTATTCTCACTCCAGTCAGTGCAACAGTAGGGAAAGAGTTGAACTGAAGAGGGTAAAGCTACTTTTCCCACTCCAGTCTGTGCAGCAGTAGGGAAAGTATTTCACTTCAAACACATACCATATTTTAAAACATGTATTATCTGAACAAAAATAAAAACTATTAATATAAAAAAGTAAGATATATATACATTTTAAAAACAAATAAACACTATGCCTAATTATACATTTTCTAAATAATTAATAGCAAATAAAAATTCCTTTAATTGATTATTTAACTAAATTCCCATACTATACTTCAACATACCAAGCAGACCAAATTAAAATATAATTGAAATACAAAATTATAACACAATTAGCATATTAAGTAATAAATAAAATAATTATTACAAAATGAAAAATTAATTGTTAGTTAATTATTTCTTAAATATCATACCACCCTATCTCCCTAAAAACACAGAGCACACCTAATATATAACATGAAAAATATATTAATAATTTGCATATTTATAAATAAATTAAATATTTTAATTGAAATTATTCATTATTTAAAATGTTATATTTACTTAATTAACTTCCCACCCTTTACCCCTAAAACCAAACAACCTGCAAATAAAATATAACTAAAATATGTAATAATTACATAATATACATAAGTAATTATGTAATTGAGTAATGAATTATTAATTATGAATTAAATAATTATTACTTAATTAACTTCCCACTCTATACGCCTACAAACACAACAACCTGCATCTAAAAAATAACTTAAAACAATATTATTTACACAATTTACACAATTAATTATCAATTAAATAATTAACAAATAATTAATAATTATCAATTATTACTTGATTAACTACCTACCTTATACCTCTACAAACCCAAAACCTACACCTAAAACATAACTATAAAAAATTATGATTACACAATTTACATAATTAACAATTTTAAAAGTAATTAATAATTAATCAATTATTACTTAACTACCCACTCTATACTCCTACAAACCCAATGACCCGCAGCTAAAACATAACTTTAAAAAAAAAAAATTACACAATTTACATAATTATTTATCAAATAAATAATTATTGATTAATTAACAATGAATCAATTCTTACTTAATTACTAACCACCATATACCCCTACAAACCCAACAACCCACACCTAAAACATAACTAAAAAATATTAATTACACAATTCACTTAATTAATTTTACATTAAATAATTAATATTAATTACAAAATAATTATTAATTAACAATACATAATTTACCTACCATCCTGTCCCCTATAACTCTCGCAACCCACTACAGCACTATAAATCACTATAAAAAATTTAATTAAAATGATAAATAACTTAGGTGTCCAATACGATGTCGGACGGTAAAAAATCCGCCATCAACCACAGTGGCGAAAATCCGCCCGTCTACACCGTCTGAATACCGACCGAGCAATTACGATGCCGCGAACCGAAAACCGCCGGAGGCGGAAAATAAACAGAAAATACCGCCCGCCCATGTCCGAGTCTAAGTCCATCCGCCCGCCACGGACGGAAAGACGCACGACAAGCCAAAACCGCCCGCCCTGACGACCGAGACACCGCCCGTGAAATCAGGATCTTATCGACATGAGCGCGGAAAATCCACAAATACACCGCCCGCCAGCGCAAACAACAGTGACGAAAATGGACACGGCGGAAGCCCTGGCGGCCACGTCCATGCACAGAAACCATCCGCTGACGAAAACAAACACACACAACATGGCTAACAAGTCCACACAGCAACCCACGCACAAATACCCAAACACAGTACACATCCCGGAAACACACCCCCCCCTGGACAAAAAAATCAACAACAAATCCCAGAACACCAGCCACAACACACCTGAAAACAACAGACCATCATGACACACCCACATAGGTAAGTACAAAACCAGCCCCTTCACAGACCACAACCCCCTGCAACATTACAAACTGAGGACGAAAGCACACAACACAGCGAGACAGAAAGGACAGCAGCACACCACAGACACGCACCTATCACACCCATCACCACCACCACCAAACACCTGACCCACAAACCCCCTGCACATCACACACCACACACCGCACCAGCACCACAAACACCAAAACACACACCATGGCATCACACAGAATGCCCAAGTTCACTTCCACCGAGCTAACGGTCATGGTCGACGAGATCGTCAAGGTGCACCCACAAATCTATGGCAACCAGGTCCAACAGACACCACTATCCACCAGAAACCGGTTGTGGAGCAGGATCGTAGACCAGGTCAATGCAGTCGGGAACGTTCCACGCAACAAAGGAGAAATTAACAAAAGGTGGAACGACCTCAAAAGCGTGGTCAAGAAGAAGGAGACCAAAAATCGAGAGCTGGCTGCCAGGACTGGCGGAGGGAATCCCGCGCTATTCAAGACCTTCAAGGCGTGGGAGGAGAAGGTGTGAGTCATCATACATCCGGAGATCCTCACCGGATTACCAGGGGGAGTCGAGGCTGGTAAGTACAAACAAACGTATACCAGCACACCGCTATGTAATCACATGCACTACCACCATGCCATAGCTCCTAGGGACAAACACCCCCATGTCCAGTACACAATACACAAGACATCACCCACACATGCAACAGACACTCACACACACTCAGCCCAAAGCCACCAACTAACAAAACCATGGGGGCATGTGTACAGTCAGCCAGCACCGCAACTTCCACCAGGTCCCCTTGTACTCCAGATGCGCCAGAATGAGCACTCCCCACACCCACATCCATGTGTCCGCCATAGCTGCACTGACCGACAAGTAACAGGTAAGTAGCCGGAACACAAAGACAGTGGGTCGGAGGGGGGACAGCTGAAGTAAAACACCCACCAGGCCCCCACTACCACAGACCAGCAAGGTGGAGCACACCCCACATCCATGTGTCCGCCATAGCTGCACTGACCGACAAGTAACAGGTAAGTAGCCGGAACACAAAGACAGTGGGTCGGAGGGGGACAGCTGAAGTAAAACACCCACCAGGCCCCCACTACCACAGACCAGCAAGGTGGAGCACACCCCACATCCATGTGTCCGCCATAGCTGCACTGACCGACAAGTAACAGGTAAGTAGCCGGAACACAAAGACAGTGGGTCGGAGGGGGGACAGCTGAAGTAAAACACCCACCAGGCCCCCACTACCACAGACCAGCAAGGTGGAGCACACCCCACATCCATGTGTCCGCCATAGCTGCACTGACCGACAAGTAACAGGTAAGTAGCCGGAACACAAAGACAGTGGGTCGGAGGGGGACAGCTGAAGTAAAACACCCACCAGGCTCCCACTACCACAGACCAGCAAGGTGGAGCACCCCTCCCTCCCAGTACCATGTGGCATCCATTGCATTGCGCACTGAGAAACAACCTGTAGGTGGGAAAATGTACAGGGCGGGGCGTCTGTAGGCATGAGGACTGTACTACGACTGACACATGGGACATGTCACGTAGCAGAGGAACACGCAGCACTGCTCCCAGTCACAATCATGAGACCAATGTGCACACGGACATGTTCAACAGAGTCAAACCCCACATGACCCATCACAGATACAGCAACACCTAAGGAGCCACGTCTGCATGCACAAGTCCCACTGGAGCACAGACCCACACGGCAGGCACTGTGCCACCCATCACACACATCAGCAACACCATCGAAGTTCTGTCCATGTAGTCCTCACTGCCTGTCACCCACACATCGTACAACAACGCCCACGTAAGACAGACCGTACTAGAAGTAACAGCTTGGAACCACAATATTGCACACAAAGACAACTGGACCCATGAAACACACAGGCACACAATGCACATTCAACATATCATCCATCTCATCTCTCAGCCACAGTGTCATGAAAGGTATGTCATCCGAACAGCTGGCCCTCATACAGTAGTCATGCAAAGATACCTGCCCATGACAAATCAAGTGCCTGCAGTGTCTGAAGCGCACGTCACACTGCGAGTAACAACACACATAATATAGTCAACACCCCAAGAGCACAGCACTGATGCACATGTACCAGGGCAGCACGCACACAAAGGATTTGGCCCATCTGCAATACGTCGTGTGGCACACAACAAGCACGAACTCACAACAATGCTACCAATGTGATGTCCATGAATGATAACAGTCAGCAGATATTCCGGGCATGTGAGACAGACACACACCTTTGTCTATGCACTGTCATGTTGCCAGAACACATGTCACGTTCTGCACCCATTACCCACAGTATGTACCCCAAAAGCATATTTCAACCCAAGAGCGTTTAGGGGGCTGTACCCCTTTTGGCATCAGCGTACCTAAGCGTTCCATCCTTCCCCCTAAACCATCGTTCAACCCAACATCGTCTATGGTCCTGGAGCACGCATACACCCGAGCCACAAAATGTAGGAGCATAGCAACACACACCCATCGGCATTGCTAATCCGTCCCATGCCACATGTCCACATCACACAGTCCCATTGCCTAGCCCACGCATACACACATCGTACATCCACACACACACCACTGGGAAACCTGTGCACGACAGTGCACGAACTGTGAATGTCAGACAACCAATACATACTTTGCTAGGTGCAACACAATGACCCATCTCATTCTCCCCACAGGTGCCGAACTGCTGGATGCTGGAGAGGGTGACAGCAGCCAGCACAGCCAGTCCGCAAGCCCCCGACCCGGACTCACGGATGTAGAGGAGCTGGACACCTCTCCGGACACGGACCACCCAGCAGGCCCATCTGGAGTGGCAGGGCACAACCGCTCCCCAGGGCCCCTCCTGCCCACCAACCCATCAGCCAGGGCTGCTGACCAGTCACAGACCCCTGCTGCTACGGCCATTGCGGCCACCACCACCGCCGCAACCACCACCCCGCCGCAACCACCACCACCACGCCATCCCTGGCCACAGCCCCTGCGAAAGCGGTGGCACGGCCGTCGGGCTCCACCCTGGGAGCCAGAGCGAGGACCGTGGTGAGCAATGTGGCTAGTGGGCAGGTCGGTGGCAGCAGTACTGGTAGGAGGAGCAGGGCCAGGCCAACACCATCTGAGCCTGGGAGCCAAGCCCTGCCGCAAATCGCCAGAGTCCTTGGGGCCTATGAAGAGGCCCAAGGACAATGGGCCAGGTCGGCTACCGACACGCGGGAGGTCCTTGGGGTGTTGAGGTCCATGGACGCCCATATGGGACAATTCGTGACCCGTATGGACCAACTTGTGGACCTAATGGGCCAGCTGGTGGTGGTGGTGAGGGCACAAGCAAGGCCAGCAACACCACCTCCGCCACCACCTGCTGTGGCGCAGGCTCGTGCAGCATCGCGTTCCCCTGCGTCCACAGCGAGTGAGCACTCCTCAGCCACCACCAGCGGCACATCAACACACACCCCCTACCAAACGTGGAAGGGGCCGTCCGAAGAGGAAACAGGTGTCCAGAGAGGACTTCGCACGCACCAAACGCCAGTGAGTCAGCCAGCCACCTTGACCACCTACTGCATTGACTTGTACTACGATCCTACCCCACACTGCCATGTGAATGGCATGTGTCTGTTGGACTGTGGACATGGAACTTCATGGGTACACCCTGACCATCACGCAGCCATGACCGTCAACTCATTGTCACAGCATGCACCACGTTTGTCATCACCTTGCACACAATCACATGTCACCGCTGTAAATAAATACACCTTGAACACAATCTGCTTCATGTGTCCTGGGTTTATTCAACGATGTGCAATCGCCACCATGAGCAGAAATGCATCTGCTGTGTGGTATGTCGATGGGACAGGAGAGGCTGTAGGGACCTAGGGGTGAAAAACAGAACAAGAGTACATTCAATGAGTGTGTCACACACTCATCACACAGTACTTGTCACCAACTACAAGCAATGTACACACATCACACAGAGCAACAGGGCACACTGCTACAGCCGCTGCCAGTGGCATACCAACCTGGACATGGACCATTGACACACAGCACTCAGTGAACAAAAGGCCCCCGTGACAGAGCACACATACACCTGCACAACTACAGCTACATCAGCCGTCGTACATGGACACTCACCGTCAAGTGAAGTAGCGGGCGATGAGCTGCTGACGCACATTCACAGCTTCCTCCTCTCCACTGTCCTCTTCACTCGAGCTGTCCTGGTCTGCAGGCTGGGGCCCTGGCTGATCTCCGTCATCCACAATTAGGGGATCTGCTTGCGAATAGCCAGATTGTGCAGCATGCAGCAAGCCACTATTATCTGGCACACCTTCTGTGGGGAGTACGCCAGTGCACCCCCGGTGCGGTCCAGGCATCTGAACCTGGACTTGAGGAGGCCAAAGGTACGCTCAACCACACGTCTGGTCCTCCCATGTGCCTCATTGTAGCGGACATCAGCTGGGCCCCCAGGATGTCGCAATGGGCTGAGCAGCCAAGGCCCATTCGGGTAAGCAGAGTCACCTGGGTGTGAGGGACACAGAGAACCGTTGCAATTCCAACTGGACACAAGACAGCATCGCACAGCCAGCACGCTACACTACTCCACATACTCACCGACAATCCAGCCACGGTCCGGTTGCAGATTGGCCATCAGTCGTGGTAGGATGCTGTTGCGCATGATGTGCGCGTCATGTGCCGATCCTGGGAACTTGGCACACACGTGGGAAATCACCATGTCCGCAAGGCACACCACTTGCACATTCAGGGAGTGCGTGTGCTTCCGGTTGCGGTAGAGCTGCTCAGTGGCCTGTGGTGGAACAAGGCCAACATGGGTGCAATCTATAGCACCAACGACGTGGGGGATCCGTCCAAGGGCATAGAAAGCACCCTTCACTGCCGCCAATTCACGAGCCCTGGGGAATCGGACGTATCTGTTCCTGTACAGCATCATAGCTGACAGTACATCCCTCAGCACCATGCTGAACATGGGCTGGGACATCCCACCTCCACTGCCCACTGTGTGTTGGAATGACCCAGTGGCGAAGAAATGCAGTGCAGCCATCACCTTAGCCGTGGGGGTGAATGCTGTTGGATACACCCTGCCAGGACGGAGGTGGGGTTCCAACATGGCACATAGACGATGCAGGGTGGGTCTGTCCAGACGATATTTACGGATGACCTCTACATCCTCCATGTCTGACAGCAATTGGTAGGGGCGATGAATGTTTGGTCTCCGCCTAGGAAGGATAGAAGTGGACACATGTCAAAGCAACACGCCACATGGCATATTCACATACACAAAACATAAATGACTGAGCAGGCAATTGAATAACAGAACAGCTGACAAGTAGGGACAGCACAGCCACAATACACTTACACAGGTCCCCTACCAATAGCAATGGGCAGTGACACACCCCATTGCTATGAGCATGCACATGGGGATCTAGGCCTCAATCACTTGTAAGGCATGCTGATGGTAACAGACTGCATATTCGGCAAGCGGCAACACCACGGCAACATGACTAGCTGCTGTGCATCACACTGCTTCCGAGGCTGGGTGTGTAGGGCACACACCAACAACGCTATGGACACAGGCTGAGCGGCCAAAACAAGTGGGACCTGTGGCACGAGGGGATATGAGACAGTCATTGATGTCACTACTGCACCCTATGTACAGCACTGTACGGATCACACCTCCAGAAACATTGACAGGTGTACACATTGACAGCCCCATGCCAACACGGCTGTGTGCTTGCAATTACACATCACAAGTGACACGTATCATTGCACGTGCCAAGTGGCAGATGTACATAGTGAAAGATGGCATGTGTGTGCATATGCATATCCCATGCTCCCATGCCAATGTGTACATGATGAGGTGCCAACAGACCTGTGGAGGCTGAGCACTGGCCGTCCCTGCCTATGCACACAGCATGTTGTGGCCCTGTCCATTGTGGACCTGCACCCACACGCAAATCATGGCCACACCTGCAGATGCATTGCGCACATCATACTGTGTGGTGCACATGGCATCAGCGGACTGTACCCGCCATGGGCCAGGCCCTTACGGCCAACTCCAATGACCCTCGCGGCTGCACCCTGCGTGTTCCACTGTGGAGGTAGGCGTCCATGGCCAGCTGGGAGCAGGCCAACGTCTGCAATTGAAGCTGCCAGACATGGTACACGAATTGCAGCAGCTTGTACCCACTGACACTGCCCCAGGGGGTTATATGTGTGTGTGAGTGGGACAGGCATAACCACAGCTACCTGGCACTGCAGCCTGGCACCCCTCGACAACACCTGCTGCTGCCACCACTCCACCTACACGTGGATGACGCTGAGGACATGTCCAGGTCCACTCACCAGCGAGGAGCTGGAGAACCTGGATTCCGAGCTCCACGCACACTGCACATGGCTATTCCTTGCGAAAGTTGTGTGTGAGAGACAACTGCAGTGTGTGTGGGTGTGCATGTGGGGGACACACATGTCGTTGCTCCGCAGCACTATGAGTCAGAGCCTGTGGTGTTCAAACATGCACTGCTCACCATGCTGACTGCAGGTGGCATGGGTATGTGAGCTCTCGGGCGCTTTGACCTGTCTGTCCCTCCCGAGTGGTGGTACATGGCAACTTCATGTCAGACATCCAGTGACACAGACAATTGGCAATGCAGGTCTCAGTGCACTTGTTGGTCGTGTGGAAGTCAGGCTGGGGCCATGCTGCCCTTCTCAGTCCCAGCAGGCCTGGCCTGCACATTGACTGCACAATGCCAGTAGGTGCCGACACAGACTGCCTAGTGGGTTACATGTGTCTCCTGTTCAGGACCCTCCGGATGAGCGCTTACTCTGCACTGTCGATTGGACACACCATGACTCGTGATAGGGATGTGTGTGAGAGATAGTGGCACTGAATGTGACCTTCGTTGCGGGGTGGGCCATGCACAGGGCGAGTACGCTGATGGTTGCGCAGTGTTGGTCACAGTGGGTACACCCACACAGATGTGTTGCCTTGTGATCTTTTCCAAGGTCCGCCAGACAATGGACAGTGGATGTGGGCAGGCTACACATTGCTCGATGTGCTGTCTATATGCATGTGCCTTCACACCAGGCACAACTGCCCCTGCACATGTGACCCCTGCTGCACTCAGTGCTGGGTCTGTTGAGCTGATGCACCATCTGTGCGTGGGGCAGACAGCTCTGCTCACTTCCGTCATTGCCCCTGACATCACTTTGCCGCAGGTGACATGGATCATGGAGGGCCCACATGTACGCGTGGGTGGACTACACATGAGTGTCCAATGGTTGTCACCCCCAGTCAGTGCTTCGAATGGGTAGAATGTGGTGCTGGTACTCATTTTAATGTGTCGAGTGGGCGGGGCTGGGTGCGGGGCTACATGCAAGACATGGGAAGTTCATCGGCTGATCTACTAGTTGCAATACACACGAGACACGTCTTTTTCCGACCACATCAGGGTCATTCCTTAAACTGGCTGAGATTCAAACAGTCATCTTTTGCACTGTCCTCATGGCCTCCCCTCGCTCACCCCAATATGCGTTTGCACCTGAGCAGCTAGCGCATGCACATGCAGCTCCAAGCTCGCCCCAGAGAGGCCAAGGATTGTATGTGTGGGTCCAGTTGAACAAGTGGTCTGTCTCACGGTATAATAAGTGGCGGGACGCCGTCCACCTGCGTGGTGCCCCGACTCGAGACACGGGCAACATTGACAATGCATGACAGGCTCCGCAGTCCGGATACACCACCTGCAACACACAGAGGCTGTAGCTGCCCTAGCGGGCCAGGCCGCGTCCAACTGGAGCTCATGGCCCCACACATTCACTCTTTGGCCTCTCTGGGGCGAGCTTGGAGCTGCTTGTGCACGCGCTGGCTTCTCTGTTGCAATGGCATGTAACGTGTGTGGGTGTATTGTCGATGGGTGGGATGGTGCGAGCCACCTTCCGTGACGTCACTCCTGCTTGTGATGTGTGCGTCCCCCACTACTTCCATTTGACTTGTGCCATACTACACATTGAGGATGTGTTGCCTGCGTGATGTGACCAGGAGGAGCGCGCCATGACCTCTCACCCACCATGCTCTACTGCCATCCCGTGCCCTGGATTGCCTGTGCAAGTGGACAATGTTGGGGATACACCAGGTCGACAGGGGATGTGAGTGCCTTGGCAAGGGCCTGGCGGACGCACAGCAGTATCCAGCATGTCCACGGAGGGTGGGCTGACGTCTACACTTGATGCGGCATTGATCGTGTGCCCGCCTGTTGTGCACACACGAGTTCACATTCATCACCAGACTGGTGGTCTTTACAAATTCCCAGGAGGGCGCCAATGTACTGTTCCTGAATCCTCCCAACACAGCGTGTTTCAACATTGCATGTGCGCACCTACCCGTCACACCCACCCACCTGAGCCATGCGTAACTCCCGCTTCACATGACACATATGTGTCTTCCACAGTTGTGCTACTCATTTGCGTTGTCATCCAATGACAGTGGACTACATGGTCATCTCACGACTGCCGTGTACTTCACACACTCTCATCCTCTCTCATTCGTACTTGTGAAATGAATCAGCAGAGACACATTTTTGCTTCAAAACATGTATTGGGACTTATGTCCTCTGTGATGCAGTATAGTGGACACTACTGGCAGCGAAATGCATGTGGAGGATATACTCAGCATGATTGCACATAGCATAGGGTGTAGGGGTACATCTCATTAGTTGTTGACTGTGGGATGTGTGCTTCAGAGTTACAACTGCTTAGCCGTTGCTGTGCTAATGTACATTTGCTAATTACTGTGGTGCTGCTGACTTTGACACAGACAGTATACATTTAGCCTACCAGTCCGCTTGTCATCATGGGCACAGTGCATCTCAGTTCCATGTTACAGGTTTGCTGCTATAGTTACTCATACACACGTGCGTGGAGGTGACATCAGGGCATGGGCTTACGTGCATGCAACGGCGTCCCACTTGTTGTTGCAATGTGGTGGGTACTGGCCATGTCACAGTCACTGGGCTCATGTTGTTGGTGGATGCACTTGGTGTCCATGCAAAGGTCCTGGCACGGACGTTCAGAGGGAGGTGAGGTGACAGCTCTCACATACTACAGCAGGACTATTACTGTCCACTGACCGGTGCATATGTTCATGGGCGCAGGATCCATATCATGGCATGGTTGTACGTGCAGTTCTGTCCATGTGGTTGCCATACACAAATCACATGCCTCTGACTCCCCCTGTTCATGCAGAGTTACTGGATGTGATGAGGAACAGGGTGCATGTCCCGAAACTATCAGATGTCATGGCAGTGTAGTTGATGATGTGGTGTCAGTTGCAGGTTGTATGGTATAGTTGTTGTACTGGTAACTGCCTAGTCCGTGCGGAAGCCAAGCATGGGTACGGTGTGGGACATCATTGCTCAATTGGGGGTATGGCGGCGGGGCCCGACGAATTGACAGGTTGTCAGGTATGCAATACCTTCCAGCAGGGCTTCCATGGCATTGGTGGTGGACATGGATGCCATCCAATGTAGCGGATGGTGGCTGTCAAGGTTTTGGTCGTGAGTTGTCCCTTGTAGGAGCATGATGGGACATGTTGGATGACATTCGATGTAACTGTAATCCATTATCCATCGTGTGGAGGCACAGTGGTCCCATTGCAGTCTGGGTCCGATAGTAGCCACATACGCCATGCCCCCATAGGCTGAACAGACCCTGTCGTGGACGTCCAGGGGGTTGAATAGTTGTAGCAGGTCCGCCTTGGACATGCCGGGTTGGAGAGACATAAATCCACAGGATAGTAGAAGGGACACCTCCGACAGTAGAAGACGGGGATGACGCAGCTGAACAATGCGATGCGCTAAGTTAGTCGGTAACTTACGTTCAGCAAGGCCAGATTGTCACATCCCAATATCTGTATCAGGTTATGTTTGTACAGCTTGATCTGTCCGGCGTAGTTGGGTAGGTGTGGTGCAAGTGCCATTTTGCTGCAGGGCGCTGTGGTGGCGTGCTCCGGCTGTCTGTGCAGTCTGCAGAGTGCAACTTCCGACGTTGCTGGGAATTCTGTAATGGTCGTAGGGAAGCAGGACTTGTGTTATGTTGGCTTGTGCTGAGGACACGGGCCCTCATCCCACATGCTTCTCTGAATGGTCAAGGTCAGTGGTGTCTGACTCCTTCCAGATAACTTGCATGTGAACCACATGGGGGAGTGTTATCATTTCTTTTTTCCGTTGTGAATGTTCTTTGGTGTTATGCGCTATCTGCCCTGTGGCCGCTTCCCTCTGCATGCCTGTGTTGGGCTTTTTTGGTGCAATGACTGTTGTCTCCGGCTTGTTTAGTCGGGATGTGGTTTCAGAGTGGGAATGGAAGGTCATTCAGTGCTGTCTCCTCTCCCGTGTGTGGGCAGCAGTCTACGTTTCCGCTATGCGTTGGGCCTTGTGTTATAATTGGTCCCACCTGTTGTCTGTCCCCGGGATCTTTGATGTTGCGTATTGCATGTCTTGTTATTGGGTGCAGGGTGGCATCGGTGTTTCTGTGTGGTATTGGCGTACCTTTTCCCGAGGGGGTCCATGTTCTGCTGGGTGATGTTGCCGCCACTGTGTGCTTCGCTGTGTTTTGCACACAGGGGTGTGTCCTAATTTGGCGTGACGTCACTGTCATGTTCGGGTCACTTGTGTGACGTCAGGTTGGCAACAGTGAATTGCCGGTTGGGGACATGACTGTGGCAGGGCTGTCACGTGACATGTGCGTTCTGGGTGGTGCTGGTGTGTGTGGTGTTTGGTTGTGACCCTGTGTTGTTTGTGTGCGGCGCATGCATTGCGCTGCCGTTGGCCTCTGCGTTGTGCGCATGTGTGGGTGCAGTGGTGGATGTGTCGTGTCCACGCAGGGGTGTCGGGGGGCCATATACAGTTTTCCCCGCCCTTGCACTGTGTGCGCTGTTTGCGTGCCCCTGTTGTGTGTCTGCCTACCTGTGTCGCCGCGGTGCGTTGACTCCTGGGTGCTGCATCAGGTAGAGCATGGGGAGGGCCTGCAGTGCTGGATTCATGCTCGGGGTCCGCCTCTTGCTATCCGTACTGTGCGTTCGGTTTTCCGCCTTGCTTTCACGTGCGGTGTCTCTTAGCAGGTGGAACTGTTTGGTTGTGGCATCGTAATTTGTTCGCCGGGCGGTACGTAATTTCGTCGGGCGTTGTGTCTCCATTAGGCCGCGCTGCTCCGTGGATGGGCGCACTTTGATGGCGGAGGGCGTAGCTGGCTTACGGGTGGTGTTTGGCTGACTTTTCACATCCTAATTGGGCGGGCGTGTGTGCTGTGGCGGGCGGACGGTAACTGGTGCTTTTTGCATCCGCCAGCACGGCGGTGGTGCTTCCGCCCGCCATCCTAATGGGCCCCTTACATTTTAAAACCATTAAAAAAACATAAACAACAATTATACAGACAATATATAACATATACAATTACAATATTATTTAAAATACATAAAGATAATTAAAAATTGATATTCTTTACAACAATGGTATTGTAAATGATATTAACAACAACAATATTATTAAAATCTATATTACTTACCTTAAAAATAGATATTTTTATCAACGATATTCCTGCATCGCAATATTTCGGTTGCACGATATTAAAAACTCGATACTAGTGTCACTCGATATTTATGACTCGATATTGTGTGCGAATACCACATAAAACACTGTAAAAAAAACTGCTTGTTCTGTTATGTGTAAGGTGTGAGATATTCTAATTGCTGCAAAACAAGTTATGTTGCCTGAACTATAAAACTTTAAAAAGTAAGGGATAATTGAAGAATTAAAGGCTACTAACTGGGTTGTCCCGGTAGTGTTAGCACGCAAGGGCTCAGTTGATGTGAGGTTATGTATTGATTTGAGAGCATTATATAGGTCTGTGGTGGTCAATAGGTAAGCTTTAGCTAATATATCTGACATTTTGTCTCAACTCAATGGTGCTGTTATATTTTCTACACTGGATCTGAGATCTGAGTGCCACCAAATGAAGCTTGAGAAGCAGTCTAAGGATGGTTCCTCATTTATCATCCTTTATGGTGTATATAGGTTCACTAGGATGCCTTTTGGACAAATTTTTGCACCATCAGCTTTTCCAAGGGCTATGGAAAGAGTGTTACATGGGATACCTAGGGGACGATTCCGATCTCAGCCGGTAGTGCTCCGAATCGGATTCGGATTTACCGGATCCGATTCGGAGCCCTGTTTCCCGACTGAATCGTACGCGGGTCCGGCCGAGCGAGTAGGATGCAAGCTCCCGCGAAATCGCCGACCGACTCGTACGCGGCTTCAACACGCTCCGACCGACTCGCACGGACACGACTCGCACTGCGCTATGGAGACGTTTCCCAGCCGGGTAAGTACGATGCGCGCCGTGAGCAGTCCGACCGACTCGCGCCGTCCGGCTCGAAAGAGCTGTCGGAGCCGGACTTTGGGGGTCTGCATCGGACCCCCCTGTACGATTAGGCGTGCGAGTCGCACACAGGGGGGACCCATGGGTCCCCCCTACCTGTGCATGTACGCCGCGATGCGCATGGACGCGTACCCGCTGTAGGGGGCGCCCTTGTTTGCCTTGCACACATTGAGTCAATGGGAGCCCGCGTACGCGTTGTACGACCGGCTCCCATTGACTTCAATGGGAGTCCGACCGAATCGAGTCCGATAGCATGCGAATGCATCGTACTCGTCCGGTCGGACTGCTAGGGTCCGATTCGGTCAGAATTCTCTCCGGGTCCGGCTCGGTCGGAGAGATTTCCGGCCGGAATCGGAATCGGCCCCCTAGTGTGTAGATATACCAGGATGATGAGTTGATATATGGAGCAGTACACAAAGAACATGAAACTTGTTTGAGGGATGTGCATAACAGATTGAGGATAAGAGTCCCACAATCAAAGAATCTTATTGTAATCTATTTTGAAAAGAGATAAGTTTATTTATTTTATTTATTTGCAAAGTTTTATATAGCGCTGGCTAGACCCGGAGGTATCAGAGCGCTTTACATGAGGATCAGTGAGTTACAGGTTCCATAATTACATAGACAAGTATAGACATAGGAGAAAAGACAAAACATGAGATTACACAACAATGTGAGAATTATTAGCGCTTACACACGTCTTATGCGGAGTGAAGAGGTAGAGGGGGAATGGTAAACTGGGGTAGGGAATGCAGGTAGGAAAACACAAGTTTTTGGGCCATTGTTACTTGTTACATAAGTTACTTGGGCCATTGGTTAACTGGTGATGGTGTGAGACCGAAGGATGATTTGTTGGGAACGCTTATGTCCATGTCAGTTCCTGAAAACAAACATGGGTTTTTCAAATTTCTTGGTATGGTTGAGTATTATAACAAGTTTGCTTCTCATTTTGCTAGTCACATGTTAGATATCAGACGTCTGCTATAAGTGGATATATCATTTTTGTGGTCTCATGAGTGTGATTTAGAATTTAAATGGGAAGCAGACTTGGGTGAGGCCATCGAGGAGAAACCATGGGGAGAGCTCGTAGAATGGGCTTGGAAGAGTACTAGGAATGCACGCTTTCAATTAATTCACTTCTATGTATTACATAGGGCATACCTAACACCGGGCAAGATTAATGATTATTTTGGGGTCTCATCCACTTGCCCGAGGTGTAACCTGGAGGGCGCAAGGTTTCTCCACATGTTTTGGGACTGTCCACATCTGGGAGAGTATTGGAGAGGGGTGACGGCTGGATTGGCGACGGTGATGGAAAGAGAGATACCCTTGACACCTGCCTGTTGTTTACTACATTGGTTTCCGCACACTGCCAAGTTCAACATTACTAGTAAGTTCATTGATCTGGGGCTGGTGTTGGCAAAAAGGGAGCTCACCACTCATTGGAAAGCGAGGGGTCCCCCCAGCCTGTTTCGCTGGAATAGGGAGCTAGTTACATGGGCGGAGAGTGAGGGGAACTGCAGACTGCGCATGGCTACGCGAACTGTGAATGAAAAGTCAATGGAAATGGCGCGAGCATGGGTGGCATTGGTGGATCTAGTGAAGCACCCGAGCGGGGACATTGATAACACGCTTGAGGAAAGGGGCGCTGCACTGGGCGACTGAGCTTGGAGGTTCTTGATAATCTTCTGATCGGCGCAGGGTCTGGGAAGGTCTGACTGGGGGCTTCTGTCACTCCTTTCCATGATATTATCCCCTGGGATGTAGGACATAAGGGACGTGGTGCAAGATGGATGTGTCTGAGGTGCGAGAATGGGAACTTTTATAAGGCAGTGGCATGCCTGGGGGGTGGGGCGGGCGGCGGGAGTTTGTTTTATGGGTGTTAGAGGGTGGGTGTTAGGGGGGGTGTTGGATGACCATGTTACGAAGAATCCTGATGGGTCTTTCTCCATGCTGGGGCACGCTCTGTTACATAATATGTGGAGCACGGGGAGGGTGGCGGGATACTGGAAGAGTGTATAAGTTGTTTCCCCAACACGAGCCGTTAATACTGGAAGGGGTTGATGGATCTTAAAGACTGCAAGCAATGGGGTTAGCTGCCCTGGATTTTGTCTGCGTCCCATGCTCATTTGTCATGCCTCCGGGCTGTTTAACATGTCATCTTTTTTTTAAAAACCAATAAAATTTTGTTTAAAAAAAAAAAATGAGTGTGATTTAGAACTTCAAGATTTCAAGAAATTTTTGCACAGTGATCTTGCTTTACAGAGTTTCAACCCTAATGGAAAATCGATTCTTATAACAGATGTCAGTTCAAAAGGACTTGGCTCTGTTTCAAAAAAACAAGGTGAGGGAAGTAATGAGATAACCGTTAGGTTTATAGCTCATGCTCTAAAGGGTCCCGAATCTAGATATT
Source organism: Calotriton arnoldi (assembly GCA_963921515.1). Taxonomy (NCBI): domain Eukaryota; kingdom Metazoa; phylum Chordata; class Amphibia; order Caudata; family Salamandridae; genus Calotriton; species Calotriton arnoldi. The sequence continues at coordinate 595,931 of CAWUFW010010701.1, forward strand.
CTGTAATTGAGAAAGAGCTATTAGTATTCATTAGACCATTTAGGAACTCAAAACAAAATTTTGGTGAAGTAGTTTTGTGGTTAGAATGGATAACAAACCCGTTAGGAACATGTTTGACTAAAGAGGAATTGATGTCATTTCAAGTAGGATTTGCAAGTGGGTCATATCTTTATCGAAGATAAGGTGAGGTATATCCTGGTGCTAAGAATGGTGTTGATGGTTTGTCTTTCAAGATTAGTGAGTTCCAGATCTCAGTCAGAGAATGATTCTTGTGAGGATGTATGGGATTTGGATGACTATAATGTATCATACATCATGTGTTAGATAATTAGTGATGATAAATGGAGGATTGAGGTAGCAAATCATGTGACTTTGAAATAGTTTTCTGGTCTGATTAATAATGGTTGGAAAGTCGAGAGTGAGTCTAGGCCTGAATGTAAGAAGTTATGGGAAGTTAGAAATGAATTATAGGTGCGTCAGGAATTAGTGAGAGGCACGAAATCAATTCCTCCAATTGGTGTCAGAGAGTCTTTTATAAACTTGGCACACCAAGGTTGTTTGGGTATTGGTAAAACGAAAGAGAGACATAGGTTATATTTCTGGTGGCCAGGCTAAGATTTTACACCCAGAAAACCATAGAAATTCAACAGTTATAATTATCTCAAAAAACTATAACTCGTACACTAAGGTAACTATAACTCACGCCCACCATGACAAGTTTTCTCATCAATAATTTTATTTCAAATGTTGAAGTTATATTATGAATTATGTCATAGAAGATGTCATTACTGATGTAATATGTGGGGTAAATAGCAGTGCATAGTCAGGGCGCACAAGTTATAGTTACCTTAGGGCATGAGTTATAGCTTCTTGAGATATGTATAGCTGTAACTGTTGAATTTCTTTGGTGTTGTGCGTGTTAAATCTGAAACTAACTGTAAGGTCCCGCTAACCTTTGTTTTGTTAGTGAATTTCCAAGGTTTTTTAATTCTATTTCCTAACTATAACATCCCAGTGACCGTTGCTTTTTTTGTGAATTTCTAGGGTTTTTTCATGTTCAGAAATATTTAAGTACCTCACGTTCATCCAACCCGTTCCGTGCATTATGTGGTTTGCCCGCAGAGCCTGACACCACCCTAGGTGCCGAATCCCAAACCATGAACGCACTTTGGCTGTGCGCAGCAGGGGTGGGCCACAGGCCCTGGCCTGGGGCCAGACCCTGTGGCCAATACCCTGTAGGTATCCAAACATACACCATGAGCAACCTTTGGCTGTGCACGGTGGGGTTGGCCGTTGGGCCTGTCTTGCAGCCAACCACCCACAGGCACCTTACCTAACTCAACGCACAGCCTTTGGCCATTTGCAAAAGTGAGTCGGCAGCAGTGCCCCCCTGCAGCCAGGTCCTGCACCCAAACCCCGGCAGGCACCCACACCCGTGCTTCACAGGGCCTTCAACCTTGCTCAGCAGGGGGTTAGCAGCAGGGCCTGACCTGTGGCTAGGCCCTCTGGCCCTTCCCCAAATATATAGGCAACTTTGGTGGGGGCATGCTGTCCCCCTCCCCAAGACAATTACGGCCAAGGGGACCTCATCCCCGGGGCCCGGACAATTACTTCAAGGGAAGTGGGGTTGTGTGGCACACCTCCCTGGGCTGATTGTGGCCTTGGGGGCCCCATCCCCCTGGGTCCAGCAAATTAATAAAAAGGGAGGGAACCCTGGTGGTCCACCTTCCCGGGGCCTGGCCATTTTATGCTGAGTGTCCTGGCCACACACAAGGCACCCACTGGGCACTGCTGGGGGATGCAGGGGGAGCCTGAATGCTCCCTTGGTCCCTGCCGGCTTCCCACCTCCAGCTGGAGCCACTCTCTGCATCCTGGAACAATTTTTTTATCTGTTTTCCTGCCCACTTGAGAGCGGGCAGGGAAACAGATCAAATGACATCATTGATGACATGCACTCATGGCATCACTGATGACATCATGCAGTGAATGTGCTAGTTTGTTTTACAATTTACATAGTGGCAGGTAGCTACCATAATACTTTTCTACCTAATTTTGTTTAGTCTGTATCCAGCTAATGGGTGTAAGTGTTTACAAAACACATGTGCTCCTAATACACCATACCAGCTTTCCTCACAACTTTTTGGTTCTGCAGGAAAAGGTTTCCAACAGGTGAAAGATTCTACATAGTAAATGGTACCTTTTCTAAACAGCCATGCATTTTTAGAGAGAATCATGTCAGCGTGATAATTTATACTTAACATACAAGAGTGCATGCACCAGGTACTAATCTATGTATGTGTGCTTGTTTTGCTTCAGAAGATGGGCTATCTGTAAAGTTTTCTCCACAGCATGAAGGTTGCAGGTAGTATGATCCTTAGTACCTTCAGATCTTGGTTATTTTTAGCAAATAGTGACTTTTTTGACAACTGTTACATAGAATATACATTATTCTGTGTGATTATTTTAAATACTCTGTGGTGTATTTCTCATGCAAACAGTGTGCTAAGAATGAACTCTCTCAATAGAGTAAAATCTGTTTACAGTACTCAGTTCTCTACTGATATCAACTTCATTTCTTTATGTAGCTTTGGTGTGTCAGCAGTTTGATACAGATAAAAGCTGTCCGTAGTAGGAATTTGTTTTGAAATTGTCATTGACTATTTTGGCTTTGTCTGAACAGCTATTTACAGATTCCACATCATACTCAATGAGGACTTCACTAAGCCCGGGCGGAGCTGGCGTAGTTGCTTTACGCGGAGCTCCACGGAGTTGGGCAAAAACTCTGTGGAGCTCCGCTCCGCGCCTCCACCCCCCTCAATAAATATTTTTAAAAGAAAAATAAGGTAATAAACACACTTACCTTTATCGCAGCGTCTCTAGGCTGCCCTCCTCCTCCTCGCTGTGGTCTCTTCTGGAAACCAAAACCCCTACGTCAAACGTACATGTGGGTAGGACTGCACACGCATGCGCAGTCCTACCATGGCATATGTCTGATGTAGACGATTCTGCAGGAGAGACCACGGTGAGGAGGAGGAGGGCAGCCCGGAGACGCCGCCATTTAAGGTAAGTGTGTTTTTACCTTAATTTTTATTTTTATTTTAAAAATATTTATTGAGGGGAGGTGGAGTCGGGGAGGGCCCGGGGCTGAACTCCGCTCCGCTGCGGAGTCGGAGTTTTGCATAAACTTACCGTTCTCAGCGGAACGCAGATTATGCAAAAATCCGCCAGCTCCACCAGCGGAGCGGAGTTCTCTGCCCACGGTTAGACTTCACACATATCTCTAGTTGATTGTTAATGTGAACAATGCTAGCTGTAAAGTGTATGGTATAGGGCTGACTTTGCACAAAATGCATGCTTTCTACAGCTAAGGGAGTTGCATCTGTGATGTTAGCAATGATGGCTGATATGTTTTGTACTTACTGTCAGGCCTCTATTAACATATTAATTTAAGAAACCAAAATGCGGAAAGTAAAGTTTGGATGATATCATCAGTGATGTTAACAGTGATGTCATCAATGGTGTCATTTGAGATGTCATCAGTGATATCACAAATGATGTCATAGAACATGTCATGAGTGATGTCATATGTGAGATCATAAGCAGTGCATGGTGGCGGCTCCGGTTATAGTTAGTGCTGTTAACTATCACTTGTGAATTTCTGTGTGTTTTTTAGTTTAAAGTTTTAATGCTGTCACTGAGAAATTCACCTCACTATAATGTTAATTTATCCTTTGGTTTTTTCAGTGAATTTCCAAGGATATTTAAACAAAAATAAAAAATAAAAAAGATCTTCTTATCACACCTAATTATTACGCTACTTTAACCTTTTGATTTTTCAGTAACTTTCTAAGGTTTTTAAAAAAAACAAAAACAGGTCTTTCTATCACACTTAACTATAATGTTACTTTAACCTTTGTTTTTTTAAATGGATTTCTAGAGGTTTTTTTCAGTAAATGAACTTTTTTTAAGAGTATATATGGTAAAATAACTGAATAATATATCCTGTATGCAGACATTATTTGGAAAGGCAATTGCTTTCGTATTGTAACTTAACAGGAAAGGGTGAACATTTCTAAAAAATGATGTTTCAGTATAAAACGGGATATTACAACATTATTTGTGCTGAGATTGTCTTCAGTTCTTCTAACTCTCATATTCAGACATTTTCAAAGCAAGTTCATTAATATTGTAATAGCATACTTTTCATAGCCATTTATGTGTTTTTACATTAAAGTCATAATTATAATTCAGAAAGAGAGTAATCAGTTTTTATTTAATATTGCATAGTATTAAGTTTCACTATAAAAATGTGTTTGTTAAATGTGTGATTACTCTCATGAGAAGCTCGTGAGAATGTAGAGTTCTATATTTTGTTTTCGTCTACTGTTAGGAGTTCTTTTTCATATGTTCAGTTATTATTTAATGTTAATCTGTAAAAAGAGAGTCAGTAAAATATGGTTGTAATATTAATTTATTTTTGTTTAAAGAAAGATGGTGACTCTCACAGGAGTCGAATACACAATCACCTGCATGGACTCCGAGAGGGATGTACTTCCTTGTCGGCTCTCGTCACTCTTTCACGTGCTCATACATCATGCATTTGGGGTTAAGTTAAAAACAATGCTTTCCTGTAATTCTGAACAAAGTAATAGATCAGACATTTTGATTACATTAGTAAAATTGATTATGATTTATTCCATTGAATTTATAAAGCAATAATATTTTTAAAATCTCACTAGAAGCTCACAGAAGTCAAACACACAATCCCCTGAGTGGACTCTGAGTGGGCTGTACTTCATGTTCGGCTCTCACAATCTACCCACGAGATTCTGCATTTGGAATTATGTTAATGACAGTGTTTTCTTGTAATTCTGAACAAATTAACACATTAGAGATGTTGTTGGAAAAATTGATTATCAATTGTTCTATTGAATATTTACAGCAATAAACTTTTTACTATCTCATGAGATGTCTGGGGGAATCTCGTGAGAGGTCCAGGAGAAGAAACACACCCAAGGAAGAGATGTGATTGGTTCATATACGTCTTTATTTCCAAAAGGTAGATTCCATCCTTTTAGTTTTATATCTGCAGGAGTTTGCTGTGGGTAGAGCTTGTTGTCTTCCTCTGTTTTCCTTTTTGTTTTGGGAAAGAAAAATGTATTTCTCAGATTCAGACAAGAGGCCTGGTGCTGTTGCAGTACCTTAAGCACCTCAGCCTGCCAAATAGTCTTTGTTATGGCAATATTTTTACATGAGGCCAGGTGAAAAAAAGTTTCTGCAAAGTATGTCATGTGCAAACTTGGCAAGTAGGAGTACAGCCTGGTGAGTGGAAACAAACACCACAGTATGAATACCACAGGCGTGAGAAGGCACCTCAGATTTATGCATCCACAAAGGCTTGCTCAGGCAGAGTTAGCTCGAGCTGTGGAGCTAGACAACTCTTCAGTGGCTTTCACCTCATTTGAACCTAGAGATAATGTGCCTCTCCAGGTCCTAAGTGCTGTACAAGATAACAACCCTGCTTTGTAAGCAGATAATGTTTTTATTGGAGGGAAGCAGGTCTGTACAGGATAAGCTTGTCCAAGATCACAAGTGCCTCCTAGGCAGTAGTTATTTCTTTTGCACATTTTTTTCCAGTTTGTTTTTAAGGAGATGTTGGTCTTTTATTATGTATTTCTCCAAATTTAATGTTTCAGTTGCAAACTATTTTAAAAATAAAAATTACAAAACATTTCTTTTACATCTTAAAAAACAATTCTTTTAAAAGTTGTTGAAAAATGTTAACAAAACGGCTCTTTTGACAATACGAAATGCAGGAGCACGAGAAACCTGGAACAGACATCGCCATGGAAAGAAAATCCAACAGCACTCCAAATCTCAGCCCCGGGCTCCATCACAGGATCCTTCAATCTAGTACAAATCATTGCAGAGTGCAGGAGAGCCCTACAGGCAGCTGAGGACCTGGGTCCCGCCTCAGTGATCTCAGACGGTGAGAGAGGCCCCCATATCTTCACGTCCAAAGAGGACCCCAGTGACACAAGCACCTCTTGAGAGGAATCGATGACCTCACCATTGGAGACCCCTCAAACAGCGGACACACTCATCTGAAGGACACTCGCAATGACATTGGGTCTCTTCCTGTATCCTTATTCTCATTCCTAGTCGGCTGTACAAGATCCAAGCCACAATCAGACACCTAGTAACATGGCCCCCCGGGGCTCTAAGCCCCACCAATCTTCCTGGCTCCCCATGGGCCACACACATCACTAGCTTTTGGTACACATACGTGTTGCCCCCATAGAACACTAGTGCGCTTGCACCATGTTTGGTTTGGGCATACTGCCAGTTGTGGTAGGTCCCCAGTATTGGGATCATGTCCCATCACAGTTTTTGTCCCCTCCTTGGTTCCTTCCCTACACCCTGATCAGATTCACACAGTGGGCGGGCGCCATCGACTATAAACACCGGCTATTCCCAAGGTATGGGCGACATCTACACAGCGCCTCTTTTTGCGCCCCCCATCACCACCAATGTCCCATCATGATTCCCACAGCAGATATTAGTTTCCTCACTCTGAATGTCCGAGGAATACACACAGCACACAAACGCTATGCCGTTTTCTCCTACATCAAATGTCAACAAGCGCAGGTAGCACTACTACAAGAAACACATCTAACCATTGGAGAACTAGACCGGCTGTGTAGGCGCTGACGAGGCCCCTTCTGCACCACCACATACTCCGCATATGCACAAGGGGCAATGATCTGGCTTCGGCCGGGGGTCCCATTTCAGAAAACCCATAGGGTGGTGGACACAGAGAGACGATATGCACTCCTAGAGGGGCTCCTAGATGGCCAACCGATAGTAATAGGCAGCATCTGCGCACCGAACACTGAGCAGGGGAAATTTTGGGACTCCCTGTCGGGCGTCCTAGCCCAGTTACTAGCCCAGTTCACAACATCACCATGGATTCTAGGAAGGGATTACAATTGTGTGCTGTACCTATCCATGTATAGATCTCAACCCCCCTTCCCCACTCCTTGGCTAGCACGTAGACAGAATAATACCAGACCTGGGTAAATCACTGATCACTCCTAGGTGCCTGGAGAAGTCGATTTCTGGTGACCAAACTCTATTCCTTCCACTCCATCACACACAATCTACAGGCACGTCTCAACCTATTTCTGTGCTTGCCAGCGGTTATCCCCCTGATCCTGCATGCAGACTACCTGGTCCGGGTCCTATCCAATCATGATGCGCACCTCATAAGCCACAGATGGTGACCTCTCCTGCCCCCGGTCCCTACCTGGCGGCTACTGCGCAATTGCCTCGAAGACCCAGTGTTCCGCCATGAACAACAAAATAGCATTCAGGGCTATTTCTCAAAGAACACCCATACGCCATCAACTAGGATGCTAGAATGGGACGCCTTCAAAGTCGTCACTAGAGGGACATGCATCTGACAGATAGCGGGGGTCTGCGTGACACTAGAACACAACATACAGGTGACAGAGAGCAAACTGGCAGCCCTGACCAAGGCCGGGGATGCCAGCACGGCGTCCCCGACTCAGGTGATGGAGGCAAAGACCGCGTATGCAGAAGCGTTATTAGATCTGCGAAGATACAACTTTAAGGTGTACACAGCTAGGACACATTGGGAGGGGGACCGGTCCGGAGCACTGCTAGCCTGGCTTGTCCGCCAAGACACGACACATGACCAATCACAGAAATAGTTGGCCCTTCGGGTGTCCTGGCCCGCACTACTGGCCTCTTATCGACCGATTGCATTACTATTGGCAGACTGCAAGATCCTCTGTAAGATCCTAGCAGACCAATATGGCCAGGCCCTACCAACGTTGGTGCACCCGGACCAGTATGGGTTTGTTCTGGGCAGGAATTCCTCCCAAAACATCCGTCGACTGTTCCATGTCCAGGATCAGGTACATGGTTGATTTCCCCACGCCGCTTGCCTGGCCCTGGACCTGGAGAAAGCCTTCAATACCCTGACATGGCCGTATCTCTTTGCGGAGCTCTGGAAAATGAGAGTGGGTCCCACACTCCTGGCATACACAAGGCAGCTGTATATGATGCTCACATACTGGAACCTCCTCGGCCGCAATATCTCGGCCACCTTCCCGGTGGCATGTGCCACACGTCAGGTATGCCGGTTCTCCCCCCTGCTCTTTGCCTTAGCAATGGGGCCACTGGCGGTTCGTCTCCGAAGGGGAGGGCAAAGAATGGGGTATCCCATTAGTGGACATTACCCACAGTGTGTCCCTGTATGCAGATGACCTGTTGCTATATGTATGGTACATCACAATGAACCTCGAACCTCTTTGGGCCACGCTTGCAGATTTTGCGGCCGCAGCCGGGTTAAGAGTCAACTGGGCAAAATCCACTATTTACCCCCTGAGCCCCGACCTTCCCCCACGAGAAATACACATCAGAGATGCCAGGCTCACTTCGAGTTAGCAGGCCCCTCGTTATTTAAGAGTTAGACTCATTCTTCTAATGACCTGTATGAGGGCAACGACCGCAAGGTACTAGCAGGCATACGAGCCCTAGTTGGTTTCTGGAAGACCCTTCCTTTAGCCCCGTCAGGAGAATAGCCCTAGCGAAGATGGTCATAGTACCCCATCTCCTCTACCACTTCACAAATCTACTGGTCATTCCCCCCACCCCTTTTTTCTGGAACTCGATTCCCTGCTTTGCTCCCTCATCTGGGGCAACGGTTGTCGAAAAGTCACCCTGATCAAGATGCAACTGCCGATTGACCGGGGAGGACTAGGGGACCCGTCCTTTGAAGCGTATTTTCTTCAGTGGCTGTCACGCTGGACGGCGGGGCCCCATCTGGGGGAGGCCAGCTCAGATGCACGGACCTATGCCGATACAGCCACTTTGGTGGCTGCTCCTGCCGGGATGTTGACTTGTCTCGACGCACCCACTCCAAGTGGCGGTGGCTAGGTCCTGCATGTTGCGGGTCCACCAACTGTCCCAAAGAATCCAGCTGTACACCCCCCTGCTATCATTGGCCGGCCTACCCCAGGCAGAGGTCATTATACTGCCCAAGTCATGCAGACCTGGACAGACCACTCAATTCTCGAGGTAGAGTCCCTGTTTGCGGACGGTCAACTTCTTCCATTTGACCAACTGGCGGAGGAGAGTGGACTCCCACGTGGATAGTTCCTCTTTCACAGACAAATCGTCTCGGACTGTCACCAGCTCTGGGACCTATCCAAAGAGGAACCTGTGATGCACCCGGTACTCCACACAGTATTACACATGGGCCCTGGATGTCACATAATTACCTGGTTATACAAGGCCATTCGAGAACTCACGGCCACACCACTTACCCAACTGAGACACAAGTGGGAGGAGGAAATTGAGCGGCCACTACATGACAAGGAATGGGAACACACCCTAGAGTACTTAAAGAAAGTGTCTTGAAACTCGTGGTTTAAAAACATACAATTCTACATTCTACACTGTGCATACCTAATGCCGGCGTGACTCCAGCGCTTCTACCCGGAGTCTCAATTTTCCTGTCCCCGCTGTCAGGTCCCTTGCGCAACTTTCCAGCATATGTTCTGGAACTGTCCCACCTTACAGCCCTATTGGGATGCAGTCCACAATACACTACAGGAGATCACGGGGCTCACTGACATCACCACATGGGAGGCTTGCACGCTAGGTGTATTTCGGGGCCAAAAAAGTGCAAAGTCCAGACGCGGTTTGCGTCACTAGCCCTCCTTCTGGCGAAACTGGGAATCACAATGCACTGGTGAGCTTCTGCAGGGCCCCCGCTGGCGGCCTGGATGGGAGTGGTCAGCAAATGGGGTACAGCAGAGGAGGACACGATCAGGTACAAAGATGTGTGAGGAGTGAGCCAGCATCGCATTTCCACAGACAGGGCCACACTCCTTCAGTGCTTCTGACAAAAGATGGTGGAAGCCCAACCACCCCCGGCATCACCAACCCCAACTGAGGTGCCCGGCCGGGAGCCCTCTCCGAATCCTCAAGTGGGCTATCACCATTTCGGAGTCCCTCACACGACATGCATGCAAGCACATAAATTGCAGCCTCCCCAGATAGAACCGAGCTGCATCTCACCTGAGCCCGTATGCCCCACAGTATAGCCACAAGTGACAAATACCTGCCCGCCCACCCACACCTCCACTCCTAATTACCTTTCCCTGGTTCGACCCCGAGTTTGCAGTCAGTTAGCTGTTCCCATTTCTCCAACTTTCAGACATACTAAAGGGAGGACAACCCCCCTGGGGGAAAAGCAAGTTCCACTGAAACATTATTTGACTAGATCTCATTGTCAACCTCTATTCTTATTCACCTGTAACCATGATTTAATATTAATGTGATATTATTCAGCACTATGCATGTAATCTTGGTTACCAACAATGTATAATGATCCTTCAATGTGGAAAATGCAATAAAATGTTTTTTTTTAAAAAGCTGTTTTCAGAGCTACCCAACACATTTATTATATATATTGTTTTAACTATATTTCCCTTTTTTCTTGTTGAAAACTCTCATGAGACTCTCACGAGAGCCAGAAAACTCCATTACAATCGACTACTCTCAAGAGTCTCAAATATCTCAATAGCCACCTATAAACTCAACAACATATCACAGAAAAAATCAGCTAAGGTTCAAGAGAAAGCACTCTTAATTTAGATTTGACACTTTTTTCAACTGCTGAGATTTAACACAGTAAAATAAATACAGAGAACAAAGACAAAACTCCAATTACCGCCAGCACAACAGCATTCCTCTAAAATTTCAATATTAATTTTTTATCATTATGCATTATGGTTCACCTCTGGATTTTGGGACACCGCTTCAACCGCTGGGCTAGGGAATATGCCATTAATTGTGGCATTGACAAGAATCTTCGATTTCCAAACTTGGGGCCAGATGTACGACCCTTTCATTTAGTGCCTCGCAATTTGCGACTCATTGTGAGTTACAAATTGCGAGGCGCTAAATGAAATGTACAACAGTGTGTTTACACTGTTTTGCGATTCCCAATGGGGTCGCAAATTGCGAGGCTCATTAATATTAATGAGCCTCTCGCAATTTGCGAGCCCATTGTCAATGCCATCCCTCCCAGGGATGGTGGCCTTCTGGGCTCAGCAGACCACCATGTCTGGGACTGCTTTTTAATAGAGCAGCTTTTTTTTTTTTTAAATGCAGCCCGTTTTCCTTAAAGGAAAACGGGATGCATTTAAAAAAATAAAATGAAACGTTTTTGTTTCATTTTTTAAGGGCAGGCAGTGGTCCCTGGGACCACTGCCTGCCCTTAATTTTTTTTTTTACAGACAGTCACAAAGTGGAAGGGGTCCCCTGGGGACCCCTTCCAAATTCCGACTGCAATACCACCCTCTTGAAGAGGTTGGTAATTTGCAAGTGTTTTGCGACCGCAATTGCGGTCACAAAGGAAGGGAAGGAAGGAAGGAAAAGACATTTATAGAGCGCATGGCTACCCGGAAGCTTCCCAGCGCTAATAACTGACATGGGGGGGCAGAGGACTAGGGGAAGAGCATGGTCTTTAATTGCTTCCGGAAAGCCAGATGGTCATGGATAGTGCGGAGGTGGAGAGGCAGGGAGTTCCAGAGTTTGGAGGCATTATAAGAAAAGAGTCTACCGCCACTCCTAGATTTCTTGATCTTGGGGATCTCTGCCAGGTACAAAACATTCACACATAGCATTGCAGACGCAATTAGGAAGGGAACGCCCCTTCTTAATTGCGACTCACAATTCCTAAATAGCAAGTCGCAAATAAATTGCGACTCACTATTTAGGAATTGTACATGGACAACAGTGATTTTGCATGCGCAAACGGGTTCGCAAACCCGTTTGCGCATGCAAAATCACGTCATACATCTGGCCCTTGGACATTACTTGGATTAGCCATAGAGATATGAAGTGGCATCTACTGTTACCAATGTTTGAGAGCATTTTGGATTGTGAACACCCAGACCTGAAGATAGTGCACTTTGGTGGGAATGGCCCAGGCACAATCACAGGCGTTGCGCTTGAAATCTAAATGAAGGAAAACTTTTCACACTTATTTCTCTTTCCTCACACTACTTTTGTATATTCTAATATATGTCAAAAGCAAAAATGGCAATGATCAAAACTGTTTTCTCCTAAGATTGAGAAATCCCGGAAGCATGCTAATAAAACAGATTCTGCATTTCTTTGTGACCATGTCATAGGCTCTATATAATATAACGGTATCCGTTTTGATATGCAAGGTGCCTATAGGCGAGATGGAGTGCATTTCACTGCAGAAGGGAACAGGATCTTTCTAAATAACATCATGGAATGTATCCAGTTCTATGTCTAACTGAACACTATACACTGTAAACACAAAAGCTATTGTCAAAGCCACCCTATTCCTACATTATATGATTCTTTCTTTTTATAACTCCCTTTTTTGGGATACCAACACCTGCAAGATGCTTGCAAGAGCAGGATCACCCAAAACGCTGCCAGCACTCGTGTATTTTTCTGACTCTTGTGAGAAGCTTGCAGGCTCAAACACTTAGCATATATCTCATGGATAGCAGACCTGTATTCTTGGTTCTGGATGGTAGAGTGTGCAAACACATACACCTCTCTGCTGAGACGTCTCTCTTCAAACACATTTGAAGAGAGACGTCCCCTCCCTACTTTTTTATGATCCCTTGAGAGTCTCGCAAGATCATAAGGTTTTGGAGGGGATATATTTTAAACTTTCTTTGATTACAGTACTTATACTTTATAGTTCCCACGGATAGGGTATGAGGAGAAAGTGGCCTCTCCACTCAGACCTTTGCAGACTATAACAAAAGTGTATAGTAGGGTGTAAGGAGAGACTGGTCTCTCCACTGACACCTCTCCTCAGGGTGACCAGTATGCATAGTAGTGTGTGGGAATGACTGACCTCTCTGCTGAGACTTCTCTGTCAGATGATGGGTGACCATAGTAGGCTGTGTGAAAGGTCTGGCCTCTCTGCTGAAACCCATCTCCTGGATGATGGGTGTGGATATAGGGTGTGGGGGAGGGATTGGCATCTTTGCTGAGACATGTCTATCAGATGACAAATATGCAAAGTAGAATGTGGAGAGGGACTGGCCTCTGTTTTAAAACCTCTCTGTCAGATGGCAAGTGTGCATAGGAACTGTGCGTAGGCACTGGCTTCTCCGCTGAGACCTCTCTCTCAATTGAAGGATGTGCATAATAGGGTGAAGGGAGAGACTAGCTTCTCCGCTGAGATCTCTCTCTGGGCTGACAGGTGTTCATAGTAGGGCGTAAAAATCCGTATTTGTAAAGCGCGAACTACTCACCCTTACGGGTCTCAAGGCGCTGGGGGCCGTCGTGGAAATTAAGTGAGCTATTGCCCAGAGTCACATGGTGCTGAGCTGAGCTGCCGCCGAGGATCGAACCGTGAGCCTTGTGCTCCGGAGTCAGCTGCCCTGGCCGCTGCACCACACCTCTCCACTCCACATAGTAGGGCGTATAAAGGGACTAGTCTCTCTCTTGAGACTTCTCCCTGGGATGACGGGTGTGCATAGTAGAGTGTGTGGAGGGATTGGCCTCTCCACTGAGACCCTTCTCTTGAATGACTCATGTTTATAGAGGAGTGAGGGGAGTGACTGGCCTCTACACTGACATATGTGCTCATACCTGTTCCCACAGTGATGGGTATGCATAGTAGGGTGTGGGGATCTACTGATTTCTCTGCTAACAACTCTGTCTTGGATGACAAGTATACCAACCCCCTTGCTGAGATCTCTATTTTGGATGATGGGTGCGCATAGTACAGTGTGATGAGGGCCTTACCTGTCTGCTCACACCTCTTCCCAGGCTGACAGATGTACAAATAGGGAGCTGGGAGTAAAGGACCTCTAGGCAGAGAAGTCTCTCTTGAATGACAAGCTTAGAGAAAAGGGTATGGAGAGAGACTGCTCTGTGAGGTGATATCTCTACCCAGAGTAACACAAGTGTGCACTATATTGTGGATAGACACGGCACTCTCTGCTTCTACCTCTCTTTTTGGTAATGAATGTATATAGTAGGGTGTAGAAATGGGGTATACTCTCTACTGAGAACTGTGTCTTGCTTGATTGATGTAGATAGTTGAATGTGGGAACACACTTCTTCCTCAGACCTCTCCTCCTGGGAACAAGGCAAAGGAGGCATAATAGGGTGTGCACAGGGAGAGACTTCTCAACTGAAACTTCTCTCCGGAGTCACAAGCATATATAGTGACATGTGCAAAAGAACTGCCCTCTCTGCTATCACATCTTTAACAGCTGATATCAGTGCATAGTAGTGTAAGAAGATGCACTGGCCTCTGTGCCAAGACCTCTACTTTGTATGAAAGGTCTGTATACTACATTGTGGACAAGGAGTAATCTCTCTACTGAGATCTCACTATTGCATGACAAGTCACCACAGTTCAGTATTTAAGTAATATGATTCTTTATTAACAAATCTCTATAGCATAAAAGATGTGTATAGTACAGCATTGATACATATACATGCAGGAGCACTTCTGCAGTCCTTCAAGATGGAACTGCCAGTTGTAGTCAACATTGCAATACCCTAATAATATTAACATCTATAATAAGTATTAACCAAACATTCACTAATAACTTTAAACTTTTTTTATCATGACAAAACTATTTAACAACATTACAAACCTACAGCAACTATATTAACAAACTATATAAACAATTGTAAAACAAACAAAACAACTAACTTTACTAATTTATAATATGCTCTTCTGAGTCTGAAGAGTAGGCACAAAACACTCCATGCTTTTCCCTTCTTTGTCTATTCGATTTTGGTGTGGATAGACCTACTTGGCTTGCTCTCTTTCAACCACCTCAGCCTGCCAAAGAATATTCATTTTGGCAATTTTTCTTTATCAGGCTAGGGAGCAAAATAGCCTCGGGAAAGCTTGACATGTATAAACTTTATAAAAAGAAGTTCAGCTGGGAAAGTAGAAAGAAGCAGTGTACTATAGATATTACAGGAATGTGGAAGCATTTAACATCCATGCTTTCACTAAGCCTAACTTGGGCAGAGTAAGCTCATGCAGCTAGAGATCTCATCAGGTGTTTACAGGTCCTTTCAACTGGGAGATACTCTGCCTTGCCAGGTACAGACTTCTCAAGCAGAAGACAACCCAGCTTACCTAAGAAAAGCCCTTTTTGCTGATTATCTAACCATATTATTTTCTCATCAGAAACAAGCAGAGCTGACCAGAAGAAGCTTCTGCCAGACCACAATGCCCCCCTACGCAGCAGGAACATAATCAGTTCTTCAATTAAGTTTTTTTCCTCACTTTCCACACAGTTATTGTTTCCTGCTTCTTCCAAAATGAACGTTTTGTTGTCTTCTCCATATATTTTGTGACATAGTACTTTTTTTTCCGAAACTCTGTTTTCCATTTCCCTCCTACAAAAAGACAAAACAATTTTACATACTGGTCAGTAACTGATAATTGTGATACATTACTATATTCTGCAAACTTTATTACATTTTTAACCTCAATCACATAATTATATCTACTATACCACTAACTTGTTATTCATTTCTCCTCAAAAATTCCACATCCTAAACCAGTGCATTCTTTTCACAATCAAATTATAACACGCCATCAACCCTGGTTCCATAAAAGTTTATAAATTAACACATTCCTCTTGACACATCTTTCCTAACAGTGAGTGTGGAGTTTTATTCTACAAATAGTAATATCTCCACTCAAACATCTCATAGGGCTAAAGTACGTGAACAGTGAGGTTCAAAAAACACTAGGGCTTGTATTAATAGATTGCAGATTCTTTGTTTCATAATTTGAGAAACACTGTCTCTTTTACTTACTTCTACATACAGATTGAACAGTTCATTTTTTAACACAACGTGCAATACTTGCTGATATCTCGCTACATTGTAATCTCTACTTCTCACAAGCTATACTTAGAAATCTATACCTTTAGAAACAGCTTTTCACTCAGTAAACCTTTTGTAGAGTAAGTTTACTAACAATAGTGCTCTTACTGACACTTCCCAAAAAAGTTTATAAACTATGTTATTAAGTACCTGAACTTTGAGGTATTAAATGCAGCTGAAGACACCAGTCCCTTTCAGTTCCAAATTAACTCACATCTGCTGAGCACAACTCAAAGAGACTTTCTTCTACTCCAAAGCACCATGGACAATTTGAGCTATCTATGGCTCTGCAGTCAGTCACATCACAACTTTTTTTCAGACATGTAATAAGAATTTTAACTATTGGTTGACCTTGGCCTTTTGTTTCTACTTCGCCCCATAAGATCTCATGAGACTCTTGTGGGATCTTAAAACATCTTGTTGCAGGCCAGGTAATTTTCCATGTGGTTTTCACAAGGGTCTCACAGGATCGAATGAGCCTGATGCAGCAAACTTCACTCCCTGAAGCTTGTGTTCTACACTTGCAGGGCTCTCGCGAGATTGCAACAGTATTGTAGGAAAATAGTTGTATATGGAGAGGACTAGCCTCTCAAATAATAACTCTCTCTTGCATAATGGGTGTGCATACTGGGATGTGAGGAGGGACTGCCCCCTCCTTTCTAGACATCTCTCTCAGATAACTAGTTTGCATAGTAGGGTTTATGGGGAGCGACTGGCCTCTCGTTTGAGACCTCAGATGAAGGGTGTACCTAGTGGTGAGTTGGGGGGTACTGGCCTCTCCTTTGCGACCTCTCTCTTACATGACAGGTGTCCATAGTAGGGTGTGTGGATGAACTAGCCTATCCTTTCAGACTTCTCTCTCAGATGATGGGTGAGCATAGTAGGGTGCGAGGAAGGTATGGACTCCCTTTTCAGACCTCTCTCTCAGATGACGGATACGCATAGTAGTGAGTTGGGAGAGACTTTCCTCTCCTTCCAGACCTCTCTCTCAGATGACGAGTGTGCATCATAGGATGTGTGGGAGGACTGGCCTCTCCTTTCAGACCTCACCCTCAAATGACAGCTGTGCATAGTAGAATGTGGGGAGGTACTGGCCTCTCCATTCAAACCTCTCTCTCAGATGACTGGTGTGCATAGTAGGGTATATGGGGAGCAACTGGCCTCTCCTTTCAGACGTCTCTCTCAAATGACAGGTGTGTGTAGTAGTGTGTGTGGATGTCCTGGCCTCTCCTTCGAGACCTTTCAGATGACAGGTGTGTTTAGTAGGATGTGAGGAAGAGTGGTGTCTCCTTTCAGACCTCTCTCTCAGATGATGTCCCTGCATACTATGCTGTGGGTAAGGAGTGGTCTCTCCTTACAGACCTCTCTCTCAGATAACGGGTGTGCATAGAAGGGTGTGGGTAAAGAGTGGACTCTCCTTTCAAACGTCTCTCTCAGATGACAGGTGTGTGTAGTAGGGTGTGGGGAAGGAGTGGCCTATCCTTTCAAACCTCTCTCTTAGATGATGGGTGTGCATAGTAGGGTATAGGGAAGGAGTGGCCTCTCCTTTCAGACCTCTCTCTCAGATGACGGGTGTGCGTAGTAGTGAGTAGGGAGGGACTTCTTACCTCTATCTGACATGACAGGTGTGCATAGTAGAGTGTGTGGAGGGACTGTCTATCTGCTGAGACCCCTCTTTTGGATAAAGGGTGTGCATAGTAGGGTGTGAGAAGGAAGAGCCTTAACTCTACTCAAAACTCTCCAAAAACAATGGTCATAAATACTAGACTCTGATAAATACCAACTCCACTAAGACTCCTTCCTACAGTAACAAGTGTGCATACTAGAGTGTATCCAAACATATCTAAACATCACCTACTCCTTCCTAGTTTTCACGATCCTGCAACAGTCTTGTGAGATCATAACATTTAAAAAACAAAAAGAATCAACTTTCTACTCTTCACAGTAGTTATCTGTTACACATTGCTTCTCAAAATCAAGGACCACAATATGCATTTCTACTAGTAGAGTGTATTGAGAACTCATCTACTCCTTTTACTGCTCAAGATCCAGCAAGAGTCCAGTGAGATTGTAAAAATGTGTTAAAAACAATAAACATTCATTTCTTCACAGTAGTTATTCCTTATACAACTCCTTTCTAAATCTTGGGGGACAGCATGCCTTTCTGCTGCTGCTTTATATTGCTTTTTTTGCTTCTTCTCTTCAGCCAAGCCCAACAAAAAACATTTAAAAAAAATAAAAGGGGGCAGGGTATTCCTACTTTGCCCCCAAACCTTGCTCTTGGGGTTCCCCTGGGACCCTACAAGGCCTAAAAAGCATTTATTTTTTCTTTAAAAATTGCTGCAAAGTCGAAATATTCATGAATTTTAGGGGAAAAAAGAAAATTAGAAGTGGGCTCACGAGGCTCCCCTCCTTGGGCTCCCAGGGCAGTGCTTTTAATTTATGTGGGGGTGCCCGCAAGGCAACCCCCATGCCCTGGGGTCCATCACCTCCCAAGGAAATTCATTTAAATTAAGTGGGGCCTTAAGGGAGGCCACACACCCACCCCCACAGCCCCGGGGACCACCACCTCCCTGGGACTAAGCACTGCACTGAAGTGGGACTGTGCGGCCCCCTCCTGGAGCCATAGATGGCCCTGGGGACTGCCACCCCCAGGGCCGGCTTCTGCTATGTCCTGGGGTGCCCACCCCGGGACATAGCTTTTTGCTGTGGCTTGGTGGGAGCTTTAACCACTCCCACCAAGTCATAGCTTTCAGCAAGTGAGAGCAGTAAAAATGCTCTCGCTTGCTGAAAGCGGAGTTTTTATCTCTTTCCCTTCCCGCTGTCAAGCGAGCAAGGAAACAGACAAATTGCTTTCGTACACAGGGAGCTGCATGTTTAGCAACTTCCTGTGCATGAAAGCAATACCGGCTCCCTCAAGAGGCAGGGAGCCGACTGAGATGGTGGAGGCCTTGAGGCTCCTCCCGTGGTCCGGGGAAAAGCAGAATGAGGCTAAATAAAGGTCAGAAATGAGCAGAAAGAGGCTGAATAAAGGTCAGAAAGAGGCAAGATAAAGGCGAGAAATGAGCAGAAAGAGACAGAGTAAAGGTCAGAAATGAGCAGCAAGAGGCAGAATAAAGGTGAGAAACAAGCAGAAAGAGGGAAAATAAATGTCAGAAATTAGCAAAAAGAGGCAGAATAAAGGTCAGCAATGAGCAGTTAGAGGCAAGGTAAGAGTAAGAAACAAGCAGAAAGAGGCAGAATAAAGGTCAGAAAAGAGCAAAAAGAGGCAGAATGAAGGTCAGAAGTGAGCAGAAAGAGGCTAAATAAAGGTGAGAAATGAGCAGAAAGAGGCGGAATAGAGGTCAGAAAGAAGCAGCAAGAGGCAGAATAGAGGTCAGAAA
Source organism: Calotriton arnoldi (assembly GCA_963921515.1). NCBI lineage: Eukaryota > Metazoa > Chordata > Amphibia > Caudata > Salamandridae > Calotriton > Calotriton arnoldi. Next base: position 615,274 of record CAWUFW010010701.1, read on the forward strand.
TTAGCAGAAAGAGGCAAGAATGAAGGTCAGAAATTAGCAGAAAGAGGCAAAATAAAGGTCAGAAACAAGAAGAAAGAGGCAAAATAGAGGTCAGAAACGAGCAGCAAGAGGCAGAATAAAGGTCAGAAACATGCAGACAGAAGCAGAATATAGGTCAGCAGCAAGCAGAAAGAAGCAAGATAAAGGTGGAAAACGAGCAAATTGAGGGAGAATAAAGATCAGCAAAGAGCAGAAGGAGGCAAGATAGAAGTGAGAAATGAGCATAAAGAGGCAAAATAAAGGCCAGCAATGAGCAGAAAGAGTAAAAAAAGTGAGAAGCGAGCATAAAGAGGCAAAATAAAGTTGAGAAACGAGCACAAAGAGGTAAAATAAAGGACAGAAACAAGCAGAAAGAGGCAAGATAAAGATGAGAAACAAGCAGAAAAAAGCAGACTAGAGGTCAGAAACGAGCAGAAAGTTGGATGATGAAGGTAAGAAACAAGCAGAAAGGTGCAAAATGAAGGTCAGCAATGAGTAGAAAGAGGCAAAAGATGTGAGAAATGAGCAGAAAGAGGTTGAAAAAAGTGAGAAAAAAGCAAAAAGAGGCATGATAAAGGTAGGAAACAAGCAGAAAGAGGCAAAATAAAGGTCAGCAATGAGCAGAAAGAGGTAAAATAAAGGTCGAAACGAGCTTGCTGAGAATTGCTGAGACTTCGTCGAAGGTCCTGGCCCCTTTCTCAACCACTCGGCACAGGGGCCTCCTGGCGTCCTACTGGTTGGGAGATGAAGTCCCCCTGGCTGCTGAGGGTCATTGCGGGCCAAGAACCCCTATTGTTGTGACAAGTAAGTCCCCTACAGCAGGACTGCTGAGATGTGGTCGAAGGCCCTGACCCCTTTTTCAACCAGTCTGCACAGGGGCCTCCTGGCACACTACTGGTTGGGGGATGAAGTTCCCTTGGCAGCAGAGGGTCGTTGGGGGCAAGAACTCCTATTGTTGCCACAAGTAAGCCCCCCTCAGCTGGATTGCTGAGATATCCTCTGAGGCCCGCCTCCTTTCTCAACCCCTCTGTACAAGGTCCTCCTGGCGTACTACTGGTTGGGGGATGAAGTTCCCTTGGCTGCTGAGGGTGGTTGGGGTTCAAGAACCCCTATTGTTGCGACAAGTAAGTCCCCCTCAGTGGGATTGCTGAGATGTGGTCAGAGGCCCGCCCCCTTTTTCAAACCACCCTGCACAGGGGCCTCCTGGTGCTCTACTGGTTAGGGGAGACGTCCCCTTGGCTGCTGAGGGTCGTTGTGGGCCAAGAACCCCCATTGTTGCCACCAGTAAGCCCCCCACAGCCGGATTGCTGAGACATCATCAGAGGTCTGTACTCTTTCTCAACCACCCTGCAAGGGGCCCGGGCCTCCTGGAGTACTACAGGTTTCAGTCCCGGTCTCTCATGCTCGATTGCACTCACCTACGGAACAAAAAATTCCACTCCATTGCGGAGTGCAGAGTTTATAAGTATATCTACTTTTTCAACGGAATGCAGAGTTGCAGAATGCTGCAAACTCCGCAAGTGGAGCGGAATTTTACACCCAGTTCTACTTACCATTCCCAGACCCACTCAGAGAATCACGCACCCACTCCCAGACCCACTCAGACATCTACAGACCCACTCACAGACCTACTCAGACATTCACACATCCACTCACTCATCCACTTGGAGACTCACACACCCACTAATCTACCTATCCAGCCACTCACTCACCCACTCTCAAAGGTTACAGGTTACAATTAGGAAATACCATTTTAAAAACTGGTGAAATTCACTGAAATTCACTGAAAATCTAAAGGTTAGAGACACTATAGTTAGGAAATAGAATTCCAAAACTGTAGAAATTCACTGAAAAAACCAAAGGTTACAGGGGCATTATCGTTAGGCTCACATTTTTCTCGTACAAAGACAGAGAAATTGAGTAGTTATAGTTACCTCAGCTAACTATAACTTATGCCTCCTCAATGCACTGCTTATGTCCTCACATATTACATCACTCATGACATGGTCAGTGACATCACTTATGACATCTCAAATTACATCACTGATGACATCATCCACACAATCACTCACATAGCCATTCACACCCCTATACAACTTTTCACATACCCATTCACAGACCCACACAGCCACTCACATACCCATTTACAGACCCATACAACTACTCACACAACCACTCACTCAACCATAGAGTCACTCAAACACCCACTCGTTCACCTATAGAGCGACTCAGATACCCCCTCACTCACTCAAACAGCCACTCACGCAACCATTCACTCACCCATACAGCTGCTCATGCAACCAATCACTCACCTATCTAGCCACACTCTCACCCATACAACTACTCACACACCCACGTATTCGCCTATGCAACAACTCACACACCCATACAGCCTCTAAACAGCCACTCACTCACCCATACAAGCCCTCAGATGCACTCACTCACACACCCACACAATCACTTAAATTCCTATTCACACATCCATACAAGCTGTCCAACAACTGCTCTCTCACCCATACAGCCATTCAAACAGAGAAACACTCTAAGACAGTCACTCACACACCAACTCACTTAACCAAACATCCACTCAAACAGCCACTCTCTCCCCATACAGCCACTTACACACCCAGTCATTCCCTCATAAAGCCATTCAGACACCCACTCACTCACCCATACAGTCACTGACACACCCATTCACCAACCAATATAGCCCCTCACACAGCCACTCACTCACCCACACAGCTACTTACACACCCACTTATACATACATACAGCCACTCACCCACCCACTCATATATCTATCAGCCACTCCGACACCCACTCACACAGATACATACAGTCACATAGCCAATCACATAATATATGTTAGAAATAGTATCACTCATTAGTTGTACACCTAGTATACTAACATAACTTTTGTAGTAGCTTAGTTATTATATATGTTTAACAAACATAAACATTAAGAAAAACCTACACTCACTGGATGATGTCATCAGTGATGTTACTGACCATGTTATGAGTGATGTAATATGTGAGGTCATAAGTAGTTAAGTGCGAGAGTGTGAGTTATAGTTAGCTCAGGTAAGTATAAGTGCTGAATTTCTCTGGTTTTGTATGAGTGAAATGTGAGCTACTGACACACTCACACAACCATTCACACCCCTACTCACAGATCCATACAACCACTCACACACCCAATCACACACCCATAGAACCACTCACACACCCTCTTACACATCCATACAACCACTGACATACCCACTCACATACCCACACAACCACTCAGATACCCACACACCCAGATAACCACTCACACACCCACTTACAGACTGATACAACCACTTATACACCCACTTACGCACCCATATAACCATTCACACAGCTACTCACATATCCGCACAACCACTCACACACCCACTCACATACCCATAGAACTTATCACACACCCATACAACAACTCACGCACTCATGCAACCACTCACACACCCATACAACCACTCACATACCCAGAATACCAACCACAAACCCATACAGCCACTCACACATCCACTGACAGATCCATACAGCCGCTCACACACCCATACAGCCACTCAGACGCCCACTCACATACTGATACAGACAATCACACAGCCACTCAGATGACATTTGTTACAAATAGTGGTAGTACTCAAAGAATAGTATTTTAACTTATGCAGTAGCTTAGTATCTATATTTAAGTCTCAGAAATGTTTATAAAATACTTACACTTACTGGATGACATCATCAGTGATCTCTTTGAGATGTCATCAGTTTATGTCATCAGTGATTTCACTGACCATGTCATGAGTGATATAATATGTGAAGTCATAAGCAGTGCATTGCATGGGCATAAGTTATCATTAACTCAGGTAACTATAACTGCAGAATTTCAATGGTTTTGTGCATGTGAAATCTCAGCCTAACTATAATGTGCCTGTAAGCTTTAATTTTGCGTAATGTTGATGAGCATATCTGAACCCTACTCATTTACAGTACACATTATTATGAGTGCAATGTCTCTGTATATTAACACTAGCTATATTTATGGAAGTGTTGAGTTATGACAATAATTGATGCATTCTTCTCATGAGTGTAGTTGCAACACGGATAGCAGTGAGGCATGCCTGGATGGGTGATAGGGATGCATAATGATATCAATCATCATTGTGGCCCTGTCAAATAAGCAGGAGTTACTTCTACATTTGTTGTATCTAATGCAGCAGACATGGGGACTGTAGAAAGGAAACTTATAAGGTGTCAAGATTATACAAGTAACCTTCATTATAAAGTGGAGGTAGAAAATGTGTGTAAGTGACATATGTGGGATGTGCACCTTTATGTTAATGGGGACGTGTGCAGTTTGAGGGCAGTGCAATGAATGTAGAATTACGATGTAGTTGAAGAATAACAGTGTTTTGGTCTCACGTGGCCTGGCATTGAGATTTCCTGGAATAAGCAGGTCTTACAGCAGGTCAGGATGCATAGTGGAGAGGATACCCTCATTGTGGGGGTGAAAGGGAGAAAGAGTTGGGTCCGCAACCAGGCTGAGCCTTGGCTTGTAAATTATCTCCTTCTCCACCTGCCTCTCACCCACCCATTTTTATAAAATCTCTCACCAAGTGTACCTCCAAACCCAGTACATTTCCCCTGTTGGTGAGCTTCTGGCACATGCCCACCTTCTCCATTGTACTAAGGGTGGGGGGAGAAAGACCATGTAGTTCCCTGTAGTGATCTGCTGCAAAGTTAACTAAAAGTTCTGTCTCATCCTCACTGGAGTTCCTCTTGACTGAGATGGACTGAATCCCTGAGGATGTAGCTGACTTCTGGCATCAACCTCATCATGCGGTATAATGGGCAGAGAACAGAGCTTAGGGTGTGGGCTATATTTATGTTCTTCCAATGATAATCTTTGTCAGGTGTGGAGGTGATTTTACTCAGATGATAGCTGTAACCCTATTCATTTCAGTTTATTCTTTTAAATGTGTCGTTCTGGGTAGTTTGAGCAGAGAGCTCCGTCTATGCTACAGGGAATTACATATATAGGTGTACGACTAAAATAAGACCAATAAGTTACTAGCGTGTGATCCCACCATCTCATGTAAGGGCACTGAGAGATGTACTTCTATGGCCACAAATCTCCACCCAGAGTTGCTGAATTGCATCCAGGTGAAGATTTTCATCCTGGTGTAGGGATAAATCTACATGTACAGAGATCTCTGCATGTAGATGTATCTTTGTGAATAGGGCCCATAACTTAGTATTTCTCTGCAGTCCTGTAATTCTGGATATTACATATATATTCTTGTTATCTTAACAGACTACCCTACTTTAAGTGAAAAATCATTTTGGGAGATCTGAACCCCAGACATCTGAACGTTTCCTTACAGATGTTGAATATATGCATATTGTCATCTTCACTGTTAATTGTTTACAGTTTAAATGGAATAAACCATTATAAAGTGAGGGTAAAACATTTGTATGAGAACTTGGGTGAATTTGGAAACTTTGATTTCTTGAGCTGAACAAGTTTTCCAAATTAACCCGACTTCTCTAATATGACATATCCCTGCCACAGACCATACATCTGGGTTATTTTCCAGCCACAGGATTTTCTTTCCATCAAGAGGATTGGACATCACATGGCTGAAAGATAACTGTGAAACTAAGTGATGATATGCTAAGAAAGGAGGAGATGGTGGGGAAAGACATGGTGAATGGAGCGCATGGAAAAAATAATCTTGATGGGAAGAAAAGGGTCTTTCACCAGCAGGTGATGCAAGTTGCATGGGGGCATGGGACAAGGCAGGAGTTGTGGTTCATTTCGGGGACGGCTGACTGACTCGTAGGTCCACTATCCCCAAACACCATGCAGAAACAGTAGGAACAGTTTATTGCTGCAGTGAAGGGCTGCTGAAGCTGCCGCTTAACACATTTCATGTGTTTTTTTTGTTTAAAAAGGGCAAAGTTGAATACTTGCATCCCAGAGATTTTTAAAACTTAATGCTCTTGATGAGTCTGCTTACTAATAGATTCCTAGCTGCAGCATTTCAATTTATCAAAATATAACCTGCCATTGCCCATTCTTATTTTAAGCAGCTCTGAAATTAAATTAACTATCTGTACTTCAGGTACTGCCACGGGGTCATAATCTTATTTCTCACACCAATGCAACTAGACATTCCTGATTTATTTATATATTTTATTTGTGCCTGGTGCCTATTAATTTTTGTACAAGTGGTGTCATGAATGTCTAATACTCCTCGAATCTCTCATGTTCCCCTGAAATCATCCAAGCCAGTGTTACTTAAACTGTGGCCTGGGGGGCCTCTGGGGATATGTGAAGCCTTCTCAGGGGGTCTGTGACTGATTAGAAAATTAAATAATATTGACAGATTAATAAAGTGCATATAAATATTGAAGCAAAATGTAAAATTGGAAATTTTAAAACGTTCTGTAAATGTGAAGGAATTTGAAATTAGAGGTAAAAAATAAGTTAGTATCCTCAGATTGATTTGTGGAGCAGTGCAGGTGCATCAAACAGAATTTAGTGCAGGCAATAATAAATGGCCTCAGTTGAATTTAGAAATGCTCTAACCTTCTCATTGCATCTACAATTAAATTTTTTATATATGCATTTGTGAATAACATTTTTAAAAATCCCCATTTGTGTATTTGCTTGATTTTGTATTTTTTGTTTTGCACTTTAAATCAGCAAAAATGCTTAGGCTGGGGTCCCCTGCTTCCAGTACTGACTGAGTGGGGGTCCCCGGATTCCAATAATGGTTCAGTCGGGGTCCCCGGGTTCCAGTTATGATTACGTGAGTGTCCACAGAAGTCAAAATGTTAAGAACCAATGATCCAAGCTATAGAAATAAATTAACTGAATTCAGCATGTCCAGAGACTCCCCTTAAAAGATGATGAAAACAGCCCTGACAATCTTGCCAACTCTTGACCAAAAAACATTTTCTTCAATATTATTCTGAGCACCCTTTTTGATTGTATTTACTTTCTGTGGTAAAAGTTGTGGCATTTCCGTTCTCTGAGTTTACCAGAAAATATAAAATATCTCCTGAATGACTTCTTTAATAGCTCATTCTTTACAATATAACCCAAGTTTCTTAATGGATTGAAAGTCAAGATGAGGTGCTCTTGTAACTGTCCGTTGAGCTGTGAAATATGGAAAACACCGATAAATCAAATGAAACTATGAATCTGACTCCCCTTGCCCTCAAAAAAATCTAAAAACCAGTGGCAGCTACTCCGCAATGGCAGAGGAGCGTCGCCCCACTGCCTGGCTCAGAGCCAGTAAATGAGAAATAAAACAATGTCATTGTTTTATTTTTATTTTCCGGCTCTGAACCAGCTTGCAAAGGGAGGGGCGGGGCATGGGGATGAGGAGTGCTATGTGCACTCCTTAAGCGCGCCTATGTGTTTGGGCAGCAGTCCCTGGCCGTTCAAAACACACGTGCACTTAAGTTTCTCCAGCCCTGCTGCATTGAGCAGCTGGGCTGGAGAAACCCCACAGACTCACTCGTCTGAGCAGGGCGTCTTTCCTGCCTGCTCAGACCAATCCCCGTGCTGCACTCCCATGAAAGCAGCGTGGGGATTGCAGGGAGTCCGTGACGTGGCCCCAGTGCTTGCTGGGACCAGGAAGGACTATGTCGAGTGCGATGTGGGAGGCAGCTCCAGGTACGTTTTTCTTTTAATTTATTTTTTGTAATAACACCCTCCCCCCCTTGCGTGTTCCCCCTCCCGCTCTCCCCCTCCACCCGCCACACCACCTCTTTATTGTGGCGGCTGCGACTGCTAAAAATTACTTTAAATCTTGGTTAAACAAAAAGGTGTGAAGACAGCCTAGGTAAGTGGCATGTGAACTGCCAAATCCTGTATTCAGAGCACGAATGAATAAACCTCTTGTCTTTGTGATGCATTGCGACTGCTAAATAAGCATATGTCCGTTCCAGTCACACTACCCAATCCTGGTATCATCTGAGTACATTTCTGCATAAATTAATCCCCTCATCCTGAAACGATGGGATGCCACCCACTTGTTCAGATATTTAACCAGATTTTATTTGTTGACAAAAAACGAAACAAAAGCACGCACCCAAGTTTTCCTGCACTCCAAAATCCCAATAGAGCGGAGGGTATATGTAATGATGGCAGGCCCAAGCCATATATTCAGGCCTGCCCAACTTGACATACGGTCAATCACATTATTAAAAAACCTTGGGTTTAAAAACATTTCGCAGGATTGCAAGCAGAAACATAGGGCCTGAACTTGCAGCCCCTACTTGCCCAAAACTGATGGCTGATTATTCGGCCATGTTTTGATTGAGACAAATTGGCCAGTTTAGACACTTAACACCCCATGTGATGTTCGTGGTCAGAGGGCTGGACGACAAGATTGTATCAGCTAAAATATGACAGCATTTCTTCAGATGAATGGAAGAGGGTTGTACATTTCAATTTTTCATGAAAATGATTTCATATACCAAACGTATAACTTAATTATTACCATTGTTTCTGTAGAGGAGATGGAGGGAAGAAAAGCTTGGGGATTCCCATTCTGCCACTGTCAAATAGTTTGAAAATGAGAACATGTGACGTCAAACGGCCTCACAACTAACGGTTTTGTACGAGTTATGGCGTACTCCAAATAGGCGCTGGCCCTCTCTTTACACTGCTCTTTTTCTCAATGGAAGGGGAAGACGCATAATAAATATGGAAGCTGTCTTATTTGTCAGCCACTAGGTGCTTAACCTCTTTTTAAGTAACAACGAAGTTCCATATAATTTTCATCAAATTGAAAGCCAGCCATTACATGGCTAACAAGCACTTCTGGACGCACACCATAAAATAAATAACTGTTGTCCCGATTACAGGTGCTGACTCCAGTCATATGTTGGCAACACACATGAAAAGCGTGATAAAGCTTTGAACAATAGTGGTCACGATTTACCCATTCTACTGGAAGATCAGTCTACCTTCAGCAGCTACTGCTCCTTGCGCGAGGAATGCAAAACCATGGTAACTACATTCCAGCTGATGTTTGTGACATTTCACTCGATGCTTTTAGATAGCATTTTCTGATAACAGTTGTGGTGATGCACTAGTTTTAGATATGGTTTGGAAACAGCTTTAGTTCTATTGCAGCCTCATATAAATAAAAAATCATATTTATATATAGTTTCTGTGTAAAAAAATGTAACTGTACATAAACTGAGAGAAAATGTGTACTTTAAAGAAAAAGGGAAAATAGAAGGGAGGTTAGATGAGGACACTAAGTTAAACTATAGTGACCAGGAAGGAGAATGAGGAATTGGTAAACCTCAAATATAGTTATTTTATTAAGCCAGCATAAATGAATGCGTTAGAAATTAGATGTGGGTGCTTGCTCATAAAACGTAATTTTACAGTATGTAATTTGTACCCACTCACACAGTCAGGATGGAATTTATACACCCAGGTACACTCCCACAAAATCACTTATGTACCCACCACTGATATAGCCAGACAGTGATTGATATACTCAGTCGCATGCCCATAAAATCTTTCGCATACCCATTTACTCATCTATACATCCACTTACATAGTCATTCACACACCCATGCAGTCTCTGTAACATCCAGTTGGTCACCTACATACACATTCAGGAACCCAGCACTCAGATAGTCAGTTACACATGCACTTACACACCCATACACCCAGTTATACAACTAGTCACCCCCATACAGCCACTCAGATACCTATTTAGAAAACCATACAGCCACTCACACACTGATTCAGACAGCAACAGAGGCACTTACACATCCATTCAGTCACCCACAGAGCAGTTATGTATTCACCACTAATAGAGCCACTTGCACATACAGTTACACACCAAAACACTCACTAACACTGCCAGTTATTTATTTATTCTATGGAGTTTTATATAGCGCGAACTTGACCCGAAGGTATCGGGTATCAGAGCACTTTACACGAGCACCAGTTGCGTTACATGAGGACACATTCATTTTTGTTAGGCACAGTGAGATTAGGTGACTTGCACAGAATCACAGGATGTTGCGCGTCCTTGCCGAGACTCGAACCCAGTTCCCCAGATTTGAGGTCGACCTCCATAGCCATTAGGCCAACTCCTCTCCCCTTATCAATCCATACAGCCACTTTCAAACCCATTTCGACACCCATACAGTCGGTAACACACCCGGTCACATACCCAGATAACCAGTTGGCCTTAGGAGTCTGAGCACTTTACCAGTGCTACATGGTGGTCAAGAGCATGTGATTTTCCATTAAACATGGTTTTATTGACTTATCCATGATTGGTATATTTAATTGATCTATAAGTATCTAGTAGAGTGCACTACCTGTGCACAGGGCCTGTAAATTAAATGGCAATAGTGGACCTGCAGTACTGATTGTACTACCCACACAAATAGCCTTTTAAACATGTCTGAGATATGCTATTGCAGAGCCTGTGTGCATAGTTTACACTGTTATTTCAACTTGATACTTAAAACCCCTTGCCAAGGATTAAACTCCCATTCTAATACACATTTCACCTCTATGGTAGGTCCTAGGTAGCCTATAAGGTGGGGTGCTATGTGCCTAAAAGGTAACAAATGTACTTTTTTTGTATGTCCTGATAGTGAAAAACTCACAAGGTAAATTTTTACTACTGTGAGGCCTACTTCTCTCATAGGATAATATTGCAGATTCCTTATTAGAGACCCAGGCAGCTACTTACACATCCAGTGACACATCCACAGAGGCAAATACACCCAGACTGTGATTGATATACTCAGTCACACACCCATTAACCGCTTAACCGCGGTGCGAATTCCGCCGCGGTGCGGCGGTTTTAATCAGTGGGCGGGGCCGCGTCGGCCAACGGACGTGCGCAGCACTACGGAGGTAGTGCTCGCGACGGCCGTTGGCCGACGGGAGGACTTAAGGGGTTAACTCACCAATACATCCACTTACATAGTCATTCGCACATCCACACAGGCACTGTGACACCCATTTACACACCTACACAGCCATTCATGTACTCAGCACTCAGACAGGGAGTTACACATGCACTTACACATTTATACACCCAGTCACCCACCTATAAAGCCAGTCACATATCTATTCACAAAACCATAGAGCCACTCACAAGCCAAGTCAGACAGCGACAGAGGCACCTACATATACATTCACACAATGACAAAGCTCTTATGTATCCACCACTAATAGAGCCACTTGCACACACACATAGTCACCCAAACACCCACTAACACAGCCAGTTACCAATCCATGCAGGCAGTTACATACCAATTTAGATATCCATACAGTCACTAACATCCCCAGTCATACACCCATAAAGGTGCTTACACATCCAGTCACATAGCCACAAAGGCACTGAAACATTTACTCGCATATGTACACAACCACTTACACACCCAGTCACCCACTCATACAAGCACTCATATAAAATATCATAACATGTGTATTTCTGAAGTGCATTTTCACCCAGAAGTGTATCTTGGTGGTGAATAAGAGATGTTTATTGTTACCCAACTCAAAGGTAGTGGTTTTATTGACTTCAGAAGCAGGAAAGGCAGAGTGGATCTGCCAGAATTTTAACCTGTGACCATCAGAGCAAACACAGGCCCTTAAAGTGAGCACATTAGTACACTAAGCAACCAGACAAAGCTATACTTATTTATACACATATGGTTAGAAAGTTACACCGGCTGTTACACACTGACATAACCATTTATGTATGTGCTCACTTTCTTATATATAGTAAGGCAGCCATTGATATACCCAGTTACACTCCCAGAAAAGCACTTACATACCCAGTACTCATATTGGTAGACAGTGACTAAGACACTCAGAAACACACCAATTAAAGCAATCACATATCAGTGTCCTTACCTATAGATCCACTTATATAGCAATTCAGAGATCCATACAGGCAATGTTATACCCACTCACACACCTATAGAGCCATTCATGTACGCAGCACTCAGACTGTAAACAGACACTTGCACATGCATTTACCCGGTAATACACCCAGTTACTTACATATATAAGCAATCATAAACCTATTTACAAAACCAAACAGTCACCTACACACCCAGTGACAGAGCGGCAGAGGCAATTACACATTCACTGAGACACCCACATAGTTAAGTATGCACTACTAAGAGAGTCAGTAGTATACACAGTTACACAACTAAAAATTGAGTAACACAGCCAGTTACCAATTCAAAGAGATAGTTTCATAGCTATTTACATACTCATACACACAGTAGCAAAGACACTGAGATACCCAAACAGCTAGTTATACATCCACTACACACACACACAGGCAATGATACACTTTCTGAGATACCCACTGAACCAGTGACACAGCTAGATACCCACCTGTAGAGCCAGTTATATAGTGATTTACATACTTTTTTTTAGACACTTAGATAGCCTCTTAAAAAATGAGATAAATGTTTATATGGCTACTGGTTTGCTTATAGTTTGCAATAAAGTAGTATATAATATAAAGTTATATTTATTTTATATTTGCTTTTCAGATATTTACTTGTGTTTAAAGAGGAGGATTCATAATGCTGAGAAAGAAACATAGGAGAAAAAACTGTAGAAACAGTACGTTCTGCTTCAATGTGCCAGTAAAAAGGAGATAATGTGGCAAATATACTCAGAAAGAAAGGAGCTGCTGGTTAGAGAACCAAGGAGTTTGTTAAAAAAGTATTTAGGAGAATGCAAAATGTAGAAAAAGTTTCTAATAAAAAGAAAGGTATACAGTGGAGAAGGAGTAAGTCATATGAAAAAAAAGCTAGTTTCACAAGGAGACAGAAACAATTTAAAGAGATACTAATGAGAATGTGTAGAAGTAGGGTAATACAGAATTTGGTTCAAAAGATGAGGGAGAGTAAGAGAAGAAGGACAGCATTGAAGTAAAAACAAAATATTGAGAGTGTGGTTGATAAAGCATTTGCCCTGAAGCTCAAACTATTTATTTTGATATTGACCAGAATGAGAACACTGGATAAAACAGTGCTGTCTATGAAGAAGACATGTAACAAAAAGGCTTATTAATAAATGTAATTTTTACAAGATTTTCAAAGGAGAATGGAAGCATACATCTATTACTGAGGCTTTCTTTAATGAAGAAAGCTACTTACAAGACAACGCATTAGTGCATGCAGTTGAAACAACTGACAATTGCTAAGAGGTAAAAGATGGAACTCCCATTGCAAAAGAGCTGATGGTTCCTAGAAATGTAGAGGAAGAGATAGCTGAAGAGGTACAAGGAAGGCGTAGACATGCCCCTGTGTATAAATGGAACTGTAATAGTATTTGAAGTGCTTGCCTGTAATCAATTGATATATTAAGAACTTTTGTATGTACATTTCCATATTAAAATGTGAAGCTGAAAATTGTAATGTTGCAAGGATTAGATCCATGCAAAGTGATGAAATGCACAAATTTACAAGGACACTCATTGGCTTGGATATCCAGGACAGGGTGCAGAAGTACCTCTCATCATTTTTACATGTTGGCTGTTCATCATTCAAAAATGTGATATTTAGTTAGAAGGCTTCACTTTTTAAAACATCCTGCATTCTGTTTAGGAGAAATGAACATAGCACTATTGTATGGCACAGTATCAGAGGTTGAAAAAGTTTGCGATTATATTCAATTCCATTTCTTCTGTCCTGAAGAGCAGTCTGGCCAAAATTAGGAGTTGGTATGTTCAAGTATAGATGAACAGAACACAGATATTAGTACTGATAAGTTTAGACGAGAAATAGCAAACTTTAACGCAGTTTCTACAGAGAAACCAAAGTATGTCTGCATTTGTTGACATTGGACCCTTTACAAACTCCAAATTTGATATGTTGATGTGTCTTTAAAAACTGAAGTAGAAAACTAAGAAAAAAAGTGGCTAAAATTTGCAGTGTATTTGTTTGTGGGGGAACATTTTGATTTGTCGACATGCCAGATCATCTGTAAGTATTGCTATGACAAGTTAGAGGACAACGAAATGCCTGCCAGAGCAATACACAATAAGTTAGAGGTAATTGAAATTCCAGGGGAACTTCGAGATCTCAATGTTTATGAAACAATACTGATACAATCAATACACCCTTTTCAAGCAATAGTTCATATGGAACTAAAGACAGGGACTCTACCACCCACTGAGCTACAGAAAGGCCTTAAAGGTAGAGTTGTGTACTTACCTTTAGATGAAACTGGATGTAAGGAGAGATTTGGAATAACCACTTGTTATTCTAGTGAATGGTGTGCCCACAAAAAGCAAACAAATCTGGCAGGAACTAGTGGATGTAAATAAGGTAAAGAAATCTACTTTCTACCTAAAACAGAATAATGTGTACTATAAAGATGTAGATGTTGTTGCAAATGGAAGTTGAATGGAGGAAGACATTTTTCCTTCAAGTGGTCAGTTTACAAAAGTGGATAGAAGTAGATCTGAAGAAATATATCAGCACTACATTATCCATCCACTGCATTCAAAGAGGTTATGGGAGATGTTATTGAATTGTGTCAGATGAAACAAGCCAAAGGAGCTCCAATGAGTGTGTGGGAGAAAATGTTTAGAGGCTCGATGTTTTCCTCAACTGCTTCCAACTGGAGTAGGCGGACGGTATGATGACTGCCTTCTGCAAATACCTGCAGCTGAGTATAGGTCAACAAGATTACATTCGAAGGACCCTAGATGTCGACAACTTATTCCAAATATATTTCATCTCTTATTTGAAAGTGATTTGTCTGGACTGACATATGCAGTTAGCCATATTCTTAAGACAGGAGTTAATTTACAAAATATGTCTGCAACAGACTTTGTTGAAAAAAATCATGGAAAAGATGAGAAGCTGGAGTACAATTTGATAAATTTGATGCCAGTGTGGGACTAATGAGTATTGTATCATCGTCATGGTGAGCGGAAGTGCATTTTGTGAAATGTAGGTGTATCAACTTGGTTTCTAACCCTGAGTGGTGCAGAGTATGCATGGGATGACTTACATCACTTTTTAAGAAATACAAACTCTAACATTAAGGGAATCAAATTCAAGACTCCAGGAGAATTTTGCTCTTTGGATCCTGCAAATATTTGCATGTATTTTAACCACAGATTTAAAGCCATGCTGTTCTTCATCAGGAACAAAAAAATCTACCTCTTGGAGAAGTCACTGACTTTTGGCAAAAAGAGTACCAAGCAAGAGGTGCTCCTCATATTCACATGCAGTTGTGGGAAAAGATGCACCTACATTTGGCACAGATACAGATGAGTCTGTACTTTCTTTCATAGAGGAATATGTTACTTGTAGCATTCAAAAAGAAACTGTGAAAAAAGGCCTAAAGCAGCAAGTACTGCATTTCCAATCACATAGATGTCGAAAGTACTGTCAGCGGAAGTACAGAGAAAAAGAAAATATTATACAAAATGTCATTTTCGATATATACCAAGATGTGCTATTTCAAAAGGAAGAGTGAACAGTTTTATATCTGCAGTCAGACATACACTTACTTTAAAATCACCAAAAAACACGTACAACCTCAGGAGAACAGAGGCTTCAAAATATATTAATGATTGCAATCCTGTGATTTTGAAAATGTAGAACGTAAATATGGAGATTCAATTTGTGACAGATAAATCTACAGCTGTTGGTCATTATGTTACTTCATACATTACAAAGTCTGAGAAGACGGAGATGAAAAATGTGTGGGAAGAGATTTCTGCTGAAAGTCTCTAACAAAAAAATTGTACAGCTTCAGTTTGAAGATACTTTCCCATAGGTAAATTGGTTCTTATAAAGGCTGTGACAGGTTGAGTTCTGCTAGTTTATATTCTAAGTCAAAAGAAATTGTTTAGGTCAGTCTAGGCCTAGCATCAAGTCAGAACGGAGTTTTGAAGTCTTTACCAGAAATTGAATATCTTACAGAGTTTGAGCCAGACAGTACAGACATTGTGAACACAAACATGTTGGATACTTACTATCCAAAAAGGAGTGTACATCTAGAAAATGCCTGTCTATATGAAGTACTCCAGAACCACGCATATAGAAAGAATGTTACAGAAAATGTAGATGAAGGAAAATTTGGAGTAGTTGATTGCAATGGATGTTTGGTGCGACATAGCAAGGTCGGTTAATTTTCTTTTTTTTTTTAAGCAAGGTCAGTCTAATTGACCATTACAAAACTGAGTTGCCAGACTTCTGGGAAAATTTTTTTTTTTTTCTATGTGGCACTTTTGCAGCTGTTTAAACCTTTGCATTCTGAAACAGAATTACTCGAGCAGTTTGAGTGCCGTGAAGACTTTTTCAATGCTGCAAATGATGGCATTGAGTGCTCAGTATTTCCAAACTACTTGCAAATGTTGAATGATGACATTCAACAGAACGATACAATTGCTGCTGAGGTAGCTAAGGAGAGTTCACAAAGCAGCCAAAGTTCGGTCCTCAAAGTCAAGACCCACTTGGACAACCAATCGTTCAAAATGAGGCTTCTATTGCAATGAATGAGGTGGAGACTGCGATGGAGAAAGCAAGACAGAAAAAAATTGATTTGGCAGATCAGTTGGACAACTAAATGAAGAGCAAAAGGAAATATATTTGGAAGTGAAAGCTACAGTTGAGCATGGATTGCTTCATGACAAGAAAGAGTGTCCATGTTCAACATGTAAGCCTCTACTGTTGTACCTCAGCGGCCATGCTGGCACTAGTAAAAGTTTCCTAATACAAGTTCTTACTGCTTTTTTACAGAAGATTACAAACTGTAATTTATCATGTGTGGTTACATCATCTACTGGATTAGCTGCACATAATATCAAAGGCATTACTATACATCGTCTTCTGATACTGCCTGTTAAACATGACAACAAACTGAAATACCAAAAGTTATCTGGTGAAGCTTGCCATGAAGTGAGAAGAGTGTTTAAACTTTTATTCGTCAATGAGGTGAGCATGGTCTCAAACTTAATGATTGCCTTTGGGCATTTAGGAATGCAGGAAGTTTTGAAAATGGATTACAATGGCCTATTTGGAGGAAAACATTTGATTGTTTTTGGATATCTACTGCAACTTAAACCTGTCAAGGATCAGCCTGTATTCAAAACACTGCTCCATGATAAAACTGATAATTCTTTGGGAAGTATTGGAAATGTGAATATTTGGTTACATTTTGAATACAAAGAATTAATCAGGAATATGCAGCAAACACCTGACATTTAGTATGGAAATATGCTGAAGGATTTTAAAGTAGGTGTTCTTTCAAAAGAGGGAAGGTGTGTTCTAGAAAGGTGTCTTTTAAAAACTTTAACCAACAATGAAGATTGCAGCAGAATTATTGCTCAGTTTTATACACGAAGGTAAACTTATTGTGTGTCTAATGCCTACTCTGGAGGAGTGTTCATCTTTTAACAATGAGTTTCTGGAATTGGAAAAACAAGAAATGTTGCAAGTGAAGGTAATAGGGAAAATGGAACACCAGGATCTCACGATATTGCTGAATGACAAGTTACAAACAAAACTGGATTCACTAGAGAAATCTGTTTCACAAACTGCAGAATCAGAGAAATGTTTAAGTGTAGGCAAAAACTGTAGAGTGATTTTGCGCCAAAATTTTAATTTAATATTGCAAAAGATTTGGCTGTTGGTGCTATGGGTGAACTTGTTGACTTTATTAATTTTCTAAATAGGAATAAGGTAGAACACCTTGTGATTAACTTTGTTCAGATTGACAGCGCAAACAAATTGGACGATCTGTTGCACATTTTTTGCTTGTGAAAGATGTATATGTTCGATAGAAAGAGTTTCCAGTTTCTCTAGCATATACAGTTACTATTAATAAGTCACAAGGTTAAAGTGTAGATGCAGCATTTATTAATATTGGTACTACAGTGTTTAAGGAAGGCATGTCATATTCAGCTTTATCTAGAGTTAGGACATTGTCTGTTTTGTATCTGGTTGCATTTGATAACACCAGATTAAATGCAGATACAAGTTGTGTAAAAGAATACAACTGATTAAGAAGTCTTTATGCTTCTCACTTAGGAAAGTATCCAGTTCAAGAGAAACGGCCCATTTGTGCATAGTGGAAACTTTCTAAGCAGTATAGTGATCTTCTACAGAAGGAAATCTAAGAAAAGGAGGCAGGTGTTAAGAAACAAACAATTGAAAATGATGATGATATTGTTGGTTACCAGTTGTCAATCCCTCTGGTGTGACCTACTATGCTAATGTTGTGGTAAATATGTTGTTTGTATTACCTCGTGTTGTAGTTGCAATTGAAAACAAAGAACAGAAGGTATTGTTTCCTGCACTGTCTGTTTTGTTGAAGTGTCTGTGTAGTGACAGAGGTAAAACACATTGTGTGTCAGGCATTCAAGAAATTGTAGAAATATGTACTGGATCTGTACAGTTTACTCCAAATACTCAACAGGTTGCACAGGAGTTTCCAATGGTGCTGTTTGGTGTTTTAGAAGAAGAGGAAATACCTGTTGATGAGTTATTTGGACTTAGTTACTCATGGAACCATGAATGTGAAGATTACTCATACACATCAATTACAGAAATAGATTCAGAGCATTTAATTTATTTAACATTACCAGATTTCAAAAGTGTGTCTTTTAACAAATTGCTCAGAGAAGGTACACAAAACAATATATGCCCAAATTGTCGAACAGATCTTGTGTCAACTTTACGTATAGCAAGACGTGCCAAGTAAGTTATTTTAATGCTACACTGATGCAAAGCAGATGGAAGTAAATTAGAAACTGAGATTATAAACTTTAAAGCAGGACAAATATCTATTTCTGGATAAACATATACTACTATTGTTATCATCTTTCATGAAGGACTTAGCATTACATCTGGTCATCGCACTGTGTACCTTAAAAGTACAAGTGGATGAACAGAATGTAATGATAGCAACCTAAAATTCAAGCAAAGATTGCCTTGGAAGTTACCTAATTCCTATCTGTTATGTCTGGAACCAAAGGTCTAAGGAGGGTTACAGTTATAAAAAGTACAACAGTCTAGTTGTAGTAGATACATTATCAGAATTTATGACATCATGCGGCCTACCAGGGATGATGTCTTTATAAGGCTTATATATCTAGTAGTAGTTCTAATGATGAAGATGTCATTTTTAGGATATGTTTCCTTAGACTAGTAGAGCAAGTATAGTTAAAGTGAGTCTTTAAAAAACTGTAGGGAGGACAATTGACACTGTTGCTTATTTAGAGTGACATGGTGTGATATTCAGTTTTTTCTACAATCTATAGGATTGTTTTTCCCCAATATTCGAGGATGATTCTTTATACAGTTCATCATTTATGGTATATAAGTATAAAAGGTGAGAACAGTAAAAAGGGGAAAATGAAATGCTTATTTTTATTATAACACAGCATTACAGCATGAAAAATGTGTAGTGATTTATTACAATTATAAAGTTATGCATTGTTCAAAATTCTAAGTTGAATTTATAGATTTATGAATTGTAATATTAATTTATACATATATTTTTTTATTTTTAGGCAGATGAATTGAATAATCTTTTAGAGTAATGTGGTTTAGTAATTAGTTACACACCCACTCATGTACCCATACAGTCACTCACACAACCACTCACACACTGATACAGCCACTCCCACACACACTGGTACAGTCCCTCACAAATCCACTCACATACCAATACAGCCATTGTCACACCCAACCAAACAGTAATACATCTACTAAGACATCCAACTACACACTGCTACAGCCACTCACACATCCACTTCTACACCAATACAGCCACTAACATACCCAGCCACACACCGATACAGCCACTCATGTACCCACTCATACACCCATACAACCATTCACACACCCAGCCACACATGAGCACAGCCACTCACACACCCAGCCAGACACCGATACAGCTACTCACCCCATTACTCACACACAATACAGCCACTCCCATTCTCACTCACACCCTGCTACATCCACTCACCCATCCACTCATGCACCCATACAGGCACTGTCATACCCAACCAAGCCTTAATACAGCCACTCACTCACACACCCACATACTAGTAAAACCACTCACACACTGATATAACCACTCACACACCCAGCCACACACGGATACAGGCACTGACACACCCACTCACACATCAATATACCCACTCACACTCTCAGCCACACACGGATACAGCTACTCACCCACCCAGGCACACACAAATACATCCACTCAGACATCAATCAAACACCTATACAGCCACTGTCACACCCAACCAAACACTAATACAGCCACTCACACTGTCACCCACAAACTGATACATCTGCTCACACACACTCATACACCCATATACCCAGGCACACACTGATACAGTCACTCACACATCCACTCATACATTGATACAGCCACTGACACTCCCACTAACACACCCATTCAGCCACTCAAACAGCCACTCACAGACCTATGCAGCCTCTCACACACCAACTCACACACCAATGTAGCCACTCACACACCCAGCCACACACCGATACAGGCAATGACACACCCACTCACACATCAATATACCCACTCACACTCTCAGCCACACACGGATAAAGCTACTCACCCTCCAGGCACACATAAATACATCCACTCAGACATCCAATCAAACACCTATACAGCTACTCACACACTGATACAGCCACTCAAACAACCACTCGCCAACCCATACACACACTTACACAACTACTCACACACCCATACAGCTACTCACACACCCACTCACACATTGTTACAGACACACACACCCAGCCACACACTGATACAGGCACTCACACAGCCACTTGCACACAGATGCAGCCATTAGCACACCTAGGCACACATTGATACAGCCACTGACACATCTACTCATACACTGATACAGTCACTGACACAATCATTAACACACCCATACAACCACTCAAACAGCCACTCACAGACCCATACAGCTACTCACATATGTACTCACACACCGATACAGCCACTCACATACCCAGCCAAACACTGATACAGGCACTGACAAACCCACTCACACATCAATACACCTACTTACACACTCAGCCACACACCAATAAAGCTACTCACACATCCAGGCACACACCAATACTTCTACTCAGAGTCCCACTCACACACCCATACAGCCATTTACAAACCCACTCACACACTTATAAGGCCACTCACACACCCATACAGTTACTCACATACCTGTACAGCTACTCACATACCTACTCACATACTGCTACAGCTGCTGACACACCCCCTAACACCCATACAGCCACTCAAGCAGCCACTCATTGACCCATACACTCACACATGCACTCACCACACCCATGCAGCTATTCACACATCGCCTCACACACTGATAGAGCCACTCACACCCAGCCACACACCCTTACAGCCACTCCCACACCCAGACACACACCAATTATGCCACTCACACACCCATAGTGCCACTTGCAGACCCACTCACCTACACATACACCCACTCACACACACACTCACCCACACAGCCACTCACATACCCACTCATACACCCATACACCTACTCACACATGCATACATATTCAAACATTCACAAAAAACATGTAACATATAGTTTTTCTTTTTTAAACCAGAAAAGGTGGTTCTAAAAGGAACCTTTGTTTTTGTTTTTGTTTTTGAACTTCATTTTTTAACATTTTGTTTTTTTTTGTGCTTTTTGTTGCTGTTAAATGGCAAATAGAAAAATCAACTTTTAAAACAAAATGCACAAAACTTGTGCAACAAGTATCTTTCAATTTCTTTTTTAACACTTATGGCTTTTTCAGGCCTTAATCACAGCAGGGATGGACTGCTCCCCAACAGTCAGTGATTTGTTTCAGAGTGTGCAAAATGTTCCTATTATGGAAAGTTCAGGAACTCTTTAAAGCAGATGTAGTTGCACTTCAGCTGGGAGAGTATCACTAGGTGCTACCTGCACCACATGAGATGTTCATGGTTGCAGTGCATCACGTTGTCTCTCTGCCCTTGCAATCTACTGAGGATTTATCATCTTCAGATGCTTTAGTATACTGCTTGTGCCATGTGAATATTTCTTTGAAGTACACCTCAACAGCTGCACTTGACCTTCTTGGCAACAACGTATTTTTCACCTGATGGGATGCTGAAGAATTCCCAGGCAATTGACTGCTATTTTTTTGCAGGAGTTCCTCTTCTAAAGAGCTACTCTCTCTCCTGCTGCCACTGTTGTGGAATGTTTGTAGATGACATCCCCACCAAAAAAAAACACCACTCCAAAAACAATCCTGGAGATGCAGTGTTTCTAAGATATCATTTCTTAGACCCACACCCAAAGGAGAAAAAAACTGGAAGTGGACTTCCTCTACAGAAGCATGAAAGGTGTTTTAACCAATGAAATGTGTTTTTTGTTGTGCCACATGGGATTCACAGTGATGCCCCGGCATGACAGACAATACAGGAATATGTAATAAAACAACCTTCTAAGATACAATTGCTTATTGGAAAGTAAGTTTCTATGTGATTTTAGTAAAGCACTTACCTCAAACATCAATTTTATAACCTGTGTATATGTTTTTAATTGTTGTTAGAAATCACGCTGGATCCACAGAACCATAAACAAAGAAACATTGGGGCATATTCTCAAGGACACATCGCGTAGTTAGCGGCACTTTATCGCAGCCAAAGTGGCGATAAATTCATCGCACCATTCACAAGCTGGTGTTAACAGCCCATAACACCAGTTTACCTGCGATAGGAACCGCAAAAAACATCGCCACAGATGACCCCCACAACTATCGCTAATGAGATGCAGAGTAGGCGTTCCCGAGCAAAAACCTGCGACAACACCACACCTCAACATTCTCAACGACCAGCCCGATCAGCAATGAGATCACAAAGCAAGCGATAAGGCGCATTAGCAGCAGGAATCTAACACCTGCCCTGACCTGGTGCAAAGTCGGAGCACAGCCTGAACCACAAAATGGAGCCCAGCCCAGAGCCACACCTGAAGGGCAACAGATGCCATGGAGCCACTGAACATGTGTGCCGGACACCCAAGAGGGCTACAACACCCACCGCCACCACAACCCCACCCCCCGGACACCCACTGCCCCCCCCCGGACCAACACTGAGGCAGCGCAGACAAAGAGAGTGACCCTCCCAAAATGCACCAAGCCCACAGACCCAACACCAGAGAATGTCATTGCCCACTATATGCCCAAAGGGACAACCCTCCTCCGCATCCTGACCACCATAGCCCACAGGCTGACGGTGCCAACACAGCGGACAACCAACATCCCACGGCAGACAAAGCTGCTGGCCGAGCTGCACGTGTTGGCCTCTGGTACCCTCCAACCAACCTCCGCCTGAGATGGAGGAGTCACACAGCCTGGCCAATCCAAGTCACCCACAACGGTCATGGATGACACCATCAGCTTGGTACCCCACTATCCATACCTCACACACACTGCGCAGGAACAGCCGGAGACCAAGCAAGGCGTGTACGCCACAGCTGGCTTTCCGCACATGTCAGGGGGCAAGTGACTGCACACATGTCCTACTTGTGGCCCCTGGCGACACTGCACACAATAAGCGCAACAGAAAGCGCACGGATCCCACCAATGTGCAGGCAATAGTGGACCACCGTGGAATCTCCGCCAACGACGTCGCCAACCACCCAGGCAGTGTGCATGATACCTGCACCTACCGACAGTCCATCATCAACCTGCGCCACCAGGATGGCACCCACGGAAATGCACTGCTTGTTGGCCAATACCAAATGCACACACCTCAACTCCACAAACATGCAACACACAACACAGGAAATGCACATGTCACAAGCTCACATACAACATGCACACCCACCAGACATGACAGCACAACTCGCTGTGGGAACCTGGCCCAGCCATGTACATGAGCCATCTACGGCATGGCACCTCGGATACACAATAGCAGAATGTCGGAAGAGGTGGGGACCAGGCATGTGAGAAGGAGGCAAGGGACTGATGAATGAGAATGTACACAATGCCAAGTGTGGTGTGGATGTGCTGGCCAGACTGCAGTAAGCAGACCACACACATATCCATATCGACACACCCCGCTGGTGTTTGGAGTGCAGTGGACAGTGGACACAACCATGTCACCCCAGCCAGTGGGGAAGTCGCGGAAATGTAGCTTGTGACGTCCCCCCCATAAGCGTGAGGGGAGTGGGCTGGCCCAGCGTATGCCAGGCCAGCATAGGGGTGTGAATAAAAGGCATGTAGCCCTGGGCGTGGTCCTCTTTCGGAATGCCCAACGTCTCTGCCAGGGCGGCGCCCCTCACCCCGCCACGAGGCCGACGCCGTGAGCGCTGCTGCCAGCAATACTGTGCGCCTGCTGCACCCCCGAATGCTGGTCCCCGAATCAGTCCTGCCCGCCCCTGCACACCCAGGCCTCAATGCCCACCTTACGACACCAGCGTGTGTCGATGAGGGCCCACCACGTGCAGGTGCAATCTCCAAGCCCGATGCCTGCGACCCTGGCAGCCCCCTCAGACCATCACGGCCTCTGCAACACAGGCCCGCAGTATTCCTTTCACATTGTCGTACTCCACCGGCATGCACAGCGGACAAGTAGGTCACACATTTGGAACTGAGTCTTGATTACACCATGGCAGAGCACATAAATCATGGCTGAGTGTATGTCACTATACACCCTTCGATGTGGTGCCAACAGGTCTTAGTGTTACATCACAGCCGCAAGATTCTGTGGGCCCACGCGGACTACTGCTTCTCGGCCTCACGCTGCGCTCGAGTAGGTCACAGGATTGGAACTGAACATCGATTATTCAAAGGCAGAGTACGAATCAATGCACGCAAGGAGAGGCATAAGAGGATGATGCATTGCATTTGGGAGGGAAAAAGGATCATCATTATGGAGGTGATCGAACACTACCGACAACTGCCCTGATGTCACTTACTCTGTGCATCGCGAGCCTACGACACGCGGCTGTGGCCCACTGCTGACCGCTGCCTCCGGCCTACACTGCGGTCCAGTAGGTCACAGAGTCTTGAATCGTCAATGCCGGAGTTCATATGAGTGTACCGGCATCATCGCAGAATGCATCCCCACTCAGCCCCGTTGCCACTAAGTCTGTTCCCCGACATTCATGGACACTCTCTGGTCGTACATTGGTGGCGTTTGAGTCTATGGACTAGGGGGTAGTTTTCATCCTCATGCAGCTGATACCGATTTGGTGGTGGCAACGAGGCAGTCGCTTCCACTCCTCCATTTGCTGCTTCCGGATAGCTTCTGCCCCTCTGCATCATGTCCTGGAAGAACACCTTCCACTGTCCCCCGAAACACTATGCGACATTCACGTCCGACTTCGACGAGTACCCGCTCAGTCTGCGTGGCCCTACCTCATTGGACCGCAAGTCACCGTCCCATGGTGGTGTGCCTGTGCCTGCCGATGTGCACCCGGGGCCACTGACTCTGTGCAGCTCAAGTCCGGGACCCTGTCTGGAGGAATATTGGATGACCTCTGTGACGGTGGTCTTGGGGTCATCGACGCCATGTGCTGTCCGCTGCCTCCGGCCTCAACTGCGGACCACCAGGGCTCACATATTGAATCGAGTCCTGACCGGCCCGGACGTCGCATCACCGCAGGAGGCACACGCCACCATTGCCAGGGCCAACTCCAACCACCATCTGCCAAAGTCGAGACAGTGGTACTGGCAGACTGACGGAGTTGCTCAGACCTGTCGTGGATGCCATCATCTGCCTGATCCCCTGCTCAGCACTCCAGGTGCCACTGACTCAGTGCACCGCAACCAATGGACCGTTACTGGTTGAGTTTTGTGATGTGGAGATGTTGCACAGCAATGTCACCTCAGGCAGTGTGGGAGACCTGAGATGTTGATGAGGGAGTTGCTGCAGGTCTGACACACCCCACTGCATCTGCAGCAGGAACATCCCGAATGGACACAATCCAAGTTATTTTCATCACACGGGCGCGCACGGCTCTAGTGCCCCAACCTCAGTGCACTGCAACTCACGGACACTTCTGTTTGTATGTTGGGTGACCTCTGTACTTACGCCGGCTCCCTCCATGTTGCTCAGCAGTTGACTCTGTTATGCATGTGTCTTCTGTTTCCATTGCACTGGTGTCCACTGTTCATGTTCTTGCCAGCACCGTGCACTCCGTGCGGGCTGGCTTATGCTCACCCCACACACATCCAGCACAGATGTCACTGTACATGTGGCCCAGCCAATAAAGGGGCTGGGCGCACTTGCCCGTAGCCAGTTCAACATGATTTCTGCGTGTGCCTCTATGGCAGTGTGGGTCTCCTTTGTGCGGTGGAGGTGGTCCCTGAAGGGTAATTGACACCCACGTATGTGATCTAGTTCTTCTTCCATGGGTTCGGACCACACCCGCACAAGCTCGGCCACCGCCTTTTGGCATTCTGCCACCTGGCATTGGGGTGCCATGTGTGGGTCAGTGAAGTGTTGTGGGCCAGCCGTGCTTGTGTGTGCTTCATGCTGTGTGGTCTGTTGCAGGGGCTGGGTTCTCCTCTATGTGGCTTGTCTGCCCTGGTGGTGGGTTGCGTGGGATGTCCATGGGCTGGTGTAGGGCGTCGGTGTCGAAGGTGTGTTGTTCGTGTCCTGCATCACTGAGGTGTTGTCTGGTCTGACCTGCTGGAGGTGTTGTTTGTTCTCTGCAATGTGTAGGGGAGATGCATGTTGACATTGTGTTGACATTTCTGTTGGCGCATTGTTCTTGTAGACATGCAGACTGTGTGACAATGTACATTGTGACTGTTTGGGCGGTGCTGGCAATTTGAGGGGGGACAGTGGACATTTGGACTACATGACTGTTGTGAGGTTGTACCCGTACATATGCATCTCACAGTTCCCTGCTCTGTCAGATGTGATTGGCCTGTTTCTGCGCATGGTCGGACCCAGTTGTGTCCCCTGTTCTGCAGTGTCGGTGTTGCACTTTGTGCCACATTGTCATGGGATGTGCTGTGATTGCCATGTGTGTGTGCTGCAGTGTGCCACGGGGATGGGGGACATGACCCTGGGTTGTGGGTGTGCAGTGTGCTGCACGTCGTTGTGCATGTGTGCCATTGTGCACGTCTCTCCCCGTCCCCCCATGGACCTGTTGGTTACTCACCCTGTTGTTGTTGTGTCAGGTCCTCTTGTGCTGTGTCCGTCCTCCCGCCTCCTTGCACCGTCTCCACACTGATGGCTGGCCTCCATTTCCTCCAGCTCCTCCTGTGGAGCAGGACTCCCACCTCCTGTCGCCGTAGCTGCCTTCCTGTTGGCAGCGTCTTTGGGCCTGATTTGGGTATTCACGTCATGCCGGCGCCTCTTGGCCTCCTCCATTGTCCTTCTCGGCACTCAAGGTGGTCTGACTGTGGGTCAGTTGCTGGTAGTGCTCTGTCACATCTGTGACGCTGGTCTTGTTTTCCTATGGACTGCACCCCGTCTTCCTCTCCCTCTTCTCCTTGGCCTTCCCCGACCCGTTGGTCCTTGCTGGTGGTCTGTGGGGCTTGTGGGGTTCCCGTTTGCCTCTGCGCGGGGTCAGGGTGCATCCATGTTGCTAGGCACTTTGGATTGTTTCTGGTGTGTTGTTTTTGTTGCTTCTATGGTGCATTTTCCCGCCAGGCGCGTGGGATTTACAGGCCTGCCGCTGGTTTCCCTGCTTTTTGTATCGTGCTTGGCCTCATCGCAGCTTTTTTTGCGTTCGTGTTTCGCATTTTTGAGGCGTGGCGTTGATTTTAACGCGGACAGTTGTCGGGTTATCTGGGGACTATCGCATGATACCGCCGTGTTGTGAATACTTGGTTAACACGGCGTAAGTTTCCCGCGATGGACTGCGATGTTGAAGGTTGCGTTAAGTAACTTTTGCGATGGTTATTGCACGTTCTTGTGAATATGCCCCATAATATTTTGTTTTTCACATAATTAACAGTATGTAATTTATTATATTTAAATACTTTTTTTAATGTAAAATAATACTACATTAAAATCAGCTCAAAATGTAACGTTAAAGTAATGTTATAGTTAGGTGTATATTATTAAAAAGCCAACCAACCCACGCTGAGAGGGTCTTTGTCCGCCCGCCACCGCAACGGCCAAAGGGACTGCCCACTATAGGTGCGGCGGTCCCGCACCTGCAATTATGATGCCACCGTGGCGGTGGCATCCCCTATTCCCAGCATTGTGGCGGGCGGTGCTGCGAGCCCCAGTTTCGTTACACATTCATTTTTGTTAGGCACAGGGAGATTAAGTGATTTGCCCAGAATCACAGGATGTTGAGCGTCATTGCCGAGATTCGAACCCGGTTCCCCAGCTTCGAGGTCGACCACTCTAGCCGTACCGCTACATCCTCTCCCTCTAGAGCTTCCCTCTGTGCTTCTGCAATGTAGGTTACCTCTACTTGCGCAAGGAAGGGTATCGCCCCATCTGCTCCATCCTCAGTAGACATCCATACAACCCCGCCAAGTGGTCATGCAACAGCTTATTTATTGCGAGTTGACCCACTATGGAAATGACGTCCGCACAGACCAGAGATAGTGTCATGGGGGGGTGGGGTTCTCTCTATCATAAATAGCCACACCAATAATCTCCCCAACTCCTCCCCCTTTCTATGCCGTCACTGTCTGTAGTCGTGTCTCATGTGGCAGTACAATATGTCCCACAGCATTGCTACCCTATGTTGTGCAAGGAGGGATCTGTCGGCCACACTCTGTTCCCCTCCCTGTCTTTGCAGTCAGGTTAAAGCCTGTTTGCACTCTACCAGGCCTTGTTCCAGTCTCAGCAGAGTACCTTATACCTTACTGAGGCTTTGAAACCTAACCATGACTTTCAGTGCCCCCATTCTGAATGCCTCATCATCGTTAAGTTCCAGTTGATACTCCTGCAGAACCGATCTGATCTCCTCTCCATAAAGTGGGCCCCCTCAGAGCCTCTAGTCAGAGGTTCCACAAAGGGTTGCTAGGGCACTGTACTCCAAAGCCACATTCTAGTAATAAGGGCTCAAGATCTGACAGAAAATGCAGAAATCTCATGCCCTCTGTGCATGGAGCATTCCATTGCCTGACACTAAAAACTGATCCAATTTGCTATACACCCTGTGGGCGGGTATATAGAAGTTCATTGGAAAGAAAGGTGCACCAAATAATTATTCGGAAAAACCAGTTCAGTCCATAAGTCTTCTTTATTCAAAGTAATATTTAAAAAACTGATTCACAGCCAACGCGCTTTGTTCCTATATGCCAAAGGAACTTCATCAGGGCTTGTAATGAGATGTAGAATGGTTATTGTGGCAACCATTATTAGTAATGGTGTACTCCGGGTAACATGGTCACAAACAGATAACAGAAAATTCAATCAATGCGCCGATTCTTAATATAATGCGAATGTTTATGCACCATCAAAATGATAAATGAATAATTAGAATCGGGGGGTCCCGAAGTTCCACCCAGAGTAAGGAAAGAAGGAATACTTCGATCCTCACTGTGAAATTTGTAGACGAACTGCAAATCAGCAAAACGGCATGCTAACTGGCAAAGATCTTCATTTATCATTTTGATGGTGCATGAACATTCGCAGGGGGAGGAGGGAGGGAGAGGGGGAGAATGGGGCTTGGTTTAGATACAAAGTATGAATTACTGTGTTTCTGTTGTTCTCTGGCCTCTTTTTTTCATTCTTCCACCCCTTATTTCTGGGTTATTTCCCTCTTATTATCTTTTTCTTACCTTCTTCCTATTTTTTATTGGGCTTGGTCTCAATTGGAAAGTAATAAATGGGTTTTTGAATAAAGGTGTGAGTTAGCTTGGAAGCTACCGTTTGCGGCAATGTCTCCAGGAGCTGCCAATCAGCGGCAGCCGGTAGGAGGGGATGATTCCTCCTCTACGATACAGGGAGGGGGGTGGTGGTTCCAAGGGGGAGGGGCTCGGAGAGGGATGTCCAAGGGGCAGAAAAAAGTCAACAAGGGGATATATAAGAAAGCTAGAGGCAAATTTGTCAAATTTGTTAAAAGAATACATGAAAATGGAATAAGCAAAGGAAGTGAGGGGTATTTGGGGTTGGGCAGTACTAAACTGAAAGGGAAAAAAAGTTTTTTACATGGATCGGATTAAGTGCCTTGCTTGGAATGTCGCAGGCCTTAATAGCAGAATTAAGCGACAACTTGTTTATGAGGAGTTGAAAATGTATAATCCCCAATTAGTTTTGTTAACAGAGACGCATTTATCAATTAAAGATCGCAGCCTTCTCAAGCAGTTGGGGTATGAAACAGTAGTATGTACAACTCAAGGTGCTTCAACAAGGGTAACTGCTATACTAAGACATAAACGGTTTACATGTACGATTTTTAAGATATTGGCTGACCAGAGGGGTAGATGGGCAATTGCGCAATTAGGTATTAGGGGTAAGAAATATGTTTTTTGTTCAGTATATGGCACTAACATTGACGATTCCTCTGTCATTGATGCTCTGAATATGGAAATGTTAAATTGGGAGGGGGAGCGGGTGGTAATGTGGGATTTTAATTGTGTGATGGATTATAGTATAGATACAACTAGAAAAGGGGCTACTCACAGAATGCGGAAGATTCGTACAGCAATTACAGAATTAGGACGGCTTCAATCTATTAAAGATGCTTGGAGATATTTAAAACCAACTGCCCCAGGGTACACATACTATTCTGCTCCACATAGATTGTATTCTAGCATTGATATGGCATGGGTGTCTGACCATATAACGATGTCATCAGATATAGAAGTTTGCCCACGAGTTACTTCAGATCATAATCCCATATTATTATCATTCAGGCTAGATCCAGAAGTTAAGATACTTAGACCTTTTTCCTTTCCTAGATATCTGCTTTCAGACAATGGCCATTTGGATAATACCAGGAAACATCTTGAGCTATTTCTTAAGGAGAACATAGGTACAGCTTCGTTACCTAAGGTTTGGGATACTTTGAAGGCAGTAGTAAGAGGTACGACTCAGCAATTTGTTTGGCAACATAATAAGGTTGGGGAAATGGCAAAGAAGGAGGCTATCCAAGCAATATGTAGAGCTGAGGAACTACACTCAGCGGCGATTTTATTAGGCACTAATGATCAGGAACAGCTCCTTCTTTTGTTAATGGATGCTAGATTGGCTGTAAAGAAGACATTTAGGGAAAAAATCGCGGTTAGGTACCATAAGTCTTGTTTCACACAATATGAATATGGAGAGCAAATAGGCAGGGTTCTGGCTTACAAAGTGGCAGAAGATAGAGCTAATACTCAAATAGGAGTATATATTTTCATATATGATTACTCACAAAGTTTATGTTTTGTACAGCCTAGCAAACCACACCTTTTTTTAATGATACTCCACCCAACACCTGCCATTTCTTGTTGGACAGTGAGGGAGTAGCACTTACTTATTTCTTAGCAGGTGTTTTTGAACTTTCAGCCTGATGTGAAGTGCTGGTTTATCCAAATGCCTGAAGCAACACCGTCTATGCCGCAAGAAGATCCTGTGTTGTGGGGGAGGAGGAAGAACAGGTTGTACCACCACCAAAGAAAGAAAGAGAGGAATGGAAGTTCTTCGTTATTCCTTCTGGTGAAAAGAAGGTGACAGCCAGGATAGTGAAAAGCACATCTGTGGGAAGGATCTGTCTCATGGAACAAACAAGAAATACAGCCATGGGATGTCTTTGATGGGGAAACATCTGAAGACTATACATGAAAAATCATATCAAAGAGTGATCTGCGAGAGAGAAACCAGTGCTCATCCTTTCGTATCAGGAGCAAATCTGCCAGCACTTTCCACCTCTGCTACAATAACAGTGTCAGTTGTGAGTCCTAATTTGGGGCACATGGGGTGGGCGGAATTTGCGTAGTCGCGCTACGCAAAGCTCCGCGAAATGGTAAAAAACCTCAGCGAGCACGCAAAAGTTCTGCGAACACGCGGAATTGCTTGTTCCGCCCGTTCACGATGCTTTTTTCCTGTTCGCGAACGCTGTTTGCATGCTCGGGGAGAAATATCTCACGCACACGCACTTTGAAAGTGCAAACAAGCAAAAAATTCCGCGTTCTCCGCAGATCGCGAAATTACCCAAATTCCGCGAGCGGAACGGAATTAACCGCCCAGGCCTAATGACTATCCACTGTTTGCTGTGCCACATTCCAGTTGGCTTAAATACAATATCTGTGGCAAAATATTTGGATGCAGTGAACATTCATCCCTGTTAAGTTTTTTTTGGTTATAGCGTCCAAATTTGTTATTTCTAGTTTTCAGTTAGAAAATATGTTGGTTTTCATTCTCATTGTTTTTTAAGAGCTGTGTATCTGTTTATTTGGGTACATTAGAGTTAAAAAAAAATAACAACAACAAAAACTGGGGAAAAAAGGTTCTCTTTAGTAACACACCAACTAATGTTAAAAGAGCTGTGTTTGTCTTTTTATTCCTTTATTGTATATATGGTGTATAAGTGTGTGGGTGTGTCAGAATAGGCATCAGTGTATGCCTGGGTGTGTCAATATAAGTAAGAGTGTGTCCTGGATGTCACAGTCTATGAATAAGTGTGTTTGGGTGTGTCGGTGTATTCATATGTGTGTCCGTGGGTGTCTCAGTGTATGCATCAGAGTGTGCCTGGATATGTCAATGTATACATAAGTGTGTTCCAGGGTGTATCAGTATCTGTATCCCTGTGTCTGTGGGTGTCTCAGTGTATGTATAAGAATGTGCTTGGGTGTGTTAGTGTATGTACGAGTGTGTCCCTGGGTGTCTGAGTGTATGAATGAGTGTATGCCTGAGTATGTCAGTGTATGCATCAGTGTGTTCCTGGGTGTGTCGGTATATGTATGAGTGTGTCCTGGGTAACTAACTATATGAATAAGTGTGTGTATGGGTGTGTCAGTGTATGTATAAGTGTGTTTCTGGGCATCTCAGTGTATGGACGAGTATGTGCTTGGGTATGTCAATGTATACTTAAGTGTGTGCCAGAATGTGTCAGTATCTGTAGCACTGTGTCCATGGGTGTCTCAGTGTATGCATCAGAGTGTGCTTGGGTGTGTCAGTGTAAGCATGAGTGTGTCCTTGGGTTTCTGAGTATATGAATGAGTGTGTCCCTGAGGGCATCAGTGTAGGGATCAGTGTATGCCTGGGTATGCTATTATCTGTATGAGTATGTGGTTTAATTTCACAATGTATCCAGCAATATCTGCCAATATTTTATTGGATGTATTTTACATTTCAAAGAAATAATTAGTTAGCTACATAAGTGCAAAAACATGGTTCCATTAGTCTGTGTAAAAAGAGAGAAAACAGAAATAGAAGTTATTGTTACATGTTATAACCGTGCACAGTAAATTTTCTGCAACACAAGTGTTTATGTTAATAATAAAGCATTATACAGCTGTGATAATGTAAATGACTTAAACATTTAATTTAAACATTTAATTTTCTTTTTTTCCGTTCTCAGCTCCCATACTTGTATATCATAAACGATATACTGTATAAAGATTCATCCTTGAACAATGGAGATAAAACAATCATATAGATTGTAGAAAAAAAACAGAACTGCACAGTATGTCACTATAAATAAGTGAAGGTATGCATTGCACTCACTACAAATATTTAATCAATTCTTTTACCTGTAGTTACTAAACTAATGTAAATAAACATATCTTCAAAATTACTCTTTCAATTAGGAGTGGCACAATACTACTTATAGATATAAAGCACAGTTAAATTTTGGAGCCCATTTTGAAGACATCACCCCTGGTAGACCAAATGATGTCTTAAACACTGACAACTCATGTAGAACAAATATCGTATACCACTTTTTTAATAGTAATCCTCCTTAGAACTTTGGTTGAAGAAACAAAAGGTAAGAATTTGGTAGTTTGCAAGCCAGTTTTTGTTTGAATTTGAGGTTGCTGTCATTGAATTCCATCCATCCAGTTTCCCTCTTTAAATAGACAGAATAGTGTCCAGATGTTATATTAAGTAATTTGTGAAAGAAGATAGCCAAAGTAGTATAAATTCTTTCGGAAATTTAAATTTGTCCAGCTTTGAAGCTTTTAATTTCAGTTTCCAATTTAAAACCGTCTGCTCTGCACCATTGTATCATTAATATAAGGTATTTTCCACTTCTTAATATATGAAAATTGGCTTTAACACAACATCTGATCATCAATTTGGGCAGGCCATATTTAGTTAGTCATTTTCATCAATCTTTCAAAAGACACAGGCTTGGAATCTGGTTGTGTTAAGTACAGAAATTGCTCAGAATTGATTTGAGTGGTAGAAGTAAAAGATCATTCTTCACACTCATTGTTCCATGTGTAACTCAGCCCAAATAAGTCATCAATACAAATGTCTTCTTCTAAAACTCCAAGGATAACCATTATAAACTCCTGTGAATCTTGTTGAGTGTTCTGAGTGAACAGTACTGATCCACTACATATATATACTGGATCTCGAATGCCTGAAGCACAATGTATTACGGTCCTATCACTATGTAAACGTTGCAGCAAACCACACAGTGCAGAGCGCAATCTCTTCTGTGGTTCCTGTTCAATTGCATTTCTAAGATGTAGTAAATGAAAGAGTACATTGAGTACAACATTTGCATAGCAGTTGACACAGAAGGGTTTGATAACTGGCAACCTACAATATCTCCCTCATTCTCCATCTTTTTCTTTATAACGTCTTCCTTGTTCTCCTTTCTTTCCTTCTTTTCAAGGAACATGCAACGATTCTTGTGTAAGCTTCCACTTGGGACAGGTTCTCCGTTTCTCATAAATGGGATACTGTGCTAATTGAGGATCGTATACACTTCTTAACAGATCGTATTCTCTGACACTAACTTTCCAATCATCAAAATCACTCAAAACCAAACTGGACAATGTTCTAACTCAGGGCATTCTTTCTTCTTGGGGGGAATCTATGCTCTATTTTCTTTTTTATCTCCATATACATTTCTTTCTGTTCATCATTCCATTGTCCAACTAACTGTTCTAAATCAACACTTTCCTGTGTTGCTTGTTGCATTGCACTTTCCACCTCATTCATGAGTATTGCAGCTTCATTTTCAATATTTTGTTATCCAAGAGGATCTTGAGTCAGTGGTCCAGAACATTAGCTGCTTTGTGAACTCTCCTTGGCTATCTCAGCAGCAATCATTTCTTCCTGTTCAATCTCATCATTTAACACTTGCAAATAGTTTGGAAAGGCTGAACGCTCAATGCTGTCGTTTACAAGGTTGAAAGAATCTTCATAGCAGTCATAGCCTCCAAGTAATTGTGATTCAGCACACCAAGGTTTAAAGAGATGTAGAAGTGCCAAATAGAAAAACGCTCTTCTGTCTGGAGTTTTACAACTAAGTTTTCTGTGGTTAATTAGATTTCCTTTTGTGTGTCTCACCAAACAACTGTCACATCCAACTACTGCATATTTCCCTTCTTCTATTTTTCTGTTACATTGCTTATGTAAGTGTTGAAGTACTTCATAAAGGCTTTGCTAGGTGGACTCCTTGGATGGTATGTGACCAACATATTTGATTTCACAATGTCTGTACTTTCTGGATCAAACTTTGCTATCAGATCAATCAAGTCAAATCAATCAAGTTGCATTATAACTTTTCATCCTTTTCATGAACTTTGTCAACAAATTACTTTGCAGAGAGATTTTGAAGATTAACTCCTGTCTTCAGTATGTGGCTTACAGAATATGATATTCCAGGCAAGTCACTCTCAAACAGAAGATGGAATATGTATGGAATACACTGCCAAAACCTACGATCCTCTGAACATAATCTGGTTGACCGGTATTTAGCTGCTGGTATTTGTACAGGGCGATCATCATACCGGCCACGTGCTCCAGTGTAAAACAGTTGTGGAAACTTTTCTCCCACAAGCTCATGGGAGCTCCCTTTGCTTTTTTCATTTGAAAGAGATCAATAGAATCACCAATTACTTCTTTAGAATGCAGGGGATGGATGCTATAGTGTTCATAAAATTTCTTCTGATGTGGATCAATCCACTTTTTCAATCTGTCCACATGATGGTAATGTTTCATTCTCCATACAAGTTACATCTCGAACATCAACATTGTCACAATAAACATTATTTTGAACCAGGTATAATGTTGCTTTTTTTACTTTATTAACATCGACTAACTCTTGCCAGATTTTTTTACTCTTGTTAGGCACACCATTTACTAGTACGATAAGTGGTTCATCAATATCTATCTCTACCCCAACAGTTTCAATATTCTGATCAAAATCTAAAGGTAAGTAGACAACTCTTCTTTTAAGGTCTTTCTGTAGCTCAGTTGGTGGCAGCTTCCCTATCTTTGGTTCCATATGAACTATTGCTTGAAAAGAATGTATCCACTGTATGAGAATTGATTCATAAATATTTAATTCTTGAAGTTCTTCTGGAATTAATACTAATTCTAACTTGTTATGTATGGCTCTTGCTGGCATTATTTTAATCCTCTAACTTATCATAGCAGTATTTACATATAATTTGCTGTGTGGCCAAATCAAACTGGTCTTCTAAAAATAAATATACTCCAAATTCTTGTCACTTATCTCTGTTCTCTTGTTCAGTTTTCGAGAATACAACTACATAGCTAGTTTGGCTTTTGTTGTGAGTGCATCGAAAACAAATACAGACACTGTTTGGTTTTTCTGAAGATACTGTGTTAAACTTTGCAATCACTTGTGAAAAATTATTACTACTAATGCCTGGGTCCTGTTCTTCTACACCTTCACTAACCAACTCTTAATTTTCCATAGACTTCTGTTCCGGACCAAAGAAAGGAAACTGAACACCTTCACAAACTTTTTCTACCTCTGCTAGTGTACCATGCAATAGAGCTCTATTCATCTATCCTAAACATAAGGCAGGAGTGTTTACATAGTAAACTCTCCTAACCAAATGTTGCATTTTAGAGTGAGGCATAGCTAATATTATGAAGTGATGAAAGGTGTTTGTGTACACTTTCATAGATAGACATGCCAGTGAATGTCCCAGTAAATTACTGTACTTCCTCACTTTGCATGGATCTAATCCTTGCAAAATTGTAATTTTTCGCTTGACACTACTATCTGGAAATTTATATAAAAATCTCTAAATATGTCAATTGATTAATGCCAAACACTTCAAATACTACTACAGTTCCATTTGTATACAGGCGCCTGTCTACACCTTCCTTGCACCTCTTCAGCTATCCCTTCCTCTTCATTCCAAGGAACCATCTCCTCTTTTACAAAAGGAGTACCATCTTTTACCTCATAACAACGATCAGTTGTATAAACTAAATGCACTAGTGTGTTCTCTTTTAAATAGCTTTCCTCATTAAAATAAGGTTCTGTACTAGAGTTGGGCTTCCATTCACTCTTAAAAATCTTGCAAAAATTAGTTTTATTAATAAGCTTTTTAATGGTTTTTTCTTCATACAGAATACTGTTTTGTCTACTGTCCTCATTCTGTTCATTATCAAGATAAATAGTTTCCTCTTCAGAGCAAACACTTTGTCAATAACACTCTCAATATATTGCTGTTGCTTAAGTGCAGCACTTCTCCTCTTATATTTCTTCATCCTTTGTCGCAAATTTTGGATTACTCTAGTTCGAAACATTTGGGCTCGTAACTCCTTAAAATATTTCTGTCTCCATGACAAGCTGCTTGTTTTCTTAAAACATTTCCTACTTTAAGAAACATGTTGACCTTGCTTTTTCAGTTTATTTAAAAATTTGGTTTTCACATGAGACTTTTCCCTCATTCTGCATTTTACAACATATTTTTTTCAGAAACTTCTAAGTACTCTTACCAGCTTCTCTTTTTTTCCTCTGCACATTTTCTGTCTTATTTTCTTTTTCCCTTTTTTTGCCTCGTTGTGCCCGTTTTTTCCTGTTTCCTGTGCCATCCTTCTCTTCTCTGTTTTACTTTTAGGTGTGTAGGTATTGCTTAAACCTGCGATTTTGTCACTGTGATTTTGTCACATGCCTAGTTGTGCCCGTCTTTTCCTGTGTTTTCTGTGCCATCCTTCTCTTCTCTGTTTTATTTTTAGGTGTGTAGGTATTGTTTTAAACCTGCGATTTTCTCACTGTTTTTCATTGTGCTGCGCGTCCTGCTCGTTATTCCTGCCGATGCTCCCTCACGGCCCCTCCCACCTGCCTCTCACACTCCTGCCTCCCAGCTGAGCTTCCCTCCCTCCTCCCCTATATATTGGCGGCTGCTGCGCGGCCGCGCGCAGCGGGCGCACCAGTGGCAAGCCCGTCTGTGCCCGTCCATGACCCGACCAGTGCCAGGAACCCTGGATCTCCAACCATCCACCGCTATGACTCAGCTACCCTCCTCGCACTCAACCCCAGGAGGAACAACAACTGCCAGCTGTCCACGCTGAGCACCACCCACAGACAGTTCTCCTGCCGTCACTGCTGCCAGATCTTCAACACCATCAGCACCCCCACGACCACCACCCCCGCACCAAATGTCAACACCCCCGAAACCCTGAGATGCATCCTCCTGAACGTGCGCTCCCTGCACAGACACGCCGTTGAGATCTGGGACCTCCTCGACACCCTGTCACCAGACGTCGCCTTCTTTACAGAAACCTGGAACATGCCTCATCCACCCCGACATCACCACCACCATCCCCGACGGATACAAGATCCAGAGGAAGGACCACCCCAACCGCCCAGGAGGAGGACTCGCCATTGCACACAAGAGCTCCCTCCAACTCTCACCTCCACCACTGACTCCCTCTCCACCACCGAACACCTTCAGTTCCCGATCCAGACCAGCACTAGAACCACTCTGCACAGTACCCTCGCTTACAGACCCCCCAAACCTTGCGCCCTGTTCTCCACGACCATCGCCGACTTCATCACACCCCACGCCATCGCCTCCATGGACTACATACTCATCGGAGACCTGAACTTCCACCTCAACAACCCCAGCAACCCCAACTCCACCACCCTTCTGGACAACCAAGCCAACATCAGCCTGAAACAGCTCGTCACCATGCCCACCCACAAGGCAGGACATACCCTCGACCCCATCTTCACAGGGGGTAACAGCATCCACTTCAGCCACACCATGCAACCCCCTGGACAGATCACCACTGTGTACACTCCAACGTTGACAAACCCACTGCCCCCAAACCAGCACCGCGCCCTCCACGAAGGAAATGAAGCAAAATCACTGAGGAGCAGCTCAACTCCACCCTCAACCACGACGCCCCCACCACCACGACCGACGCCAACCTCTCAGCCAAAGAACTCCACAGATGGGTCTCCAACTGCGCAGACGAGCTCCCACCCCTACACAACTCTGACAGACAGCGCCCCAGGAAAGCCACCTGGTTCACCACCGACCTCCAAGAATCCAGACGCACCTGCAGACGTTTCGAAAAGAACTGGAGAAACAGCAAAATGCCAGACGATAGCATCACCTACAAGAACGCCATGACGGAATACCACCAACGCATCAGATCCACCGAAAGGACCTTCATCCAAAACAAGATCCTCGCCAACTCCAGCAACTCCAAAGAACTCTTCAGCATCATCCAGGAATTTACCAAGCCCCCCAGCGAAACCACGGACATCACCCCCTCCCAGGACTGTGACAAGCTCGGATCCTACTTCCATCTGAAAATCAAGGGCCTCTACGATCACTTCAATGACCAGACACCTCACACCGGAACCACCTCCCTCCCCAGCAATGCCAGCCAGCCTACCATCTCCTCCTGGACCCCAGTCACCACTTAAGACACCACTTCGACCATGAAGGGCATCCACTCGGGGGCCCCCAAGGACCCCTGCCCACCACATATCTAGCACAGAGCCGCCACAGCCATCACTCCAGAACTACGACACACCATCAACACCACCTTCAAGACCAGCACCTTCCCCAATGACTGGAAATGTGCAGAAGTCAGACCCCTGCTCAAGAAGCTCATAGCAGACCCCACGGACCTCAATAACTACCGACCCATCT
The DNA here is from genome assembly GCA_963921515.1 of Calotriton arnoldi. Taxonomy (NCBI): domain Eukaryota; kingdom Metazoa; phylum Chordata; class Amphibia; order Caudata; family Salamandridae; genus Calotriton; species Calotriton arnoldi. The sequence continues at coordinate 655,360 of CAWUFW010010701.1, forward strand.
CCCTCCTCCCTTTCGCAGCCAAAGTCACAGAGAAGATCGTCAACGCTCAGCTAACAAAATTCATCAAAGAAAACTCCATCCTCGACCCCTCCCAATCCGGATTCTGCAGCAACCACAGCACTGAGACCACTCTACTCGCTGCCACAGACGACATCTGCACCCTCCTCGACATAGGACGCACCGCGGGCCTGACCCTTCTCGACCTCTCTGCAGCGTTCAACACCATCTCCCACCGCACACTCACCACCAGACTCCACGACGCCAGCATACAGGGAACTGCCCTCAACTGGATTTGCTCCTTCTTCACCGGCAGAACCCAAAGAATCAGACTGCCACCCTTCCTCTCCGAACCCACGGAAATCAACTGCGGAGTACCCCAAGGATCGTCGCTCAGCTCCACATTCTTCAACATCTACATGACCCCCCTTGCCGCCATCATTAGACACCACAGACTCAGCATAGTATCCTACATCAACGACAACCAGCTCATCCTCTCCCTCACCAAGGACCGTCACCACCAGACTCAACTTCCAGGAACGAATGAAGAACGTTGCATCCTGGATGAGCAACAGCTGCCTGAAGCTCAACTCGGAGAAGACAGAGGTCCTCGTCCTCGGACCCTCCCCCTTCGCATGGGACAACACCTGGTGGCCCACTGCCTTCAGCAGCCCTCCCACCCCCATGGACCATGCCCGAAACCTCGGCACCGTACTCGACTCCTCTCTCTCCATGACCCGACAGGTCAACGCCATCGCCTCCAGCTGTTTCAACACCCTCCCCATCCTCTGAAAGACCTTCAAATGAATCTCCCCCGAATCAAGAAAGACCGTCACCCACGCACTCATAACCAGCAGACTGGACTACGGAAATGCCCTCTACACCAGGATCAACAAGTCACTACTCAACAAACTCCAGACCATACAGAACACCGCACCCAGACTCATCCTCGGCATCCCTCGACACGAACACATCACCCAACACCTGTGTAACCTCCACTGGTTCCCCGTTGAGAAGAGAGTTACCTTCAAGATACTCACCCACACCTACAAATGCCTCCACAACACCAGACCCCAATACCTCAACGAGAGAATCTCCTTCCACGTACCCAAGAGAAACCTCCGATCCGCCGACCTCAACCTCGCCGAAACCACACGAATCCGCAAAACCAGATCAGGTGGAAGGGCCATCTACTACATCGTGGTCAAGACCTGGAACGAGCTATCAATCGGCATCAGAGGGGCCCCCTCCCTAAACATCTTCAGGAAGACACTCAAGACCTGTCTCTTCGACTGAACGGAGCTGCTTACCACCCCCTGCCAGCGCCTTGAGACTAGGCCTGGGCGGTAAATTCCGTTCCGCTCGCGGAATTTGCGGAATTTGGGTAATTTTGCGTTCCGCGGAAAACGCGGAATTACCAAAAATGCGTGTTCGTGAGATATTTCTCCCCGAACACGCAAACAGAGTTCGCGAATAGGAAAAAAGCATCGCGAACGGGCGGAACAAGCAATTCCGCGTGTTCGCGGAACTTTTGCGTGCTCGTGGAGATTTTTTACCGTTTTGCGGAGCTTTGCGTAGCGCGACTACGCAAATTCCGCCCACCCCTACTTGAGAACCTCACGGGTGAGTAGCACGCTTACAATTCCCCTGATTGATTGATTGATTTATCTGTTAAATATGATTGATGGTCTATATTTTTGTTTCTCAGTATCAGTTTCAATATCTTCTTTCAGAAAGCACACAAAACCAATCAGAAAAGAATAATACACCACTCTCATACAAGGGAACTCTTAATGGGAACCTTTTCAACTTTGCTTTCAAGGTTACACAGCCTGAAAACAAATCACATCATTGCTTTGGTGCAGCGACAGAATATCGACATGGAAATATCGATTTACATGAATATCGAGTCTCAGAATATCGAAAGTGAAATATATCGAATACAATTTTTTCGTAGTTAAAAATATCGATTTTTATGTAATGTAGAAATATCAATTTTGTAAATATCGATGGCAAATATATAGTTGTTGATTATATCGATTTTGTTTTGTTTTGTTTAATGTTGGTTTACTTTTTTATGTTGTATTAGTTATTATATATTTTTAATTTCTTTTTTATGTTAAAAATGTTTGTATTTATTGTTTTTTAATTAATTTTTAGGAGCGGGATGTTGGGTTTATAGGGGATAAGGGTGAGGAGTAATTTAAAAATATTTATTGTAATATTTTATTTTTTATTTTTTATAAAAATTTAGTAGCTGGATGTTGGTTTTATAGGGGATAAGGGTGGGGAGTAATTTTAGAATGTTGTTTAAAAATTATTTTTTATTACATTTTTGGGAAATATTGAAATATTTAATAAAAAATGTAAATTTTAAAAATAAAAAGGAATTTATTTTGTATTATATATATTATGTAGAATTATTAAAATATGTTTAAAAAATGTATTTAATTGGATTAATTTTCTATAAAAATATATGATTGGTTTATTAATTTAACATTTTATATAAAAATATGTTGTCCAAACTTTTTTGATTAAAAAAACATTTATTTGGATAATTTAGAATTTCAATATTTAAATGAATTTGTAATTTAGAATTTAATATTTTTATTTGTAATTTTTTTGAAAAGTGGTGTCTCAAATTTTTAATAAATTTGTAAATTATTTTAATTTATAAGAAATATTTATTTTATATTTTATTATTTAAAAAAAGTTTGTTAAATTTTTCAAAAAATGTGTTACATTTTTATATTTGTTTATGAAATGTAAATTGTTTTTTAATTTTTTTTTCTTTTTGTTTAAACATATGTTTTATTTTTCTATATTTTTAGAAGAAATTCAAGTAGAATTTTTATTTTGTTTTGGAGTTATTAATAGAAGATTTTTGGGGGTTTATTAACCAGCACTTTCCCTGAGATTATTTGGTTTAGGTGTAGGAATTGTAATTTATTATGGTATATTATCAAGCACTTTCCCTGAGTTTAGTTGGTTTTGGCTTTGAAATAGTAATTTATTATGGTTTATTATCCAGCACTTTCCCTGAGTTTAGTTGCTTTTGGAGTTGAAATAGTAATTGTTTTGGGTTTATTTTCCAGCACTTTCCCTGAGCTTATTTGGTTTTGGAGTTGGAATAGTAATTTTTGGGGGTTTATTATCCAGCACTTTCCCTGAGTTTAGTTGGTTTTAGAGTTGGAATAGTATTTTTGGGGGTTTATTATCCAGCACTTTCCCTGAGTTTATTTGGTTTTGGAGTTGGAATAGTAATTTATTATGGTTTATTATCCCGCACTTTCCCTGAGTTTAGATGGTTTTGGCTTTGGAAAAGTAATTTTTGGGGGTTTATTATCCAGCACTTTCCCTGAGTTTATTTGGTTTTGGAGTTGGAAAATTAATTTTTTTGGTTTTATCATCCAGCACTTTCCCTGAGTTTATTTGGTATGGGAGTTGGAATAGTAATATCTTATGGTTTATTATCCAGCACTTTCCCTGAGTTTATTTGGTTTTGGAGTTGGAATAGTAATTTATTATGGTTTATTATCCAGCACTTTCCCTGAGTTTAGTTGGTTTTGGAGTTAGGAAAAGTAATTTTTCATAGTTTATTATTTTCTTTTTTTGTAGTTTATATGTATATTGAAATAGGAAAGGATAAAAATGTTTATTTTTATTGTAAACATTTTTATTTGTTAACATATGTATTTATTTAAATGTAATTGTTTTCATTTGCTTTTGTTATACAATTTTTTATAATATTAAAAACATAATTCAGATATTTTGATGTTGTTCAAAATTTATTAGAAAGTATGAAATATTTTTAATATACATTTTCATGTACAATTGCAAAATTAACAATATTTTTGTGGGGGGCGTGGCCAACCATCGAGCAAGATGGCTGCGTAGTAGAGCGGCTCCGAACAAACGCGCCCGTTCGAGCCAAAATCTGCATACTTATCCGTAGGAAACACCGTTGTAACTTTTAACAATTGTACCGGAGCCCTCATAGTGTGACCCGATCGAGAAACTGAGGGAATCGGGCAAAGGAGAGCAGAGATCAGCCCGACTTCACGACGTAGCCTACAAAGAGGAGGAGAGGCGCCGTGGAAATCAAGGCAGCGGGGAGCACCGGATGGCTGCGATCATCAGGGCGGACCTCCTAAAGTTAGCCCAATTGAGATCTGCATCGGGGTATACTGGATTGTCCGTGGGCTGACCAGGCTCCTACGCGGAGGTTTTGAGAGGGCGCGAGCGGCCTGGAAGTAACAGTAGTGATGCACAGAGAACACCGGGGCGCTGCAGCGACACAGAAGCACACCTCAAGAGCCGCCACCCTAGCCCGCCTGCGGAGCATAGGCCCGGGTGTACTGATCACCCACAAGCATCGCCTTTTATTGATGACCCTGGGGGAAAACGTGCGCCGAGACGGTGCATCAGCAGGCGTTTAAAGGTACGGCAGCAGCGCGGAGGCAAGGGTTGGGGGAGCAGTGGCCCAAAGCATCTGAGATAGCAGCTGGGTTCTGTCTGCAGCCCCCAGTCACGCGCCTTGCAAAATACCCCGAGTGCCATACTTGAAAGACAACATACTGCTCCAGCAGTTGGAAAAGAACGTTAATTTAAAGACACAGTAGTCCTATCACCGCGTATAATCGCTGGCTCCCCCCCCAAAAAAAAAAGACTATCAACTGAGAACATCTTGGCAAGCAGGCATAGGGAATCAGGACTGGAGGTTCCTCTGCCTCAGAAGGTGCACCCTGAACTAGGAAGCAACTATGATTGTCTGAGATAAACCGGCCAAGGCACCGGGCAGTTGAAGGTGGCCCAGTAATTGTTGGGGCAGGTCCGGGGGATCGCAGACGTCGTAATCTTGGCAACAGACAGGAGCTACGTGCAATAAACACAGTGATACAGAGGGGGTGTGAGAAGGAACTGCTGGAGTGTCAGCGGAGAAGGTCGACAACATCCCAGGGACAGAGAAGAGTTATATGTTTCGGATAAACAGCGGAGCATAGTGTGCTGTGACTTCCCTTATTGACAACGCCAAAACCCACCGGGGCCCAAGATGGCTGGAGGGAGAAGTGGCAAAACGACCATGCTAGCCAAATTAGATAAATATGCCTGGCAAAAGGGATCGGGCCCGAAAGAGAAAGTGGCAGAGGAACTACCGGAGAAACAACACGTGACGGATGACTTGTCAGAACTGACCCTACAAGACATAATGATGGCCATTACAACGGAAAGAACATCGTTGGAAACTAGAATTGTTGCTGTCTCCACTGAGGTTTCTCTAATACGGGCTGATATGCGAAATATGAACACTAGAATTAAAGAAGTTGAATCAACCACCAGCTCCCTAGTCAAAGACACTTCAACGCTAAAAAACAAATAGACTGAATTGCAGGCCTGTATCGAAAAGATGGCTGAACAACTTGATGAATATGAAGGGAGGGCTAGACGAAATAATATTCAAATTCTCGGAGTGCAGGAACGTGCGGAGGGGCAAGCGACTGACCTGTTTGTTGAGGAACTGGTTACAACCTACCTGCAGCCTACGAGGCTATCAAAATTCTTCACGGTCGAACGGGCACACAGAGTGCCGGGAGGCAGACCCAAACCCGGAGCACCTCCAAGGCCAATTGTGGACAGGGATATCATATTACAGATGGCCCGAATTGCACCACCTGTTGCATTTGAAAATAGCAAAGTGACCTTTTTTCCTGATTTTACGCTCAAAATCCAGCGTCAACGATGCAGCTTCCTCGAGGTAAAGAGGGCCCTGCGTGAAAGGGGCGTTAAATATGCAATGCTCTTTCCAGGTAAATTGCGTGTGGAAGCAGAAGGAAAAGTCTGGTTCTTTGTTACTCCTGATGAAGCTTGAGACTGGTTTGAAGGATGGCGCACAGTGGGGAAGAGGAATCACCAAAGTCAGCGGGATAGACTGGGGCAATCCCGTGTTGAGCAAGATGCAAGGACAGAATCCGACGGCACCCCACTGGCCGACGACACCCCAAAATAGTTACACTGCACTCTATATGGTCATAAATTGGGGATAAAATGTACTCTTCCTTTTTTGACCTCAGCGACACTCACCTCCCCCAGTGGACATACAAGTAAGGTATCGAACAGTACATGGTCTATTCCCTCACAGTGACTAGGGAGTTGAAACATGAGGAAAGACACTGGGTCCCCCAGGAGCTTCTAATATTGATAAGGTTTTCTCACTGACACTTGATGCCGAACAGGTGGGCGGCTGGTCCATGTACCAATAGTTTCAGGGGTGGGCGATAGGCGCTCTGCAGATTTGGGGAGGCGGGAGGTTCTAATGCCGCCATGCAGGGATGCAGGGAGGTGGGCGGGGGTATGGGTTGTTGGGGGGTGGGACTTTTCTCAGCAAGTAACTTTGCTGCTGTCAAGGAAATACACAACAGTATGCATTCAGAAACATGTGCAGACAGGAAGGGGGAAGGGATGTTTGGTGCGTTTTTTGTTTAGTTTAGATGCTGATGACATGGTATGACAGGCACGGGCCATTAGGGCTCTCAAACTTTGCACTGAGAAGCAAGTGAAACGGAGTGCTCAATGTTTGGATGCGATATACCGAGATTGCGAGAGGCCTGAATGGATTCAATTGATGAAACACATTATCACTGTAATTGGAAATGGGGCCACTTTTAAAGCAGGGACTTAAATTGTTGTCCTGGAATGTAAATGGCTTGGGCAACAAGCTAAAGAGAGGTATAGTGTTGCAATATGTAAAGCGACATATGCCCGACGTGATTTTACTCCAGGAGACACACTTGTTGGTGAATGCCTGCAAGGCACTGACCAGATGGGGCTTTCGGCTTGTGGCACACTCAGCATTCAGTACTGGATCTCGAGGAGTGGGCATAATGATGGTTAAAAGCTTCCAGATGGCTATTGATCGCACGTGGATGGATAACTTGGGTAGATTCGTAGCGGTTTCGGGGAGATGGGAAGGCCATATATTAAACCTGGTATCAGTGTATGTACCACCCGGCCTCCAGACCTCAGCCTTCAGGGACCTGGGTGTCCTCCTGCTTATTCTGCCGGAGGGGAGACTCTTTGTTGGGGGGGGACTTCAATTCAATTATTTCGGATAGTCTTGATCGCTGGCTCCCAAGAAACTTGCCGCCTGCCCGTACACAAATCCATAATTTCCTGGAAGCAATGGGACTCATTGATATATGGAGGGTGCACCATCCCGTAGAGCCGCAATACACATTTTACTCAGGTGCCCACCAGAGCATGTCTAGAATAGATTATATCATAATACCATCAGACCAGCTAGAGCAGGTCAGTGAAGTGAGACATCTAGCTAGGGGAATATCATATTATTCGCCTATCTGGGCCCTGATAGAAGTTGGGGAGTCACGGATCAGAAGAGTGGCCCCAATAAATCCTTGGTATCTCAAGATCCCCCTGATAAAAGAAAAAATAGTGAGAAAAACCGAACTTTACTTCAGTGAGAATGAAGACTCGGTTGATTCTGGACAGAAACTGTGGGAGTCCTTTAAAACCGTAATTAGAGGCTATGCTGTCTCCCTGATCGCAGGCACCAAGAAAGAAAAACAGATAGCACTAGCAAGTCTTGAAGCAGAGATACTGGAATTGGAAAGTAAATTACGAGAAACTGACACAGATGAGGTTAGGCATACCTTGAAATTAAAGACAAAAGAATACGTGGCCCGAGCCACGGATGCTGCCAAAGCACAATACAGGGCAAATCTATGAGGAAGGGGACAAGGCCGGGAAATTATTAGCCTGGTTGGAACGCAGAAAACAAGCTAATAGAGTGGTGGTAGAACTTATGGATGAACTTAACATTATACACACTGAGCCGCAAGAAATTGCGAACGCATTTGGCGAATACTATGACCGGATCTATAGATCCCAAACAACTTATACGGGAGAAGACGCAGATGCGTTCCTGAAAGACATCTCCCTACCCATGCTCTCTGATGAAGATCGTGACGAACTAGAACAGGATTTAGCAACTACAGAGGTTGAAAAAGCGATACAAGATTTGAGGGCGGGCAAGGCAATGGGCCCTAATGGCTTGCCTATTGAACTGTACAAACTCGCCCCTTGCAGGCTTGCACCTTATCAGGCAGCAATGTTTCACGAGAGCCGAGAGATGGGAACACTCCCAGTAGATCAGAAAAACTGAAAACCCAAGAACAAATGCTCCTCATATAGACCAATGTCACTGCTTAATGCAGAAGCCAAAATCCTAGCAAAAATACTAGCCACCCGCTTATTACAAGTTATAACCAAATTGGTGCACCCGGACCAGACTGGCTTTTTACAAGGTCGTTATACACCAATCCCACTAAATTGAACCTGACAGGCCCCACAATGCATGCGGGTGGCTATGAAAAACATGGCTTGGGAGGGTAAAATAACACGCGCTACCCCTCTCTGGGACTCGGATGTCTTTGGCAATCTCAGACAAGCATTGGCATAGCCAATAGGTCTCGCTTTTGGGACCTTATAAGTAAGTATTTAGTTATGCAGCACAATATCCTTGGTGCAACAACATCAACTGTTGCATGGCTAAACACTTATAAGGTCCCAAAGGCGAGACCTATTGGCTATGCCAATGCTTGTTTTTTGTGTGGTTAAGGCCTTCCTGGGCAGCCTGCAGGCATGAGCGCCTTCTTTTGCAATGCAAATGAGCTTTCCAGTGTCTCGTGCTCATTTGCCACTCCACACTGCCGAGCCAAAGGGAGGACGGCGCCATTTCAAGTTAAATAATTTGCAATGCAAATCCCCGCTAAAAACTTTAGTCCGTGACACATGGAGATAAATAAAGCGTTTGTCCAGAGGCATTGTTTTGCCCCTCCCCACTTTTCTACTTAAAAAGCTGTCGTGTACCAGGAGTGATACAACTAGTATGTCATACACAAGCTCTGACTTGGCAAAAGGCACTGTGGGCACTAATATAAACGTTAAGCAAGGGGAATTACCCCCTCTGCCAACTGAATTCAGTAGAACAAATAGGCGTACTTTCGGATGGGGGTCCACATTGTGGGTGCACTATTAATAGCTATGCCCCTGAACACAAAAGGCTCCTAAGTGAGGTAAATGTATACATTATATGTAATGCTAAAAAAAACCTCTAGAGGTGGAATCTGCACATGTACGCAGAGTAGAGCGTGTACTGGGGGCTTTACGAATGCAGCCATAGGTATAGCTGGTGTGGGAGTAAACATTAATGTTATCTCAGAGGGGAGGTATGAATGAATGCACACAACAGAGGGAGTTTAATTGACGATAATAGACTCCAAAAACAGGTGCATAGGGGATGTGAACAGGGGGTTAATGAGGATCTAAGCATGTGTAAATATAGGTTCAAATGAGTTCAAATAGCACTCACCAAGGGGACGCGCTCAACTCATTAGTTGTAGAACAAGCTGCCTTCGGACTCCTCTCTGTCTTGCTCTTCTACTCCTGTGTCAGGGCTGCTCTCCCCTTCTTCCACCCCGGACTCTGGACTGCCTTGGGCTGCTCTCAGCAGCTCCTGCATGCCTCGACTGTAGCTCAGCGCGGCTCGTAGTGTTTGTACTTTGCTCAGTCTGCGGGGCGACCCGGTCGCGCAGCAAAGTGGCACGTACTGCCGTAGCACCTGGAAACCCAGATTTACAAGCCGTACGCGCTGCCGCTCATGCTCATTGCGGCGGGAGCAGGTAGGGGGGCCCGGCGGGCCAGTTCGATGGCAGCGCAGAGATGGAGAAGTCTGCTAGCTACAACTGGGCATGATAGAAAAATAGTGACAGAAAACGTTGCTAAAAGAAAATAATGGGACGCACCCTCGTCCCGTTTAAATATTTCCACCTGCAGAAGCCATCCACGTGCCACCAGCCAATCCTAGAGCGGCATTGCCCACGGCACACGACCCCTTTCAGTCGCCGTCCAATGGTGGCTGCGCTCGTGCAGCGCACCTGCATGCTCCTCCCATGGACACAGTCGCGTGCCCAGCCGTGCCTCTCCCGTCAAGTGGCAGGAGAGCTCCCCCTGCAGCGTGCTTGCATGCCATACGCGTGGCACAGCCCGGCCTCCCCGGACTATCCCACCTTTTAGTCAGAAGTACTATCCGTAGAATGAAAACAAGCATTTGCAATGTAATCGGTCCGATTGCATTGCAAATGCTTAAGTTTAAAACTGAGCGCGGCGCCGCTTCACGGACACCGCGCTCAGTTTCTTTATATATTTCTTAACTTCAACACTGAGCATGGTGTCCTTGAAGCGGGCGCTGCGCTCAGTGCTAAAGTTAAGAAATATATAAATAAACCGAGCGCGGTGTCCGTGAAGCGGTGCCGTGCTCAGTTTCAAAGTTAAACCAGCGAGACTCGCACAGCATTTCCCTTGCGGGAGCGAGCAGGGGCACCATCTGTTTGCAAGTTAATTACAAACAGATGTCGCCAAAGCTCGCTCCCGCAAGGGAATCGCCAAACGTGCACGCGTTGCCATTGAAAGCAATGCAAAGCGTGCACATTTTTGGCCGAAAAAGCGTATTGATTCCAAGAGGTCCCCTCCTAAGCAGCGCATGCGCGCTGCGTAGGCGAGACCTAAAAAACGAAGGGCTTCAACCGATGGGATTTGATCGGCATCTCTAAGGTTGGAGATCTGTGGAAGGCGGGAGAGATAGTCACCTTTTCACAATTGCAAATGGAGTACGAACTTGCCAACACAGAATATTTCAGATACATACAGATCAAACACGCACTACAGACGGCAATAGCTAGGGGAGAGACGCCACCAGCATCCTCCCCGCTAGAAGATAGAATCCTAGACGAGTACATGCCAGAGAAATCCATTACTTTGACTTATAAGAAACTAATTAATAATCTGTCTGATCCCCTCCTCCGGCTTCGATCTAAATGGGAGCATGACGTGGCGGGGCTAGAGGACGAGGAATGGCTTGAGGCACTGGCTTCCCCCAAGGAGGTAGCTATTTCATCTAGGCTGAGACTGATACAACTGAAAGTGCTCCACAGAATCTATCTTGTGGGTCCTGCAATGGTGAAGATGGGCTATAGAATGGAACCAGGATGCATGAGAAGATGTGGGCAGGAGGGAACCCTTGTGCATAAACTCTGGGAATTTACATATATACAGGTGTACTGGTCTGAGGTTACAAAGTGTATGGCAGAAGTGATGGGATGTGAGATTGATTACAGTATAAAGTTGTGTCTCCTGAATTTATGGGGCCCTACCGACCTAAACACCAAAGAGAGAATATGAGTTACTCTTGGTATGATAATTCCAAAACGAAACGTTGCAAGATTGTGGAGGGCACAGGAGCCACCGTCCTTAACAGCGTGGGAGAGAGATATGGATTGGTGCATGTTGACAGAGAGGACAGTGTATGAATCTAGAGGGTGTCTCAGCAAGTGGTTACAGATTTGGGAAAAGTGGAATAATTACAGGGGAGGTATATGCGAGCCCCCGCAGCAGAGAAATGGGCAAGATCCAGAGTAGAACAACAGAAAAACTTGTTGAATGTATTACTTCCATGACATTAACAGGTGCTGTGATCTATGGGAAAAGTTAACAAACTTGGTGCACTCTTGGTCGCTCATGTTTGTAAAGTGTTTGCTCTGTGTAAACTTGTCATTAATAAAAAGAGTTATAAAAAAATATATATATATATTTTTGTACATACATATTTTCTTTTACATTTTTGAAAAATGGTACATTTTTTTTTTTAAATAGTCATGTAATAGTAAAGTAATTATCTTTTTAGTTTTTTTAATTACAAACAGTTTGACTTTTATTGTTTATTATTTTTATTACAAAAAGTAAACATTTGTATACATTTGTTTTTACACTTTTTCAATACATATTATATAGTTTAATTGTTTTTATAGAATTATATAATATGTATTTACAAATTTATATTTTATATATTTTATTATTTAGCATATTGAATATTATTTTTAATAAAATAATATTTAATATATTAAATAATTTACAATTTTTATAACAAATATATTTCTTAACATATATTTTATAATTAAACATTTTTATATTTTTTGTACATTTACAGTATATGAAATAAACCTACATTTTAATATGTATTAAATATTTTCTTTTTTGTTTTTTGAAAAAAAGATATTTAATATATATTTTACAATTTTTTGTATATTTTGTCAACATTTGTAATTTTTTTTACAATAATTAAAAATAAGCATTTACATTTTTGAATATTTTTTATATATTTCTCCATTCTTTTCTATGTGGAGTAAGGGCCTGATTACGATGGCGGAAGGGGCCCTCCACCATCGTACTGCGGTTTTCCGCCCACCAGATTACGATGGCCGGCGGAAAAGTGGCGGTTGGAAAGACCGACCGCCACGGTCATTTTTCGGCCGCCTGTCAGAGCTGCTGCATTGATATCCCTTTCCAACTGCCTGTTCGTGGCGGTTAACCCACCATGAACAAGTTGGGGTAAGGGACCTTGGGGGACCGTAGCGGGCCCCCCCTTCAGCCCAGGCACTTTCTTTTGGGGGACACCATTTCCATGCACCATGTGGCAGGCACCGCATGGTGCCTGCCACGTAGTGCAGGGAAATGTAAACAGTGCCTTATTTACATTGCGGCGGGTGCTGCAGCCAGCAGCACCTGCCGCAATGTAAAGTATGGCAAGTGTGACCGCCACGGTGGCAGTCGCATTGTAATTCAGATTGTGGGAAGGCGGTCCCAAATCCAAAACGATGGCGGACGGACTGAAGTCCGTCTGCTATCGTAATGAGGCCCTAAGGGGCTTATGACGATGGCGGGCGGACATCAGTCCTCTCGCCATTGATGCGGTTCTGGGACTGCCTGCCGGTAAGGCGGCGGTCCCGCTGTGTGTATTAGGATGTGCCCACCACTATGGCGGGTGCATCCAGGGCCCTGATCATTGCGGACGGTGCTGCTGGCTGCAGCACCGTCCGCAATGCCAAAATGCCACGTAGTGCATTTCAATGCACAACGTGGCAGGCACCACGCGGTGCCTTCCACCTTGTGCATGGAAATGTAGGGGGTACCATGAGTACCCCCCAGTGCACACACACCCTCCCCCCAAACAGAGGGGGCCCGCAACTGGCCCCTGAACCCAGCCTCTGCCAGCCTTTCCATGGCGGTTCCACCGCCATGGAAAGGCTGGCTAGCATTGTAATCTGGCGGGCGGTGCCTGCCAGACACCGCCGCCATTATACCCATGCTGACCGCTCCACCAGGCAATCGTGACGATTGCCTGTGGCGGAAGCGTGGATGGCAGTCTTTGTGACCGCCGCGGTCACAAAGTGATTCCCCCGCCATCCTAATGCGGGGGGAAACGGGAGTCAGATGGCGGAGGGACAGCCACCGCCGGCCCGGCGGTGGCGGTCCCTCCGCCATCCTAATGAGCCCCTAAGTCTTTTGTAATATTTATTATGCATCCATTTTTTTTCTGATTTCCTCACTTTTCTGTCTATCTGTTTCGTTTTTAGGTCATTTTGGAATACGGAACCTCGCAGTTAGGAGCTGTGTCTCGTCGGTTAAGGTAAGTTTGATTCAATTTACTTTTTGGGTACTTTTAGGGTAGGGGAGAGGTAGTAGTAGTGTAGTTAGGTTTGTTAGGATGTTATTTGTTCAATTTTGGTGTAGTTAGGTATTGTTTTGATAGTTTATCGTTTTATGTGTTTGACGTAGTCTTGGATAGAAGTTGAGTGTTATGTAGTGTTAGTTATGTGTTGTTTAATTATGTTATCTTGTATTTAATGTTAGTATTAATGTTTGTGGGTTTGTATATGTTATTGTGGGTGGGTGTTCTTTTTTTTCTTTGCAGGTTTTCCGTTTTGTGAACAAATGGTGGTGACGACACATTTTTTTTTTTTAAAAGGAAAATGTATTTTATTTTTTTAAAGCAAGTTACTTTACATTTCTTGTTCTTTTTCGGTTTTGCTGGAGCGTTTTTTTTTAAACCTACTTTATGGGTTTTTGAGGGTTTTGTTAATGAGAGGATTGCGTCGTTGGAGCCTTTTTCTACAGTTCTATTTTTGCATTTTTGGGGGATTTATTTTCATATGGATTCGTCTTTCAATTTATCTACTATGGATTTATTGGTTTTCCAGGATCGTCTACTGCTACATAATTGGGAGTTATTTTTTATTGTTATGGGTGGGAAATGTTTTTTGTTACATTGATTTGTTTGTTTCTTTTTTCTTTTAATAAATATATTATGTCATATATTTTTGTGTTCGTTTTCGAATTTTAAATGACATAATTATAATTATTACTTTAAAAAAGAGTAGTGTTATGTTGTTTAAATGTTTTGTCATTTCAAAATGTTTATGATGTTTAGCACTGTTTTTTATTTAAAGTATAGATTTAGCTATCATGTCTAGGTATTCTAGCCCTTAGGTGTTTGGAAATAGTTGAGCTTTGTGTTGTAGGTATTCCTACATTGTTTTAGTTTGTTTACTGAGTTTAGGGCCGATTTTAGTCAGGGATTGTTCTAGTCTTAGCTCTTGATAGCTCTGTTCTTTTTTGATAGCTTCTATAAGTTTATGTAGGGTTGGTTGTCCTCTTCCTATTGTGGCTTGGAAGGCATTATGCCATCCTTCCACTGCGTTGTTGGTTTTAGCTTTTTGAGCTAGAGTTCTATTGTAGACGTTCCACCAGGGGATTTGGAACTTGGGTTGTCTACTGTGCCCTGACCTATGTAGCCTTCCCACCCAAGTGTCTTCAAAGTAGTCTAGGAAAGGAGTTAGTTTAGTTTTGTTTGCTTGCTAGAAAGGGCTTTCAAGAAGTATGTTATAATGGTTGGCTACTTCAGTTGTTGGTACATAGGCCAGGGCTATTCATTTTTTAATTTGGTAGGCAAAGTTGCTATTGGTGGCGTAATCTATACTAAAAGTAGATTTTTGTAGGTGTAAAGTGGTAATAGCAACCTTTTATTGCAGTGTGTGGGTATAATTTTAAAATTGATTGAATCATTGCTTGTTCAAACTCGATGATATTTTTCTTGGAAAGTAGTTGTCAGTGTGTTGTTTTATTGTTGATAGGAGCTCTATGTAGGTGGTGTTTTGTTTATTAGGGAGTAGTGCGTATATGAAGGGGATGTTAGTGCCTTCATATTCGCCGTGGATGGTATATAGTTGATAAAAAGGCTTGGGGCAAACTTTGAATGTGCCATCCAACATCCACGTTTCACAGTTTTTTAGTTTTTGTAAGTTGTTGTAGGTGGCAAAGATGATAATTTGTGGATGATGGTGTATTCTGGTAACATTGCTATTTCTGCAAAAGTTTGGGGGGTGGGTGGTGTTTGAGCTGTAGCTCTTTTAGTTCTGGCTATTAATCTTTTCAGGGTGGGGATAGATGGTAGTTTTCCTGTGACATGTTCAGGTACCCTAGTTAACACGTTTTTGAGTATTTGGGTACTGGTCTGTTGGGAGCTGGTACTTGCTTCTTTGATTGTTTCTATGGCATCTCTGACTTCGATTTCAGTCACATTGGGGTGATGGTTGTGTTCTCTGACATTAACTACATTAGTTTCTGTTGTAGTGGCTCTCCCATAGCAAGAATTTGAGTAATACTTACTGCATTTCCAATGTGTTTTGTTTCCTGTTATTTTTTCTTGCATACAGGTGTAGCCCATGTAGCACAGAAGTAGTTTTCCCTTTTGTGAAGTTATGAATTTTGCTCCTTCTGCCATTTTTTTGTCTATCTGTGAATATATGTATATATATATTTGTTATTTATATGATTTTGAACAGTAAACATGTTTGTATTATTGTTATATTTGAAAGTATACTTACATTTGTCTTGCTTTAATTTTCTTGATGTATATTTTATTGATTGTTGATGTTTATTCACTGGCTTTTTTCTGTTGGTTGAAAAGCAAAATGTTATTTTTATTAAAATGTTATATTTAATTATGTTATGTTGTTTATTTAATTTCTAATTTTGTTTAGTTGAGAAAAATAATACTTACTATTTTTAGTCGATGAAGTTTTTTTGTTGATGTTGTAGTTTGTAGAAGCAGTGAAGAGAAAAATATTTGTTAGTTATATTTGGTGTTTAATTTTTTTATCGTTTTTTATTAATTTGTTGTATTTGTTGGTTAATTTATATACTTACTTTGTTTTATATTTATCTTTAATGGTTCTTTTGTCTTTGTTTTCAATGATAATCTTTGATTTGACTTTTTTAGGTGGAGTTTAGGTGAAGTGTAATCTGTGAAATGTGAAATAAAAGTTTATAGTTTTAGTATATTTGTTTATATCGCTTTTTTAGTCTCTATATTTATTGAATTGAAGAAAAATAAAATACTTACTAATTGTAGTTGATTAAGTTTATTTTGTTGATGTTGTTGTATGTTAAAGTTTGTAAAAGCTGTGAAGAGAAAAGTATTTGTTAGCAATATTTGGTTTTTTATTTAATTTATCGTTTTTTAATAGGTAGCTCTATTTGTAGGTTAATTTATATACTTACTTAGGGCCCGATTACGATCTCACTAGGAAGGCCTCCAGACGGGTTCTGGAATGTGCGAATCCGATTCAGAGCCCATGTTTCCGACCGAATCGTCCCCCATACTGAATGACCAAGTACGATGCAAAGATCTCGTCCGCGTCGACCGAATCATTTCCAAACCCGATCCTGTCTGTCCGACTCGTTCGGAGCTGATTTGTGCCACGCAATGGAGCAAGATTCCGAACGAGCGAGTACAATGTACGATTTGGACAGCTGTATTGCCTCGGTCTCAGTGAGACGAAATGGCTGTTGGAATCTGACTTCGGGGGGCCATAGCAGGCCCCCCTTCACCCGGAGCCCACCGAATCGGTCGCGAGGGAGTGCGCATGGGTCCCCCCGATCCAAGCATGCACAGTGTGGTGGGCAACATGGGTTGCCCACCACAGGGTGTACGCTTTTCCCCACCCACACCTTTTTTTGCTTTGGGAGCCTGTGTATGCGTCGGTACACAGGCTCCCATAGAGTTCAATGGGAGTCCGAGCGAACCGGGTCCGTCAGCATATGGCTGCATCGTACTCGTCGTACGGAGGGCTTTCCTAGCGAGATCGTAATCGGGCCCTTAGTATTATATTTTTTTTAATGTTGATTTTGTACTTGTTTTCGAATTCAATGTTTGTTTTGAGTTTTTTTGGTGGAGTTATCGTGAAGTATAATCTGTGAAACATAAAAGAAAACGTTATAGTTTAGGTTATTTGGATTATTGTTATTATTATGGGGGTCATTACGATGGCGGGCGGACTTGAGTCCGACCGCCATCGTAGCGGTGACTGGCACCACCCGCCTGTAAGGCGGCGTTTCCACACCACGGATTACGATGCTGCCGCCACCATGGCGGTCGCATCCAGGCCGTTTAACCAATAGGACCACCACGGTACCAGAACGATTCCCCCCGTCATCGTAATATGGTGGAGGGAAAATTGCTGTCCGATGGTGAAGGGCCCGCCACCGCACGGCTGGCAGTGGCGGGCCCTCCGCCATCGTAATGACCCCCTTAGTCTCTATTTTTTTATTTGTAAATAAAAATTATACTTACTTTTTTTAGTTGATGAAGTGTCTTTTGTTGATGTTGTGTTTTTGTTGATTTCTGTAGAAGCTGTTAAGAAAAAAACATTTGTTAGCTATGTTTTATTTTTTATTAAATTAATTACTTTCAAATAGTTTACTTTATTTGTTGGTTAAGTCATATACTTTGTGATATATTTTTTATAATGTTGATTTTAATATTGTTGTGTACGTAAATCTTTGTGTTGAATTTTCTAGGTAGAATTTTAGTGAAGTTAAATCTGTGATATGTAAAGGAAAACATGTTATAGTTATTTTTAGTATTAATTTATTTATTTAGTTA